>JAMPIV010016178.1:0-722920 GCA_024509875.1 Oreohelix idahoensis
GGAAATACCAGGACTGAACATCAGTGGAAGGTCAATAAACAACCTTAGATATGCAGATGATACCGTGTTGTTAGCTGAAAGCGAACAGGAGTTACAAGAACTAGTGAAGCAAGTGAACGGTATAAGTCATGGATATGGACTCGACATTAATATTGAGAAAACTAAAACTATGATAATTAGCAAAACAGACGATAAACCCACATTAAAGATAAGCGTAAATGGGAAAATCCTGGAACAAGTCAAGAGCTACGTATATCTTGGTCATATAATAACAGAAGATGGCAGATGTTAAACAGAAATCAAGAAGAGAATAGGAATGGCCAAAGCTACATTCAACAACATGAAACATATACTGACATCCAAACAGTTATCTCATAAATTAAAACTGAGAATCATAAAGTGTTATATATATTCTGCATTTCTGTATGGTGCAGAAACATGGACGATGAATATGCATTTGGAAGAAAGAATTGAGGCTCTTGAAATGTGGATATATAGAAGAATGGGGCGTATCTCATGGAAAGAGATGAAAACAAATAAGGAGGTCCTAGAAAATCTAGGTATGAAAAGAGAACTAATGAGAGAGGTCAAAGTTCGGCAGCTAAAATACTTTGGCCACATAAAAAAGCATAACACCTTGCAGAAGACCATAACAGAAGGGAGAGTTGAAGGCAAACGTGCAAGGGGAAGACAGCGCTATAAGTGGGAAGATAACATCAAGAGATGGACGGGAAAGAGTCTATCAGAGTGTACCACCAAGACAAGAGACAGAAGACGTTGGAGATCCATTACAGCCAACCTTCGTTGTGGAGATGGCAACTGATGATGATGATGAATTGTCTTGATCATCCCTGCTCATTTTGGCAAAAACTTCATAAGCTGTTCCCCTAAGACCCTGGGATAACTTTAGGCTCCACCTTTCTTTCTCTAAACCATACGTGGTAGCCAAAAGTTCAAACCTACCCAGAAAACTTTCTATGTCATCGTCTTTCTCAACAAAATGGTCTAAATGAAAACCCATAGCTGAGGTTGAGGCTCCCTGACTAGCAGTGGCATCGGAGGTAAAGGGGCTGGCACCATTTTCAGGAGCATAGCCTTGTAATTCCAACTCCCTTAGTCGTAACTCGTGCTCCCTCTGCAATCTCCTATCTTCTGCTTCCCTTTCAGCAGCCAGTCTCTTTTCTTCTCTTTCTGCAGCTAATTTCTTTTCTTCTCTTTCTGTAGATAATCTTCTTTCCTCTGCTTCTCTTTCGGCCTTTTTTTCTTCTAATTGGAGCCTTTTAATCTCCGCCTCCCTATCCGCCTCCAATGCCCTAGCCTCTTTGTCAGCCTCAATCTGCAACCTCTTAATTTCTTTGTCAGCCTCAATTTGTAATTGTAATTTTCTTTCATCCGCTAACTTCCTATCTTCCCTTTCAATACACTTGTCACATTCTGAAGTTACATACTGGACCAGCTCTGGCCCATCCATGCCCATTTCTTTAGCAGTCTGCACAGCAGCAGATCGAAACTTTGCCAAATCAGCCATTCTGTACTATGCAAACCTTTAAAATTTCTAACTAGACAAATTTCTAATTATGACTAACAATTTCTAACTAGAATGTATGAGGACTACGTTTTATGTCTAGGGTTATGAATATGTAATGTAATGTTGCATTAACCAACTAAACATATAAACAACTATTTTATTATCCAACACAACACAACAGTACTACGACAATCACATACAAACTACACTTTAAAAGTCTATCTTAAGTAAGTCAGTGGTTGAATTTTGGGTAAACGTTAATTTTTTACAATTTATTGTCCTGGTTCTAGTTTGTTTTGAATCAGGACTGACAATCAAAAGTGAAATCAAAAGAATTATTTACATCAATTAAATAACACCATGGATCTTCTGTCCATAATACAAATGTTATTATATTATAAGTGTGTAGATGTAGTTTTCTAACTTAGGTTAATACTGGTATATAATGAAAGGTTGTTGGTTAACATCACCCCCTATTGTTTATTTTCTTTTCGTTTGACATTAGTGGAATGTTTATTCAATATTCACAGTCTTTATTTTAAAACTAGAGATTGAGCTTCCTGGGGCCGAACAGGCACTTATCTTCGAAGGATAACACCGGTAGATCTTTTCATATGCTCGCTGGACAATCTGTTACACTTCTTGAAAGGCAATGGCGGCCAGTATGTGCCCGAAATATGCAAACAGTGTCAGGAATTGATCAGTTCCCAAGAGCTTGGCACTACGTTAATGTCAGTACCAAAAACCCACAAATTTCAATGAAATATACACAAGCGAACGATGACTGGCAAACAATTATGGCACACTTTAGATCTGCCTTCTGTCCAGACTGCTTTCTATAGGTTTGAAAAGCACAAGCCTGATCTCATTACTCCTTGTTCAACAGAAATTTTTCTCAAAATGGCAACGAGCAGTCTACGTTTCCGATAATATATAATGCATCGGCCAATAGGACCATGAACTCATTTATTTTGAATCAAACTTTAAAAAAACAAAATTCCAAACTACTATGTTTACTCCTGCAAATATATTTTTAGTTTTAGGTCAACCAATCCTATCTCGCCTTTCTTTAAACTACAGCCAATCAAATTACAGGTACCTTTTAGTCCTTATTTCCCCAAAAGTTTTTTTTCAAAACATGCTATTAAAAAAATAAGCAGGCATGATTTTTTTTTTCGTCAGTCTGTCTTACAATACATAGTATTATTGCCAATATCTTGGTTATTTATTGTACTAGTGTGTAACTGACACCATATTATTGCGGAGAAAATCATAAGGCATCCGAATATATAATTTTTATGGCCCTATGTATTATGGTTCATAATTCCATATTTTTTTCTATGTTAGTCGTTCAAATCTAGAAACTGCCACCTGTTCACTTCTTTTTACAACTATTTTCAAATTTAAAAAACGAGAGTCGTCCGTAGTCCGTTAGAATTACGTCATTTTTTTATAAGAGCTAAGGCTGTCTGCGTGAGGACGAATTAGGAAAAGACAGTATCCTCCCTTCGGCTATTAGGCTTATCAAAACCGACATGCTAGCTGGCGTGGGAGAAAACGCTGGAACTCAAGTTTTATTTTCTATCTTATTGTTGACTTATGCTCTATAATATTACTTAATTTAGCTATTGTAGTTAGAATATCGTCACATTTCCTGGCTTGTCTTAGATTATCATTAGCGAGTTTCCAGCCAGTTTTGAGACGAGTGGTCAGCTCGTTCACATACTGATATGATGAGGTAACAGTCTCTTCTGCCTTCTCATCTGTCCACGTCCTCAATAAGGCTTCCAATGGACCTTTGATTGGTCTGCCAAATAGCAGAGTGGCCGGTGCCATTCCGGTTGAATTATGTGGAACTTCCCGATAAGCAAACAACGCAGCGGGTAAGTATTGATCCTACGTATCCGGTTTTTCATGGGCCAGCTTTCGCAGGATAGAAATGATTGTCCCGTTGAACCTTTCTACCTGGCGGCCGTTCCCTTGGGGGTGATACGGACTACAGTAAAAGTGCTTGGCTTGGAATATCCTGAAAACTTTTTCCGTTAGTCTCCCCTTGAACTGAGAGCCGTTATCAGTCAAGATTTGGTGGGGAAATCCTAACCGTGTGAATATCCTGAGTAATGCCTTTGCCACGTGTTTCGAGTCGATTGAGGACAAGGCTACCGCCTCTCCCCACATAGAACAAGTGTCCACCAGAGTAAGAATGTAACTTTTCTTTCTCTTGGTACGTGTGAGAGGTCCCACAATATCCACTGCAACCCTTTCAAAAGGGGTTCCCACTATGGGCATCTCCCCTAAGGTTGCAGGAGCAGTCCAATGTTTTGGAGCTACCCTTTGGCATTCTGGACAGGATTTGACATATTGTTTATATCTTCCGTTATTCCGGGCCAGAAGTAATGACAAGCTATACGCTGTCCTGTGGCGCTGATCCCCATATGACCACTGAAGGGAATCGCATGTCCTAACTCCATCACTTTGTCCCTATATGAAGTGGGAAGCACCAGCTGTCCGTGACCATTGGATCCAGTTCCAGCCTTCCTATAGATCAGTTTATTCTTCATATAGTAGTCTCCTTTGTTTGGAGGTGTATGGCATTTAGGCAATTTCTTGAAACACGACTTGAGTTACCTATCCTCAGCCTGTGCCTTCCTCGTCTCCTCTGGATGAGTATTTATTGGATTTTCTTCCTCCTTCCTTGACTGTGATCTGGTCTGTACTGTTGCCATGATCACAGGTCTTTTGGGATTTCCAAAGAAGACGTACTTACACCCCAATATCAGAGGGTAGATTGGTTCGTTTATCACGGCTGCTCTAATCACTCCTTCCACATAGCGAGTTTTTACATTTATTCTCGCAATGGGAAGTGTCATTGTTGCTACGTCCTTGGTTGCCCCTTGGATCTCCGTTTCCGTGGTGTATTGATCTGGGTGCACCAGGTGAGAGCTCACGAATGAGTCAAAATCCAATCATGTATCATAAAGGCACCTAATAGTGGCCCCGTTGCATACAACATCTTCACAAACTGGGGGCGATTAGGTTCCTGCTGTCCAGTAGGTTTCTCCTTTAATCCCCTGTTCCCCGTTTTCATTGCAGCGAAGCGAGGAGGTTTTTTTTACAGTCTTTGGTGTCATGAGTGTCCCTCTTACACCATTTACTTTCTTGGTTTAAAGGTTTTCTTTCATTGAATTGCGGGTTCCTATCACGTTGGTCATACCTTGGCCTATCATAGTTGGTTTTAACTTTGTTGTATTTGTCCATATTTTCAAATTTATTTTGGGTTTGGTTTTGGGGGCCTTTATTACAGTCTAATTGCTTCTTCTTCATGCCTGCTATCTCAGACTGGGCTGCCTGATATCGTTCAGCCACATTAAGAATCTCCCCCGGTCTCGCAGCACCCTGTTCCGTGAGAAATTTTCTCAGGTCTGGAGCCATGGACTCTCTCAACTGCTCCATCATAATCATTGCCTTTAAATCTTGGGTTTTCCCCATTTCTCCAAGTATGTATCTAGGCGTGCAGAGAACTGGTGGTAAGTCTCCCCAGTGAGTAGTCTAGCATTTCTAAATTTTTTTTCGGTAAAATTCACTATTCTTTTCATACCTAATCAGGAGAGCCTGTTTTAGAATGTCATAGTCTTCCTGATTTTCCTTACTCAACTTTGAATATACCTCGTACGAGGTTCCCCTAAGCCCCTGGGATACTTTCAGACTCCACTTTTCTTTTTCCAACCCATACGTTGTAGCTAGTGTCTCAAATCTACTTAAAAATGACTCTACGTCATCATCTTTTTCGACAAAAGGGTCTAAATGAAAACTAATGGCTGAGTTGGAGGCCACCTGGCTTGCAGCAGAGTCGGAGGTGGATGGGCTGTTACCATTTTCTGGAGCATGGCCTTGCAACTCTAACTCCCTTAGTCGTAGCTCATGTTCCCGTTGTAATCTTTTGTCTTCTCTTTTAGCCTCTAATCTCTTTTCTTCTCTTTTAGCCTCCATCTGTAATCGTTTTTCCTCCTTTTCAGCCTCCATCCTCTTGGCCTCAGCCTCCAATTTCTTCTCCTCCAACTGTAGCCTTTTAATCTCAGCCTCTCTATCAGCTTCTAATTTCTTAGCCTCCCTAGCATCTTCTAATACAATTATTTTCTCTTCCGCTAATCTCCTTTCTTCCCGTTCAATACTGTTACCGTAGTTTGTTCAGGTTTCATTCTAGGTTTCGATTAGCATTTTGACTTCGGTAACAAATATATTCTTGAGGCTAAGTTCCTGCTTTAGGCTTGTTTATCATTGAACTACATTGCTCTGGTCATGTGATGACTATTCTTAGTGTAGAGCGAGATCGTGCTAAGATGTAAACAACGAATGCATGGGCCAACAGTGATAGTATTCAATAGCGTAATTTCACTTGACAAAGTCCGCTAAGTTGAGAGTCCACAGGTTACGTTTATTAACGGCATACAAGTTCAGTTAAAACAGTTCATGATCAATCAAGAAAATACATCCCACAAGAAACGTCTCATGAGTTTACCTTATTGTATTCGTCCTACCGTCAAGATTATTTACGCGTGATTCCATAATCCGGTAACGAATAATTTGACTTAGGCGATCAATATGAATTCTGCATACTTATTCAAAACAACTTGCTCCCGATACATTCTATCCAATTGAAGTATATTCCACTTCAGTAACTGAGACGTAAAATCGTATCCACTAATAACACTGGCTAACAAAAAAAAATTTTTTTTTTCTTTCTCTAACATTTCTATGTTTTTCTGGTCAATTTTAATGCGCTGTTTTTAAATCTGCAAACCGTTTTTCTCTATCAGCTCGGGATCTCTAGAAATACGCAATTGAAGTTTTTTAACAACGCATACAGTATTACAACATCATTTGTACAAGAAGTATAACAGTTATGTAGGCTTGAATTTCTTTGCAGTCGACTTTCGTCGGTGAATGGCATGTGGTACATCGCGATGAAGCATCCAACAATAATCTGCAAGCATGGTCACACTCCACCGTCCTTGATAACGTGACTCCATTACGGCGATATCTTGATGAAATCGTTCTCCATGTTCATCGCTGACTTCGCCAAGGTTGTCAGGGAAAAAGTCAAGATGCGAATCGAGCAAATGGATTTTGAGGGACATGTTACAGCCCATAATTCTGTATGCATCTATGCACTGCTTAACAATATGCACATAGTCGACAGATTTGTGATTTCCCAGAAAGTTATCGACGATCGATTTGAATGCCATCCATGCGCGAAGTTCACTACCATGTAACAAGTTCTCGAATTGTTTGTCTGCAATAACTTTCCTAATCTGAGGTCCTACAAAGATACCTTCCTTTATCTTTGCATCGCTAATTTGCGGAAACTTTTCTCGAAGATAAGTGAAAGCTTTGCTCGTTTTATCTAACGCTTTTACGAAATTCTTCATGAGCCCCAACTTTATATGTAACGGTGGTAAAATGATGCTGTCTTTGTTAACTAATGGCTCTTGTATTACATTTTTATGCCCGAGCTGCATACGATCCCTGATAGGCCACACCTTTCTTGCATAATGTTCCTGTCTGTTGCGGCTGTCCCATTCACATAGGAAGCAACAAAATTTAGTATACCCAGTCTGCATGCCCGTGAGAATTGCAATGACCTTTAGGTCTCCACAAATCCGCCATTGGTAGTCATTGTACTTTATTTTTTGCCAAAAGTATAGCCATATTGTCATAAGTTTCTTTCATATGAACAGAGTAGGCGACTGGAATTGATGAAAATAAATTTCCATTATGCAATAACACGGCTTTTAGACTAGTCTTGGAAGAGTCGATGAAAAGTCGCCATTCGTTGACTATGTGCTCATGACCGAGGTGCACCATTAGACCTTTTACATCTTTGCAATAGCAAATGTCATCATCCATCTCAAAGTATTGAACAAGTTCTCTGTGTCTATGACGAAATTTAGATATCGGAGTATTGGGCGCTAAAAGATTCCATTCTTTGAGTTGCGAACCGAGTAATTCCGCTTGTCCTTTGGTGAGAGCGAGATCACGTATTAGATCTGAAAGTTCTGAATGGTTAATTAAGTGAACACCACCATTCACCGGTATATAATCCGAGTCAGAATTAGTTTCTAAAGCAGGTAAACTATCACTTTCTGATGGTTCATTCACGTCCAACGGATATTGTTCTGGTGGAACTGAGATCGGACACGTGATTGGATCATGAGGCACTGGTTTCGAAACCGATTCAATATTTGGATAAACCACAGACTTTCTAGTTTTAAAAGTGAAACCATAGATATTTGTCAAGCAGAAGTAACAATCAGTAGCGTGATTTGTCGGTTCGCGCCATATTACTGGCACTCCAAAAGGCATCGACTTATGCTTCGGCGATTCTCGTAACCAACCTGCCAATGTATTTGCACAAGTCGAACAAACTGCATTTGGCTTCCAAGATTTATTTGCATCATCAACTTTCGAATCGAAATAAAGTTCATATGCTTTCTTTAGCAATGGTGTAAAGTTTTTCTGGTGAACACGATCGGTAAAATATCCGCACACGTAACAGAACAGATCAGCCGAATTTCTACAACTTCTAGAAGCCATATTTCACTCAGAATTATTTCAAAATACAGTAACTATTTGAAATATAACGTAACATATGTCATGCATCTTTTAGCAGTATAAAAAGTAGAATTATTTTGCATTTTATTAATTTTTAAAAAGTTATATAGTAAAAATGAAACGGAGCAAATAACGGTTTCCCAAAAATATATTTATTCACAAATATCTTAAGAACCCGACGTGATAGAGATAAACGGATTTCAAATTTGAAATCAGCGCAAGAAACTGACCTAAGAACACTTATTCTTATATAAGAAAGAAAAATGTTGTTTGTCAGTGTAATAGGCAGACCCTAGTGCCATATAATAAGTTCCTTTATATAATTATCATCATCATGGGAGACTTCCACCAAAACCCGTCCGTCACGGACCGCTATCAATACAAAAAAGGGTACAATTACAAGGTCGTCACGTCGTAGCTTAACAACGTGAAGACGTCATCCTAAAATCTAGGTGACCTATATTATTTGCGTTCAAAACCCTGAACCGCGAAAACCCAATAACATATAAAACCAAAATGCGCAACGTTAAATATAGCTCTCACTACCCTAGTAGCTACAATCTGAAATCCTCCCTTAACAAATACATTTATCACATTCTGCTGTTACGTATGCAATCAGACCTTGCCCCTCCATTCCCATTTCCTTCGCAGCCTGCACAGCAGCAGATCTGAATTTGGCCAAGTCTGCCATCTTGTTGCTAATACCAAATGTTATTAAACTAAACCAAAATATCCAACAATACCTCTAATTAACTCAGTAACAATGGGCAGTGATAGTTCACCTAACTCTCCACACTTATTTACTTTTACAATTTTTAAATCCCGGAGCGAGCGTCCCAATATATGTGGTGGATTTAGATGTTAAAAAGTTAAGTATTAATTGTCTACAGATGTGAGGTCAGCTATGCAAGTCCCTGAGTCTAATTTTTGATAAAGTTGTTCTCAGGGTACCTGTCTGGCTACCACCTAAGACCTCAATCTGCTATATATTTTGAGCCTAATTATATGTTATGGTATCTGGATGTTATCTGGCTAGGTTTCTAGGGTAATATGCAATGTAATGTTTATAAAATGACAACAGCTACACCTATACTCAATGAAAAGTAATTAAACAAGTCACTGGGTAAATTTAGAATGATAATCTTTTTTACAATTTTATTTTCCTGTATCTCAATTGCTGGGATACAGGACTGTTTAAAACTCAAAATATAATGCAATTTATTTATAGCAAAGTAATTTAAAACAACAACTGTGTCTGTTAATATTAATCTAAATTGTTTCTGACTGGAAGTGTTCTGATGAAGCAATAACTCCTATGAAGGGACACGCTTCTGATGAACGACTTGTATCATCATGTCAAGAATACTGATTGATATAATAATGATAGAGAGTATGGCTAAATGAACTAACACACGCCCGTGGACATTTGGGCTTAACTTTATTTCCTGGAACACTGTGATGTCCTTCTCATAACCACCTTCTTCACGACTGCAACGTCTGAACACTGCTTTAGAACTCTTTGGATTTAAGGCTAACAGATAATTTTTGCCTCGAGCTTGCAGCTTCCGTAGTACGTATATTTTGGTATGTGGCTCACTGATTGTTTCAAGTTGGAACCCTCAAATCAGAGGATTAAGGCCTCCTCAGTACATCATACACCTATCTCCATCTCTAAACAATTAAACATTTTCAACAGTTTCAAGATCAGGGGAGTTGCTAAATAAATAGCTATCGTTCCTATCTGATTGGGTGCCCTATTCATCATCAGGTAATCTTCAAACATCCGTTTGATACATTCCTTGTCATAGAAGAAATTATAGTTAAATATATAAAGTCACGTGCAAACACTGTGACTTACTGAAGACGGCCCGTGGTTTTCTAGTCTTACATCATAATAATATACATCAATTTCCCCTTTTATGTATTTTTATTTTCTCCCAAAGTCTAAGTAAGCCTGTCTAGCTTTAATACAAGGTGATCATCTTTCGTAATAACATTTGTGGCATGACACAAAGTTTTGAGGTTGGCACCTTTCTAGGTATGCCTCTACCCATCGAATATACATACACATTCAATAATACAGATACATCTCAATAATAATAATGGTTATATAAATGTTTATCTTACCGCATCAATGAAATATTTCACAATAAGTATTGTGATGGACGAACTCGGCTGACCCTGAACTTTGTTGTAACTTCTTGTAAAAAACGGGACTTCTTTCACGTGGATTCATTAGCTATGCAACTGTTCCACACAGAGGGCAAACACGTTTGCTGATTGATATGCGGAGAGTTTACCTATCGTTTATTCTGGTCATCGCATTGATTTAAGGAGAGATTAAATCACGCCCACTAACATCTCTTGAACAATCATAGGCAGTTATTTTCATTAACTTGGCCAGTGGGGGGCGTTGCCAGAATCAAACAGTTAATGTGACTACGATCAAAGAGACAGACTGAGGGATTTCAGGGGAGACTATCGGCGCTATGAAAGACAGTAGTGGTCCCTGATACGAGACGCAGTTTCTTGCCGCTATTTTCGCGTCTCGGTGTCAACCGCAGAACCGAGCGAACGGGGAAAGCCGAAACGGGCAGCAGCGAGCGGAGATACGAAGACCAGGGGGCGGCTTCTCCCCTTGATTTGGCGGTCAGATCCCCAAAAGTTCCTGAGATGAAAAAACTGTCAAGTTCCTCATGTCCCACTCAACTTTCATTCCATTTTAGATAAATAGACCATGAAGAATAGACACTTTATCACTCGCTGGCCAGACCTTTACAGAAGCACTAGCTTTATTGAAATCTTGTTATAGATTTTCCCCTGGATTTTATATATATATTTGCAGTGATTTCTATTTAATGCAAAGCGGTAATATATTGTGTAAAGTGATCAGTGGTCTAGTTCAGTCATTCTATTTCAATGGATTTTGTGTTAATTTAAATCTATTAAATTAAACCATCTCAATAGTTCCAGTTGTAAATATAATGATCTATCTATTATATTATTTCAAAAGATAATAGATGCTTAAATTAACTTTTAAAGTCGCGAAGGAATTTATAATTAATAAATTCAGTTAAGTCCTAGTTTTATAGATGTGTGTTTTTAACCACTAGAATTCGCGCAGTGTTTATTAAATACATAATTAAATACTCGAGTGTGTTATAGGCTTAACGGGAAATTTATCGCGCTTGATTTTTCGGTATGTTACATGTCTTTTTTTCTTTCACACAGAGTGATCGTAACCTGCGGTCCCAGCGAAATAAAGAAAGAAATAAAGAAATCATCCTATAAACTTCCAGTCATATTGAAGAAACAGTTCTTTTAAATATAATCTTGTGGCGGTCCTTTGCGACCTAGCTGTCAGAATTAAATGAAATAAAGCCCACCCAAGAACATTGTAAAGAACAATCATCAAATTACCATTACAAACCTGTAAGATAAACTGGAAGGTAATCATCGCCAGTAGCGATATTATATTTACTGTTTACTGTGAGAGAGTACATATTTTCCTGACTGTGACTGAGCCTAGTTTTTCCTCAATTGGATTTAATAAAACTTTCCGGTCAGTTACTATCATCACGCATTGAAGGAATTTTACCATAGCGGAAGATTAAAAGAGACCACTTCATTTTCACCCCTGTGCCGAACTGTGTCAGTGCCATCCCATAGACTCCTTTTTTTATATAATAAAAAACACAAGAACTCTTAGTCTTCAAGTCTTGCGATAAGTGAGAATATTTGTTACCAGCAAACCCTCGCAAACATCTGGGGCGGGACATCGAAGGACTAGACAGTTCACATGTCAAGAGAATACTTGCTGTTTTATATACTTTTATAGATCGTCTGAGGCTGCATTCGGTAAGTGTGTGAGTATATGAGTGTGGATCCTCACGCGTGTGCATGAATGACAGGAAATTTAATCTTTTTCTTTTGTAACCCTTCTGTTAACTTTCTTGCCTAGTAATATAATTTTTCTGTATTCCCTGCATTGTTCCTTTAAGGGGGAGTTGATAATTGGTTAACTCTGTTTAAACCCCCCCCCCCTCCTTTCCATTTGCTTAGTAAAGGGAAGAACAGTTGGGAAGAACAGGTTTTTTTCTATCACCTATACCTAACTTTGTAACCCCTCTTTCAGAGCAATTAACTTCACTGTTAGGTTAACGTACGCGTGTTCCTGATATTATCTATCTCTGGACTGGGTTTATCTTTGTCTAATAAGCGGGAAGGGCTTAGTCGATACCAATCTTCTTCACCCCTCCCAAACTTGTTATTTGCATTTGTGTACTTATGATAATTTATGTAATACCTGATATTTGTTAGTGATTGATGTTTAAGGTGAATAAAATCACATAAACTCATTGAGTACTGTGTTGGAGATACCCAAAGCCCAACATTTCCCCTATTCGTTTTAATATAGTTTGTATCTACGTCGTCTGTGTGTTTGAAAACACCAAATCGGTGTGCGCGCAGAGGTGTGTCTGGAAAACTGGCAAATAATTGTTTGACCAGGAGAGCGGAAGAGAAGATTGAGAGAAACGATTTGTCGTAAATAAGTCTGTCTTTACTCTCCTCCAGCACGCTGTGAAGCAACTATTTAATCTCTACATTTTCTATCACTGAGTTTTCCAACATCATTTCACTCTAAACCGGACCACTATTTCTAAGACTCTTTTCTCTCAAAATAAATTTACGACAATATTTGGGGGCTCGTCTGGGATAATTTTGAGATACATTTGATGCACACATATTTGTGGGCTGGTTCTGGGATCTTGGGCTACATTTGAGGCAATCGCATAGCCGGGTTAAAGATATTTTGAGTCTGATTTAGTCTGGGTCTAACTAGGTAGAGTGTGAATGATCTGTCTTTGTGAATTAGGGAAATAATAAATAATTACACCCCTAGACAAACGTTCTTTAAGTATTTGGGTTATCCACACAGCATATTTACAGGTTGTTTTCTCTCCACAGCAGTAGAAAGTACAGATAAACAAAAATATTGGGGATTTTTATTATCCTCTGGCGGAGATAATTATATTTCTTTCTTTATAAGAGTTGCTGGGATTGCGTGATTGTTTTACAGTCACTAAGGTTTTTGAAGTTAAAAAGAGTTGAGCTTAGCTAAAGACGGATTGTTCTGATTTTAAAAAAAAGTAAGTTAACAACGTCTCATCTCAATAATTGACTTTAGGGACGGAGTTTGTTGTCAGAGATTTAAAATTTAGGGGAAGGAAAAAAATTTTTTTTTTCCTTTTAAATTGTTTTAATATAAATTTTTCTCGACTGTTAGTAAAAGTAGATTCTTTTCCAGTGTAACTTACCATTTAGTGGCATAGTCGCTTGCGTTTAGAGCCTTAATTGCCAGAAAATAGCAGCGATAAGTTTGCACAGTACAGGTAGGAGGTAACACAGGTAAATTTATACTTGTGTTTTTTTCTCGTAGCGGTTCAGAGTTCCTCCCTTTCGCGTTGCTTCTTACTAGTTCTCTAGGCATACTTCATCTTATTCTTTAACAATGGCAGAGAGGATAAAGATGAGGTCCATCTTGAGGCTGGAAGCGAAAGAGGCAGGATTAGATGCAGAAGCTGCAAACGCGTTTATTAACCAGGAATTGGAAATATATGACGCGGAGCAACAGAGAGCCGAAGCTGAGAGGAAGGCGGAGCAACAGAGAGCCGAAGCTGAGAGGAAGGCGGAGCAACAGAGAGCTGAAGCTGAGAGGAAGGCGGAGCAACAGAGAGCAGAAGCTGAGAGGAAGGAAGAGAAAGAAAGAACAGAGAGGAGAGAAGCCCAGGAGAGGGCAGATAAGAAAGAAGCAGAAGAACGTCTTTTGGAACAGAAGAAAATTGAAGCAGAGATGGAAACTCGCAGAGAGAGAGAGAGAGACAAGGAAAGAGAGCATCAACTGGCGCTTACGGCTCTAGAGAGTCGGGGCGCCTCTACTTCGACTAACGGAGAGCCGTCTTCGCCCCAGTCTCAATCAATGGACCTCTCCAGTACTCAATCTGCCCAATTAACTGCTATGTCGTTTTCTTTAGAATCTTTTCCTAGCCCTAACGAAAAAATTGACAGCTACCTAGAAAAATTCGAGAGACTCGCGAATCTTTATGGATTAGAGAGTACCCGCTGGGCGCTTAAACTCTCAATGTCACTGAAAGGCAATGCTTATGACGTGTACACAAAGCTGGGACCGAATCAACATGATTATGACCTGTTGAAGAAGGCCTTACTACAGCAGTTTGAGATGACTGCCCGAAAGTTTCTGCAGTTGTTCAGAAACAGCCGAAAAGAGAGCACGGAAACATTTCCCCAGTTCTCTTCACGTCTCACGGGTTATCTGACAAAGTGCATTGAATTATCTGACCTACCTCTTTCATATGAGGGACTCCTCGAACTTGTTCTTGTGGAGCAGATAAAATCCACTTTGTCGAATAAAACTCGTAGATTTTTGGCTGAACAGGGGGCAGTCAGGCTTGAAGACATACTCAATAAAGCCGAACGCTATAGCAATGCAATGGCCGAACTTCCCAGCACTAAACGTAAACCCACAGATGAGCCATCTCGTAAACAGAATCTAGAGCAGGCATCCTATTCTTCCACTTCCTCTCAACATTATAACCAACGAGATAACAATACCCAGAAACCCCCCCAGGAAAAATCGAAATTCTACAAAACCCGATACCCCCCCAACAACAATTCTGATCAACCCAACAAGCCTACGTGGCAGCGCGGCCACCAAGGTCAAGGAAAAGGGAAGACCCCTACACCAGGAACGTCTGATCAGGGCAAACAAACCGGTGCAAACCGCATTGGATGTTTGCATACAGCCTCGAAAGGTAGAGTCAATGTCAGTGATTCTCAACCTGAGGGGGACCGACGCTCAACTCGAGGAACTGTAATTTTGAACGGTACCTCTACTACTTGTCTTTTTGACACTGGATTAAGTTTTGATTGTATTGTCGCTAGGCACCTAGTCAAACCCGGTCAGGAGACAGAGGAAACCGTCAAACTTAGTGGAGTTTTCAGGAGTGATGCACCCAGGACGCTTCCTATCGCATTGGTAGAAATACACTCTGATTTTGTCAGAGGGGTTATTAAAGCGGCCATTATGGATGATCCTATCTACCCAGTTATCTTGGGATGTAGATATGTGTTCATTGGGAGACCTAAGGAGCCGATTGTGGCAGCGGTAACCACAAGAGGGCAAGCCAAGAAGGAGAGGGAGCCTGCGCCAAATTTGTTGCCGAATGAACTGAAGGAGGCGCAACAAAAGGACCCTACTCTGGCGCCCTGCTTTAAAAAACTGCCCATGGCTAAGGACCCCAGACACAACGGAGACATCTTTTCTAAGGATGGCGTATTGTATCGTAGAACGGGCAACCCGGACACGGGGAATAACCAGCTCCTAGTACCGACGCAGTACAGAAGCCAGATCTTAGAAATGGGGCACTCTCTTCCCTTTAGCTATCATATGGGACAAAACGCCACTATTCAGCGAATAAAAAACCACTATTGGTGGCCAGGAATGAACTCTGACATTGTCAGCTATGTGAAATCCTGCGCCCAGTGCCAACGGGTAGCACCCAAGCACTTGACACCCCCAGTACCTATGGGGCAAATGCCAATAGTAGGGACTCCATTTGAACGGGTTGCTGTCGACATTATTGGTCCCCTGGAAAAGACCAAAAGAAGGAACAGGTTCATCCTGACCTTAGTCGACACTTGCACTATGTGGGCCGAAGCCGTACCGCTACCATGCACTAATTCCAAGCATGTCGCAGAAGCCCTTGTGCAAATTTTTACACGGTTGGGATTCCCTCAACAAGTTTGACGGACAATGGATCCCAATTCCGTAGCCTGTTAATGGAGGAGATCTTTAAGATCTTGAGGGCCAAACATATCCACACAAGTCCCTACCATCCGGCCGGAAATGGGCTCGTGGAACGTTTTAACGGTACCCTCACCATGATGTTACGTAAGCTGGGTCAGGAGAAACCGGAAGACTGGGACCAATATATATCGGCTGCCTTATTCGCCTACCGAGAGGTACCCCAAGCGTCTACGGGTTTTGCGCCAGCTACACTTTTATTTGGCAGACCTATTAAGGGGCCACTAGAAGCCTTACTTCGGTCCCTGACAGACCAGAAGGCTGACGAGACAGTCGTCTCTGCAAGCAAGTATGTATCTGACTTAAGGAAAGGCTAAAGCTAGGATGGGATCTAGCTACTACCAACCTTAAGAAAGCCCGCGCTAAAATTACTAAAAGATACAACAAAGCTGCAAAAGAGAGAGAACTACAACCAGGGGAGAAAGTCCTATTGCTACTTCCAACCGGAAGCAATAAACTTCGCATCGGATGGCAAGGACCGTTTACCGTCCTTAAAAAGATCTCACGTACCAATTACAAGATCTCCATCAAAGGAAAGGAGAAGGTCTTCCACATAAATCTGCTAAAGAAATATTTGGAAAGACCGGTGCCATCCTCCGAGCATCTCCTGGCTGTCGCCATAGCAACGGAAGACGAGGAAGATGATGATGGTTGCATGGAGTATCCACTGCAACCCACAGAATCCTTTAAAGATGTCAAGTTCGGCGACAATCTCTCACCAGAACAACAAACAGAAACCAGGGCTCTACTAAAACAGTACAGTGCAGTCTTAACGGATGTACCTGGTCGAACAAATCTCATTGAATTTGATATGAAATTAACAAACGAGACCCCTGTTCAAACCAGAGTTTACCCCATCCCGTACGCTAAAGCTGATGCACTTCGCGGAGAAATAGACAAGCTGCGTCAGGCAGGAATTATCAGTGAGTCTACATCTCCTTACAGCTCGAGTGTAGTGCTGTTGCAGAAGCCCAATAAGGAAGTTCGGCTGTGCATTGATTACAGGTTGCTAAACGCTGTAACGGAATTCCAGCCCGAACCTCTCCAAACTGTTTCTGAGTTGTTCACCAAGCTCAGCAAAGCAAAGATCTTCTCCAAGATTGACCTCAGTAAAGGTTATTATCAAATACCAGTCAAGGTGGAAATTAAACCTTTGTTAGCTTTCAGCACTAGCGAAGGACATTACACATTTAATGTGATGCCGTTCGGTTTGCATAACGCACCAGGAGTGTTCACCAGGATGATGAGGAAGCTTCTAGAACCTTTGCAAAGTCCCCATATCCATAATTTCATGGATGACATATTAATTGCATCGGAAACCTATGAAGAACATATTGCTACGGTTGCTATGCTCCTCAGGAGACTACAGGAAACGGGTCTCACAGCCAGACCTAGCAAATGTCTCATCGGGTTTGAACAGTTAGACTTCCTGGGGCACACTATTTCTCACGGATGCAGTTGGCCTATTAAGAAGAACGTGGAGAAAATAGTGGCAGCAAAAAGACCCCGAACGAAGAAAGACGTACGTTCCTTCATATCGCTATGTGCATACTATCAGAAGTACATCCAGAACTTCAACGGACTGACGGCACCTCTGACTGACCTCACAAAGAAAGGTTGTCCTGATAAGGTCATATGGGATCAAAAGTGCGAACACGCGTATAGCACTTTGAAAGGACAGTTGTCTGCATACCCCATTTTGAGGTTGCCTGACCTCAAGAAACCTTTTGTACTGACAGTCGACGCGTCAGGTCAGGGCATCGGGTCAACACTGCTTCAAGCCGATGACAGTGACCTGAACATGCTATTTCCAGTTGCCTATGGCAGTCGGAAATTAAATAAAGCGGAACGGAACTACAGCGTAGTTGAAAGGGAATGTCTTGCTCTGATTGACGGTATCAGACGCCATCATGAGTTTCTTTATGGTACATCTTTCACGGGGCAAACAGACCACGCTCCGTTAGCATTTCTTGGTGCCAATAAAGAATTTAACGCTAGGATCATGCGTGGGGCCCTCCTTTTAAGCGTTTATTCTTTAAAAGTGGAATATATTCCGGGAAGACAGAATGTCGGGGCTGATTTCCTGAGTAGAAACTGGACTACAGAGGAAAAGGAGGAAGGTGAAGATACCAATCATCCAAAAGTTACCGATCAGGGCAGCTTCATCGTCATAAATCAAACATGAAAACACGTTTTCACGTCTCAAAAGAGGGGACGATTGTGATGGACGAACTCGGCTGACCCTGAACTTTGTTGTAACTTCTTGTAAAAAACGGGACTTCTTTCACGTGGATTCATTAGCTATGCAACTGTTCCACACAGAGGGCAAACACGTTTGCTGATTGATATGCGGAGAGTTTACCTATCGTTTATTCTGGTCATCGCATTGATTTAAGGAGAGATTAAATCACGCCCACTAACATCTCTTGAACAATCATAGGCAGTTATTTTCATTAACTTGGCCAGTGGGGGGCGTTGCCAGAATCAAACAGTTAATGTGACTACGATCAAAGAGACAGACTGAGGGATTTCAGGGGAGACTATCGGCGCTATGAAAGACAGTAGTGGTCCCTGATACGAGACGCAGTTTCTTGCCGCTATTTTCGCGTCTCGGTGTCAACCGCAGAACCGAGCGAACGGGGAAAGCCGAAACGGGCAGCAGCGAGCGGAGATACGAAGACCAGGGGGCGGCTTCTCCCCTTGATTTGGCGGTCAGATCCCCAAAAGTTCCTGAGATGAAAAAAAAAACTGTCAAGTTCCTCATGTCCCACTCAACTTTCATTCCATTTTAGATAAATAGACCATGAAGAATAGACACTTTATCACTCGCTGGCCAGACCTTTACAGAAGCACTAGCTTTATTGAAATCTTGTTATAGATTTTCCCCTGGATTTTATATATATATTTGCAGTGATTTCTATTTAATGCAAAGCGGTAATATATTGTGTAAAGTGATCAGTGGTCTAGTTCAGTCATTCTATTTCAATGGATTTTGTGTTAATTTAAATCTATTAAATTAAACCATCTCAATAGTTCCAGTTGTAAATATAATGATCTATCTATTATATTATTTCAAAAGATAATAGATGCTTAAATTAACTTTTAAAGTCGCGAAGGAATTTATAATTAATAAATTCAGTTAAGTCCTAGTTTTATAGATGTGTGTTTTTAACCACTAGAATTCACGCAGTGTTTATTAAATACATAATTAAATACTCGAGTGTATTATAGGCTTAACGGGAAATTTATCGCGCTTGATTTTTCGGTATGTTACATGTCTTTTTTTCTTTCACACAGAGTGATCGTAACCTGCGGTCCCAGCGAAATAAAGAAAGAAATAAAGAAATCATCCTATAAACTTCCAGCCATATTGAAGAAACAGTTCTTTTAAATATAATCTTGTGGCGGTCCTTTGCGACCTAGCTGTCAGAATTAAATGAAATAAAGCCCACCCAAGAACATTGTAAAGAACAATCATCAAATTACCATTACAAACCTGTAAGATAAACTGGAAGGTAATCATCGCCAGTAGCGATATTATATTTACTGTTTACTGTGAGAGAGTACATATTTTCCTGACTGTGACTGAGCCTAGTTTTTCCTCAATTGGATTTAATAAAACTTTCCGGTCAGTTACTATCATCACGCATTGAAGGAATTTTACCATAGCGGAAGATTAAAAGAGACCACTTCATTTTCACCCCTGTGCCGAACTGTGTCAGTGCCATCCCATAGACTCCTTTTTTTATATAATAAAAAACACAAGAACTCTTAGTCTTCAAGTCTTGCGATAAGTGAGAATATTTGTTACCAGCAAAACCTCGCAAACATCTGGGGGCGGGACATCGAAGGACTAGACAGTTCACATGTCAAGAGAATACTTGCTGTTTTATATACTTTTATAGATCGTCTGAGGCTGCATTCGGTAAGTGTGTGAGTATATGAGTGTGGATCCTCATGCGTGTGCATGAATGACAGGAAATTTAATCTTTTTCTTTTGTAACCCTTCTGTTAACTTTCTTGCCTAGTAATATAATTTTTCTGTATTCCTTGCATTGTTCCTTTAAGGGGGAGTTGATAATTGGTTAACTCTGTTTAACCCCCCCCCCCCCTCCTTTCCATTTGCTTAGTAAAGGGAAGAACAGTTGGGAAGAACAGGTTTTTTTCTATCACCTATACCTAACTTTGTAACCCCTCTTTCAGAGCAATTAACTTCACTGTTAGGTTAACGTACGCGTGTTCCTGATATTATCTATCTCTGGACTGGGTTTATCTTTGTCTAATAAGCGGGAAGGGCTTAGTCGATACCAATCTTCTTCACCCCTCCCAAACTTGTTATTTGCATTTGTGTACTTATGATAATTTATGTAATACCTGATATTTGTTAGTGATTGATGTTTAAGGTGAATAAAATCACATAAACTCATTGAGTACTGTGTTGGAGATACCCAAAGCCCAATATTTCCCCTATTCGTTTTAATATAGTTTGTATCTACGTCGTCTGTGTGTTTGAAAACACCAAATCGGTGTGCGCGCAGAGGTGTGTCTGGAAAACTGGCAAATAATTGTTTGACCAGGAGAGTGGAAGAGAAGATTGAGAGAAACGATTTGTCGTAAATAAGTCTGTCTTTACTCTCCTCCAGCACGCTGTGAAGCAACTATTTAATCTCTACATTTTCTATCACTGAGTTTTCCAACATCATTTCACTCTAAACCGGACCACTATTTCTAAGACTCTTTTCTCTCAAAATAAATTTAAGACAAGTATGTTAACCGGCGATCAATGGTCACACTCTGATCGCCGCTGGTGCAGAACAGCGAAGGCAATATCTCAAGAATTCCTTTCGTCTGATGCTAACACTACTTCTGAAATTTATTTTCGAGTGGCCTCCAACATTGGCTTCAAATCGTTTTTATTACTAACATTAGTCTATTCTACCCCCAGCCAATCGGATCATGTTATGCGCTCTTGCTTCTTTTTTTCAAAAATAAATTACACTTTCAAAAAAATGTAACGTCCCCCTCTCTCAAGACTGGCAAAGTTGAGTGAGGACATCAATGCGTCTGTCTCTCTGTCTTTTCTTTACAATATTTCTGTTATTATCTAAGCGTTTTTACTGTTAAGATATTATAACATTATGGGTAGTATTGTCTTCCAATAAACAAATATTATCATTTTATTTGTCAACTGTCCTTGCTTTTATTTTATTATTCATCGAGGTTTCTTGGGCCACCCTTTCTCTACCCTTCTCAATTTCAGTATCCCACTGCATAGGCTATCTTTTCAAATATGCCTACATGCAAATCCCCCCCCCCCCGCCCCCTCCCACTTACATTTTTATCTCTCTCTTGCTTGTACGCGTTTTGCCTAACGCAAAACGGTTTCGTTAGATTTAAATTGTCACTACGGGTAGGAGACAAAGCGGTGGGGTTTCCTCTCATTCAATAGCAGATACTAATGCTTTATTTAACTTTAACTTTTTGGGGAAAAAAATATGCCATAGCAACAGCGTAACTAACGCCAAGTAGTTTTATTTAAACTCCCAACCATTCATTCACGTTTAGTGTTAGACTAAGCAAGTCTGTGACGTCAGCTGTCGCCTGTCGTCCTAGTTCGAGATTCAAAAACCAACGCTTGTCAAGGTTGCATTTTTCCGTCTCTCAACTAACTATGCATTTCGGTCTGTCAAAAAGCTTTTATTTTTGTGGAAATGGGTATTGCGGAGAGGGGAAAAGCTAACAGTTTTGTGTATCGTTTACTATGGCGTTACTGCTTGTTAGAACCAACACGACTGCGGGCGCTAGTGACGATGTTGAACACAACTCCCTATTTTATCTCTATTGTATTTGAATTTATAAGCAGTAATATTTTATCTATTTGATCGGAGTATCAGGGATCTTACTACAGATAGTATCAAGAGATGGAACTTTGTCTCGGAGCGCATTATGGTTGTAAAACTAAAAGAAGGAGAAACCATAGTCAGCCTGGTCATAGTGTATGGGCCAAATGAGGATGAGAGAGCAGATGTCAAGGAGGAATTCTTCGAGCTGCTTTAAATGACAGTGGAGGACTGCCTAGATGAAGTTATCATGCTCGGACATTTCAATGCCAGAGTTGGAAATGACCATGCTAGATGGGGTGGAGTTATCGGAAGATATGGAGAAGATACTCTCAATGACAATGGAAAGCGACTCCTTAGATTTTGCAGTGAGCAGAATCTGATTATTGCAAACACAAAGTTCCCCCATAAGCGCATACTTGCATACACTAGATGTGAACCAACAAAGAATGAGAAGTCAGTGATCGACTATGCCATTGTTAGGAGGAGCTCATTCAAATATGTCCGGGATACGTATATTATAAGAGGTGTTAGGCACAGAATTTCAGTTGCTAGTGCGCAGTGGCTGGCCTCGTCGGCTTCGCGCAGGTGTCTCAGTGTGTGTCCTTAGTTGTGATGTCCGACGGAACGAACGGAATAATTTGTCTTCTCTTTGTTACTTTCACAATTGCCTCCACGGCTGGCGGAGGTGTGGATTTTAAAGTTGCTACCATAAGTGAAATGGGTTCATTTTCGATACAAGACAACAGGAGGCTGAGACGCTTGGGAGTCATGACCCATGTGGGCCCGCCCCCTTAGAGTTTAAAGAAGTATACTGGGCCTAAACACTTGTCAGATGGGGGGACTTCTTCTGATGATCAGATTGCCTCCTGTTGTATCGCTCTGTAAAGAGTTTCTTATCATCATGGAGGGGGCCAAAGATTGGAAGTGATCACTACCTGCTTACAATCAAAAGAACAACTGAAAAAGTTGCTCAGCCTAGGAACTGCCCAACATCATGCAAGAAACCAAGTAATCAAACGGGAGAAGTGAGCATTAAAACCTACAAGCTGAGAGAGCCAGAAATTAAGACCAGATATCAGGGGCTTTTTGCTACAGCGTTGAGAAACACAGAAGAACAACCTGATTTAAAACATTATTGTCCTGATTAATCATGAGTGCACCCCCAGTAAGTGCTGAATTAGCATGGTGATTTGTACGTGTAACATCACAAGAACGTTAGCGATGTCCCTGTCGATCAAAAGAACTACCATGATTTCTGTAGTTTTGTGAGGCATGTCTAGGTAAAAAATTGTGATTGTTGGAACCATAATTATTCTAATTTCTATTAAAAGGAATAAAATTGACTTGTCTTCTCCTATTTGAGTTTTGTTGCTGGTAATTGCCTCTATGCTGAGGTAACTGGTTTCTGTATTGCTGTCTTCCTCTGTTGAATTTTCCATTATTGTACCTCCCAGGTACAAATTTTCTATCAAGGCCATGAGATCTTGGTCTGAAATTATTATTGTTCCAGGTTGTGCTGAAGCAACAGACAGAGATTCTTTAATTACATTATTACTGACACAAGCACCTGGATGTGCCGTGCAGTACTGTCTACCAATTTCTTTGAGTGAAGACAGGCTATATTGTTTTCGCTCATGTAAGAATGACCAAAATGGTCTACTCACAGAGGATAAAGATGTACCCCTCAATAACAAATCCATGAGGCCATCATAGGTTTTGTCAATACCCGAAAGCTGAACCCATCTGTTGAAAGTCAAGCGAATAGCTGAAATGAACTCCGAGAAGTCCTTACCAGTCTCAGGAGTCATAATTTTGAAACTCATACGATACCCATCTGCATCTAGCTGGTAACTTTTCAGTAAGAGAGCCCTAGCAGCTTCATAATTATTTCTGATTGGCTCGTCCATTGTACAGAAAGCAGACAATGGTTTTCCATCAAGAATTCCATATGTCTGGCACACCACTGAGATTTGTCTAATTTAGGTGCTTCACCTACGCTTTTAAAGTGGCTTAAAAAGCACGAAATGTCATCAAAATTAGGTTTTAAAATGGGCAAGCGAAATTTAGAAGACCCAGTATTTTGTCTACTAGAGGAACCATGAATCTCTGAATTATCATTTAGATTACTCTGACCTCTAAGTTTTAATTCTTCTAAATGAAGAAGCATTGTTTTTTTTTCATGGGCTAATGTCAAAGTTTTTCTCTCCTCCATTTCTCTTTCATGTTGCATTTTTCTCTCCTCCAATTCAACCATTTTCTTCTTCTCCTCCAAATCTTCAAGACGCCTTTTTCAACTTTCTGTTCCTCTAATTCGAGCCTCTTCTCAGCTTTCTGTTCCTCCAATTTACGACTCTTCTATTCCAATTCCTCAAGACGACTCCTCTCAGCCTTTTGTTCCTCCAATTCCTGTTTTGTCTTTGCCAACTCAGACATGGCAAAGTCCATTAAAGCTTCATCTTTTAATCCAAACGCTTTGCCTTGCTCGACAAAGTAATCCAAAGTAGCCATGTTAATTAATTATGTGACTCACTTAGTCGATATGTGAAACTATGGCTTGTTGCTTTACAATAAGATGAAGCAAAGAAGGTAGCAATACTATTTAGCAATAACAACAATTCAAATCATGTAGTACCAATTTTTTAGGAAGAAAATAAATTGTGCAAGAAAACAAAAACATATAGCAATAAGATAAGATAAGAATATAGACAAACGGTGAAACACTAGCAGCAAGGGAAAAAATACTAATGGGAAACTGAGGGGAAAACAGTAAATGGAACAATCTCACTGCTAAGGAATGACAACACAGGACCCAGAAAGAGTATAAACAAGTAACCTGTATAAACCAAGGGATAGGGAGGTGAGAAAAACAGCACGAATAGAACAATAATAAAACTAAAGAAAAGAGCAAGAGACTACAATGCATTTGCAAATAAATACACGAAACTTCACAAAAAGACAATTACTATCATAAAAAACAAGCAGTGAACGGAAACATCGGCGAGATTGGTCAAAACCGTAAAAATCACTGACTGAAATTTACGAAATGCCCTACAGGAACGTCCAATGTGAGGTCATCTTACAATAACATGATTTCGCTAACATAGGATCTCCACCCAACCTTCCCACAAAGACATGAAAACACGAAACATTAAATATAGAAAAGAACAGGAAAAGTTCCCCAGCCACATGCACTGGACAACACATGCAAAAAACAGGCCACTTATGTTAAAAAATGCGATCCGCCAGATGCTCGTTCGTAGACGACTTCAAAACTGCATGGAGACCATGGTGGATAAGATACAAGTAAATGACAATGGTGCAGCAAATAATGGCCACGTAAATCATATATTGAAGACAGGAAACTTGAACGACATCTTGAAGTGAGCTTGAGGTAAAACGAAAAGTGCAGAACTCAATGGCGATGTTTGACGGGTCAAAAGCCGGCAGTCATGCGCAGTCCATACAACAGTTATGCAAATGAGGATCATCGGTGTAGAGGTATAAAAAACGAACCTGAAACGTTAGGATTGAAACTGTCTTGTAAAGTCGATCCAAACCACACTGGCCACCAAATATTATAGCGTTATTATTTTTATATATGTATGACTTTGTTGTGTGAGGTACTGTTAAAGTTCATGCATTATGCTGACAACACGAATGGATACGGGTATGGTCATTACAGGACATAACTGACCAAAGACCATAAGACATCTGGTAGTGGGTCCACGATACGATTCGTATAACATTTATTTAATTCAGGCAATGACAAAATTGGAGGACCTTGAAACATCAGCCTCCTCTAAATACGAGCAGAGTCAGTCCATAAGTACATAAGTATTTGTAGTAGTATAGCATCGATGTATCGTCTCAACTATTCAGTTCTGGCCGCTGTAGTAATATGTGCATGTCAGCCATCGACACCCAAGTAATGTTGACCGAAAAAACGGGAATGTAAATTTTTTGGATAAATACTTCTCTACAAGGTGCGGAACGTCTTCTTATCAAGTTCGGGATCATCTTAGAAACAAGTGGCGGCCTTCGAAGTTAACTTAATGCCACATAAAATACAATGTTCCTCCACGATTCTGGGAGCTTGAAAACACACGTCTTGCTTTGACGACTTGAAGTATACGAAAGGCCACGAATATTAGCCGTTAGAATAAATTAGCGCAAACACGTTACGTCATTGACAACCGGTGACATATTAAATAAGCAGCGTTCAATACAAGTTAAAAAGCGTGCAAAAACATGAGTTACCACAAATAGACATATTTCCTCAATTACAATTGCTATAGGCCTGTGTGTGGCAATATACCATGGCATATTAACTTTTGTTCTTTAACAGGGTGTATGAAATCATTATCCGCTTTTTTCCTTCTCTTTTCAATCAATAGTATCATCACACACGAAAATGTGCAATGTACAACTTCAGAGTGCAAGAAAGAGTGTGTAAATAAGTGTGTGCGAGGGAGTGAAAGATTTTCTAAGCAGCTGCTCATTGTATTTTCATTGAAAAAAGATTATCTTTATCCGGAGATAATAACTTTACGAAGTAAATCTCCATCATGGTTTAAGGAACGCGCTGTTTTGGCACCTAAAAATGATACTGTAACTAAAATACATAATCTTATATTATATCAGTTTGACTCTACTTCCCGTACATACATGTCCGTTGATACCACCTTTGCAGAACTAGACTTACCTCCCACACCATCGTTACCAACTTCATGTCGAGCGACGATAAACACAACGCTTTCAACGCCCACGCCAACGTATGACAGTCGCCTATCCAAACGTGAAATAACACTTTTGGAACTCGCCAAACTCCTTTCAGCGCAGATTTAGTACTGGTTTTACCACCCTACTACATCAGTACTCACCAGCCTTATTTTAGGCCGAATAGATATTTTACATCTTTATTTTCTTTTTCACGAGAGATGTCAGCGAGAGATGTCAGCCCCCTTTTCACCACCATACTACTGCCCATGGTAGTATTCGCAGCGAGAGATGTCAGCCCCTTTTCACCACCATACTACTAGCACACAAAAAACGCTATTGCATCGAATCGGAATAGAATAAATGACCTTAGATCAGTGATGATACACTTAACGAATTTTATCGATGTATTGTTTGAAAATGATGATGAGAACATAAAATTTTATGCACAAGAATTTAGCCACGATGATAAGATAAACGAGATTGCCTGGTTAGGCAACATTTATTAGCATTAATTATTATCACTATACTGAGTGGTCTGCTTATATTAAGTACGAAGTTATATACGAATATTTGGTTAAGAACAGAGTCCTGTTGACACTACTGCTGATGGTGAAAACCAAATGAATCCTCATGATATCACCCAGAGAAAGTGTTACTGAGAACGTCCCCATGACTACATTTACTCCCCATCCCATCACCTACCCGCTTGTACCCCCGCTAACGCTACTGTGACATGCCTGTAGTAGAACATACTCATCGCAGTAACACTGCTTTGCACTGTAGTTATACCCATGTAGAGCCCATAATGTTGGGACAGACAGGAATATTTCGCAAAGTGCGATACAAAAAATGTTGATGAAGTCAAACCCACATGAATAACATTGTTACGTTAAAGTTAACATACATTTATACTGACAGGCACATACATTATTGGATATCCCTTCCAATGATTAGTCACTACAGTTTTAACTGTTATTGTTTATCCATCCATCATGCAATTGTTTGGTAAAAGTTGAGAAGAAAACCTTGTTCATATATATATATATATATATATATATATATATTTTTTTTTTTTTTTTTGCTTCACAATTTAACATTTTCTAGAGAAGAAAACGGTGTTCAGACCTACATTTTATTTTTTTTTTGACAAAAAGAAATGACAGTGCAGGTGCACCCAAGACTATTATCAGTCGCGCACAATTCACTGACGACATTCCTCTCCACATACATTCTCACTTACTTTTTACGGTAGAATAGGGTCACATGCTGACTGATAGCTACATTTTTTTGGGTGAAAGTTAAATTTGAATATTACAAAAGATGAGATTACTCAGTACGTCTTTATGCCGGACAATGAACTGTCATTGGCAATAGATGTTTTAAAGACATCAAATGTCTTCTGAAAAATCACTGACCTCAGTGACAGAAGACATGTCGCACTGTAATTATGTATAATAATTTGACAAAATGTTTGAAGTTCATTGAACCCTATTAAGTTTGAGTTTGGTTTATTGTATTGCCACTGAGATGCAACGGATAGGTAAAAGTTTAAACGAGTCATATTGTGATGACTTGTGAGATTTTAATTGTTTGTGGACCTTGTCGTGAAATGGTTAGTAACATTGTTAACTCACCAGTTATTTTTTTTTTGGGTGTTTGTTATGGACATAGTCATGAAATATTGTATAGGAGCCTCTACTGGCCGGTGATAACACATAAATCTTTTGGATGATAGCATGTACTTAGACGAGTATGCTTAGGGTCCCTCGATTTACGAATATTTTTTACCTTCACACATGAGAGCCCCCGATTTACGATATTTAAAATTTTTTTTTTTTTCATTTTCTCAACAGGAAATTTTAGGGATTTGGATTTATATTTTTGATAGAACGCAAATGTCTCCTTACAGGATACATTTGTATAACCCCGGGATCTGTGTCACCGGGCGACCTACTACTATGACTATAGCATAATTCGTGCTAATTGTTAGGAAGAATAGTCACAAGGTTTTATGGAAATAGATTTAAGATAGGCGAGAATCAGATTGAATCTAGAACTAAGTAAATGGAATAGCCGAAATACTTCCATCGGGAGACCTATAAAATAAATAGGGTAATATTAAGCCGCCCAACCAAAAGGCTGGAAAAGCCGCACTATTTTAAGCGGAAGGCAAACTTCGGGGTGATAAGGCAGTTGATCTCAAAATGCCGGTGTGTATAGATGTACAACCGTAGATCTTGAAGTTTTCAAGACATCGACTCGATAAAGATAATATTACTTAAATGTGTGGGAAATTCTTTGAGGCTGTAAGTAGAACTTCAAGTGACTTATTTAACAGTTCAGAAAAATACAGTAGTTACAAAAGGTCACGAGATTCAGAGCTCAAAACACGGTGTTATTATTTTGGCCCGCTCACAACACGCAGACACGATAAGGAGGGTACCCGCACGGATGAGAAGGTCACAGTACTTTTCACGTGCCGGGCGATTCATAGTATCAGATTTACAACCACAGGAGTCAACTGAATAACTTAATCATTTGTTCAGGATGATTGGAGATTTGTGAATGTTAATATGAAAGATGACATTGTGAATATTGTTATGGAAAAGGCATTTTTAAGTTTGCACGCACAAGTAGATATAGCAAGGAGAAGGTAACTAAATGTATACATTTGACTTTGTTTACTATGCATTGGTAGAATTACCTAAATAAAATGATCGTTTTGAATCTGGAGAGTTTGCCCTATTATCTCTCGTTGATGAAGTCTTGCAGTAAAGATATATGAAGAAATACATGCAAATTATTGTCACGCCACATATAACAACACAGAGGAAGTTTGGAACGGACTAGGTTACAGATATCAACAAGAATGAAGACCTCTAGCAGTATACCAGTATTCCTGACTTTGATGATATAACAAACATCTACACTATACTAATCACTTCCCCACGGCCACATATAGCGAAATCGAGACACAAATCAGACTGCATTGCATTGTCAAACTAACAACTCCCAGAAGCCAGAGAAAGAAGGATCGGACTAAGAATTCCAAAATTATAAGTGACGGATCGAAAGTATTTGGGCAACTTTAAAACTTAAAAGTAAACCCGCTTTTATAAATACAAAGAATCGAAACTTAAGGGACCAGGACAGTATTTGTGTAACTCTGAAACTTAAAAGTAAACCCGTATATTAAATACTAAGTCTGGATACTTAAGGAATCAGATCACCCACCATAAGAGGATTACTAAAGTTTCCCAGGCCAAGTGATTCGCAGAACACCTGCCATAAGAGGATTACTATAATTTCCCAGACGAAGTGATTCAAACATGTAATAAAGTGCTGTGTCCATTCTAAACTGTGCGAGGAGATTGTGTTCTATATATATATATATATATATATATATATATATATATATATATATATATATATATATATATATATATATATATATATATATATATATATATATATGTTTATACATCTAGACATAGATTTACATCTATAGAGCTAATTCTTATTTTAAAAAAATTTCGCTGGATTTACACCAGCTGGGGGCTTTTTTACTATGGCTTATCCTTCATAAAAGGCGGCGGACCAATAATAAGTTAACAATTGCTCAGCCAATGTAGCATTGTTCATGACTTCAGAAATATCTTATGAATACTCCTTTGAGATAGAAGCGTCTTTACCCTCCTATCTACAACTCTGTCAAGAGTAATCTTTTCGAATGTAGACACTTCGACAACCCATTTTAGATACTCTTGAGTTTTGGCACTGGTGGACCACTACTTCAAAGCAGGGGAGGCAATCCGAAACAGACCTCTAGAACTACATTGTAGACGCCACCATCCTGACAGGTTGTGGTAACGGGGAGAAAGTCTGCATACCAAGAATCCCGATGATTCCCTCCGATCTGCCGTTCAATTTTAAGAGACTCCAATTCCCTATAAAAGTTTGTTTTTCATTAATAAAGCACAAGGTCAAACGCTTCATTGGCCGGCGTCGACTTGAGTGATGAGTGCTTCTTACTTGGCCAACTGTATTTGGCACTTTACCGAGTTAGCACACCGGAACACTTATACGTTTAGTCACAAAGTGACTGTACTTCCAATGTCGTCTACAAAGAAACCCTTAATTAATTGTTTTGCGTTAGTAGCACACTTCAGTGCAATAGTACAATTAAAACAAAAAAAGTGAAACCTTCCTAACACGATTCGAAGTAAATCCGACTTGCACCCATTCCGGCATGGACCAGGACTAGGCCGGGTGTGACCGCAAGTATATTTATAAATATATATCATGATGTCATCATCATCCACTCCCTGCTCCCTATGTAGCCTGGGGTTACCTATGCTTTTAGAACTTTGTGAGGATTGTTATTGATATTTTAAATCAGAATCGACCTCACCGAACTCAGGGCAAACCCACAGGTGGTCAATCTCCTTCAGCAAATGTAATATGAATGCTAATTGTTGTCGTGAATTATTCTAATCCCCATATATAAATTAAAACGTAAATGCAAAGCCTAACAAATAAATTTAATAAAAGGAAAGAAGAATGGTAAAGAACAGTGCTGTCACAATGACTGTACTCGAAATCCCGCTTGTTTTCTACTTCGTCTGCAAATTGTAACGCTTTCACGTTGATAGTAAAAGCCTACTGTATTATTACCCGCTTTCTTCAATGAAACGTGTACTGTATTTCTTGGAAAAACCTTGAGATACGCAAGCTGATCAATGACCTAAATTTAATATTTCATTCATTCCATTTTATACACGGCGTAACTAAAAGACAGATGGACTAAAGGATAGAGAGAAGGGAGAGGCAGAAAGCAGGGACACCTGCAACACTAAACACGCGTCGCGCGATACACAATTGCTGCCATCACGCGTGTATGGCCACATGCACTAACTTTATTTCAAATCGACAGTGATAAAATTCACTACCCATACCAGAGTTAGGTTTTAAAATCCTGAAAAACGCTTATTGGGAAAGATGACATTAGATGGGTTTACGTTTGAAAACATGACAGTACCCAGACACCACATGGGGATTGAAGTGAACAGGAGGTGGTAGAAAATGCACATTTTGAACGCAGCCACCTAGCTCCCTTAAATTCGTATATTTGGGTTCCTTAGGGTTTGCTGACAAAGAATGTGTAAAACGTTACGCAAATAGTCTAGGAATTACCAAGTTATGGCCAAAATAAAATAGTGGGGGTGCCTGACAGCATGAAATCATTTCTGCTCATAAAATTTTTTTATAACGTGTTTGAAGAAACATTACGTTACGGAAATAGCCTACCATGTTAACTCCTATTTGATTGGAGCGCAACAAATGAAAGACTAAACACGATTGGTCGGACTATAAATACTATCTTGTGTTGTCAGGGGAAACGTGAGAAAGGGGTACTTTTTTGAAAAGATGTGTAGACATGGTTTGATTGGGTAGAGCTACGAATATACTCAATTCAGAGCGTCTGTTCATTGCCACATCTTGTAATAAACCTACTAAGAAACAGTACGTTGAGCACCAGTGTATATTTTTTTATAAAATAAAGCCTGGGACATCGGCAGATCGGAGTTGTGCTATATTCATTGCCAGTCAACGAAACTGTTTATTATTATTTCCATGAATTGTGGTAAGCTTGAAATATTCAATATCTTTTAATGAAAATTGAATGTAAATTGATAATTTATGTCTGTATATATGTGTGGTTCAGTAGCGAACATGATGTAAAGCCTATAGTGCTCCAGCCTGAACAGAAGGTGTCGGAGGAAAGTAAAACTGCATGGAATGGCCAAACAGTACACTGACACCTAGATTATTAACTAGAAAGAAATAATGCTGGAATTGCAGAGGCGTAGTAACCATTAGGGAGGGAAATACTGGTATAAAGTAATTCAGATGAAGCTGACAGTTGGCCTAACGCTCTGAACTCAATGTTTGTGATGTATTGTGCTCAGTGTAGAAATGGAGTATAAATTAGTTCTGACGTAGAAGGTACAACCTTCTTGTTTCAGGGACCGTGGTCTTAAAGTTATTGAGCAGCACCTGGTCAGAGCTTTGCTGAAGCCAGAGGTGGACAGCATACTCCTTGGTCCATATAGCAACCAGTGGGGTGGCTCCAGAACTCATTTAAGTAATCAAGCAGAGGAGTCTTTTACTGCAGTCATCACGCAAGATAAGAGAGTGTGGCCATGGAGCTCAACATTATGTACCCCCATCTTAAAATGACATTATAAACTAAAATTAAGAGGGGAATTTAATGGTTTTAATACCAGGAACTGAGAACATCTCCAATACTAGTTCCAATAGAAACAAACTATTGAAGTCATGATGACAAATACCAACAGAGCTTGAACAAAACAAAACCAGTATTACCTCATATTACCACTACACAACTGACACACATAGGATACCATTAATAATATATGTCACTATAAGAATCATATTAATAAATTCTGTACATATAACTTGTAATTAAATTGATTGTGATTCCTGGTTCCCTTTGTATTTGAATCAGGACACATATACATTCATGACAGCACTGAATACATATTGTTATTTGAAAAGTTATCAGTGACTCCTTTAAGATATCCTCTTAGAGTGTTATATGTATGTGAGTGTCACAGTGTTGTCAAGTGTGGTGGAATAAATTAAATTGTTTATCTGTCTGTTGTTGTTATGACTTACACTTCATCATACACATACCCTAGACATATAACGTAGTCATCACACTATTCCAGAATAATTCTGACTGAGGTATACATATGTGGCAGTAAGTAAGGTTATTTTTAATACACTACTCTTATTAGATATAGATACCTTCACAGCTGATCTCAGTCAGTACACTAAGTCCCCTATAAATATTTATAACATCCCACTTTACCACAATTGTACCTGTAGCACGTCGGTTGTACATACGACGGATGCATACTCTCTCACGTCCATCTCTGCTAGTCCCACGTTTGCTGCCAAACCCCAACAGTCTCAGCCTTGTTGACTCATCCATTGCAGTGTCATTATCTAGTAGACGATCATAAATTGCACTTGGCATCTAACTCATTATCATGTCCAGTGTCCCAATTATGGGTGCTCTCGACGCCAGTCTGTCAGCTCTCTCATTGCCACGTACCCCTGCATGACCAGGACAGTAGATCCACACCAGTTCTTGAAGACGTGAGGATTCTATTGATGTTTTCCATTTCTGCCGCAGCCATCCGTTCTGAACTTTCCAAAGCATGGCTTTAGAGTGATAATATAACTGCCCTGGTTGATGGAGATTCAGACAGCCACCTCAGTGCTACAGTAACTGTCTCTACCTTCATTCTCATGCTGGAGGTTATTGTCATGTAGGCCAAACTCTGTTCAGCAACGACCTTGCCCTTTTTTCTCGCAGAGAAGCCCCATCCAGATTTTTCACCACGCACTACAGTCCCATCAGTGTACACAATGGCGTCGTCATCCACAGCATGATCACTTATCAGCTCAGTAATCTCCAGCTCTGCTTTTCCATTGCCCTTAGATCTGCACTCTCTGCCAAGACTAATGATGACCTGCTGGTAGTTTATCCAGTTATCCCTGACTTACTTCACTCTTCCTTTTTGGATATATTTCAACCCTGGTCACCTGACCAATTGTAGCCTGTGCCATCCATGACATCCCTCTCATGATCATTGCTGCTTTGATGTGAGCTACGTTACCATGTAGGGGGTGTCTTTTGTCAGTGGTTACCCGTATATAGGCTTTTGCCTGAGCCATCGCATATCTGGATCTAATCGACAACTTTGTGAGGCAACCTGCAGGAAGTAGTCATCAATTCTTTATTTGGCAAGTTCTTTTATGTGATGAGATTTTTAACCTCATCTGCAACTCTACAATAAGTAATTCATACATGTCAAGTGCAAATAAAAAATAGGAAAATGTACACGTTACAACTCACTCTAAATGGGTTAAAAATTATATCTAGACTTGATGCACACAAATGCTGTAATGTGCAACTGATTAAGATGCAGTGGTCTCTTAGATGGTTAAGGTTACTGATTACCCTAGACTCCCAACTCTTCACACTTAAGGAAGGCTCCTCTAATTTGTGGCTCTAAGTATTCACACTGAAGTTTACGCTTTTTTAATTTTTTAAAACTAATTCTAGTCCTTGTGGCCTGTTGTATAAAGGAATCCTTAGTACTACTCCTTTTTCTGGCTGTCTGTGATCTCTCCTTTGACGAAGATGGGATGCAGTGGAGAAATGTTCGAAACGCTCTAGGTTTTAAAGCTGAATGTCTGCCCACGCGTAAATGTCACCTTGAGAGTTCCTGTTGGGTGAAACCTAATCATACTTTTAATTTAGTTTAATTTTAAATTGCAAGCGAACCACAAATAAGGCGTTTGATGTTTATTAAATGTTACCACCACCATCTATTCTGTGATCCATTCAGTTACTACATGGCTATATAAGGTACTGCCCCTGATGTGATGTTTTTACAAAACCATTAAACCACGCGACATGCCCTTAATCTCTTCGAAGGTTGCACTTACTTCCCATCTTTGGTTTTTTTTTCAACAAGACATTTTGCCGGAAGTGATTATATCATTTCCTCGTGTCCCAATATTCAAGACTGCTATAGAAACCTACCGGAAATCGTTACATGGTGTGTTTGGTGCCCAGATTGTTATACCAAAGACAAAACTGGAAGTTGCATTATTCTCTCTATGAATCAAACATTCGTTATCTTAAATCATCTACCCTAATTTTGTTTGTCAGTCTTGCCAGCTGAAGAGAGGAAGATCACTTGCCCATTTATCAAGTGCTCGACTGTATAATCAACAAAACGCCAGACCAAATGTTGACCAAATCTTATTGTCCATCTGGTCAGCGATATCTGCCCCGCGATCAAAGGATAACATGGCATGCAGTCAGATCAAAACGTCGTGGAGTGACGAGGAGTGTCAACCCGAGGAGAAGATAACATCGATCGATAGGTGCAGGTATAAGCAAAAGATAATGAATGGATGAGAAGGTAGAAGAATGGTACAGTGGAGGGAAGCAAAGATGGTCATAGAAAAGATAATGACTGAATTATGACTAGTCTCGAAACTGAAGAAGTCAAATAAGCGAAAGGGTTGTGAAAATTACAACATTTTAGACAATAAAAGTTTAACTGTTTATTGTAAACCATATCATTTGAAATGTTTGTTTAAGTCAAACAAAATTATTTTAAAAAACAATTAATTGAACGACCACGCGCATACAAGTGCTGTAAAAACACTCCAGCGTATAAGGGCTGATGAAGGCGTTAACTTTACCTGTAACAAAAAAGTCACTTTAAATTTAAAATAATGCATAAAGAAACAAATGAATTTGTTTCAGAGTTATTCTTGTAGGTTTAGTTACTCACGGCTTTAACTGTTGTTGTATCGCCAACAGAACAATCGTTGACAAACGGCCTGGGGCAAAAACATTGTTTCTTCACCCTGGTAAAACTATATCTGAGGAGCATATGGCTTTTACTTCTGTCTACAATTAGGTTAAGATTTGAGAAAATCAATTGTTATTTCCTTTTCTTTTAATTGATAGTAATCATAATAGTTATCTAGAGTTTGCTGTTATGTTATACGTTAACTTCTACTTGATTTGAAACATTTAATTCACATCTCTGTTATTAACAAATATGTCATGATCACCATACAGGCCCCAGGAGGAGCATATGCCTTCAAGAAGCGTATGAGGAGATTTCCAGCCAAGTACCATCAACTCAAGGTCTGTGTACGTTTTCTTCATTACCTTAATACTTGTCTCAAGTTCACTTCCTCGTGTATTCTTCACTTTTCCTACCATGGGTATTTCATGAAAATAACTGCCTTGTAATGCTATCAGAAGGTTTGTTTTCAGTGTGTGTTCTATCCATCGAAAGCGTCTTCTCACTTTAGCCTCACTAGCACGTGTCTGGTTCTTGTCATCGGCTCCACATTTTGTCATAACCCTTTAGTAACGGAGTAGCATATGGCAACAGCCACTTCTGTCAACGAAAAACTGTTTGGAGATGTTGGGAGCCTTGGGTTGACTACTGCCTTTATTAGAGTCATAAATGTGGAAGTCTGAAGGCGAACGAGGAAGAAGAAGAAGAATTTATGAAAGAGTGCAGATTTTTTTTTTTTTTTTTTTTTTTTTTTGCGAACATACCCGGTTCCAGTTCTGGAGTTTTTTGTCGGAGAAAAAAACATTTAAGTAAGGGAGACTTTTCTCGAAGAAAAAAACAGGTTAGTCAGAGGTCCAGACGTCTTTCGTCTTCTTTTGGTTTACGTCATTCTCCTAATTGCCAGAGGGTCCTCTTCTGCCTTAGATCGTTAGATCAAATTATTTTTTTAGGTGACTTATCCATATTGTCTTAGTTGAAGTTTTGTGTCCTACAGGATAACTTAGCAAGACTCATGCCTAACCCTCCTTAGTTGCCCCTAAAGAAATGCATAGTAGTCCGTATTGTTACTATCCTTTAAAAAATCACTAAGAGTTAACTCTTAGTTATGGTTCATCAAAGACAAGACTATATGTTCTCCCTAGTCGGACCTCGGCAACACACGTAAATAATATTAAGATATTCAGGCTGTATTGAACGTCTTCAACTTTTGCTCCTTTCTCTGCAATTTTACTTCGTTTTATTATACGATTTTTAAAAATAAAGTAAGTTTTGACTGATCTTCTCTCAGCAAGTTCAAAGATAAACAAACAACAATCATGTTAATCATTCTGAAAATTGCAATGTCATTGGTCATCTCTCTGTTTGTTTGTTTGTTTTTCTTTTCTTTTTTTTCTTTTTTTTTGGTCTTTTTTTAAGGGCTCAAATTGGCCCAGCAAAAACATACAATACGAAACAAAGTTTCATTCTTCAAGATAATTTCACAATATGTTAATTCGATCCTCTTTTACAACGCGCCTTCAGTTGTAATTAAAATGCACATCTCTGTAGATGGGGCAATAGATCAGATTTCCCATTTCAATTAACGCAAATAAATAAAATAAAAATTTATGGGATTAACTATTCTTTCAATCCACAAGACGCCAACAAAGAAACACGGACAAAATTGTTAGAAAAAATTCAAAATATGCTAGAAATTTATAAATACAAAACGGCCACCATTTATGTAGCAAACGTACAGATTGTACCTAAAAAGATTATAACAGAAATAAATAAACTAATTAGGGCCTTCATTTTTAGGCACACTTGGTATAATATTAAACACACTACTCTAATACAACCTAAAAATAAAGGGGGGATAGCCTTACAAGATATCAACACTAAAATTAAAGCTTTAAGAATTAAATACATGTCACCAAGAGCTGACGCTCAGTGACAGTGGATCAAAGAAGAAGAATTAAATACATAGGAGAAGTTATAAAAAGCCCGGGTCTATACCCACTGGCACATTACTATATTGGGTTAAGGCTATCAAACTTTTGTAAACTAAACAATAATCAACCCCATTTTTTTGGTACACCACCACCCTTTTACAAAATATGTCTACACAATTTAGAGGGGAATAAACTTTTAGTAAAGCATGACACTAAACTTATATACAAACTTCTAGTTGCAGCACAAGAAACACCTCTGAGCACACGAAGAGGGTACAACCTTTTCGCAATTGACTACACACAGAGTTTCACAAACATTCACGCAATAGACGTTAAACCACAAAACAAAGAAGTTACATATAGATTACTGCACAGTTTAACACCTATTGTGAATAGACAAACAGCAAAAAAAGCAGGCAAACCGCCACCAAAATGTAAAGTGTGCAGTGACAACATTATAGAGACAGAGGACCACTTGTTTTACACATGTAGGACAGTGGTTCCGCATTATTTGTGCTATTGTTAGAATGAGATAAACAGTTAGGACAGCTCACAAAAGAGAAAAAATAATGAATGAAAATAATAATAATTGCTACTGACAACAGTTCAAGGTAACATCTGACGTTTACTAAAAGTGGGTGATCATCTAGAGTCGTAAATAGAATGTTCGAGAACAGCGATGCTTGACCAATGAATTTAATCCAAAATTATTGGGTTAACGAATCAGAGAGTGGCAAGGAAACACACCGCGCTTAGGAAATTCTACCAGCTGTGCGGACATGTTGTATGTCTGTGGTTGTACAGACTGGCTCTCACGAGTATATACATATGTCCAGCTACTTTAAGCAAGTGTTAATCTATCAAAAGATAGATATTGATTCTGTGGTGTACAGATAGTGTTTATTTCTATAGGAGATCGGCGATTATGCTCTCTTGTAAGTATTTGACGGTGAGTAGATATTATGAATGAGACAGATTCTTGTTTCCAGGAACGTTTGTAAAGGCATGATTAGCCAGTTTGCCAAGAGAACACTATGAATATTTAAAGGAAACGGAAGGTTACACATATTTAAAGGAAACTGAATGTTATGGAGGAGCAACTCTAAGTAAAGGTTGATTTACCAAGACTTTAAGTAAAAATCGATCTATCAAGAGATAGATATTACTTCTAAGAAACAGTGAGTGTTTATTTCTACATGAGAACAGCAATTATGCTCTCTCTCTTGTAAGTATTTGACTGTGAGAATATATTATGCATAAGACTGATTCTTGTTTCTAGGAACGTTTATAGAGGCATGATTAACCAGTTCGGCAAGAAAATTCTATAAATATATAAGATAAACTGAATGCTACTGAGGAGCATAAGTACCACAAGTATATAATGGCAGACTTGGAAGAAGAAGAATGTCTAAAGGAGATAATATGATAAAGAGAAATATGAAAGTCTACAAGATATAGAGCTCACGTAAGAAGTATTCGTAATGTCCAAGGATCCAATTTATGACTATATGCGAGCTCCATTATTTGAAATGACCTTGTCATGCTTGTTAACAGTATTGTGTTATTAACAGTTTTAAGGGGAGGAGCTACACTGAATGATGTTTTCGTTATTAATTACTGGATTTCAATGAAAATCCACATACTTAACCTATATCAATACTAGATACGCAAAATGAAGAGTTTGATGGCACTGCACTACTGGTTGCCATAGAAACGGCGGCCATATTGGATTCTATTGTTCTATTTCAATTTGCTAAGGCTTTTTTATTTATTAAACTATGAATACCAAATATGAACACAACGTTTATCATTATATTTTAAAACTTTTTTTGTGATGGATTTTTGATAACTTTAATACAAAAAAAGTTGTTGGACTTTGAATATAGTATCTAAAAAAAGTAACAAATTTTGCTAAATTTTACATTACTTTTTGCAATAAATCAAAAGTTTGATCAGATACTAAAAATCCATCAAATGAAAAGTTTTAAAAGATTATGGGCAACATATGTGCCAATTCTCATGTCAATTAATACATAAGTGTGGATGTTTTAGGAAAATTAGGAAGAGAAAAAAAGATTTTGAGAAAATCGCACTTTTCTCCATAAATAGACTACAATTAAATAAGTATGTAATATTGCCCCTGAAAAATTGCTTACTTGTCATTTAGAACATACTGGCAGCATAGCCAGCTTCCCTGCAGCTTCCTATCTGGCTTTCTGTTGAGATTTGTGCCTAATTTCCTTCCTTACCTTAGTGCAGTTTTCTGCCGTTTTAGAGCTGAGCAATATTAGATTCTTTGTTCTATTTCAATTTGCAACGGCCTTTTTATTTATTAAGCTATGAATACCAAACTTAAACACAACGTTTATCATTACATTTTAAAACTTTTTGTTTGATGGATTGTTGATAACTTTAATACAAAAAAAGTTGTAGGACTTTGAAAATAGTGTCTAAAAATAGTAACACATTTTACTAAATTTTACATTACTTTTGTCAATTAATCAAAAGTTTGATCAGATACTTAAAATCCATCAATAAAAAGTTTTAACAGATTATGGGCAATATATGTTCCAATTCTTATGTAAATTAATACATGAGTGTGGAAGTTATAAGAAAATTAGGATGAAAAAAATAGATTATGAGAAAACCGCATTTTCTCCATAAGTAGACAACAATTAAATAAGTATGTAATACTACAGCAAAAAAAAATAACTTACTTGTCATTCAGAACATACCGGCCATATATCCAGCTTCCTCTGCAGCTTCTTGTCTGGCTTTCTGTTGAGATTTGTGCCTAATTTCCTTCCTTTTCTTAGTGCAGTTTTCTGCCGTTTTAGAGCTGAGCATGAGACGATTACGCTTTCTTGCTCCTGCCAGTCGATAAACCTCTTTTCCACTGTTCAGCCCCAGGACTTTCTTGAAAAATATAGCAGCCTCAGGTCCTTCATTAAATTCAGCAACTGGACTTAGAAGGCAGAATTCAACGCGCTTTCGTGAATGGAAGTTATGCTTTGGCACTTTACTCCAAATAACCGAATAAAGGCTGTGGTAAAGTGGGATGATATAAATATTTATAGGGGACTTAGTGTACTGACTGAGGTCAGCTGTGAAGGTATCTGTATCTAATAGGTGTAGTGTTTTACAGATAACCTTACTTGCTACCACATTTATTCCTCAGTCAGAATTATTCTGGAATATTGTGATGACTACGTTGAATGTCTAGGGTTATGTAAATGATGAAGTGTAAGTCACAACAACAACAGACAGATAAACAATTTAATTTATTCCACCACACTTGACAACACTGTGACACTCACACACATTTCACACTCTATAAGACTATCTTAAATGAGTCACTGGTAGAGTTTCAAATATATCTGTATTAATTACTTTCACTATTATATATCCTGATTCAGCTACAAAGTGAACCAGGAATCACAATCAAATGTAATCACAATTTATATGTACAGAATTTATAAATATGAACCTTTTAGTGACATATTTTATTAATATTATCCTATGTGTGTCAGTTGTGTAGTAGTACTATGAGGTAATACTGGTTTTGTTTTTCAAGCTATGTTGTTATTTGTCATCATGACTTCAAGTGTTTGTTTATCTGGGAAATAGTATGGGGGAAAAGATCACAGTTCCTGTCAATTTAAACAATGTATTGTCCCTCTTTTTTACTATAAAGTCAATTTTTGAGGAAACACATAATGTTGAGCTCCTCTGGCCACAGAGGCTTAACTTTCGTGATGGCGGCAGGAAAAGACTCCTCTGCTCGATTGCTCCCCTGTGTTCTGGAGACACCTCACTGGTCGCTATCTGGACCCAGGAGTATGCTGTCAGCCTCTAGATTCAGCAAAGCTCAGACCAGGTGCTGCTTCAATAACATAGGACCACGGTCCCACAATTCATGGAAATAATACAGAATTACGTTGACTGGCAATGAATAGGCACAAAATCCGACCTGCCACTGTCTCAGGCTTTTATTTAGAAAAATATAAGCTGAATCTCAACGCACTGTTGCTTTAGAAAGTTTATTTGAAAATGTGGTGCTGACCTGACGCTCCTAATTGACTATATTGGCGGGTCTAACCAATCGAGCCATGTTTACACAAGCGTTTGAAAAAAAGTACCCTTCCTTCCGTCTCCCCTAACAACAAAAGATAGTATTTGTAGCCCGACTAATCGTGTTTAGCCTTACATTTATTGCGCTCCAATCAAATAGGATTTAACATGGGGACCTATTTCTCGTACAATGGTGGTTTCCAAATCTGCCACTGAGCGATTCTGATTTTGGGGTTGTCTGACACCCTCACTATTTCTTTTGGCTATAATTTGTTAATTCCTAGACTATTTGCGTAACGTTTAACATATTATTTGTCAGCAAGTCCTAAGGAACCCAAATATACAAATTTAAGGGAGCTAAGTGGCTGCGTTCAAAATATGTATTTTCTAGGATAGTCGTGTAGTTGTTTTTTATCACTGTCGATTTGAAAAAAGCTAGTGCTTGTGGCCTTACACGCGTGATGACTTTAATTGTATAGCGAGACGCGTGTTTAGTGTTGCCTGCGTTCCTGCTTTCAGCCCTCCCTTCTCTCTATCCTAAGTTCATCTGTCTTTTAATCACGCCGTGTATAAAATGAAATTAATGGAAGTATTAATTTAGTTCATTACGCAGGGTGCCTAGCTCAAGGTTTTCTTAGAAATGCAGTACACGTTTCATTGAAGAAAGCGTGTAGTGATGCAGTAGGCTTTTACTATCAACGTGAAACGTTACAATTTGCAAACGAAGTAGAAAACAAGGGGGGTTTCGAGTACAGTCATGTGACAGCACTGTTCTTTACCATTCTTCTTTCCTTTTATTGAATTAATGTGTTAGGTTTTACATTTACTTTTTAATTTATATATGTGGATTAGAATTTCACACGACAAATTCTCCCCGCTTAAAACAGACGTTATATGTCAGTCTATAATTTTATATACACATAGAGAAATTTATTATTATTCCTGGAGTTTAGGGTGATTCTCATCACACGGATGGCGGCTTAAAAAATCCGCTCCCAGATTTGTTTTTCCACTTAAATACTCTATGCTAAACTCAAATGGCTGCATCAATAATGACCAACGGAGTAATCTAGAATTTTCATGTCTAGCCTGCGCTAGAAACGACAAGGGTTTGTGATCCGTTTGCAACTTAAATGCCTTCCCATACAGATAAATATTGAATTTCTTTATCGCCCATATTAGTGCAAGACATTCCTTTTCGCTAGTTGAGTAATTGGTTTCAGCTTTATTCAACTTTCTGCTAGCATATGCCACTGGGCTTAATTCCCCATCCAATGCATCTGATTTCTGTAGCAGAGTTGCACCTAACCCAATATTACTGGCATCTGTCCTTACTATGAATTCTTGACTTAAGTCAGGTAATTTTAAAATAGGTTTACTTGTGAGCTTTTCCTTCAATTCTTGGTAAGCGAATTCGCATTGTGGAGTCCATGTAATTCGATCTGGATGTCCTTTACGTGTCAAATCAGTTAATGGTGCACATATGGAATTAAAGTTTTTGATATATTTTTGGTAGAAACCACATAATGAGACAAAGGATCTCACGTCTTTCTTGGTTTGTGGTCTCGGGGATTCTTTAGTTTCTCTAAATTCTTTGGGTCAGGGGTCATGTTTCCCTGATAAACTGTGTGTCCCAAGAATTCTAATTCTTTACATCCAACGCAACATTTGGTTGGTCGGGCTGTTAAATTCGCTTCCCTAAGTCGATTAAACAGCATGTTCAGAGAGTCAATGTGTTCCTCAAATGTTTCTGTTGCTATAAGGATATCATCCATGAAATTTGTGATACATGGATTATTCAGAGGGTCCAATAATTTTCTCATCATTCTAGAGAAGACAATGTTCTCCAGAGGGTTTCCTTAAGAGTACAACACTGGAACTATACGAAGATTCACTGTGTGAAATAATTCCTTCCTTCAACAAATAGTCTATCTCTTCATTCAAAGCTTTCTCCTTAGCAAAAGGAATCGAATAGGGTTTCATACAGACAGGTGTGGGGTCTATCAGTTTCATATCATATTCCAATAAGTTTGTATGCCCCGGTCGGTCCGTTAACACCTCTGTATGATTATCTAGAACCTGTTGCACTCTCTCTTTCTGAGTTTTCGTTAAATGTGTACTGATTTTCACCTGTGCCGCTGTCTCACAGGGGTGTAATGGATATTCAAATGATGAAAGTGGTTCCTTTTTCATCTCCATGGCAATGGACAAGGTCAACAAGTGTGTCTCTTCCTGATGTTCTCTTTCCAAATATTTCTTCAGGAGATTCACATGATAGATTTTTTCTTTCCCCTTCTTATCTATCTTATAATTGGTTCTAGACACCTTCTCTAGAACTGTATATGGACCTTGCCATCCAATTTGTAACTTATTCTGGCTACCGGGGAGAAGAAGCAGTACCTTCTCTCCCACAGCCAAATCTCTGTCTTTAGCTTTCCTGTTATAATAGGCAGCATGTTTCTTCCTGGCTTGTTTCAAATTTTCATTGACAAGTTTCCAGCCAGTTTTTAAACGAGTGGTCAGCTCATTCACATATTGGTATGAGGATGTAATATTTTCCTCTGCTTTTTCATCAGTCCACGTTCTTAACAGAGCTTCGAGTGGACCTTTTATTGGCCTTCCAAACAATAATGTTGCCGGGGCCATACCGGTTGAACTATGGGGTACCTCCCGATAAGCAAAGAGGGCGGCGTGAAGGTACTGGTCCCACGTATCTGGTTTTTCGTGTGCCAACTTTCTCAGGATCGACATCAACGTGCCATTAAATCTTTCCACTTGGCCGTTCCCTTGGGGGTGGTACACACTACAATGGAAGTGTTTGGCCTGGAAGATCCTGAAAACTTCTTCTGTTAGTTTCCCCTTGAACTGAGAGCCATTATCAGTCAAGATTTGATTGGGAAAGCCTAACCTTGTGAAAATTGTGAGCAATGCCTCTGCCACATGTTTAGAATCAATCGATGACAGGGCTACCGCCTCTCCCCACATAGAACAAGTGTCCACCAGAGTCAGAATGTAGCTGTTCCTTCTCTTGGTTCGGGTGAGAGGTCCCACAAGATCCACGGCAACTCTCTCAAAGGGTGTTCCCACTATGGGCATTTCCCCCAGAGTTGCTGGTGCAGTCCAATGTTTAGGTGCTACTCGTTGGCACTCTGGACAGGATTTTACATATCGTTTGATATCTTCAGTTATCCCTGGCCAGAAATAGTGACAAGCTATACGCTGTCCTGTTGCGCTGATCCCCATATGCCCACTGAAGGGAATCGCATGCCCTAGTTCCAACACTTTAGTCCTATATGAAGTGGGAAGGACCAGCTGTCCGTGACCATTTGATTCAGATCCAGCCTTCCTATATATCAGCTTGTTCTTCATATAAAATTCTCCCTTGCCTGGAGGTGTATGAGATTTGGGCAACTTCTTGAAACACGGCTTGAGTGTTTTGTCCTCGATTGGCTCCTTTATCACTGCTGCTTTTATGATTCCTTCCACATATCGCGTTTTCACCTTTATCCGGGCGACGGGAAGTGTCATGGTAGCTACATCCTTGGTTGCAGTTTGAATCTCCACTGTTTCTGTGGTGTATTGATCGGCCTGCACCAGGTGAGAACTCACAACGGAATCGTAATCTAAACCGGTATCATATAAACACCTTATAGTGACACCATTACAGATGACATCTTCACACACTGGGGGGTGGTATGGTTCCTGTAGTTCTGCAGGTTTGACCTTTTTTCCCTTTTTCCCAGATGTCATAGCAGCACAATGAGGAGGTTTCCTTCTACAATGGTCAGTGTCATGATTGTTCATCTTACAATTTTTACACCATCTCTTTCCTTGGTTGAAAGATTTTCTTTCATCATATTTCCTTTCATCGAATTGTGGGTTTTTTTTTAATTGTCATACCGTGGCCTATCAAACTGGTGCTTACCTTTGTTTTGATCTCTAGGATCAAATTTATTAAAGTTCTGTGGTGCCCTAAAATTATCCACCTGTTTCTTTTTATTACCTGATACCTCTGCCTGAGCTGCTTGATACCTTTCAGCAACATTTAGCAACTCACCCAGCCTCTCTGCACCTTGTTCCATGAGAAACTTTCTCAGGTCTGGAGCCATGGACTCTCTTAATTGTTCTATAAGGACCATTTCCTTAAGATCTTGGGTTTTCCCCAGAGAAGTCCATTTCTCCATGTATGTCTCTAACCGTGCAGAGAACTGGTGATAGGTTTCACCTGACAGTAGTTTAGCATTCCTAAATTTTTTCCTATAAAATTCTGCGTTCTTTTCATATCTTAACAAAAGAGCCTGCTTTAGCATGTCATAATTTTCCTGATCACCTCTGCTCATTTTGGCAAAAACTTCATAAGCTGCCCCACGAAGCCCTTGAGATAACTTTAAGCTCCACCTTTCTCTTTCTAACCCATACGTGGTAGCTAATAGTTCATATCTATTTAGATAGCTCTCAATATCATCGTCTTTCTCAACAAAATGATCTAAATGAAAATTCATAGCTGAGGTTGAGGCTCCCTGACTAGCAGTGGCATCAGAGGTAAAGGGACTGGCACCATTTTCAGGAGCATGGCCTTGAAACTCAAACTCCCTTAGTCGTAACTCATGTTCCCTTTGTAATCTCTTCTCCTCCTTTTCTGCTTCCCTCTCTGCAGCCTGTCTTCTTTCCTCGGCTTCCCTTTCTGCAGCTAATCTCTTGTCTTCCCTTTCTGCAGCTAATTTCTTCTCTTCTCTTTCTGCCTCCAATTTCTTAGCCTCAGCCTCAATCTGCAACCTCTTAGCCTCAGCCTCAATCTGCAACCTCTTAGTCTCAGCCTCTACCTTTCTTTCGGCCTCTTTTTCTAATCTTCTTTCTTCCCGTTCAATATATTTGTCACATTCAGCAGTGACATAAGCAATCATAATTTGCCCGTCCATTCCTAACTCTTTCGCAGTCTGTACAGCAGCAGATCGAAATTTGGCCAGGTCCGCCATTTTCTAACAGGTAAATTTATGTAATGTCTAACTAAACAATATAATCTGTAATTACTTATCCAAAGACACCACAGGCACTGAGAGCTCAACGTTATTTATTTCCACCCAAGGATACCTTTTAATTCTTATTATTCCCAATATCTATAACAGGAGAAAGTTCAATATCCCTGGAGCGAGACCCCAATATATGTGGTAAAGTGGAATGATATAAATATTTATAGGGGACTTAGTGTACTGACTGAGGTCAGCTGTGAAGGTATCTGTATCTAATAGGTGTAGTGTTTTACAGATAACCTTACTTGCTACCACATTTATTCCTCAGTCAGAATTATTCTGGAATATTGTGATGACTACGTTGAATGTCTAGGGTTATGTAAATGATGAAGTGTAAGTCACAACAACAACAGACAGATAAACAATTTAATTTATTCCACCACACTTGACAACACTGTGACACTCACACACATTTCACACTCTATAAGACTATCTTAAATGAGTCACTGGTAGAGTTTCAAATATATCTGTATTAATTACTTTCACTATTATATATCCTGATTCAGCTACAAAGTGAACCAGGAATCCCAATCAAATGTAATCACAATTTATATGTACAGAATTTATAAATATGAACCTTGTATTGACATATTTTATTAATATTATCCTGTGTGTGTCAGTTGTGTAGTAGTACTATGAGGTAATACTGGTTTTGTTTTTCAAGCTATGTTGTTATTTGTCATCATGACTTCAAGTGTTTGTTTATCTGGGAAATAGTATGGGGAAAAAGATCACAGTTCCTGTCAATTTAAACAAGGTATAGTCCCTCTTTTTTTACTATAAAGTCAATTTTTGAGGGGACACATAATGTTGAGCTCCTCTGGCCACAGAGGCTTAACTTTCGTGATGGCGGCAGGAAAAGACTCCTCTGCTCGATTGCTCCCCTGTGTTCTGGAGACACCTCACTGGTCGCTATCTGGACCCAGGAGTATGCTGTCAGCCTCTAGATTCAGCAAAGCTCAGACCAGGTGCTGCTTCAATAACATAGGACCACGGTCCCACAATTCATGGAAATAATACAGAATTACGTTGACTGGCAATGAATAGGCACAAAATCCGACCTGCCACTGTCTCAGGCTTTTATTTAGAAAAATATAAGCTGAATCTCAACGCACTGTTGCTTTAGAAAGTTTATTTGAAAATGTGGTGCTGACCTGACGCTCCTAATTGACTATATTGGCGGGTCTAACTAATCGAGCCATGTTTACACAAGCGTTTGAAAAAAAGTACCCTTCCTTCCGTCTCCCCTAACAACAAAAGATAGTATTTGTAGCCCGACTAATCGTGTTTAGCCTTACATTTATTGCGCTCCAATCAAATAGGATTTAACATGGGGACCTATTTCCCGTACAATGGTGGTTTCCAAATCTGCCACTGAGCGATTCTGATTTTGGGGTTGTCTGACACCCTCACTATTTCTTTTGGCTATAATTTGTTAATTCCTAGACTATTTGCGTAACGTTTAACATATTATTTGTCAGCAAGTCCTAAGGAACCCAAATATACAAATTTAAGGGAGCTAAGTGGCTGCGTTAAAAATATGCATTTTCTAGGATAGTCGTGTAGTTGTTTTTTTTTTAATCACTGTCGATTTGAAAAAAGCTAGTGCTTGTGGCCTTACACGCGTGATGACTTTAATTGTATAGCGAGACGCGTGTTTAGTGTTGCATGCGTTCCTGCTTTCAGCCCTCCCTTCTCTCTATCCTAAGTTCATCTGTCTTTTAATCACGCCGTGTATAAAATGAAATTAATGGAAGTATTAATTTAGGTCATTACGCAGGGTGCCTAGCTCAAGGTTTTCTTAGAAATGCAGTACACGTTTCATTGAAGAAAGCGTGTAGTGATGCAGTAGGCTTTTACTATCAACGTGAAACGTTACAATTTGCAAACGAAGTAGAAAACAAGGGGGGTTTCGAGTACAGTCATGTGGCAGCACTGTTCTTTACCATTCTTCTTTCCTTTTATTGAATTTATGTGTTTGGCTTTACATTTACTTTTTAATTTATATATGTGGATTAGAATTTCACACGACAAAGGCTCTCATTAGAGTTTTGTGTAGCCTTTCTTTATCAGTGACTCAACAGTTTCAGATTTGTCAGATACACTGGTGTCAAATGTCTGTTCAACAGCTTAAAGTCCAGGGGCGTATGTATACGTTTTTGATGCCCAAAAGCATACTCATTCCTAGATAAGGCTGCTTTATAGAAACACTAAGAGTCTTGGTCAGTAGGACAAAACTGATGCTGGGGATAATCATCAGTTGAATAGCAATGATGTAGGCTAGCCATAATAGCATTCTTCATATCAGCTGCAGTAGCATGTTGCCTGATAGCCCTGGAATAATAAATGGCCAAGCTTTTGGATGGCTGCATCTGTCAGTCGGCCACGGCCACGTCCTCCAAGCGTAACATTTTGCTTGCGGCAATCAGCAACTAAATTACGAAGAGCTGTATGCATTCTTTTTCCTACATGATTGATACACTCTTCTTTGATGATTTCAACATTAGGGCCATGTGGTTTAATTTCCATGATCCTATTGAAGGCTTTGCTATCACCATCACTTAACATGGTGGTGTAGCGAAATTTGTGTCGTGTCACAGACCGGCTCCATAAAACACTAGCTGCCTCAGCCTCCATAACACCTGAACTTCCTAGAAAGAAGAAAAGGTATGAATTAGTAACACTTAAAATAATGATGTAAGCAAACATTGAACACTTTCCTTTACAATGTAGAAGCAAATGTAGTACAATGGAAGCAAAGCAAACACATGTAAGTAATAAATTATGTTACTAAAACTGATACTTATGGAGAAATTAAAATTAGATCAGTTTAAATTTTTAGACAAGGAGAAGGAGAAATCAAAAATAAGATTCAGAAGTAAATACCTTCAAAATTAATATCCCATCCTTGCTTCACATGCTCCTCTTTCCATTTGCTGAAGTTTCCCGGGGCTTCCTTCTGGTACCAAGAACCAGTTGTAGCACATGTCTGACAGTATTTTGAAAGCACATGGGCATCTATAACAAGACCTGTCAAGATCTCCACAACACAACCAATACCAATTTTTGAACTGTGGCCCCTTGTGAGCCAGCTGCCATCAAAACTGACTCAATATCCATTATATATTCATGATATGGTTGATTGCTCTGAGCAGTTTGCGCTGCATGCTAGCTTAGCAGCATGATCAAATATTAATTTTGCGAGTTCTGGTGTTTGCAAATAAAATTTTTTTGCAATTGTGTTGAAAGTTTTTTTATGCAGGCCAGGCATATCCATGTTCTGTGCAAAGTAGTTAAATGTATAGGGTCCCATTCCTGATAACAATGATGATAGAACTGCAACTTTGTTCACACTGAATGAATTATGTTCATCAACCGATGATGTGTACGTTGATGCAACGGTTTTGTTGCAAACACAACAATTCACTTTGATGTGTTGAACAAGACCTCTCTTGGCCTGATTATTAATTTCTGCAGACAGCTTCCCATAGCATTCTGGACATGCAAGCTGACTAACAAGGTTGCATATCTCAGACATATCAACTCTAGTTCTGGAGACCGTATTGTTAGGAGTTGAAGCTTCTTGCACCGATGAGGCACTTAGTTCCAGCTTTTTACAGAACCGTGGTGTGCTGTGGGGTGAAGAGGTAGAAGTTGTAGAGGAGCTTGTGCTGGCTCCTTCATTTACAGCTGAAGCTGACAGTATAACCTCAGGCAGACTTGGCTCATTAGGGGGACCATTTAGTTCTGAAAAAAGTACATAAGAAATAATCACAGCTCAAGAAACATATGTCACATGCTTATAAATACCATGATAATTTATCGTATAATGTGGAATCATGTCATTTTGTCAAACAAGAAAAATGTGATCACTCTTTACTACCAACGCGTTTACTAATAGCTTGCAAATATATAAATAAAAAAAAAAAAAAAAGCTTATTCACATGTGACATTTTTTTTAAAAGTACATCGTTGAACCCTTTATGGGTTATAATTAGGACATATTGTGTATTAATTCAAGAAAATTAAGTCAGATTTCCAATATCCAAATATAGTACCTTCTTCCCCCTCCACTCAGTCCTAACAGAGTAAATCAAAACTAAATTTGTGTAGACTAAATGTTTTTGTGCGTGGCCCCACCACATGTGGACTGCCTGGCTTTCTACAGTGATTCATTTTGTACCATTACCATAACAAAATTAGCGGCTTTTACCTGCACTATCTTGGTTCCATCGCTTCGCCCTGACCGTTTCCAGGTTTAGATGACGAAAGCTATTCTTTTTTCGAGGCATTTTCACACAAAAAGTTCCGAAAAATGAGTCTAACTAAATGTGTATACAGAATTTATCAATCCGACGCCATAATGTCAACAGAGCGGTTACAAGTCAGGTGGATGGCCGTGTACATAGTTGTTCCTTTGGAAACAGACTATATTCTTACAAGACAGAGGAAGCACAGACCACCCCATAATTTTATATTTTATGAGAAACAGAAAATAATAAATAGTGTCACATATTTAGGGTAGAGTCGCTTCTACACGCCATTTCTAATAATTGGGTGATTTCCCCTGACCAATCGGATAGCTCAGATTTACCCCGGGGAAAGTGGAACAACGACGCCATTTTGGCAGTAGAATGAAAGAGCGCAACTCAAGAGGTCGTATCTGGTCCAGCTCTACATATTTCTTAGTTTGAGAAAATCAAACTTCAACATTTCTTATAAAATGTGTATTTCAGGACATTGAGTGGTTATATATATATATTTCTTACTGGCGTAAGTAGTGACAATCGTTAAATATGTATTTTGAATAGAGCTCCCAACCCTAGTCGCAGCAGAACTAGGTTCGAGGATTTGAGTCAATTTGCAAAAAAATGTCTTACACCTCAAACCATGTAGAGTAGAAAATATTCTTGTGTTGGAAAGCATTTAACTCAAGGAATGCTTATGACGATAAAGAAATCAAGGACAAATCTGAGGAGATGGGTAAATGTCGTCGAACCTAAAATAAGACTGTAACTTAAAAGAAGGAACACGGTGGAATGAGAAGGTTCGCCATATTTGACAATTGAGTAGGCCTACGAGACAAGGATGCAAAAAGGGATTTTTGCATCGATGAAAGCATCTGATGAGATGATAGAATTTTATTATACTTATTATTGTAAAAATGTTCTGAATTCCAGACTTTGTTGAAATTTTAAGTTTCATGCTGAAAGATATTAAAAGTTTTGCATGAAATCGAACGCTGTTGAAAAGGTGAATTACTACAGTTTTGAGATCTAGATAAGAAATCTATCCATTTCAATTAAATTCGCTACATCAACACCTAAGAGAAGAAAATCGAACCTGGTAACACAAATTTAAGAGAGAAATCTAAATCTCTGGTGATTAGGCCAGTTAAACATCTGCTCTCTGTAAAGTAAACTGAAAATACTGCATATACCGGCACTGCCACATGAAGGTAATATGGTGCCGTTCCAGTCCTAAGGAACACCTGCCCCGGCTACATGAAGGTAATATGGTGCCCGTGACCACTTCTCTTTGATAAAGCGAATAACTAGCGATCATAGACCATGGACGATTTACTACAAAATTTTCAACAGCTGGGTGTGGAACAACAACAACAACAACCACAGAACCAACCCGTAAATACACAACCACTGCAGCCCCAGGACAGACAAAATATGGAAGGACCAACAATAATAGCGCTACGGCAAATTACTGAAACCCTACAGAAAAATGACAACTACGCGAAATTCACACAGGTTAGATCCATTGTTCAGCCGTTCGATGGAAACAAGAAAAAATTCAGAAGATGGTTGTCCGACATGGAAAAATTTGCGGCACTAGCAGAGGCAACAACGGATGAAGAGAAAAAGAAAATCGCTCTGTTAGGTTCTGATTCGTACGTGACTGATTTTTTAAGAAGGAGGTCCCAGCAGTACCCCACAGAAACCTACGAGTCCCTAAAAAAAGAGCTCACCCAGAGATATGGGGAAATCATAGACAAAATGCATGCTTGGTCAGTCCTTAGAAGCATGAAACAGGAAAGAGATGAATCGGTACAACTTTTTGGAGATCGATTCCTCAATATGGCAGAAGAGGCATTTTGCGGAGAAATCCCTACCACACCTGATGTAGAAATACAGTTAGTGGGGATATTTGCCGATGGCCTTAGAGCGGAAAATATCAGAAGGCATCTTATTAGAAAAGACACCAAGACTATTGCTGAAACAATCCAAGCAGCAATACAGGAGGAAAATCTTCACCGAAGGTTCCAACAAAGAGCAGGTAGGGAACCCCGACCAGAATATAGGGACTATGATGAGCATGAGCCTATGGAAGTTGACCATACCAGGAGGCAATGGACTCGCCCACGACAACGAGATGATAGGCCCCGCAATTATAGACCCCCCACACAGAGGCAAAACGACGTCAATAATGTCAATACAAACGGATGCTTTACATGCGGTAGGCTCGGACATGGTTACAAGTCCTGTAGAGCAAATTACAATCATGCACCATTCAGAAGAGGAGGTTACCAACCACAACAACCCGCACCACCCCCACGTGATTACACCAGAAATCAGTATACCAGAGGCGCACCTCAACCCCTCATGCGTCAGGGAAACGGCCGCGCCACTCACTAAACAGGACCGTTAGTGAGGGCAACAATCACAGAAACTGGTCCAAAACAAAAGAAACAACACAGAACAGAAATTGTCAAGTGGGCCCATCCAGTAAAATACAATATGAAGAAATGTTGCATGATGGAACTAAAATACATCCGGACCCCAGTTCCTGCATCATGTCTATACAGGGCCAACAATATAGGGCACTGGTAGATACAGGAGCATCCATCAGCCTTATTAGGTTCCAGCTGTTCAAGAGGATCCAACACTTAGTACGATTTCAACCGTCCAAAACACACCTAGCTTCAGTCACGGGACAAAGACTAAATTCAGTTGGGACAGCATGGCTAAAATTTTCCTTAGGCGAAACAAATTTTGAACACCCATTTGTCATTACTAAAGGAATGTCTAGAAATCTTATCCTAGGGAGAGATTTTTTTAACAAACACAAAGTTCGAATATACTATGACCTCCACAAAATCAAAGTCAACAATACGTACATAGATCTCCAGGACGATATCCACATAGCGTCTTTAGTAAGGATTACAGCTCCCATAACGGTGGCTCCAAACTCCCTGGTCATAGCAAAAGGCAGAGTAAAAAAATTCTGAGTACATAACACCAGGGCAATCAATTCAAGTACAGCCCCTAGCAGAAGAAAGCATTATTGATGACCCATTGTTGCAAATTACAGAGGGAATCGCTGAAGTCTCGAAGTCCAGAGATTTCCCCATAATGATATTGAATATGTCAGGAAAAACTACCACTATAAAAAGAGGCACAGTTGTAGCGCAAGTGGATACGTCAACAATAAGACAAACCAAAACCAATAGAGACCATCCACAAATTGTCTCAACCACTCCCACTGGACATAATGCACGAAATCGCAGTACAAATAACCATAGTACACGGAAAGTAAACAGTTATAAGGCTTATGCAGAGAAAGGCAGTAACATCAGTCACAGTTATGTTACACCACAGCATACCCTACCCAGATGGCAGAAACGAACCAGTCCATACATAAGAAGAGAAAGGCCACAGTATGAAAATGACTATAATTACTCATTCTTGCGCCCCAGCACACCAAGAGAAAAGATGAAGTGCTGTATATCACAGAGTAACAGAGAAACAGAAATTGTCTTGCCAGGAGGATATCCAAAGCGACAAGACAGTGATACATGCCCCATGGAGTATCAATATAACTCAAAAACAGGTGGATATGATAAAGTCCCAAAACCAATTGAAATTTCCGAAGAAAAGGAAGAATTCTTATATGACTATACCACAGGAGGATACTATAGCAGCAAAGTTGGAAACAGAAAGAATGAAAAATTTTCGCCCAGGGAAAGAAGACAGCCCTATAGCACAAACAGAAGAAATACAGTAACGTACGCGGATAAGCGCAGTTACGGCAAAAATAATCAGAAAAAATGGCACAACAACGACTACCCCAGAAATATAATAAGAAATGAATATACAGTAAATGCAGTGACAAATGGAAATGCACACAGTACATGGCAGAGGAGACAGTACCAAGCACAGCCCAATGAACGGCAAAGAACTACGCAAAAGAAAGCCACATACCAGGAGCAGAGATTTTCACAAGATGCAAGAAAAATGTCCCAAAATTATGGGAATGAAACGGAGGCATCAAGACAGACCAGAGATATCATAGCAGATCATAAATACAGAGAGAGAATAGCTCAGTTACTTGCAACCCTGAATGCCACAGAAGATAATAAGCAACGTTTGAAAACGTTTGTAGAAAAGCACCAGGATGTATTCGCACTCAATGACATGGAATTAGGCAGAACTAACACTGTCAAAATGGACATTCAAACAACCACAGAGGAGCCAATACATATGAAACCCTATCATACGCCCTTGAAAAACAGAGAACTCGTGGAAAGGTCTATAAATGAAATGCTACAGGCAGGAATCATCGAAAGATCCCGTTCCCAATGGTCCTCACCCATAGTGATCGTAACAAAGAAAGACGGCTCCAGTCGCTTTTTGCTGCGACTACCGTGCCCTTAACAAAATCACAAAAGTCATTTCCTACCCCCTCCCCAGGATAGACGATCTACTTGCGACGTTAGGAAAGTCTACATACTTTACCACACTTGATGCAAGGTCAGGCTTTTGGTGCATCCCCATGACACCTGAGGCAAAACAGAAATCCACATTCTGTTCACATATGGGAAGCTTTTTTTGGAATGTTATGCCATTTGGTCTAAAAGGATCTCCAGCAACATATATGTCACTCATGGATGAAGTGTTAAAGGGTCTACATCCATTTGCCCTGGCATACATAGACGATATCCTGATACATACCGCAGGCACGATGGAAGACCACCTCCGCAAGGTTGAAACAGTGTTTGATAGACTCAGGCATCACCAAATAAAGTTAAAACTGTCGAAGTGTGAGTTTCTAAAGACAGAAACAAAATATTTAGGCTTTGTCATCAATAGACATGGCGTCAGACCTGATGAAGATAAAGTCAAAGCCATAAGAGAAATGCCTAGCCCCAAGACGGTGAGACAAACACGCTCATTTATTGGTACAATAGGGTACTATAGGCGCCACATCATCAATTTCTCCAGAGCAGCAGAGCCTTTGATAGCCCTTACCCGCAAGTATGCACGCTTCAAATGGACAGAAGACTGCCAGAGATCCTTTGAGTATCTAAAAAATGCCCTAACCACCATCCCACTGCTTGGACATCCAGATATTTCTCAGCCCATGATACTATACGCCGATGCCTCAGATAACGCAATTGGTGCTTGTTTGGTCCAACCTGTACTAGAAGATGAAACACCCATCCTACCAAACATTCCAAATGAGAAACCCATTGCATTCCTATCCCACGCATTGTCAAAGTCACAAAAACGGTGGACCACCACTGAGAAAGAAGCATATGCTATTCACTATGCAGTACAAAAGTTTGACTTTTACGTCAGAGGAACTAAACTCATTATAAGAACTGATCATCAACCTTTGGTTAACTGGCTCACCAAAACACAAGAACAGCCAAAGAAGTTACAGACATGGGCAATGAATTTACAGTCCTACGACACCACTATCGAACATATCCCAGGCGAAATGAACACCTGTGCAGACCTCTTATCCAGGATTAAATATGATGATGAAACTGAAGTGAAAACAAATAGAGTCAAAAATGATGGCACATCCTCAGGGATTGACGATAATGCTAAAGAAATTAATGAAATTACTTCATCAAGTCGAAGAAGTACCTCAGATTCCGCCACTCAAGTAGAAGAAGAAAGCCAAGAGATGTTTGACATGAGAGTAGAACAAGCGAAAGATGCAGAAATTGTCAAGCTGCTCACATACGTGAAAGAAAACCCAACAAAAAGTAAAGATTTTACAGTACACCCAACGGATGGAATTCTATACTATATTGATCAGAAACAAGAAGGGACACTAAGAAAAGTCATTCCAGCACATCTAGTCCCAGAAGTATTGCTACAGTTTCATGATAACAACGGGCACATGGGAAGAGACAAAACAATTGATGTCATAAAGAAAAGGTATTATTGGCAAACTTTCTACAAGGACATTACAGAATATGTAGCCACCTGTAGAACATGTAAATTGAGAAACATGAAGCCACATTTAATTCCCCTTCAAGAAATGCAACCTTCCCATTACCCCATGCAAACAGTGAGCATTGACTTATCAGGTCCTTACCCACTCACCCAATCAGGCAACAAATACCTCCTGCACATAGTTGACCAATACTCTGTTTGGCCAGAAAGTTACCCACTCAGTGATGCCACATCGCAGTCCATCACGCAAATTTTTTTACAAGAATTCATTCCCAGGCATGGCTGTCCAAAACGAATCATTTCAGACAACGGTAAACAGTTTATAGGTAACCCATTTAAAGCCACCTTACACCAGCTGAATATTGAGCATACTACAACCACTTATTATTGCCCAAATGCAAATGGCAGAAATGAACGCATGCACGCCACCCTACATGATATTATTAGCAAATATATCAAGGGGAACCACCAATACTGGGACCTATACATTAACCAAGCTCTTGAAGCCATCCGAGTAAACGTGAACGATACCACAGGAATGTCACCCTTTCTCATGCTATACGGAAGAGAACCAAACTTTCCGTTAGACAACCTACTTCGCCCACAAAGAAAATACATGGGAGAAGACCCCATCGAAATAATCCTTCAAGAAAAGTATAAAGCTCACCAGATTGCACAACGAAATACGCAGAAGGCATTTCACAAGAAACAGAAACAACATGATAAATCAGCCAAGCTACCAACGTACAAAATAGGACAGAGTATACTACAAGAAACATGTACGCAGTTCAAAATTCGATGACCGATGGTTAGATGGCTACAAAATCATGAAACAAACTACGCCTGTAAACTTCATTATTTGGAATGAAGAGAAACAACACCAAACAAAAGCTCACGTAAAACAAATAAAAATTGATAATCACCGGCCCATTCCGCCTCTGACGACAAATACAAGACCAGTCAGAAAAGCCACCCTAAATTATAATCCATCCAGCACAGATTCGTCTGACATATCAGAGTCAGAGACGACAGACTCTGAATTTTACCAAGACGACCACATACCCAGACCACCCACAGATGAAATACATCGAGCAAGACAACAACGAGACTCGTCCGAAAGCGAAGAAGATATCCCACCACTTGAATTACGTAATAGACTACAAGACAGAGACCTGCGCATTAGAAATGAAGAAATCATGCCACAGACGTCACACGATGACAACACGAAAACACCTTATATCCACACTCAAACTTACTCCCGCAGTGATAAATCGCCAGCTGATACCTATCACACCCCCAGTTCAGGCAGTTCTAGTTTTAACACTAGTGAAAACCAAACACTGCTATACCACAAGAACAAGATTGCTCGTTCAAAACAATCAGATCCTGAAGAAACTATACCCAAGCAGATTGTTGAACCATATACCAGCGATCTTTATGGAGACGAAACAGAACAAGACATGAGAGAAGACAGTGTCAACCCCAGCACAGCTTTGTCAGACCCCAACGAACATAATGACAGAAAAATGGTAGAATTATACCAACAAGAAACAGACATTGATACAGCTAGTTCCATTGAAACCAGTGATGCGGATAGTACATTATTTGTACCAGTCAGCTCCAGCGTCAAACGCGCCTATAAAACAGAATCTGATGACTCAATCCCTAGCAACAAAATTCCGCGTATACAGCACAACTATATCAGACGAAAGATTCTGAAGAAACGCAATCATGTTCCAAAACCAAGCCGAGAAGTGTTAGCCTCATCTCAACTAGTCAAAAACAACAGTGTGCAAATTACTGTGCCCATTGTAACCAGTGCTAACGTTCAGCACAACCAGGTCAGAAGAAAAATCAAGGCGAAACATATACCTGCCTCAAAACCAACAGATGTTCCAGCCATACAAACCCTAACCACAGTAAAACCATCACCGCAATCAAATGATGTTAAGCCATCACCGCATTCGTCAATGTCCTCAGTGTCCCAACAATCAGCAAATGCAGTGTCGTCGCCTATCACACCCGTCACCACTGCTACTCAGTATGATGCTCGCCTAAGCAGTCGGGACATTGCAAGGTTAGAGATGGTGAAGGAACTAGCGAAGCTGTTCTGAAAAACACGCCCAGGTGTTTTATATGTTCGCAAATCCGAACACGGTCAACGCATATGTGAACAAACCTTTTTAACAATGTACTAACTCTCCCCATGTACTCTATTTTCAGTTTTTGACAGTTCAAATGACTTGCTTACAGACTAAGATGTCAAAGCCTCACTGAGAAAGTTTTTTTTTCCAGCCTTAGAATACTGATGCCCAGAAAGAAATCAAGACCAGCACACGGAGGATTTTCTTTAGATAGCATAATTGTGAAATAAAAATGTTAAAACAATTGATAACACACGGTGTTACGAGTTTACAGACACCCTTATTTAGTTACATACATTTTCTTAATATTTAGAATGCTACACAACTTTACCTATAACACATGTGTCACACTATTCTGTTGTAACATTCATCTCCACTTTTGTAACTGATCATATTCCACGCTCCATTCACCAGCATTTTCATGCAGACACTTTACACCAGTAGTTTTTTTTTTCTTACCTCATACTAATATTTCTTTGATCTATATTATGCTAAACTCCTTGATATCTGCCACCTTGATCAATCATACTGTTCCTACTATGACATCTCTTAACAGCACATAATTCATACCCAAAACTAGTATTGTAGGTTATGCTATTTTTCTCCACAGGATTATTTATTTTCAAATGTACATTATTATTTTAGACCCAGATGTATATTAGTACTGTCAAGAATTTTAAACATTCTCCTAAAGAGATTCCATATCCCAACCTTGACTCTCTATAGTAAGATTTTCTTCACTCCACTGTTACAACATCTTTAACTTACTATTTTTCCTTTCCACTATATTGAGACGACATTCTAGACTTGTGATTTTTTTAAATCCCAATCATATTCATTCCTTGGAATTACAATCATGTTGTAATCAGGAGATCCTTGATGTACCCTTTCCTCGCCACTTATTGACAACAGACACGGCTGAACCATGCGTTGTATTCTAACCTAAACTTTGACTGGCAACGTTATTGGATAGGATTTACTATTAGAATATCTAGTGTTTAGTGAATTAATTTTTATCATACTTTAGTACTTGTGATACAAACAAAAAAGACATAAAAGAAAACAACAATTAGAATGTTTATTCTATAAGATGCTATATGTTTATATGCCACCCACACACATTTTAATGATGATAAGACAATATTGTAAAACATTGACTGCCCTGAGGGTAGCAGATGAAGAAGAAAATAAATAAATCACCCTATGCCACTCATACCCCCATCAGCTTGATCCCTGATATTCCAACAATATTTTGTTGATATCACAAGTACCCCAATGACATTTGTGCATGCTGATTTTCTGCAAATGAACAATCCCTTGAGAGCATTAGTATATGCTAACCCCAGATTGAACAAATTGCACCTATTTGTTGATGATGCCTTTGCCCATGTTAAAGAAATAGCATTTGCACATGCTGACCTAGCAAATGAAATACCCCATTACCGCATGATAACCACTAATGACACATGAGATGAAGAAGCAACAGGTTATGTATGATGAAGATGACATTTTATATTAAGGTGAAACTTTATGTTGTCACAGCTGAGATTTTGTTGTAATGTTTATGCACAAAATCCCCCACATTAACATTGGAGGAGGAATAATCTTAGTCTTTCGTGGTTACGAGATAAGACAAGGATATAATAGAATATTTGATGAATACCATGGAACAAATCAGAGCAGATGATTGTTGCACATATGAGGACCATATTTGAAGTCATTATTGAAGGATTATCAGTAGACAAGAGACACAAATGAATTATGATAATCCCATGGAACCACAGGTACTAAGGACACAAAATGGAGATTAAATAATGGAGAAAAAAAATAATGACTGAATAATTGCTACGCCCAGAGGTAAAGGAAATAGAGATGCATCCGCATTTTGGAGAAGATATCTCTTTGATTTTTGCTTATTGCCTTTGTAATATGAACATTGTTGTATAACAAATGACTATTCCTTATCACGAATTACAGAATGTTGTAAGATAGTTGGAATAAATTGACAATTTAAAATACTCATAACATACCCAGAATTACAGGAGAGAAAATAAATAAATGATTGATGAAAGTGGACACACTGAGATTTGCTCACCCCGAGGATATTGGATAAAAAAAAAAAAAATAATGTTATCCCAAGGACAGACATGTCACAGATATATCATGGAGATACTATGAAAAAAAAAAAAAAAAAAAGAATATCTAGATTAGAAATGCAGCAAACTTGGTCAAGGACACCATGAAATAGACCCCCGCCCCACACTTAAGATAACTGACGGATGAGATTTTTGAATTATAAGTACCATAAGTCACCCATCTGGCTGTAGTCAGCGGATGTTACAGGCACCACATAACTCTGACTAACCCTCGACCAGCGAAGGCAGAGTTGGTGTCGAAATTTTTGCACATATGTAAAAAGACATGTTTTTGTTCATGTTTTAGTAAAGTCTAGACATTTATGTTAATAGTTCTATAAATGATTAGTTGATATATTGATGATAAATATTCGCAAATATAGTACATGGACAATTAATAAGGATATATTTCCAGTACAGAATAAGAGGAATAGGAAGGATCCACATTTTAAATATTGGAGCACCATGAGCGAGGAATTGGACTTATAAAGAAAATGGAAATGGTACACTGTATGCAAGGATAACCAGAAATAATATGGATAAATAGTAGTCAGAGTGCCAGGAACTTTGTCTTACGAGAATATTGTAGATTCCTCACGATCAATTGATTATTTTCTTCCTTGCTATGTCACATTTTTTTTTAAGTGATGACCCCAAAATTTTTTTTTTCATCTCATATTGTCAAAAGTTCTTACATCTCAGTTGATAGTTCCATAAATAATTGTTTGATGTGTTTTGCATAAAGGTATTGCTAGATAAGGTACATAGGGAGTTACTAAGGATAAATTCTTAAGATAACAGGAGGACAAGAATAGACACAATGATATTGGAACACCATAAATGATACATTGGTGTTATGAAAAAAAAAAGGAGACAAATATAAATTGTATACAAGGATGCCTCGAGAGTGACAACATGGATACATATTGTCAAGAGTATAAGCAGTTGTCTTAAAAGAGAAAATAAAGTAATACGGAACCCAATGTAGAAAATTCATGATGATTTGGAAACTATATTTTTCTTTTCCCTTATATTTCATAATATGATAGTAACACATTCGTCTGTTGGTTGCTGAATAATGTGATGTTTGAAAATTGATGTATGGGAAGTCAAAGAAGATCTTTGAAGAAATATATATATATATAATATAGAAATAATATTTCTAGGGAAGGGTTCAAAAAAAAATACTGTATTGACAGAAAAGAAGGAATGATTAGAAATAACTGACTAATGGACAGGATCACCACCAGACGTACGGATATTGGAGACAAACATCACATATTTAAAAAAAAAAAAAAAAAAAAAAAATGTAATATAGAACATTTTCTACAGTGACGGACTTAGAACGAGTTTATACACTTACCATTTAGAAAATGTCTATAACAAGGAAACATTCAGATAGATAAATAAGGATAAGCCATGAGGTTTCAATGCTTTTATTGTGAAAAATGATTACTTATAAAAATGATGCTGGTCGTATTATCGTCTGATAAATATGCATATTATGTTTAGAGATGTTTTCTACATGTAATAATGAGCAAGTGGCTCATTCACAAAAAAAAAAAAAAAAAAAAAGAAGAAGAAGATGATGAGTACCCATGAAAACATTGGCTATTCTATGAAAGTGGATTGCCATTACCATAGGAATTAGAGATTTTGGACATTTCTTGGAATATTGCAGAGTACTTGGGAAATAGAATAAATAAGTAGGCCTACGCCAGAAAAAAAAAGATTTTTTTTTTTAAGTACTTGCAGGCTTTTAAGGAGGTCCACTACTATGAAAACTGGATTTTACGTACAAAATATAGATTTTTTACTTTTGAGCTTATTTTATTAAATAATCATCGAGGAATCGATTGAGCAAGGTTTTATAACATAAAAAATGCATTTGATGTATCAAAAAGCATATTGTCGGCACCACCCCCATTCTATGATTTTTAAATTTGTGCCGAAAATGCACGATTTCTCACTAAAACTATCAAACAAAGGAGTCTCAAATTTGGCATGCATGTAGTACACATCTATATCTTTAAAAAAAACACATCTGCATTTTTGATATTTTGGTAATTTTCTTTTATAAATTTTTTAAAAATATTAAAAAAAATATTTTTTCACACAAATATAGTTTTTTTTTTTTTTTAAATCATTAAAAATATAATTTAAAACTTATAAAAATAATCATGAGTAGTACACATCTATATCTTTAAAGTAACACATCTGCATTTTTGATATTTTGGTAATTTTCTAACCAATAAATTAAAAAAAAAAAATTCGAAAAAAATATTTTTTTCATACAAATATAGTTTTTTCATTTTTTTTAAATCATTAAAAAATAGAATTTTAAACTTATTAAAATAATCATGAGTAAAATTGTTTTAATTTTCAGTCACAACATGTGGGTGCAATTTGATAAAGTTTGGTCAATGGGAAACAAGATTTTTGTTCTTGAAAATTGGTGAAAAAACCCAATATAGCGGTTGTTTTTTTTTTTTGGTTACCGGGGTAGAAGGAAAGAAGAAAAATTAGGCAAGACAAAGGCGAAGGAAAGCTGCAGGTAGCTGAAGGAAGTGCAGCATATACTACTGGAGGCTTTTAAACACATTCAGCCCCCCAGAACGGAGTATATATTGGACAAGACAAGTCACTCGATCACTAAAATGCATTTTTCTCAAAAACTAACATTTTATTAACAAAATGTTTTTTTTTTTACAAACTATCCAATAGATCAGTCTGAAATTTGGCATTTTGCATATAGGACACATATATACCTTTAAGTTGACAGGGGCTTTGTTTGATATTTTGGTAATTTGCTTTGATACTAATTTTTTAAATATATTTTTTTCATTGTTTTTCATACAAATATAGTGTATTTTTTAAAAAAAGTCATTAAAAATAGAATTTTTTATCTTATCAAAAAAAGCCCTAGAAAAATTGTTTTAATTGTCAGTCACAACATGTGTATGCAATTTGATAAAGTTTGGTCAATGGAAAACATAAGATTTTTGCTCTTGAAAATTGGTGTAAAACCCAATATGTAATTTTTACCATGTAGAAAAAAAGAAAAATTAGGAAAGATAAAGGCAAGAGGAGCAGCTGCAGGAAGCTGAAGGAGGTGCAGCATTAGTGCTGTTTTTAAACACATTTTTAGTTTGAATGGTAAGTATAGAGGATTTTAGAAATAAAATATTATAAACTAAAATGCATTTTCTAGGGAAGAGTTCTCAAAAAAAACATTTTTATTGGAACAAAAAATGTTATTTTTAGAAAAACTATCTAATAGATCAGTCTGAAATTTGGCACGGATATTAAGAGGAAACATATTATACCTTTAAATTGACAAAAAAATTAATTTGAACATTTTCCCACAGTAATTTGTTTTGATATACTTTTTTAAATATATTTTGAACATTGTTTTTCCATATAAATATAGTGTATTATTTTTTTTTAAATCATTAAAAATAGAATTTTTTAACTTATAAAAAAAAAAAGCCCTTGATAAAGTGTTTTAATTGTCAGTCACAACTATGCATATTATGTGCAATTTTAAAGTTTGGTCAATAAAAACATAAGTTTGGCTCATTCAAAAAAAAAAAATCCAAAAATATTGGCGGATTTTTTTTTTGTTACCATGGTAACCACATGTTTTTTAACAAAATTGGCTATTCTAGAAATTGGTTCATGACATTACCTGTGAATATTGAGCACATAAAAAAGAATTTGCAAACTGGGGAAATAGAATAAATATTAGAAAAAAAAGTTATTTTTTCACTGTAGGGACTTGCCCCTTAATATGGAGCAAATAACAGTACAGAAAAGAGATAACACCCCTACCACATCCAAGAGAATGTAATCAACTATATTTTTGAATGAAATGTAACAGATTATGATAATCCAGCCAAGTTCTGCAAATAAGATAGTTTATTGTTCATTCCCCAGTGTTGCCACTCGTCACATTTTTTTTAGTGATGACCTTATGAGCGTTTTGCAGATTTTGTTGGGCAGTGTTGCCAATTTGTAAATTTGGTGAAAAATATTATGATGTGATGAATAAGTTACACCTTTTGAAGTTGATGTCCACTACTAGTTTTTTTTACATAGCAGACGACCTCATATAGACATAGGACCCCAGTATAGGAATTAGATTAAATTTTTTGGAAATATTTTTGGACTTAGAAAAATTTTTGAACTTTAAATTTTTCTGAAAAAATTTTTTTTGAACTTAGAAATTTTTGGGGATGGATTTTTGTTATTGATAGTACTCAAATGTCTCCCTACGGGATACATTTGCGGAGCCCCGGGATCTATATGTGGCCGTGTACATAGTTGTTCCTTTGGAAACAGACTATATTCTTACAAGACAGAGGAAGCACAGACCACCCCATAATTTTTTATTTTATGAGAAACAGAAAATAATAAATAGTGTCACATATTTAGGGTAGAGTCGCTTCTACACGCCATTTCTAATAATTGGGTGATTTCCCCTGACCAATCGGATAGCTCAGATTTACCCCGGGGAAAGAGGAACAACGACGCCATTTTGGCAGTAGAATGAAAGAGCGCAACTCAAGAGGTCGTATCTGGTCCAGCTCTACATATTTCTTAGTTTGAGAAAATCAAACTTCAACATTTCTTATAAAATGTGTATTTCAGGACATTGAGTGGTTATATATATATATTTCTTACTGGCGTAAGTAGTGACAATCGTTAAATATGTATTTTGAATAGAGCTCCCAACCCTAGTCGCAGCAGAACTAGGTTCGAGGATTTGAGTCAATTTGCAAAAAAAATAGTCTTACACCTCAAACCATGTAGAGTAGAAAATATTCTTGTGTTGGAAAGCATTTAACTCAAGGAATGCTTATGACGATAAAGAAATCAAGGACAAATCTGAGGAGATGGGTAAATGTCGTCGAACCTAAAATAAGACTGTAACTTAAAAGAAGGAACATGGTGGAATGAGAAGGTTCGCCATATTTGACAATTGAGTAGGCCTACGAGACAAGGATGCAAAAAGGGATTTTTGCATCGATGAAAGCATCTGATGAGATGATAGAATTTTATTATACTTATTATTGTAAAAAATGTTCTGAATTCCAGATTTTGTTGAAATTTTAAGTTTCATGCTGAAAGATATTAAAAGTTTTGCATGAAATCGAACGCTGTTGAAAAGGTGAATTACTACAGTTTTGAGATCTAGATAAGAAATCTATCCATTTCAATTAAATTCGCTACATCAACACCTAAGAGAAGAAAATCGAACCTGGTAACACAAATTTAAGAGAGAAATCTAAATCTCTTTTGATTAGGCCAGTTAAACATCTGCTCTCTGTAAAGTAAACTGAAAATACTGCATATACCGGCACTGCCACATGAAGGTAATATGGTGCCGTTCCAGTCCTAAGGAACACCTGCCCCGGCTACAAGAATGCATTTTGACATTTAATTCAGTTATATTTAGATTCAGGAGATGCTAAAATATCAGAAAAAGGACTAATCCCAAAATCCTTTTTTTGTTATTTAGACCAAAATTTCGCCCCCGTTCCTTTAATGGATCAGCATGAATTTGATTTCATCCTTTCATGTTGCTGAACTTATGCCATCATTGTAGACACTACCACTATATGAGAAGTCACTACAATAACATCAAAGAAGGAACTGAACGAACCTGGGATATTAAAAGGATAGTAGTATCATCGAAGAATTACCACCTCTGGCGGAGTTGACCAGTGATAATATTAACTTGAACTTGGAAGATAAACGAAGAAGTTTTTAAGAGCTAATAAGCCACTCTATCCCATCTCAAAGAAAAGGTGACAAGACGTCTAATTGGCGCCGTCACACTAGATAAGTGCCAGTGGAAAAAGAGGTGACGGGAAGATGATCACGTTAAACAAGACATGCATAGACGAAACCTGTTGATAGTATGACATGGTAGTCTTTGTTAAGTAATACCCAGTGTAAAGGAGATAGGGAGAGATTGACAAATACATAGATAAAGGGACAGAAGATATATATCAAGGGAATTTTTAAAAGGCAGAAAAAAAAACCTTTAACTGTTGGCAAAGTATAGGAAGCCTAGACATGATTTTTGTAAGACCTATGTTCCTTAGAAAGTGGTTAGAGCGCTGGTCTATCGCAGCCATCTTTGCTCAAACATGTGCTAACACTTAAAAGAGTATTTTTCTCTATAGTTTCATGTTCTAAACTTAATTCTCCCTTTCTTTCCCTCCTGTCTCTTGTTTGTCTGTCCCTGGCGAAGGCCTTGTGACCGCAACCTAGGTTTTTCTTGTCCTTTCTCTTTGTAAGATGAATTACTATTTGTGTGTTTTTGTAATATTTTTTTTTTCTTTCAACCGTTTTACCCCCGTCTTACGGCAGTTCTTCTCATATACTCATATCATACCCCATACCTGATTGCACTGTCTACCTGTTCGCTCACTTGTCACTGTTATTTCTGCCCTTACTGTCGATCTGTGCATCTATTTTTATTGTTAGTTATTTTTATATATTTATTTTGTTATATACTTACTTACTTACTTAGTCGTTCCCCTTCTACCGTGAGGTGTAGAGGTTTGGAAGAGAGAGCGCCAGACTATCCTATCGGCTGTCTTCCTCCTGGCCTGGTTCCATTCTAGTCCTCGGTCCTTCAAAGATTGTCTAATGTTGTCCTCCCAGCGGACTCTGGGTCGTCTTCGGGGTCTGGAACCCTGGCTCTTTGTTTCCTATGCTTGTAGGTATTTTTTTATATATACAATTTGTATTTATTTATTTTATTTTTATTTTATTTTTATTTTTTAAACCTCCTTTTCTTTTCTTTTTTGGCTTTTTATTTTTTATTTTTACGTTTCTCACTCGATGTCCCACTATGCCTTCACTGAAACACTTCATCAATTCACTTCAGTCTTCTATAACCACCTTCTTCAGCCTCCTCCCATCTGATATATCTAACACTGCTATTGATTTAGCACCTGCTACACTCAAGAAAACTAGATTCACTTGTCATCTCCACTTTATCCGCACCTACCTCCGCCTTAAAGTTCTCCCTCACGGCTTCACTTCCCTCTTCAACACTTCGGCTGGCCAACTTCACCCTAGTGAACATCGCTCTTACAGCGCACCGAGACCACATCCATTCCCGCCTCCTTGCATATATTAGTGCTCAGCAATCTCAGCTTCTTCTCCGCTTACGCAGTCTCACCTTCAGCTACTTGCCTGCCCTTCCCATTGTCCTCATTATTATCTATACCGTCAACCGGCAACTGTACGAATTTTTATCAGCCCAAAAACGGGACAAACTTTCCCGTCTCTGTCCTACACCTGATAGTGTCCGTAACTCCTCTACTCCTTTCCCAGCTTGTTTGTATTCCCTCTAATCTTGCCCTCTCTGAGGGTGAGATTTCGGTCCTCAGCAAGCGCCTGCACTTTGTCCCTCTCCAACCATCCTCTGATCAGTATAATCTCCTCCAAGATGTGCATCGGTTTCATCGCCGTCTGCGACTTCAATTCCATGTCCGCAACAATGATGGTCCTCAGAGATCGCAGGCCGAATCTGATGATGCCTTTGCACGTTTCGTTCCTCCTATGAATAAGAATTTTACACCCTCTCCTTGGGCTTCCCATGCTCTGGATTTATATATTCAGAATACCCTCCACGACATTCAGCAACTCCATCCTCAACGCCTGCGTTATTCCAGCTTTTCTTCTGATGAGTCCCATGCCCCCTCGAAGCTCCTCCGCAGAGATGACATTGTTATCAAACCGGCGGACAAAGGAGGTGCCATAGTGGTATTGCGCAAGGACCTGTACCTCCAAGAAGGCAATAAGCAGCTCACCAACAGCTCCTTCTACCAGCGCAGTGACAATGATGCGACAGACTTCGACAATCATCTGGTCCATGAAACCATCAAAAGTCTTATCGCTAACAAGTCCTTACCTTCTAGCGCCTCTCATCTCCGTATTTATAGTAGTTGTCTTGGCAAGCCTGTGTTTTATATGCTTCCCAAAATTCATAAACCCTCCAACCAGCATATTTGAAATGATTGGAGCTTTTGAGTAGCTTGATAACAACAAGATGCGGGAGAGGACAGTGAATATAACCTGACACATTTCAGTGTTAAGACACTGTGAAGATCGCTTGCCAAGACGACACAACCAGACCTTGCCAGAGTGAAGCCTAGAATTCAGAATTCCATTTTATCAGACCAGACCTTTTATTTGAGTATTTATAAGAACTTACAAAACAGCCCATGAAATCTCTATTATTTTAAATAAGGAAATCTGGAATATCTGAGGAAACCGAGCACACGGAGTCAGAGAGGGAATTAAAGTTAAAATTAACGACCCCAAGTGCACGTGTAAAAAGGCATCGACTAGTGCCTTAACTTCATTCATCTGAGCAAAAAAGTCTGTGAGCCAGGATTGGCGTAAGTTGTCATTTTACATTCTATAATTTCATTACTAATATGTGAACTAATGTGTATATATAACCATGTGAATATTAATATGTGAAAATCGCTAGTGGATGTCCCAGTCATTTGAGGCTGGTAACCTCAGCTCATAGAATGATGATTTCATGAACCACCACTGCACGGGCTGGCGACTGCTTTATTGCTAATTTCTTGAGGAAAACTAAACGCATCAGTAGTCCTAAGTTCCATATGGAGCAGGGAGGGAAAGGTGAAAGAAATGATGTACATTTTAATTATAATACTTACAGTTTCAAACCAGTGTAAATGATGTTCACATATTCACTTTAAAAGTAATGGAAATTTCAAACTTTTCAAATCGGTGTAAACATAAATGAAAACATGTTCAATTGATATTGTGAACACTTTTCAAACAGTAGAGATGTAAATGTAAACATATTCTATCTGTGCTATTAACCTTTTAATTTAAATGTAAAATCAATATAAAAGCTATTCAATTTAAATGTAAAGGACGTTTTATCACGAGGGATTAAATTTAATTCTGATCGAGGGTAAATTCTGAGTTAAATTTGATGGTGGAATAAGAAAGGTGACACATACGTATGTGGCGGGAAACGCAATACTCAGGAGAGCGTTTCATTTCTGTTCTACTACCATAGTTGTTGGTGGTGGTACCAGGTACTATCTCGGAACAAGAAGGGAACAGTGGCCTGAGCTTGAAGACGACGGACCAACTTTGTAGACTCTCCCTGACACTCCTGGGAACGAGCTGCACCCTACAACCTTGACCAGCGACGAGCGTGAGCAGTGTAAAAAGAACCAACTCTGCGTGGAGCAGAAACAACCACTGGAGACTCATTGTTTCGGCCTGTGCCTGCCCTTCCGAACATATATCAGACTTCCTTGACGGGCATCTTTCAGCCTTTTGTATAGCAGCTTCCCTCCTTCTTAAAGGAAACCAACCATGCCCTACTTTTTCCTCTATCCAGCTTTCCCAAGACTGTAACTACCGTTTATTTCTGGTAGATGTCTGCTCGCTTTACACTTCCATTCCTCACTCTGATGGTCTCCGAGCTCTCAAGTTTTTCCTGGACCAGCGCACCTATCCCTCTATCGCTACAGAGACTCTCCTGCGCCCTTCAGAACTGGTCCTTTGACTCAATTCCTTTGACTCAATTCCAAGTCAGTTGAGTTGCCATGGGCACCAGGATGGGTCCCTGCTATGCCTGCCTCTTCATCGGCTACCTGGAGTATCAGATGTGGCAGCAGTATCCTGGACCTTTTCCATTGATGTATCGTAGTTACATTGATGATGGCATAGGTCTCACTGATATGCCAGAGGTTGACCTATCTAGGTTCATGAACTTCATCAACAACTTCAACCCTGCGATAAATTCACATCTCCACTGTCTCTGTTAATTTCCTTGACATTGTTGTCACCATCACTCCCCTTCCACGTTAACACTTCGGTGTACTACAAACCTACTGATGCACACAGTTACCTCCTTTATACTTCCTGTCATCCTCAGGCTTGTCGTGACTCCTTGCCTTTCTCACAACTTCTCCGCCTTTGTAGGTTTTGCCAAGATATTGACGACATTCTTTGCCGAGCACAGGAAATGTTAGACGTCTTCCACGGGAGACAGTATCCAGGGGATGTTCTTACCTCTGCCTTAGAGGTCCTATCTCACGTCTAGAAGCCCTCCACCCCCGCCACAAAACCTCCTCGGATAGTCAAAAGGATCCTGTATCGCCACCTACCTCTCCTTCAAGCTGACCCAGTGGCGCGGAAAGTGTTTAGTGGGCCACCCTTGCTGGCATATAGACGAGATAAAAATTTGAGGGACCTTCTAGTCCACAGCCGTTTGAAAACAGCCATGTAACCGAACACGATGCAAAACATGTCAGTATGTAATCCAAACACGTTAAGCGTCGTTACCTAAGGCCAAGTTCACCATCACTCATGGCTTCACATGCGAGTCACGCAACGTCATTTATGCTATTACACGCAAACATTGCAATATTACTTACATCGGCCAAACGGGCACACGATTTAGGGACCGATTCTGCAGACATCTCAACGACATCTCCCAGTTGAAATCCACACCTGTGGCCATCCACATCAATGGCCCTGGCCACCACGGTGTCACTGATATCCAGGTGACAGCAATCAGATCCTGTTCATAGGATGCCAACAGTCGGTTCCGTCTGGAACAACGCCTCATCCATCTTAAGGGTTGCCATAAACCCTACGGTTTGAATACCCAGCTTTTTTTTGTCTGAGGCGTCCTGTTCTATCCAAAGTTTTATTATGACTATCTACTGTGACTGCGATCACCCTTGACTTCCCTCCTAATATATACACATTTATTCACTTATATATATATATATATATATATATATATATATATATATATATATATATATATATATATATATATATATATATATATATATATATATATATATATATATATATATATATATACATACATATACATATACATATACATATATACACATATATACACACATATATATATATATATATATATACATACATATACATATACATATATACACATATATATATATATATATATATATATATATATATATATTATATATTTATTTATTTACATGTGTGTGTGTATGTGTGTATATGTCTGTATATGTATTTATACTCTTTTTTCCAGTCCCTGTTTTCATTATTTTTTTTATTTTTGTACTTTTAATGTAATATCCACTTCCGCTTTCCAGTTTTGTGGCATCCATCTTTGCTCTAACATGTGCTAACACTTAAGGGAGTATTTTCTCTTATTTTTATAGTTTCATGTTCTCCCCTTAATTCTCACTTTCTTTCCCTCCTGTCTCTTGTTTGTCTGTCCCTGATGAAGGCCTTGTGACCGCAACCTAGGTTTTTCTTGTCCTTTCTCTTTGTAAGACGTATTACTATTTGTGTGTTTTCGTAATATGTTTTTTCATTCTACTGGTTTGCTCAGTGGAATTCTTATTATACTGGTATAGCTCTGTTTAGAGTGTGTATAGTGAATTGACTGAGACAAACATTAAGTTCATTTAAATAATTAAATCGAAGTTAAATTTGTAAAATTACAAATAACTAAATTGAATAATCACATAAGTTTTAACAGTTTGAAAATAATTGAATAGTTTAAAAGTAAGCGTTCATCATTGATTGAAAGTAGGCTCTATGAGAAATCCACTTTGGCAGCTTATATATTGCACTTAGCTGCCAGTGGTTGTTTCTGCTCCACGCAGAGTTGGTTCTTTTTACACTGCTCACGCTCGTCGCTGGTCAAGGTTGTAGGGTGCAGCTCGTTCCCAGGAGTGTCAGGGAGAGTCTACAAAGTTGGTCCGTCGTCTTCAAGCTCAGGCCACTGTTCCCTTCTTGTTCCGAGATAGTACCTGGTACCACCACCAACAACTATGGTAGTAGAACAGAAATGAAACGCTCTCCTGAGTATTGCGTTTCCCGCCACATACGTATGTGTCACCTTTCTTATTCCACCATCAAATTTAACTCAGAATTTACCCTCGATCAGAATTAAATTTAATCCCTCGTGATAAAACGTCCTTTACATTTAAATTGAATAGCTTTTATATTGATTTTACATTTAAATTAAAAGGTTAATAGCACAGATAGAATATGTTTACATTTACATCTCTACTGTTTGAAAAGTGTTCACAATATCAATTGAACATGTTTTCATTTATGTTTACACCGATTTGAAAAGTTTGAAATTTCCATTACTTTTAAAGTGAATATGTGAACATCATTTACACTGGTTTGAAACTGTAAGTATTATAATTAAAATGTACATCATTTCTTTCACCTTTCCCTCCCTGCTCCATATGGAACTTAGGACTACTGATGCGTTTAGTTTTCCTCAAGAAATTAGCAATAAAGCAGTCGCCAGCCCGTGCAGTGGTGGTTCATGAAATCATCATTCTATGAGCTGAGGTTACCAGCCTCAAATGACTGGGACATCCACTAGCGATTTTCACATATTAATATTCACATGGTTATATATACACATTAGTTCACATATTAGTAATGAAATTATAGAATGTAAAATGACAACTTACGCCAATCCTGGCTCACAGACTTTTTTGCTCAGATGAATGAAGTTAAGGCACTAGTCGATGCCTTTTTACACGTGCACTTGGGGTCGTTAATTTTAACTTTAATTCCCTCTCTGACTCCGTGTGCTCGGTTTCCTCAGATATTCCAGATTTCCTTATTTAAAATAATAGAGATTTCATGGGCTGTTTTGTAAGTTCTTATAAATACTCAAATAAAAGGTCTGGTCTGATAAAATGGAATTCTGAATTCTAGGCTTCACTCTGGCAAGGTCTGGTTGTGTCGTCTTGGCAAGCGATCTTCACAGTGTCTTAACACTGAAATGTGTCAGGTTATATTCACTGTCCTCTCCCGCATCTTGTTGTTATCAAGCTACTCAAAAGCTCCAATCATTTCAAATATGCTGGTTGGGGGGATTTTAAAATATTCCTGACATGGAAACATTTTGAACGTAATGTAGGGGTCAAGTCTTCCGTAAATGGCATGAAAATATCCGATCCTTGGCAGGCGAACTCACCAACACATCTCTAAACTCATACGACAAAGTGTTTCAAATGTAATAAAGTATAACTATCTAAAGTAATCTTGTCATCCTTGTCTGTCCAAATGTGTCACCCAGACAAGTAATCTCTTATCTGTCGCGTACCCTAGCCTTTTCAGCAATCAGACACATACGCTGCCGATTTTCGTGTTAATCGGTAGCGGCCAAGGTTGGGTACACGAGAGTATGCGTGTCGGTAATATTATCTCTGCCGCTCCTTCAAATGCTTTAGGGAAGGGGCGTGTAACAAACAGACGTGGTGACCTATCAGTGAGAGGAATGTAAGAATGTATATACAAAATATCTACTACAGTGGACAGAGAAAGAAAAGGGTTCGACTCGGAAAAAAACCGCAATAAAACCAGTACATAAATGTAACTGATTACTGCCTTAGTGGAAGAGAGATCGGAAAGAGGTCGCCCCAAAATCCATCTTGTGGCACCTGAAAAATTTATTTCAAGGGTTCCTCCAGATAAAAAAGTTAAACAAACGCTGCTCTAACACTTCACTGCCCTAAAGCAGTATTCAGTATGGAACTAGCTTTATCTAGTTATGCGGTTAAAAAGTAAGGATAATGATGAAATTTAACTTTGGCACGAAAAGGTGATTATTAACAATTTATGTGCATCATACTTACTGTCATCGACTTAACGCATATCGGAGGACTGACCATATCGCTACATTTAGTCGAGGGACAACATGCCTGAGTTTTGCAACTTGCGCCCAGAAATTGACATTCTTCCTGCAAAAAAAAAATATGTTCTCTTAGGACTTAACTGGTAATTATATGGCTCAAAATAATCACTGTTGTACTGTTGGATAGGAGAAGCAAGACCTCAAAATCGCAATAGATAGATAGATAGATAGATAGATAGATAGATAGATAGATAGATAGATAGATAGATAGATAGATAGATGGATGGATGGATGGATGGATGGATGGATGGATGGATGGATGGATGGATGGATGGATGGATGGATGGATGGATGGATGGATGGATGGATGGATGGATAGATAGATAGATAGATAGATAGATAGATAGATAGATAGATAGATAGATAGATAGATAGATAGATAGATAGATAGATAGATAGATAGATAGATAGATAGATAGATAGATAGATAGATAGATAGATAGATAGATAGATAGATAGATAGATATAAAGACAACGAGAGGTTGTTTTCAGTAGTAATAGATAAGGAGATACCCAGGTGCATCAGATGATACCAGGATATTGCCAAACAAGAGTTCTGGTCTGAAACGTAATACTCCAGTCTTATAAATAAGTACTGGTATGTGGATGTCATAGGTATTGACAGACTGAAGAATTCTGGCCCAGATGGTAAGACGCAGTACCAGATTCTAACAAGTCTCCTCTCTTCATCTATGCTATGATAATCAAAATATCTAGGGGAAAACAATAAGGAACATGTACCTTTAAAACCAATTGTAAAAAGTTAACAAGTCCTCAGGTACAATTAATGAATCAATTTATTATGTATAGTAACTTTCTTTTCTCTTTCTTAGGAAAAGTGATGAAATGGAAATATAAAATATGCACACACATTTATTTACAGTGCTCATAGAACTGTCACTTTAGTAATAGTGGTTCACTTTATTCTACTATCACTGTTAATGAACTTTGGCAATACCCGTTCTTGAATAACTGTTTACTTGATCCCATCGTTAGTCACTGTTATATTGAAATGTCCTGTAAGGATTACTGACTTTATTAACAAATTGGCTTCATCCTATGAACACTATATCTGTTTACATTTATGTCCTTTCGCTTCTGGCTAGATTTCACTGGTGAAACAATCAGTCTTCTGACTTTCTGGCAGTATTGTACGAACCTGAAAAATATATTGGCCCTAGGCTAGTATTTGGCTAGATTGGTTGTTACTAGACCAGATGTAAGGCCAGGTCGGTCATCAGATGTCAATGTTATTAGTCAGAATAGACAGGAACATTAGGTCAGTGACATATTATCAACAACTCTAACAATTCTATAGATTTATATGTGCACGTCAATCATTATGATTCATCTCATCCTATCCTTTCACAATAATATACAAATTAATCCTTCCAACAATCAAGACAGTCATTGTAGGTTTCCTGATTAACTGAGCTTCATTCTTAAACATCCTCCGAATATTCAAACATTTTATGCCGTCCATTGTATCTTTACTCAAATATGTACAACATGTAAATAAATCTTAAATAAAATAACATTATAAACATGTTTACTGTTGTAATTCAACTTACTCTCAGCTCAGAAATAAACACTTGGACGTTAATGGTCTGGCAGGCTGCACACACAGAACTGGTGGCAAAAGCTTTGTGGCGAGCGCTGTCCTGTGTCCGTTAGGGTTTCAAAAATGTTGGCGGCGTGTACTCATTCAAATTGTTCTCATCCTTTTATAAGACAATGACCGCCGACTGAGAAAGCAACGACGTCACCAATTTTCTGTTCATCAAAACTTTTGGCAAATCGATATGATTTTAGTTATTTGTGTATTAGGTCCATCTTTCATTCCATCGTACTAGTTTAATATTCCTCCGATTCAAGACCGATTTTTTTTAAGTTAAATACTCAGATTAGAAATTCGCCATCATCCAAATTTTGTAATATACTTATCCATTGAGTTCCATAATCCAACATTCACCATTCAGTACAAAGAAAGAAAGACTGTCAATATTAAATAATTCAAAATTGTAACACTCTGGCTTATTAAATTTTATATTGTTGATGTTTGAATTTTATTGAATTATTTGAGTATCAAGTAAATTTCCAAGTAAATTTTGAAAAGTTCAGCAAAAGTGCCTGTCACTTTAGTCTCTAAGAAATGCTAATACACTACACTAACACCTCATCATTAACAGTCATTGATTGGTTCTCACCCTTGGTTGCATAAATTGGCTACAGAAATACTTAACATCTAATCTGTGCCTGTCCTCAGTAAGAATGTACACAATGTTGATTGAAGTCTTGCTCCAGTCCCCTAAACACTGTTGTGGACTAGGGCTGAATTCCAGCAGACAATATCTGATGCTCCTGGGTTTCTTCAGGATGCAATGATTGTTCTGGAGTCTTAGACTTCTGTTTTGTGATGACATATATGAACTTGCGGACAATGATGGACGTGTGGCTAGCTTATATTTGTAAATCCCATAAGTCTAGTAGTGCATGATGTGACGGTGTTTCAGATGTTTGCATCGTATATGAATGATTCATGGCTCAGTATGATTAGCAATAGCGAGACAAGATGGGTGTCTAGCTGCAAAACATTTTCTAAAATAATACATAAATATAATACAGTTTATCCATGGGTATGATGTTGTCTTTGCTTTTCACAAATGGAATGCCAAGTCAGCTCTGAAAAGTTCTGTAACTTTTAGCAGGTTATATTAATCCTGATAAGGACTGTTGACCGGATTCTGCTGAGTCACTGTTGGTTATATTGTCGGTTTCCATCTTCATCAATCATACCATTTAATACAAATATTATGCATGGTACAGTCACATCCTAACAATGTATATCAAGCAACTAAATACTTGAAATAAACAGTTATGTTAATTTCACAAATATGTACAGTAATTCTACATACCTTCTTAGGATATTTATAAAGTTCAGAAACGACTAGGTTTGGTGGAGATTGCGCTGCCCGGCATCAGATGGTACAAGTTTTAGCCTTGACAAGCTTCTCTATAGTCTTCGTTCTTATGTTTTTATGATGTGCATGTGTAGTTTTAAATCTCCACTGTCTCTTTTTATAAGCTTGCAACCTACGTCTCGTAGAGAAAGGTTTGGTAACTCAGATGGAAACCGACAATATAACCAACAGTGACTCAGCAGAATCCGGTCAACAGTCCTTATCAGGATTAATATAACCTGCTAAAAGTTACAGCACTTCTCAGAGCTGACTTGGCATTCCATTTGTGAAAAGCAAAGACAACATCATACCCATGGATAAACTGTATTATATTTATGTATTATTTTAGAAAATGTTTTGCAGCTAGACACCCAACTTGTCTCGCTATTGCTAATCATACTGAGCCATGAATCATTCATATACGATGCAAACATCTGAAACACCGTCACATCATTGGTTTTAGCATTTCTGAGTGAAACTGTGTGAGTGGTATTCCGAACCTCTGATTCGTGCAACTCACCTTTTCTATCCAGGACTTTTTGAGTTATATTCTTCCATTCTCCGTAAGATGTGCTTTCTTTTCATGTGTCGTTTTCGTAATTGGTTCTGATATTGATTTTATTTCAAATTTTAATCAGGAAAAGCACAGCATAGTTCGTTATACACTGTTTTATCCTCTATAGTAAATTGTCGTAGCATTATCGATCGGTTTTCTAGCAAGCTCCTATGGTGTGATTGGTTGACCCATATTGTCTTCCAAGAATAGACAAGCATCGTGCCTTTAACACATGCCATACTTCCCTTTCTTTCATTCATTTACTAGGCAATGGTTAACATGCTGCAGTAAATGCTAGGGTTTTTTTCCTTCAGTAAATGTTCACATATTTAATGTATAATCTATTTCTTCTTCTTCTTCTTTAATCCTTAGCCGCTCACTGTCAAAGCAGTCAGTGGCCATTACGCCTGGTGGCGTCTTGTAGTGCAGCGACAAATTGCTTCCACTTTGTTCGGTCGGCGGTGATCGTTCGTACAGGGCCCCAGCTTTGATTTATTCTTTGCATATCGGCCTCCATAGTTCTCCGCCAAGTTTTTTTTTGGTCGGCCTCTCTTTCGCTTTCCTTCGGGGGTCCATAGCATTGCTGTTTTTGTGATGGCATCGGATTCTCTTCTGAGGACGTGTTGTTTTGTGTTTTGCGATCCGGGCATTCGTTTTCATACCAGTGGCTTCTAATGAACTCCGCATTGGCCGGTCCCAAGCCCCGCTGAAAAAGGAGGTGGGCGGCCTGCATGGAGGCTGTAAGGAGGCAGCCCCTTCACCATGCAAAGGCACAACAGGCCAATCACCTGTTTGCTTTAAACTTTGATTATGAGAACTACAAGGGAGAAAACCGGACTGATTCTAAAGGCGACGAATTGGAACGGACTACGACTTATGGAACTTGGAACACAAGAAGTATAAATGGGAAAGAAGAGGAGTGGTGGAAGAGATGACGAAAGCAAAACTACAAATCCTGGCTATAACGGAAACAAAGAAAAAAGGACAAGGAATCATGGATCTCGATGGCAACACGCTGCTCTACAGTGGTGTACCCACATCTGGAAGAGCTACAGGGGCGTGGGTTGCATTGTGGCCAAAAACCAAAAACATAGTAACAAAGGATGGAACTTTGTCTCGGAGCGCATTATGGTTGTAAAACTAAAAGAAGGAGAAACCATAGTCAACCTGGTCATAGTGTATGGGCCAAATGAGGATGAGAGAGCAGAGATCAAGGAGGAATTCTTCGAGCTGCTTCAAAGGACAGTGGATGACTGCCTAGATGAAGTTATCATGCTCGGAGATTTTAATGCCAGAGTTGGAAATGACCATGCTAGATGGGGTGGAGTTATCGGAAGATATGGAGAAGATACTCTCAATGACAATGGAAAGCGACTCCTTAGATTCTGCAGGGAGCAGAATCTCATCATTACAAACACAAAGTTCCACCATAAGCGCATACATGCGTACACTAGATGTGAACCAACGAAGAATGAGACGTCAGTGATCGACTATGCCATTGTTAGGAGGAGCTCATTGAAATGTGTCCGCGATGCAAGAATCTGAAGGGGACCAGAGATTGGAAGTGATTACTACCTTCTTACAATCAAAAGAACAACTAAAAGAGTTGCTCAGCCTAGGAACTGCCCAACATCACGCAAGAAACCAAGTAAACGAACGGGAGAAATGAGCATTAGGACCTACAAGCTGAGAGAGCCAGAAATTAAGACCAGATATCAGGGGCTTATTGCTGCAGCGGTGAGAAACACAGAAGAACAACTTGATGAATTAGAAACCCTCTGGATTAAATTCAAGGACATCATAAAGACAGCTGCTGCAGAAGCATGTGGTGAACTCCGACTTGGTAACAACAGAAAGAGGACACCTTGGTGGACGGAGGAAGTCAAAGACAAAATAAGAGAGAAGAAAATGGCATGGAAACAATACTTTGGAGCTAAAAACACAACAGGACAAATGGAGAAATATAGAGAATTTGTGACACTCAGAACAGAAGCAAAGAACAAGGTGCTAGCAGCAAAACAGAAGTCCTGGGAAGAATTTGGAGAAAAGCTAGAAAAAGATGCGCAAGAAAACCAGAAATTGTTCTATAAGACCCTAAAGAACATGAGGAAGGAAAAACAATGCCCTCTCAAATTTATAAAGGAAAAGCAAGGCAAATTGCTTACTGCCCCAAAGGAAGTAATGGAAAGATGGAAAGAATATTTCTCAGAACTCCCAGATGGTGAGCATGGTGAAGCATCACAAATGATAACCACTAGCACAGAAGAAAAAACCAATGATGGTGAAGATGACATAAAGAGGAAAGAACTGAATGCAGCACTGGATAAAGTCAAGATGGGCAAAGCAGCAGGGCATGATGGTATAACACCAGAAATGTTTAAGTACATGGGAGCATCAGGCGACCTTTTACTCTTAAGGGTCTTACAGGCAGCATGGTGCAACAAGACCATGTAACCGGAATGATGACGACATTAGTAGTTAGCAATTATCCTTTAAATTATTTTAGTACACAAGTTATTGATGACGTCATTATCACATAGCCTCTTATTGACATTTTTTAATAAAGCCTTCCAGACAGTTGCAGGAAATAATACGAGACCTGAAATCTCTGAACAGAATAAATATGCCGTCGAATAAAAGGTTATACCATTTGCTATCATAGTAGCTTGTGTAGTAACTGTGACGTAAATATGACAGACATAACTAGTGGACTATCCATCTTAACTGGTGGCTTCGCCAATGAAACAGATTATCACAAAGGATATCCGGTAGACTGACAAATCAAAATAACTTCCCCAACAGTCTTAGAAACCAGTTTGTGATATATGGACCGCCCAATCCCTTAGCAGAAGAGTTCTCATCACGATTTATTTGTAGCTTCATGGAGACTCCAATGAAGAGAATAATGGCTAACCCGACCCCTGGCCCTATGACACGTTTATTCTCTAAATCAACGGATATGTTTTAGGGGTTCTGAATGCAGAACATATTTGATAGTCAGTATGACCTATTCCTCAGGTGGGTAAAAATCTCGATTTAGTATTTTCGACTTCGATATATAGTAGACAAAAAAATAAAATATAGTACTCGTCAAAAGTCAAGGGCCACCCTATTATTTTCAATACACTTTTATATAAGCGCATAGAATGATTAAATGAAGGAAGTTTTTAGTACAAATGGGTGTAATATCTTCCTCTTGCAGTCCTCTATGCACATTAAGTATAAAAACAACTCATCGACAACCATGGTGATCACGTGCAATTTGGTTTGCTGACCATAAATTCACATTTTTAATGTGTTTTTTTTCAAACTTCCGAACAACCAAATAGGTGAAGTAATCGTGCTGATTGACATTCCACGTGCAATGGCGACTTTTCGTGAACAGAGTTCACTCTTAATTTGTTTTACAATCAGCAGACTTAGGGTAGTTTCATCACTTGCAAAAACCATGCCACCGAGAAGAAGTCTTGACACCTTACAAAGAATGAGGGCTATAGCGTGGGTTGAAAGTGGTTTATCTGTCCGTGAAGTTGCTAGACGGCTTGCAGTGTCACACTCTACTATCCAAAGAATTTTGGAAAGATTTCAGGCCACAGGAAGTGTGAAGGATCGCCACCGGCCAGGTCGCCCTAGATGCACCAATAGGCATGATACCTCTTGTTGTCAGCCCTGCGACATCGAACAGTGACTTGTTCCACTCTAAGATGTCAGCTGAGACAAACTGTAAACGTTAATGTCAGTCAAAGCACCATTCGCAGACGTTTACATGAATTTGGACTGGCTTCTCGACGTCCTGCAGTCAGAATCCCTCTTACTCCTGCTCATCGCAGAGCCCATGTTGCTTGGTGTCGCGAGCACATCCGATGGACAAGGCAACAATGGAGTCAAGTTCTTTTCACTGATGAATCTCGCTTCACTGTGTCATTCAATGATGGCAGGATTTGAGTTTGGAGACGACCAGGAGAGCGATTTACTGATGGCACAATTCGAGAGGTGGATCGTTATAGTAGGGGTTCTGTCATGGCCTGGGGAGGCTTCTACAGACATGTCAGGACCCCACTCTACATCATCCAAGGCAACGTGACCGGCCCAAGATACCAGAACGAAATCTTGAGACCAATTGTTCAGCCTGCTCTGGAAGCCATAGGTGGTAATGCCATCCTCCAAGAAGATAACGCTCAACCCCATCGAGCTCGTGTGGTGAATGAGTTTATTCAGCAACATGGGATCATCAGGATGTCGTGGCCAGCTCATTCACCTAACCTTTCTCCGATTGAGCACCTCTGGGATGTCCTTGGTCGAAGATTGTCAAAAAATCACCTCCTGCCAATGGATGTTGCACAGCTGACTGCCTTTCTGCTTCAGGAATGGCAAGCTATTCCTCAGGATACTCTTCGGACCCTTGTGGACTCGATGCGTCTACTCTGTCTTGAATGCCTTGCTGCAAACGATAGTCATACCCGATTTTGAAATGTCTATTTGTCCAATATCTATTGTGTGACTTTTGAAAAGGTGGGTGACACACTTCACAGCTTCATTGCGTTTGAATGTGTGTTTCCATTTCTTTACATGACATGTCAATTTGGTATTCAATAAATGCCGTTTTGACTGATACCAATTACGTTTATATCAGATTTGTTTTATGGTTTCAACCAAGGTTTTTCTAAGTGGCCCTTGACTTTTGACGAGTAGTGCTGCGTCTTTGGGTCCCGCTACAGGAATGAAAATGGAGTCGCATTTTAACTACAGTTGTACATCTGGAGGAAATCTAAATAAAAGCTTCTTTCATATATTCTACAGATTTTACTTCACTGCAAATAGAATTGTTGATTTTGAATTACTTAAAATTCAGGGATCTAGGGACAATTAAGAGTACTGACATTTCTACTACGTGAGCTACTTCCAATTCAAAATCTAAACCGAACCTGGAACCCGTACAAATGGCTCAAGTAAAATATCATCTCTGGAGAAAATCCAGTGAACACAAACTTGATATACTACCTAAGTTAAAATAACGTCGGAAATTCTTCCTATTCTGTCCTATATTCTTTCAACGGAGAATAGCTCCTAAATTACTGGTCACAAATATACATTGGCACAACACCAGCTTCTTAGTTGGTGTGTCAATGTAACAGCAACTCTTACTTATACAAATACACCTATCATTCTGTTCCGATCTTCTCTAATATTTTCCGACAGAAAATATAAAACAGCTAGAGAGAAGAAGAAAAAAAAAAACAGAACTACAACCAGTTTTTCCAAATACTATCTGTGTGATTACGGGCACAACCATACCAAAGGATTGGGAGAACTCCATCATAACACAAATTTTCAAAAAGGGTGACAATCGACATTGTGAAAACCATTGCGGCATATCCCTTCTCAGTGTCCCTGGTAAAATCTACTCTAGAATCCTAGAGCAGAGACTCCGATGCCTAGCTGAGCCACAATTGGATGAGGTCCAGTGCGGATTCCGAGCAAACCGAAGTACTCAAGACCTAATCTTCACACTCAGACAGCTGAGTGAAAAGGCCCTTGAGTATAAGAGTGATATCCATCTTGGAAAAGTCGTTTGACAGGGTCCCTGTCACATATGTAAATGGTGCAGCAGTGACCGTCCACTTTTGCCCTCCTCCTCCTCCCCCCTCCCCCATCTAGAGTTGTATTTGTTTGCTACATTAACGCCTGATTCACTATCGCAATCAGGAGCTGCGCTAGCGTAGTGGTTACAACACCGCTCTGGCGACCAGGTGATTCAGGATCAAACCCGGGCGACGGCATTTGAGGATTTTTCGTCGACCGGGAATTGGACTGGATTAACTCGAGACCTGGCGAGGACATTTGAAGAAGTGTCGTCGACCAGGGATTGGCGGCTCCTGAGCCGACCCAGCTCTAATGGGTACCTCCGAAATCGGAGAGTATTTGCCTGAATGGCGAGGGACACCTGTCTCTGTACAAGAAAAAAAAGGGATACTCACGTAAAATCAATGTCAGGTTAGACATTAGTAATAACCTGAGATTTCGCCTCGAGTATTAGCGGGCATACGGAAAAAAAAAAAAAAAAACTATCGCAATTAACACGCGAGCCGTTTGGCAATTAAGCACAGTGGAACAGTGCAAAGTGCGCAGCACGGCGTAAACGTTCTTTGATCAGGGAAACACGCGAGCAGAGGCCAGGTGTTAACAGTTTCTTTGAAGAATCAAGGGCGATCAGTCTGAGACGTACTTTGGAGTGTTACATTTTCAGGGGAATTAACTTACGTAGCTGATATGCGGCAGGCAGGGAGAATGACAGACAAGCCAGATGTTGCCGGTCGGCAGAGGTGAAAAAAAAACTTTCATTCAGGAATCGAACCGTAGATGTGCCCGGCCCTGGCCGTAGGTGCGACTTTCGCATTAAGGAGCGAAAGAACGGCATCTATGGATATATATACCCCGTCTCCCCCAAAGTCATTACCAGTTGCTCAGAGAATTTTCTGAAATAACTAGCTCGATTTCCTAAGAGTGTTTCGTACAATGTGAATGCTTAGATTCGTGGAGTTGTTTCCATCTTTCTCTGTTTGCTGTAATTTATATACTAGCCATTAAGTGATTTAGTGTGTTAAAAGGTTTTCATTATATTTCAATGGGATTTTTCTGTGTTAAATTGAATAGCGTATTAAATAACATATAGCTAAATTTCTCCAGCCGTAAAGTAAATTTAATTACTCGCTATTCCCCAGAAGGAGATGCTATAATTGACTAGTACATACATTAAATAACTCTCTACTGACGGTATATAATATTTACTTATATCCATTTGTGTAATTTTATAAATGACTAGTGTTCATATCACGCGTTAAAAGCGATAGGATAAGCTAGACATGGGTGGTTTATAATCTAATTTAATAACGTAGTGGTTAAAGAGGTCTTACCTTAACACGTGTTAGATATAATATTGATATTTTGGTTAAATGTTTATATTTATTTCCTAAAATCTAGGCTGATCAAAAACAAAACCAGCGAACTAGCGGTCTTAGCGTCATATGAAATTATGGTCATATGAACTTATGTCTTATGAACTATGGTCGTATGGTCCATTGGTCTTATAAGTGTATAAGCAACCAGAAACTTCATAATATTGTTGAGTCTTCGAGCTATGACCTGTGCGGTCCATTTTCTTCATTTTTATGAGAGAGACCAAACTAGAACAATAATTGTAAATGTTAACTGGACCAGAACTATACCAGATTTTACCTATATAAATCTCACCAGCCAACTGTGGCAAAATATATTGTCAGCAACATTTGTGTAATTTAACATAGTGTCTCTGCAACCTGTATTCAGTGGGGTACTGGAAGATGAGACAGGTCTATATTTCGGAGCTGGCATTTGCTGATGATGTTGCCCTGATTGCTAAATCAGAGGCACATCTCCAATCCAACCTGCAAGTCTGGAAGGAAGAGCTGGACAAGAGAGGGATGGTCATAAGCAGCTCTAAAACAAAATCCATGGTGATATCACGAGAAGAAAGAAAACATCAGATTAAGTTGGGAGAACAGGTCCTGGAGCAGGTCGACCACTTTAAATATCTCGGGGCTATTATAGACCGAAAGGGAGGCATCAAAGAAGAGTTGGCCACTCGAAAAGCAGCGGCTGGGAGACTTTTTCAGGCCATAAATCGTGGATTCCTCAGCAAGAAAGAGGTTGGTAAGAAAACGAAGATGGCTGTATACCGCTCCACCTATGTCCCAGTCTTGACATATGGATGCGAGTCGTGGGCAATGACTACAACCCAGAAAAGCCAGATCCAAACCTCAGAAATGAGGTATCTGAGGAAGGTGGTTGAAGTAACAAGAAGAGACATGGTCCGCAACCAGACGATCCGTCAAGGCCTAAAATCCCATCCGCTGCAGACCCAAATAGAACAGTCCCAACTAAGATGGTTTGGCCATGTCTGCAGAATGGGAGAAGATCGGCTACCACGACAAGCATGGGAAACAAAGAGCCAGGGATCCAGACCTCCAGGACGACCCAGAGTCCGCTGGGAGGATAACATTAGACAATCTTTGAAGGACCGAGGACTAGAATGGAACCAGGCCAGGAAGACGACAGCTGATAGAATGGTCTGGCGCTCTCTCTTCCAAACCTCTACACCTCACAGTAGAAGGGGAACGACTAAGTAAGTAAGTAAGTCTCTGCAACCAGAGGCTAGACAACACAGGATATATATATATATATATATATATAGATATATATATATATATATATATATATATATATATATATATATATATATATATATATATATATATATATATATATATATTATTCCTCCTATGTCGGTCATCACCACGTATGAACCTTACTCCAACCAACTGAAGGCAGATATACCGTATTTATCCAGGAACACGATTAAATCACCAACTCCAGCGACTACCGTGAAATTTGCAGTCAGCAACTACAGCCAGTCTGGGGCTGGATTTCGCAAAAATTAATATGACGCTGAATAGTCTTATTACTTATTAGTGTTTATTTCCACGGAATGCCTGCGACAACTACTGGGTAAGCGAATATGAATGTGGCCACAGTATGAAGGATTGAATGAACTGTAAGAGAGTAACATAATTTTCTGTTGTTACCACTATCATACAATTTTTGTTGTTGTTCTCATTAACCTGAGTATTTACGAGATAGATTAATTAGGAACGTGTCCTTTGTTTTCTTTACTGGCTGTTCCATACACTTATTGTTAACGTTTGATCTTTTGGGTGAATTAACCTCTGTTGGGATCTTCTTCTCTTTTCCTTTACCAGAGGGAAGAACCTATCTGATTATTTTTTTTCATTTTGTCTGTAAACCATGATCTATTGATGTATATGATTTATGTTCTAGTGATAAATAAACTCAATAAACCTTAAGTTAGTGTGTTAGTCAACCTCTATCCTATCTGTTATCCATAGTTGTTTTCACGTTTGTGCGTATTTGTCACAGAATTGTGTACATGTGGGTGCAGTGTAACTTGTATTCTGTTCAAGGAGAGAAAGTGAGTCTGATTTAAATATAGTCGTACAGATAGGCTGGATTAGAGAAAGTACTCAATCCAGAGACTGTCCTTTCTCTTACACTATCACCTCGTGAGAAAAACTATTTCTTACACCTTACTCTCACATAGTTATCACTATCACCTTTGCTCAGACAGGACTATAAACATCTATTACCTATCTTATAAAAATCTACGACAGTCCCCTTGAGCAAACTTTGGGACTGTTTAGTAAGGAAGAACATTCCTGCACCTCTGATTCATGCTATACAGAGATCTACAAATCTTGCAGAAATTATGTGAGGACAGCAAACCATAAGTCAGAAGTGTTCAGGATCACCATTGGTGTAAGACATGGTGATATCGTGTCACCTTATCTTTTCATACTCCTCATGGATGATGTCATCAATGCATGTAAGGAGAGAACAAGAAAGTATTCACTGAGATACTGGAAGATTAGACAGGTCTGTATTTCAGAGCTGGCATTTGCTGATGATGTTGCCCTGATTGCTAAATCAGAGGCACATCTCCAATCCAACCTGCAAGACTAAAAGGAAGAACTGGAGAAAAGAGGGATGGTCATAAGTAGTTCTAAAACAAAATCCATGGTGATACCACGAGAAGAAAGAAGTCATCAGATTAAGTTGGGAGAACAGGTCCTGGAGCAGGTCGACCACTTTAAATATCTCGGAGCTATTATAGACCGAAAGGGAGGCATCAAAGAAGAGTTGGCCACTCGAAAAGCAGCAGCTGTGAGACCTTTTCATGCCATAAATCGAGGATTCCTCAGAAAGAGAGAGGTTGGTAAGAAAACGAAGATGGCTGTATACCGCTCCACCTATGTCCCAGTCTCGACATATGGATGCGAGTCATGGGCAATGACTACAACCCACAAAGGCCAGATCCAAACCTCAGAAATGAGGTATCTGAGGAAGGTGGTTGAAGTAACAAGGAGAGACATGGTCCGCAACCAGACGATACGTCAAGGCCTAAAATCCCACCACCTACGGACCCAAGTAGAACAGTCCAAACTAAGATGGTTTGGTTATGTCTGCAGAATGGGAGAAGATCGGCTACCACGAAAAGTATGGGAAACAAAGAGCCAGGGATCCAGACTTGTAGAAGCTGTGTATAGCATGAATCAGAGGTGCTGGAATGTTCTTTCTTGCCAAACAGTCCGAAAGTTTGCTCCGTCGCTTGTGCACACAAAATCCGTCTACGTCAGAGTAATTGTATCGCCTCGCACGGCTTAGACAAACAAACTATCTTGAAAAATGAGCAGTCCCATCTGGGTGTTACCTGCGCTAATCTCAGCAAAGTTTTGAAGCGCAGAGCGAATGTGATGAATTATCACCAACAGGGAGTGTCAAGTGATTTGACAATATCAAATATCTGCTTGATATGAGCATAAAGAAATGTGTCGACCCGGAAATTCCAGTTAATCAGTATGTACGACAAATGTAACTAAGTACTTTCGTAGTGAATAAGAGATCGACCCAAAATTATGTCACAAAACTGCAAATATATCTCCCGTTCCAGGTGGTTATAACAACGACCGTCCTCTGTCGTCAACCCCCTGTTAGAAATATCTAAGCAGTTAAAAAAGCCAGCTTATAGGACGGACACATAAACATTGAAAACAGTTCGAATGTACCTTTAAAGCCGAACTATTTGTGTACTCTGACATCTTGTTAAACAAATAAGTTGTCTTCGAAATGTTTCTTCCCAGCTTACAAGACTTTATTACCTCGTCTATGTTTTCATTTATACTTCTAACTTGTTCGTAAATACATCTATAGACACAAGTTGCATAACATCTCTCGTTATGCTAGTATTACTGCTGATCTCCAACTTCCTCGGTATTTCTTAAAAGTGTTGTAAAGAAAAATAATTTTAGATGCTGTTCCCAGTAATTACTTATGGTTGTGTTTTATCTCTTGTTAGACGCTGTTCAAATTTTTTGCCTGCTTCAACTTACATTCTGTAGTCTCAATGAACTACTTTCAATTTAACATCTTTTTAGCTTACAGTAATTTAGACCTCGTCTGTGAGTTTTGTTTTAACATCTATTCAGCTATGTATAGTGCCTTCCTTCTAGCTTTGCTTTAACATCTTTTTAATGGTGTGTGCTGAGGATTCAGTTAGTTTTGTTGTAGTTCCTAGTACTTATAGTCCAAGTCTATTAGTTCTGTTTTAACGTCTTTTTTTTAAGCTTACAGTACTGTAGTCCTCGTCTATTAGTTCTGTTTAAACACCTTTTTCAGTTTACAATACTGTCCTCTCCATCTATTGTTTCTGGTTTAACGTCTTTTTTTTTTCGCTAACAGTACCCTGGACTTCATCTGTGAGTTTTCTTTTAACAGCTTCTCAGCAATTGGTACTTATAATAATAATAATAATAATAATAATAATAATAATAATAATAATAGCCCCTTCAGTCATAACCGCAATCTATTAGTTTTATTCAAACATCATTCTTGACAAAACCCTTTGTTCTTATTTGCAAAGGACTGCTGGAAACTACTAAACTGACCCAAAATCCGAATGTACGAGTATTTTCTAGTAGCGCAGCCACAAAAAACAAGGCAATGGTGACATTTCCGCCCATTGCAAACACTCTGAATTAATCACTCTTTATCTTTCTCGACCTCGTCACTTCTTCTTCAAGGGAAACCCTTTTTTGTCTCCTGTAAGAAAAAAAGAACTGAGTTTTTACTGAAATCAAGAATTCGTGAGACCGTTACAAAATTAAATAGCTATGCCATTAGGAGGGAATAACAACACAGATCTTTTATATATATACTTACTTAGTCGTTCCCCTTCTACCGTGAGGTGTAGAGGTTTAGAAGAGAGAGCGCCAGACTATCCTATCGGCTGTCTTCCTTCTGGCCTAATTCCATTCTAGTCCTCGGTCCTTCAAGGATTGTCTAATGTTGTCCTCCCAGCGGACTCTGGGACGTCCTGGGGGTCTGGATCCCTGGCTCTTTGTTTCCCATGCTTGTCGTGGTAGCCGATCTTCTCCCATTCTGCAGACATGGCCAAACCATCTTAGTTGGGACTGTTCTACTTGGGTCTGCAGGGGGTGGGATTTTAGGCCTTGACGTATCGTCTGGTTGCGGACCATGTATCTTCTTGTTTCTTCAACCACCTTCCTCAGATACCTCATTTCTGAGGTTTGGATCTGGCTTTTATGGGTTGTAGTCATTGCCCATGACTCGCATCCGTATGTCAAGACTGGGACATAGGTGGAGCGGTATACAGCCATCTTCGTTTTCTTACCAACCTCTCTCTTGCTGAGGAATCCTCGATTTATGGCCTGAAAAAGTCTCCCAGCTGCTGCTTTTTCGAGTGGCCAACTCTTCTTTGATGCCTCCCTTTCGGTCTATAATAGCTCCGAGATATTTAAAGTGGTCGACCTGCTCCAGGACCTGTTCTCCCAACTTAATCTGATGACTTCTTTCTTCTCGTGGTATCACCATGGATTTTGTTTTAGAACTACTTATGACCATCCCTCTTTTCTCCAGTTCTTCCTTTTAGTCTTGCAGGTTGGATTGGAGATGTGCCTCTGATTTAGCAATCAGGGCAACATCATCAGCAAATGCCAGCTCTGAAATACATACCTGTCTCATCTTCCAGTACCCCACTAAATACTTTCTTGTTCTCTCCTTACATGACTTGATACAAGAATATGTTTGTGGAATGTCGGGACAATGGATGAGACGGGTGGGCTAGGACAGGTCACGGCAGAAATGGGAAACTATGGGTTGCACATTCTAGGGATAAGTGAGAGCAGATGGACAGGGGCAGGCAAAGTTAAAACAGCAACAGGAGAGGCGGTGCTTTGCTCTGGAAGAGAGGATGGACGGCGCAACGAAGGCGTAGCCATTATTTTACAGAAAGGAGTGGAAAGGACATTAATAATAATAAATTCTTTAAGCACCAAACACGGCGCATAAGGCAGAAACCAGTGCTCTCCAGGTTGTTCGTTGTGACGCCACTCCTCTTAGCTCTTGCACATTGTTTAATCCCAACGTTCTTCCTTCTCTTATTATTGTTCTTCTGAGTGTTTCTTTTGGTCTTCCTTTTTTTCTCTTACCCTCAGGAACCCAAGTGAGTGCCTGCAATGGTATTCTGTTGTTTTGCATTCGTAGGACATGACCGATATATGACCATCGTCTTTTCCTTATATAGTTGGAGACATATTTCTGCCTAGAGTCTTCTCTTACTTGTCGATTAGTCTTGAATTCTTTCCAACTGATGTTCATGAGTTTTCTAAGACATTTGTTCTCGAATGTATTCAGCTTGTTCTCCAATGATTTTGTTATTTTCCAACTCTCACAGCCGTATGTTAACACTGAGATAACATTTGAATTAAACAGACGAAGCTTGGTATGTATATTCAATGATCGTAATTTCCAAATGTTAGATAATCTATTGAAGGCGCTAGCTGCCAAAGCAATTCTAGTATGAATTTCTCTTGTTGTGTCACCATCCTGAGTCATTTTACTGCCTAAATAATTGAAACTTTCAACTTTCTGTAGTTTTTCCCCGTTTAGGATGATATTAAAGGTCTCGTTAGAAAAGTTCATAACTTTAGTTTTAGAGGCATTTATTTGGAGACCTATTTTAACCGAAAGATGACACAAATTATTTACTGCTTCTTGGGATTGTCTGGGTGTTGAACTTAAGAATGCTAAATCATCTGCGAAATCCAGGTCCCCCAGGAATTTTCCATTTGTCCATTTTATACCTAATTGTTCATTGTGGGTATAGTTTTTCATAACCCAATCAATAGCTATTCCAAAAAGTAGTGGTGACATAATACAGCCTTGTTTCACCCCTGTTTCTACTGTAAACTATTCTGTATTCCCTTTATTTGTTCTAACACAACATCTTGCATTGTCATATAGCGCTTTGATTATATTCACATATTTTGTTGGAAAACCATAGATTGTAAGTATCTTCCACAATGATGGGCGGTGTAGACTATCAAAGGCTTTTTGAAAATCGACGAAGGACATTGCTGGAATAGAAACCCATCAACAACAGACTGAGATATTTCTATATAACAACTACCATTCATACATAATTATACATCCTTTTTATTTTAATAAACTGATCAAACTGCCATTACTTTCTAACCAGGATTAGTTAATAACCTTATATATATATATATATATATATATATATATATATATATATATATATATATATATATATATATATATATATATATATATATATATATATATATATATATTGTTGCGTATCTCCTTATTTTTATATATGTATGGTTCTTGTTGTGTGAGTCACTGTTAATGTTCATGCATCATGCTGACAACACGAATGGACACGGGAATGGTCATCACAGGACATAACTGGCCGAAGAACATAAGACATCTGGTAGTGGGTCCACGATACAATTTGTATAACATTTATTTATTTCAGGGGAGGTTTAACCCCCTAAAATGAAGAATTTCATTGAAAATATCAAATTTTAGATATATATTGCACTGTGAAGTACATTCATTTACCCACATTTCTGTATGTTTATTTTCACTAAAACCTTTGTGGATGATTTTATATAAATTTTTAAAGTATGTCAGGTAAGTGTATTTTTACCTAATTATATATGCAAAATATACAAATTGGTATATCTTTGCTTCTAATGCATGGATTTTAAACATTTTTCGGTACTCATTTCCCTGAAGCAAACAAAATTAAAGTTTTTTTTTAAACATCATTTCATATGTAAAAATAATTTTGACTGGCTAATTTTTATTAACCATGGGGTCCTTTGATGGGTCGTCCAAATAATAACGTGGCTGGAGGTTTTCCAGTAGAGTGGTGGGGTACCTCCTTAGACGCAAATAAAGCTGCAGGCAAGAACGAATCCCGGGATTCTGGTTTCTCCTGTGCGAGCTTCCGTAAAATTGTAAGTCGAGTCCCGTTATATCTTTCCTTTTGTCTATTGGATTGTGGATGATGATGTGTGGATGAGTATATTTTGAAAAATCCTAAAAACGTCCTCCATCAGTTTCCCTCTGAACTGCGATCCATTGTCAGTTAATATCTGATAAGGGAATCCTAATCTTGTGAATATTGACAGCAAAGCCTCTTCTACATGTACTGAGTCTGCTGAGGGTAGAGCAATCGCTCTCCCCCATTGTACGTGTTTACCAGAGAAATTATGGATTTTTCGGAAACTGACGAAAAGCGAATACAGTTTGCAGAAATAAAGAATTTAATGAAAAGTAAGCTGCGAAGTATGAAACAGCCCATGGAATCAATAAAGGAAAATACAAGAAATGATTCCTACATAGCAGGGGGATACTGGGGTGAGTAAAATTTGTGTAAAAGTGTAATTCTTCCCTTTTTTCTTAATTTTCTCAAAACCGCATTTTTCACACAAATGTGGGCACGTTGCCCATGATTTTTCAAAAAGTAGCAGTGATACAGCAGTGAATTTTGGCCACATGCTGTACACATAGTGCTCATTAAAATAAACTAAAATAAAGGATATACGTTAACAAACTACAAAACTGTTAAGAAATAGCTAAGATACCCCCTTTAAAAATTGCAACTATTTGTCGATTGGTATGTTAAAATCCAAAAAACTCAGATATCAAACAAATCAAAATTATTTTAGTATAAAATCATTATCATATATTAACAAATTAAACAGCCAAATTTCATAACTCAAGTTATACTCACATTTGAGATATCGTGGGCAACAAATTACCCAAAAAAGCTAAAATTTGCCTTTTTCTACTGTTTTTTCCCCATAAATAGCAAGTCTTTAGTATATACCTCAATGTTTTTTTTTTTTTTTTTCAGTCATTTTGCATGTATAAATGACCAGAAATAGCTATTATCTTATAATTCTGTGTTTTTCATTTTGGGGGTTTAACCTCCCCTTCAGGCAATTGCAAAATTGGAGAACCTTGAAACATCAGTCTCCTCAAAAATACAAGTGCATGGTCAGTCCATAAGTGCAAAAGCAATCATAGTAGTAAAGCATTAATGTATCGTCTCAACTGTTCAGCTCTGGTTGCTGTACTAATAGGTGCGTGTCAGCGATCAACACCCAAGTAATGTGGACCGAAAACGTGAATGTAAATTTATTGGCTAAATACTTCTTTACAAGGTGTGGAACTTCTTTATAAGTTCGGGACTATGTTAGAAACAAATGGCGGCCTTCGAAGTTAAATTAATGCCACATAAAATACAGTATTCCTCCACGATTCTGGAAGCTTGAAAACACGTCTTGCTTTGACGAAGTATACGAAAGCCCTCGAATATTAGCCGTTAGAATAAATTAGTGCAAACGCGTTACGTCATTGACAACCCATGAGTATTAAATAAGCAGCGTTCAATACAAGTTAAAAAGCGTGCAATAGCATGAGTTACCACAAATAGACATATTTCTTCAATAACAATGGCTATATGCCTATGTGTGACAATATACCATGACATAATAACCTTTTGTTCTTTAACATATATATATGGAGGCATATCTGGAGTCATACTTATAAGACCGTAAGCTAAGCACAACACCACAATATTCAAATGTGGAAGTGAACCTGTGTCTGTGAACTAATTACACCCGCATTGACTTTTGAAATCATCCACACATTTCCATTGATTCCCTCTGTGGTGAGACATGTTGAGAACCCAGCATTGCACACTAAGCTTGGAGGAGTTCCAGATGTAACTCTGGCGTTTTACCTGGTTGGCTGCGTGCAGCAGGATCTCATTATGGACTATGATTGTCTGGGGAAGCGGAGAAAGTAGCTCTGTTTAGGAGGTGACAATTCCTTGGGAGAGCCCTGAATCAGAGCACAATATTTTACCTCTGCATATTTGGAGAGCCACCTTGGATGGCGAGGAATGCACAGGATGCGACACATTTTTTTCTCCTAGCTTGGGACCAGAAGTGATGGTCCTATAAATGCTAGCCAAAGTGGAGAAAGTGGGGCTCGTTACTTCAACTCAACGCGTTTCGAAACGGCAGAAAAGCCACAGGAAAAGCGTAGATCTACAACGTAGATATAACCAAGGAGTCCTCATTGTGGTATTGGATCGAGACGCTCAGAAAAAAATAGTTAAACAAAACAACAACAACAACTATATATATATATATATATATATATATATATATATATATATATATATATATATATATATATATATATATATATATATATATATATATATATATATATATATATATATATATATATATCTATATATATATATATATATATATATATATATATATATATGTCGGCGTCTGTGGCCTAATGGATATGAACGCAGTTTCATAATCCAGATATACCAGGTTCGAAACCTGCTGCAGGCGGTTTGGTAGCAGATCGCTTTGTGTGGATTTTTTACAATGGTATAAGCGCCGTACCGTTCAGAAAGCAATGGCAAACTACTGAATGAAAAAATTGCCTAGAAAAATCACAAACAGCCAATAAAAGCTGGGGTTGATTGCCACGTCCTGTAAAGGATAAGCAACTAAACTTTTATATATATATATATATATATATATATATATATATATATATATATATATATATATATATATATATATATATATATATATATATATATATATATATATATATATGTATATATATATAAGTAGTAGGGGAGGCGCAAAACGAGGCGTTTTCTGGAGGCGCGTGACTTTTATATAGCAAAAACGCCTGGAGGCGCGTGACTTTTATATAAGCGCATCCCGGAGGCGCGCAGGCAAGATGGCGGACTTGAGATAACAAGAAGACGATATATTTAGATAATAGTTAGACGATATATATTTACAACAAGAAGACGATAACAAGAAGAGGTTATATTTAGACGATAACAGTTAGACGATATTTAGACAAACAAGAAGACTTTGAGATAACAAGAAGACGATATATTTAGATAATAGTTAGACGGTATAGTTAGACAGCAAGAAGAGGGTATATTTAGACAATAGGAAGACGATAGTTATACGATATATATTTTACAACAGTTATACGAACAGTTAGACGATATATTTTACGACAATTAGACATACAACAGACGATATAGGTAACAAAAGAAGAATTTTAGTTAATATATTTTTATTTTGTCAAATACTGTTTTGTAGTAACAAAATATATACAAGCATTTTTTTTATCAAATGATATTGTATAATTGGTAAATAACACATAGTGACAAGGTACAATATATCTTATATTGGAAAGACAGTTTGTATATGGTAACATTATCAAACATTGATATTTTACAATTATCAAATAATACATATGAATATACAATTGGTAAATAATACATATAGGGGTATTATATTGGAAAGCTAGTGTTTTCAAAATATTTCACAGTTTTTTATACAATAAAAATATCACAGCTGCAGGCCAGACCTTGAGGGAGGGGATTTGTCACATTGTCGTCACGTCGTAAGAAATAGAGAGATGTTGTGTGTGTGATATGGTGTTTGGGGTGATGACTCATGGGTGTGGTTGTGTACAGAGAGTTTAGATGTTGAGGGGTGATGTGGTAACGTTGTCGGGATGTACCTGTCGTTTGATGTAAAAGTAAGACAGGGCGTTGCGGTGTTGTTCGTAGGTGTAGATGGAGGATTTGTGTGCACGGAACCCGATATTTTTCCCGCCCTGTGCTTGTTGTGTGTTGAGGACTTCTAAGAATGTGTGTTTGTCTACTTTGTTGTGGTGTTTGTTGAGTCCTTTGGTGGTTGTTTTGTCGTAATCACCAAAACAGTGATAAGTCTTGCTGCACAGCGAAATCATCCCGCTGCCTTCGTATTCTAATTTAAAAAGGCCCGGTGTCCGTTTGTCGAATAATTTTTGTTCGCGGCATTTTTGACAAAGGGCGCGCGTTTTACCCTCGCTAGCTACAAAGTCGGGTCTATGGTCGGGACATACCTCGGCGGGGAACCACTGGTGGTAGGAGCTATAAAATTCGCGTCGCATAGCGGGCTTAACAACGTCCGCTAAGTTACTCTCGCTAAGGGCCAAGTAAAGGCTGTCTGTGAAAATCTGACCTATCTACAAATTTATCTAGACAGTCGTAGTAAAATTCTAAAATGCGTAATTTAGCGTATTGGTAGACGAAAAAACCTATCTGCACGGGCAGGTCCCAAGTAATAGTCTGTTTAAGTTTTTCTACTTCGAATATGTCGTCCGTCACTAACGTCATTTTCCTAAATCGGGGTGAGTTTATTAGGTCAGAGGTACCCTCTCCCGTCGTGTACGAGACATCCACATGCTTCGCCTTATTGGTCAATGTCTTACCATAGGCGGCGTTACCCAACAGTTTCATAGTTTCGCTGGTTATGGCGTAGGCAGGATCAGTATCACCTTGTCGACGCGCGTCTGAAACAGTGTCCACAAACTGCTTGAAACACGCCACAGGTGTATACTCAATCACCTGGTAGATACAGGTGACTTCTAAGCCTTTGGTCAGGTACCACCGAAGCAGAGGTGTTGTCAACAGAATTTTCTTGCCCACATACAGACAGACAGATATATATATATGTCTTCTTCTCTTCTTCTTCTTTGATCCTTAGCCGCCGACCGTCAAAGCAATCAGTGGCCATTACGCCTGGTGGCGTCTTGTAGGGCAACAACAAATTGATTCCACTTTGCTCGGTCGGCGGCCATCCTTCGTACAGTGCCCCAACTCTGGTTCATTCTTTGCATCTCGGCCTCCACAGTCCTCCGCCAAGTTGTTTTTGGTCGGCCTCTCTTTCGTTTTCCTTCAGGGGTCCAAAGCATAGCTGTTCCTGTGATGGCATCGGGGTCTCTTCTGAGGACGTGGCCAACCCAGCTCCAGCGTCTGCCAGCTATGATGGTGTGCATGTCCTCTTGCTTGCTCCGAGTAAGCAGATCTTGGTTGGTGATGATATTCGGCCAAAAGATTCGGAGAATTTTTCTTAGGCATGGTGTGTGAAAAGAGGACAATTTCGACATTTCTTTCTCTGTAACTCTCCAGCATTCCGCACCATAGAGAAGCACAGAAAGCACACAGCTCTGATATAATCTTAATTGTGTGCTTGTGCTGTACTAAGAGGACTTCCAGGTGTTGTTTAGACTTAAAAAGGCTGTTCTTGCTTTGTTCATTCTGTTGTTGATGTCTTTGCTTGCTCCACCGTATGGTGTTACTATGCATCGTAGGTATGTGAAGGTGTCTGTCTGCTCCAATTGCTGATTCCTTACTGATATGGGCTCAGGGCTGCTCACATTGAGCGTCACGACCTCTGTCTTCTTTAGATTGTTCAAGCCCACCTGCTGGCTATACTTATTAAGTCTATCCGTTTTATCCTGGATGTGTTGATGTGAAAGTGCTAGTAGTGCAATGTCATCTTCATATTCCAGATCTTCCAATGTAGAACATGTAGTCCATCGTATTCCTCTTGGACTGCCCTCTGTTCTCTGGCGCATCACCAAGACTATGACTGTTAAAAATAGAGTGGTTGATAAGGGGCATCCCTGTTATACTCCTGTCTTCACCTCAAAGGTTAGGTTGCTCTGCCCTACGCTACACGTAAAGCTGGCATAAAGGCTTTTTATGATTGACACTATACAGCTTGGAATTTCATAAGCCCTCAGTATTTGTGTTACCGGGGCCCGAAAGGGGAGCAAAGAATAGTAACACTGTTCCCTACCAAGCATGTCGTAGAAAGCGACTAAGGAGGGTTGGGCATGGGGCCGGTTACCTCTTCCTGTAAAAAATTAAAAAACTTCAACAAAAATGGACAAGTCAATTAAAGAAAATAAAACACAGCCATCCAAGACAGGGGAAGGTCCTCTCGCAGGGAGGCGTATGATGCAACACAGAGAAAGCCGAAAGGAGTCTGTGTTGCTGACTAACCTTCTTTCTTCTAGGAGAACTTCCAGATTTGGCGCCTGGAATGTTCGGACATTAAACGAACAAGGGAACGTGGCACAAGTAGCAGCAGAGATGAGGGAATATAAAATCGAGGTTCTGGGACTGTGTGAAACAAAGTTGAAGGGGGTAGACAGGAAGAAACTCATCACAGGTGAATTGGTGCTGTCCTCAGGACATGAAGACGAACGTTCACACCACAGTAAAGGGGTAGCTCTTATGTTATCTAAAGAAGCACAGAAAGCACTCATTGAATGGGAAGCCGTTGAATCCTGAGTAATAACAGCTAATTTTAAAACAGCTAAAAAGAAAATAAATGTAAATGCCATCCAATGTTATGCACCAACTAATGACAAAGAAGAGTCTGTGAAAGAAGCATTTTATACTAGACTACAGGAAATTATGGAAAAAGTAAAAAGAAGAGACATCACAATTGTGATGGATGACATGAATGCAAAGATAAGTACAGTCAACACCGGCTGTGAAGAAGTCATGGGAAAACATGGGCTAGGAATAATGAATGAAAATGGGGAACTATTCTCAAACTTATGTGCTTCAAATCAACTGGCTATTGGAGGAAGCATGTTTCCACATAAAAGAATACACAAGGTACAAGTAAATGGATATCACCACACCATAGAACAGAAAATCAGATTATCATATATGCATAAACAAGAAGTTTAGATCATCATTGCAGGATGTAAAGGTATATAGAGGAGCAGATGGGGCATCAGATCACCACCTTCTGATAGCCAAAGTAAAAATGAAACTCAAGAGATATGCACCAATGCAAAATTATAGACAACAATTTAATGTAGGACATCTAAGAAATCAAGAAACAAGAGACACATTTGCGGTCACAATATCCAACAAATTCAAAGTGCTCCAACAGCTGGAAGAGGTAGAGAATACAGAAGACTATTGGCAGCAAATCAAAACTGTATGGAATGAGACGTGAAGAAATACTGGGGAAAAGGGAACGACAACAAAAAGCATGGATTACAACAGAAACCATCAATCAGATAAAATACAGAAAAAAAAAACAAGAAAGCAGATTTAAACACAAGCAAATCCAGAAGTTCCAAAGCCAAAGCTAAAGAAGTGTACACAGAAGCAAACAAAGACGTTAAAAGAAGTATCAAAAGAGACAAGAGGAACTATATTGAGGAGTTGGCAAGAGAGACAGAAGATGCTGCAGCCAAAGGAAATATGAGAGAACTGTATAACAGCACAAAGAAGCTGACAGGGAAATACAAGCAAACAAGTTGCCCCATAAAAGAAAAGAATGGAAAACTGCTCAGCAATATACAAAAGCAAATGAAGAGGTGGACATAATATTTTGAGGACCTTCTCGATAGACCAGCTCCACAAAACTCCCCGGATATCCAGCCAGCAGAAGAAGAGCTACAAATTAACGGTGAAAGACCAACGAAGGAAGAAATAAAGAAAGCCATAAAGCTTCTAAGTGATGGAAAAGTGTCTGGACCTGATGGCATTCCAGCAGAGGCCATTAAAGCAGATATCGACACGGCTACATAGATGTTATATAAATTACTTGGTAAAGTCTGGGTAAAGGAAGAGATACCAGCAGAATGGAAGGAAGGATATCTGGTTAAGTTGCCTAAGAAAGGAAATTACAAGAGTGCACAAATTATAGAGGAATAATGTTACTATCAGTGCCAGGAACAGTATTAAATAGGATTATCCTTGAGAGATTAAATGAGTCCATAGACAAGAAACTGAGAGATGAACAAGCAAGTTTTCGACAAAACGGATCCTGTACAGACCAGATAGCCACTTTGAGAATAATAGTTGAACAAAGTCTGGAATGGAATTCACCATTATACTTCGGATTTGTGGACTACAAAAAGGCATTTGACAGTGTAGAAATTGATGAGGCATTATGGAGTTACCCTGAAGGTCATTAATTTAATAAAGAAAACATATGAAGACATGACATGCAGAGTTCTTCATGAAGGACAGCTTACAGAACCATTTGGGATAAAAACAGGAGTGCGACTGGGATGCCTCTTGTCTCCATTTCTTTTCTTATTAGCAATAGACTGGGTTACGAGAACATCGACAACACACAACAGAAATGGAATCCAGTGGACTCTGACTAAGCAGTTGGATGATCTGGATTTTGCTGATGACTTGGCTCTTCTGTCCCATAACCGTAATCAGATGCAAGACAAACTGAAAACACTTGATGAGAGGTCACAGCAATTGGGTCTGAAAATACACAGGGAAAATACAAAGATAATGAGAATAAATGCAGGTAATGAAAGCAGGGTTGAACATGAAGAAGCACCAATACATGATGTAGAATCGTACACATATCTTGGCAGCAATATAGACAAAGTTGGAGGGACAGACAGTGATATCAAAATAAGAATACAAAAAGCAAGAGGAGCTTTCATTGCATTGGGAAATATATGGAGATCAAGAGAAATCCGATCCAACACGAAAATAAGAATCTTCCACTCAAATGTGAAGTCAGTCCTATTGTATGGCTCGGAGACATGGAGAACAACAAAGGCAACAACCAAAAATCTACAGACTTTCATAAATGGGTGCTTGCGTAGAATAGAGGGATTAAAATGGTATGACAAGGTTACCAATGTGGAACTGATGACAAGAACTAGACAAGTGCCAGTGGAACAAGAGGTGAGAAGACGACGATGGCGATGGATAGGACACACACTGATGAAACCTGTGGATAGCATCACAAGGCAGTCCTTGTTCTGGAACCCCCAGGGCAAGAGAGGCAGAGGTAGACCACGAAGCACATGGAGAAGAGAGCTAGAAACAGAGGTGAAAATGATAAGGAGAATGTGGAAAGAACTTGAGATGATGGCACGTGACAGGAGGACTTGGCATGTGTTTGTTGAAGGCCTATGCTCCTTTGAGAGTGGAGGGTTATGATTGAATATGAATGATAAGGGGCACCCCTGTCGTACTCCTGTCTTCACCTCAAAGGTTAGGTTGCACTGCCCTACGCTACAGGTAAAGTTAGCATAGAGGCTTTTTACGATTGACACTATGCAGCTTGGAATTCCATAAGCCCTCAGTATTTTCCATAAACTGTCCCTATGAATACTGTCAAAAGCCTTTTCAAAATCAACGAAATTAATGTACAGCTGTCTTTGCCATTCTGAGCACTGCTCTATAATGTTCCTGACGGTAAATATATGATCTACACATCTTCTGTTCTTTCTAAATCCTGCTTGTTCTTTCCTCCGTTTGTGGTCTACTGCTTTTGAAATTCTCTGTATAATTATCCTGTCTAGTATTTTGCTGGGAACTGAGAGAAGAGTTATTCCTCTCCAATTATTGCAGTCTGCAAGATCTCCCTTCTTGGGCAATTTGACAATTATTCCTTTGTTCCACTCCGTTGGTATTGTCCCTGTTTTCCAGACTTGTGCAAATGGTGGTTCTAATAGTGCTGCTGCTTGCTCAGGGTCTGTCTTAAATAGCTCTGCATTTAAGTTATCATGGCCAGGAGCTTTTCCATTCGTTAACCCTTTGATTTCTGTGATGATTTCTTCTTTTCGTGGAATGTCTGTATTAACATCAAGATCATTTTCAGCCTCAGGAACATTCAATTGTGTCTCTGGTGGTTCCTTGTTCAGAGTTTCTCTGAAATGCTTTGCCCATCTTGTTTCCTGTCCCTCTGCTGTAGTGATGAGATTTCCTTGCTTATCTCTTACTAAGGTAATATTGTTTGCACCTCGTTTTCCGCTGACGATTTTAGTTATTTTGTACACTGTGCTTTGTTCATTTCTCATTTCTATATTATAGTATAATTACATATCAATCAATAAATCATGCACAAGAAAAAAATTTGAGAGTCTTAAAGACTCGCAATATGTGATGGAAATACAGAGAACAATTGACAAGAAGACAGGATACCAAAGTACGAGTGAGAACGTTCGCAGGATCAACTAAAGAAATATAGCAGAATCAAAGTAAAAAGTTATTGCAAAATGCAATGAGCCTAGAAAAAGAAAAAACATTAGTGAGACAAGTGACTGCACAATGTATATACACAAACTTTGTATAAAAATAAGCAATAGCAAGGTAGATTCGGACCGTTACAAGCAAAATCAATCCACAAACTAAGGCATAAAATATCACAATAACAACAATAAAACAGTACGTAACACCTAAACACTAAGGTGTCACAGACGACCAAGCACAGTTGACCGAAATACTTCGGCAAATAATGGCGGGAATTTCCACTGCCTAGCGTGGGCCCTGGTGTGAATCCGGGATGTACCCCACGTAGGTCTCCGCCCAACCTGCCCGTATGAAACACAGAAAATAGAACATTTAGATTGCATACATACATAATCAAAGAAAGACTCGACCACAACAAGCAGCAGTGACACACACAATATGATTAGCCACTTATCATATATAAGTCCCCCCATTCACGGATTCGACGTCGAAAGGTATCGGGTGCTGCATGGTGAGCAATATAATTTCCGCAATAAAAATCCACCGTTGACCCTCACGATACTAGAATATGGCTGGATCAAATCTTCAGGCTGTCCCCGTAGAGGTCAGTAAGTTCGACCGTTAAAATGTAGACTTCAAATACAGAGGTGTCGTTGATGGTGTTTTCTCGTATAAATACTCGACGTTTCTTTGAAAATCGACGAAAGAGTTAGTGGGATGCAGCTTCAATAAAGAAAATTCCCATATACTGGCCGCCACTTCTGTTATTGCTACGTCTCTTATGTTGTCAATGGTATTGACTACATTGGTCTGTCGGGTCTGCTTATGTAGCCGACGTACTTCTAGATGATGACCTAATAATGCGTATGTATTGTGGGCCGTTACTTTGTCGTGTATGATGATCCGGCTAATGGCAATGAGACTAGGTAACGATGGTGAATGGGTCAAAACAGTGTGACCACGGAACAAATAACGTCTGTTCAAGACGATGAATCTTTGGATCTGCCTCAAGGACATTGATTGTATCCAAACAAATGTCTGCGTCATACCGCGCCACGCCTAGTTTAATACTGGTGCACGGTCGAACGCAAATAACATTTCAAAAACATAAATTTGCTGCACTCAGGTGCACGTCTGAAAATCCCAGGCGTACAGATGAGAGCTTTAAACATCTATCTGACCCTCAATGAATAAAACGTCTTTTTTTTTTTTTTTTTTCCTTAACCAGCGGCACTTGGGCTTTCAGCCCTTCGGCCCAATGACATGTCATTGCGAGGCTGGGGAACCTGAGGACTTTCCTTCCAACCCGGTCAGGAGCTTCGCTCCTTCCCATCCACAGAGGGTTTATCACAAGAGCCGTTCAGGTTATTCAGTCAAATTTCCGGCCGTAAACATTTCTTCAAACGCTGACGCCCGGGTTTGAACCATGAACACCTGGTCGCCAGTACAACGCCGAAGCCATTACACCAGCGCGGCTCCATAAAACGTCTTTAACACTACCCTTTCGCTTATAACAGTTCAGTTACACAAGTGACAACACTACTCGACTGCTACTATTGCCACACGTGACCACAACTAGACTTCAACTCACACCTTACATAAACAAATCTAGCTCCAGACGGAACATAAGTAGTACTGACAACCCTTCTACGACCAGTCCAGGACTATATATATATGTGTGTGTGTGTATGTGTGTGTTTGTGTGTTTGTGACCTTGATATATAGACTCATCAACTTGTGAGTCTGTGATCTTGATTCAGAAAATGGGACCTCAAGACGCAGCAATAGAGACCGCAGTCAGCGACTCATAGCTTGACTGCCTGCGTCAGGACCAGCGAACCAGAGCTGGTCAAGACCGTGCTCCACCTCCACGTGGTGGTCCTGGAAACAGTCTGCAACAGTGCAGGCTGGCTGAGCGAGTACGGATCGCAATGGGAAGGCAAACCCGGTCCTAAAAAATGCCGTGCAGAAGTCGGATGTGTCGACCGAAAGGTGCAGATATCACAGCTACGTTGGAAACAGACACAACGCAACCACCGTCCTTTTCAGGGCGAACGAAGAAGAAGAAGAAGAAGAAGATTCAGAAAATATGTTTTTTTGAGTGAGCTGAACTCGATATATATGTATACGAATCAACTTGTGAGCGCTTGGTAAACAGACGAATAAAATGCGAATAAACGGACGTTTACAAACGTGGGCGTGGAGATTTTTCTTGTTCTTATAATTGAATTGCTTCATAGCTTGTTAGATTTTCTATAACACTTTATAACTCTAAGCCTAATGACAGTTGTGGATAGCCTTTGCTACAAAGACAACATACATTTGACTGCCTGTGTAGCAGTCACAAAATAAAACAATTTTTGAGGCCGATTCAGAAGTTGTATAGGGATAAATATCTTCAGTTTAATATAGCATAAAAGTTGTAAAAACAGCTAAAGACACCAGGTTGAATTGGTAATAAAGAGAGATCGTATTGCGGTACATTTTAAAATAATGTATCAGATACAAATAAATGCGCTAATAGGCAGAAGAGCACCGAAAGCCACTGCATTTGTGAAATCAAATGACGGGACAATATAAATCAACCAAGGAAACTTAATAGAAATATTACCACGATGAATAAAGAAACTCTATGATAAAGGAAGATCTGAATTAAACATCGAAGCAACTGTGAAAAACCATCAATATTTGTGCTAGATGTTGAGAAGATGGCCGCTGCATAAAGTAACGTAAACTTCATGGGCCAGACAATGTTACAAAAGGGAAAATAACGGCTGTAGGAGAATTTGAAGTAGGCTCAAAAAGACAACTTGCGAAAGTCCTCTACAACACATGTTACAACCTTGATAACCTTTATAAAGTTCTTCTTCATAGCATTGCCAAAAAAGAAACCTGGCGCCCTTGAGTGTGTAGACCGCCTTAAAATTAGTCTTGAGTCACGTCACAACATATGTAGAATCTTACACGAGATAAAATTAAACCATACTTTGGTTAAAACTCGTGAGAATTTATAGAAGATGAAAGCGCAGATAACATCAAATAACATCTGTAGGTAACCCAACACCTGCTGTGATCTAGTTTAAAAACAATCAGCTCCCTTCAGATTTACCTTGACGAAGTCGTGCCTGTTTTCTGATTTCAGAGTACCTGGAATTTTGAAAATGTTCAGCCTAAATGTAACGCTTATCTTTCTCTCTGCCGGACGTGTGTCCTGGAATTCCTGAAAATTCAAGCTAAATTATATTTTACTGAATGTTGACTTCATTTCAAAGTAAAATATTATGTTACTATTTTATGTGGTTTACGCGATAAAATATAATATATTTCATATATATATTTCATTTATCATTTATGTATGACAGCTCGTGGGTTTTGATTCGATACGCGGAATAAGTATTTTCAATCCTGCTGATTCCGCGCTTTTAAACGCTAGTCCGAAATTTCGTTATACGAGTTAACATTTTTATTCTTCCTCCATGACCTAGAGATTGACTAAATCAACTCTATTGATCTACCAGTCATTACCGATAGACCTTTTGCAGACCTCTGCCAGGTATATTATATAATCATTAGAGTACATATCTATACAAGTAAAAACAGGTAGATGATTGTGCTTCATGGACTATAAAGAGGAGGTGAAAAATTATATAAAAGGTAATACGTCTTACTATGGGAAAGACAAGAAAACACCTACGTTACGGCCACAAGGCCTTCGCCAGGGACAGAGACGCGAAAAAGGAAGGAAAGAAAGTGAGAATTAGGTAGAAAACATAACAATAAGAGCTAAAACTCCTATATTTGGATCACGTGGCAGAAACAAAATGGTTGCCGCCGCTTCCAAGGGGGTCATCTACAGCAGAGGTTACATCCCTGATAACCTTTATAAAATCCTTCTTCATACAAAAAAAAAAATAGCCTGGTGAGATCGAATGTTTAGACCATCTCTTTTCACTGTTATTTCTCCATTTATTGTCGGTCTTTTCACCTATATTTACTAGTCTCTCCCTCACGAAGGCCTTGTGACAGTAACGTACATTTTTCCTGTCTTTTCCCCTAGTAAGACATAATACTTTTTTTTATCTTTTTCCTCCACTCTCCTGCTTACCCGCATCTTATGGCAGTCCTCCTAATGTCTTCACGGACTATAAAACGATATTTGATAAGGTGAAATATTAGGATTTTATCGAAATGTTAGAAAGAATAAACATCTGTAATCAAGATGGGAGAATAATAAAGAACGTGCACTAGTAACAAAGATCATCCGATTTGCCACGCTGTTAGGGCACTTGCCTTTCGAGACAAAGTTACCGCGTTCCGAGATCAAAACCTGGTTGCGTCACGCTCCAGTATATTCAGACAATTCTCTTGAGTTAAAGAAGTGTGACGGGTTTGATAGAAATGTCTGCCCGTCTGTCTGGCTTTTCGTCAGGCTGACCTGTCTATTTTCTGTCCATCTAAATTCGCCTCCCACTTTTTTGTAATTTTGTCTCTTTCCACTTGTATTTCTGTCATTATTCAAGTCAATCACTTTAGACACTATTTACGGCTGTCTCCAGCACGCACAAGGTGGTAGGTGATCAAACAAATCTATCTTGTTGTTCTCCAAGAAAACGTAGTAATTCCCGGTCCTCTTTTGATTTGGTAAACCCAAGGGAATTCCTTCGTTCTTTCATCTGGTGACAGCGCTGATCGCGGACAGAGCGCCGTTCGTATAAACGCGCGCTCGGGTACTAGTTGCATATTCTTGCGTCATCTCTTTCCTTGTCTTAGTGAAGCCGGACAAAACTCTTCGTTTTGCTTACGTGTTTAATCTGGAGACGATCAGAAACTCTTGCGTAGGATTACGTGTTTTGTTCTCTTCTTCATCTGGAAGGTCCGCGAATGCGAACCGAACACATGCTATCTATCTATTACTATTTAAAGCACGTGAGTCTGTCCCTCTTGATCAGTGCACTTCAAGAATTCTAGCTACGGATACTTAATACCTCCTGTTGATAGCAATTGGTCATTTCTACCGTACGGAGATAATTCCTTGAAGCTGGTAAGACTGATATAATTTTCTTAGAGTAATTGGGGATGATAACTTATTATTAATATATATGAACATAGTCTGAATCCGGTGTTACTAATTCTATTTTTAATAATTAATAGTAACTTTTGTGGGGCCGGAATAGACGTATTACGAGAAAATATAACGAAGGTGTTTTTCGGACAGTGAGGGAAAAATAGACTGTAGATGACAGGAGGGATATATATACATATATAGATAAGTATATTATTCACACAACAAGCAGAGGAGGGGAGAAAACGTCGAAAGGAGCACCAGGAAAATAAGCAGCTGAGGGCTGTCACCTCAGGGGCGCATTCCCATAGTCAGTTATGACTGAAGGGGCTATTATTATTATTATATTATTTCACTTTTGACTAATTGTTCTCTTCTATGTGTACACTGTAATTCTGTATTGATTGTTTGATATCAGTTTGACATGAAGGGAACAGTCCAATATGCTGGAAGCACGTCACAGCCCTTTGACATACGAAGTGGCGTTAAACAAGGCTGTGTTCTGGCTCCGACCCTCTTCTGGATCTTCTTTGCCTTACTCTTGAAGCATGCATTCAGAGATGCAACTGAAGGAATATGCCTTCACACTAGGTCAGATGGCCGTCTGTTTAATCTTTCAAGGCTGAAGGCAAAAACAAAAATCAGAAGGGTCACTATAAGAGACTTGTTGTTCGCCGATGATGCTGCAGTCGTCACTCAAAGCCAACAGGAGCTTCAGAACTTGATGAATCGCTTCACTAAAGCATGCAAGGACTTTGGCCTCACAATAAGTCTAAAGAAAACGAATGTGCTGAGTCAGAATGCGGATGCTGCACCAGTTATCACTATCGATAACTATGAATTGGCAGTGGTGCACCACTTCACATACCTAGGGTCTACCATCAATGACAAACTCTCACTGGAAACAGAAATCGACAGCCGCATTGACAAAGCTGCAGCTACCTTTGCCCGCCTCACATCGCGTGTTTGGGGAAACTCCAAACTCACAATAAAGACAAAAGCTGCGGTATATAATGCCTGCGTCACCAGCACACTGCTATATGGCAGCGAGACCTGGACGACCTATGCTAAGCCAGAAAGAAGGCTCAATACCTTCCATTTACGATGTGTACGCCGCATCCTCGGCATTTCGTGGAAAGATAAAGTGACAAATGTCGAGGTGTTGTCACGTGCTGGCCTTCAAAGTATGTATACACTGCTTAGACAGCGCAGACTTCGCTGGCTTGGCCATGTTCGCCGCATGGAAGATGGTCGCATCCCAAAAGATATCTTCTACTGACAATTAGCAGATGGCAAGAGAACAGTTGGGCGACCACAGCTGAGGTTCAAAGATGTGTGCAAGAGAGATATGATGGCACTGGACATGGATCCAGCAACATGGGAGGATGAAGCTGCCGATCGCACTAAGTGGCGATGCTATTTATGGCGCCACCTCAGATTGGGCGAAGAGAGGCTCACACAACAAGCAGAGGAGGGGAGAAAACGTCGAAAGGAGCACCAGGAAAATAAGCAGCTGAGGGCTGTCACCTCAGGGGCGCATTCCCATAGTCAGTTATGACTGAAGGGGCAATTATTATTATTATTATATTATTTCACTTTGACTAATTGTTCTCTTGTATGTGTACACTGTAATTCTGTATTGAGTGTTTGATATCAGTTTGCTATTGATTTTAGTCGCTCTTAATTTGGAACACGCCTGTCAATTTCAAAGCATGTTTTTTTGTTTTGGAGTGACTGATCTAACCTCGCTTGAACAGGGTCAGATTGCGTGTGAGTCACGCTTGACCGTTCACCTGTGCGATCAATAACGCGAGGCATGATTTTTCGGGGTCTAGCTAAAGAGAGAGAGAGAGAGAGAGAGAGAGAGAGAGAGAGAGTTGGGAGGGCAAGATGTACAGCTCTAATGGGTACCTCCTTATTCTTCTTGGTGATTTTAATATCGATATGCATAAGCCAAACCAAATATGGACCAACATCATAGCATCGTACAACATGAAACAAATAGTCAACAAACCTACCAGAGTAACAAAAACATCATCCACATTGATCGATCACATCTATGTAACCTGTCCAGAAAACATTATAGAATGCTCCATCCCTACTATTGCTATGAGTGACCATTATCCCATATGTTGCACTTGGGCAAAAAATTGATACAAATCTCCAAAAAATAAACACATTAGTTTTCAATATAGAAGTCTAAAAAATTTCAACCATGAATTATTTTTGAATGATTTGTGAACTGCGCCTCTCGCCAACGTTTTTCAAATTCCTGATCCTGATGACGCCATCGCATATTGGACAATGATATTTTATAGTATTTTTAATAAGCATGCGCCTACTAAAGAAATTCGCGTGAAAAGGCAAATTAAATCTCCATGGATCACACATGAAGTTCTTGACGCTATGAGGCAAAGAGATAGAGCGCATAAAAATAAGCACATCACTACATATCGGACAGTAAGAAATAAAGTACAATACTTAATTCGCAGAGAAAAGAAAAATTACTTTAGAAATTTAGTTCAGAGTAAAACAAACAGTAAAGAAATATGGAAGGCAATCAACACTTTAGTGAACAAACGAAATTTTCCAGACCCACATACTCCCAATACGCCACTTACTTGTACAGACTACAGCAATCATTTTCAGGCAGACATCAATAATAAAAAAATCCACCATTCCGTCTCCCCCTTGTGACTTAAGCAAATTATCAACGTTCTGCGAGAACAAATGTACTTACACAATTCCACCCGACTTCCCTTTTATAACAGTTAACGAAGTTTATAACTATATTACTGGCCTTAAAGATAATAACTCATCGGGACTTGATGGAATCAGTAATCGAATACTGCGCTTTGCCGCACCTGCCATTGATGATTCACTGACTTCTTCTTCTTCTTTGATCCTTAGCCGCCGACCGTCAAAGCAGTCAGTGGCCATCACGCCTAGTGGCGTCTTGTAGGGCAACAACAAATTGATTCCACTTTGCTCGGTCGGTGGCCATCCTTCGTACAGTGATTCACTGACATACATATATAATCAATGTATCGGAAGGAGTTACTTTCCATCTGCTTTTAAAAGCGCTAAAGTATATCCAGTCACTTCGATTACGGAAACAACAGCAGATGGATTGATTTGCCGTTGCCCTAAAGACGCCAATAGGCGTGATGGGAAACAATGGCAAAGAAAACCTATCTGCTGTTGCCCTAAGACGCCACTAGGCGTAATGGCCACTGACTGCTTTGACGGTCGGTGGCTAAGGACGGAAGAAGAAGAAGAAGAAAGTATATCCACTTCTCAAACCAGGTTCATCTGATAGTAGTAATCTTAGTAACTATAGGCCCATTTCTCTTATATCGTCGCTGTCCAAACCACTGGAAAAACACGTCCACAGAACAACACTACAACACCTAGTTAATAATGACCTGCTAATCGGCAGTCAGTCGGGGCTTAGACCAAAGCATTCATGCCACACAGCCTTAACAAAGATGATAGACAACTGGCACCTAAACATCAATAACGATAATATATGTGGAGCAATATTTGTAGACTTCAAAAAAGCATTTGATATGATAGATCACTTTATTTTAATCAGAAAATTAGAAACAATGAAAGTAAATATTAAGCTGGTAAAGTTAATTAAATCGTTCATGTCAGACAGACAACAAATAGTCTCTTACAATAATTCCTTATCGAACCCAACCGTTGTCAATACAGGTGTTCCTCAGGGCTCTATTCTCGGCCCTCTTCTCTTTACCGAATACATTAATGATCTTCCTCTATACTTCAAACACTCATCATGTGACCTGTTTGCCGATGACTGTACTGTCTATACTAGTGATAAAAGTTGCACCACACTAGAACAATCTTTACAAAACGATAACATAATCTTATTAAGTGGAGCAACGAGAATCGCATGCAAATAAATATTAGTAAAACAAAATGTATGTTAATATCAACCAGACAAAAACTACAAAACTTGCAGAAAACAACACTTCAGCTCTTCATTGGAACATCACTAATTGAAAACGTAAATGAACACAGAACTCTAGGTATCACTGTTGACCAACACCTAAGTTGGAACTCACGTGTACATGCACTCACAAAGCAAACAGCACAAAAAGTTTACCAATTAGCCAAAATTAAACATTTTCTGGATGAGGAGGCAAGGAAAATGTTCTACATATCTGTTACGTCCTTTTTCACCCTGGGTATTTTAAGGGTGTAGGATTTAACAGTATTGTGTTTTGACACAATTCTAACTGTTATTAAAAGGATACGCATCAGCCTAATTAAGTATGGTTAATAATGTTTAAATTAGTTGTGCACGAAAGAGCACCTATTTGGTGCGGTATTAAATTGAAGGGGTTGCTAATGATTTTTGATGACGTAGTGAGGAGAGATTCAAGATGTCAGCTAGACCTGTCAGAGGTTGGTCTGTATTGTTTTTAGCCCCAGTCTATGGGTATATGTTTATATTGTATTAATTACCTTCCAGGAGGAACTGTTGGCAGCTTCTCTTCTACCGTAAGTGAATGCTGGATGCATTCTGGTATAATGCTAGTATAGTTTAGTCAGGGCTTCAGCGATGTGATATTCCGCTGCTAGTGTGGACTAAACTGATGACTTAGTTATTGAAGTTTTTATTAAGATAGCCTGACAGTCTTGAATACGTGTCTTGGAAAGAGGAAGTTCACGTACGTAAGAAATATATATATATTACCCTTGCCGTCAAACGGACTACGGCAGGTTGTAAGAGGTCAATCAAGTTTAATACTATGGATTATGAATATGCACTGTTTGTTTTATATGATGTCTCAAATATATTGTTTATGAGGCCAACCAACAATGGGACATTAATTGATATTAACGCTTCACGTTTTTCGTACCATTGGCCATAACGTTTATTGCCGCCGTTGAGAGGTCAGCCGTTATCTAGTATGTCAATCAAGTACATGATCAATATATATATCAATGCTATGCACCATGATGTCCCAATGTGATTTGATACATGACTGATGATGCCTGCTGTGACCATGATTAAGTTGTTGTGTGTACAAATAAATTGTGTCGTCTACGTTGATCAATGAGTCCAGCGTACATTACAAACTGTTGGTCAAGTTGATGACACATCTTGTCAGTGTTGTTGTCGTCATCACCATTGACCTATCAGCTCTCGAACCACATCAATATTCATTCGCGTTATTGAAGTTGTCGGCTACCTGTAAGCCCGACCAAAGCTGATAATCACTAAATCAGCACTAATCAGAACATTCGCTAACCGAACCAAAATATAACCATCACAACAGTTGGTAGTCTCCAGAAGGAAAAAGAGCGGCTACAATATCTCATATACAAACGCATCTAGACTATTGTTCCACAATCTGGGATGGTTGTTCTGTCTCCAACACAAAAAGGCTCCACTCGCTTCAAAAACGCGCAATGCGCCTTGCTGCTGATAAACACCAATCACATTGTATAGATTTACATAATTATCTTCAAATATTACCCCTCAGGAAGCGCTTCCTATTTAACAAAGGGAAATTTATTCACAAAATCCTGTCACAGAATGCTCCAAAGTATCTTTGGCCGCTTTTAAAATATAATGAAAGACGTAGTCAGCGCTTAAACAAATTACAAGTACCCAAGCCCAGGCTAGACCTATTTAAGACTAGTTTGGCTTACTCAGCTGCTCATCTTTGGAACAATCTTCCCAATGACCTGAAAAACACGCACAGTCCTTACTCATACAATCGTATACTGTTCAAATACTTTATGAGTGCTGATTATATGCCACCCTAACTGATTGTGTTGTACTTTTATCTAATATACTGTATGGAGGCTCTGATGATCTAGTTTTCATTACAATATACTTATTCTTAATATTATATTCTTAATAACTTATATTCTTAATTTTATGATCAGGTACTGTTAATGTATACTGTTATACTTCCTTGTAATGTTGTGTAGCCGGGTAGGGTAGTGGGGATTGCTGTTTTGAATCGAGAGTATTAGGTTTTGATTACTAGCTAGCCTGCTAGAGGTGATGATTTCTCTCTACAGACTTACAGGAATTTACCAGGTTCGGGGACAATCCTCTAAGGTGTAGTATTAGAGCAGATGTGTTTTATTTATATAATTTACCAGCAAGAGTAGTTATTGTTCATTTATTCTTTCCTTCTTTCCTCTCATGAATGCATGGCAAAGCAAATGAGTGACGACCTGCCTTTAGTATAAAGGTGACTTTTATTTAATTATAACGTAATTACAAGTCGACATGGCAAAACTTCATAAGACACATATGACAATTATTCTTCTTCATAATGCCACATTTTCAAGTAAGTGCATACCAGTAGTGCAATAAGGGTTATTCTGCTTCTTCAGGATATAAAATTTACCATATCTCCGCCTGATATGTTATTGCTTCATCAAAACAAATCAATCCTGCATGTACATTTGAACAGAAATCTTTCAGCCATTGTTCCCTTGCTAAATCTGCAACAATCTTTCGATTTCGGCAGGGTTAATAATTTTATAGCAATTAGTTCCTACTTACAGTCTTCGAATATAGAGTTTTAAATACACACTAAATGCACTTTGAAGAGAACATGCCATCATTCCTGGAATTTCTAATTCTTCACTGCGTTATCAGCACAAACTTGCTGATCTAGCTAGACGCGTCCTTCTTCTCCAACTAATTAGGTTGCTGGGAAAATTATTCGCGTCCCTTCTACATTTTTCTGAGCTCACGATTGGATAAAAATCACGTGACGTATGCTTGGCGAAGCGAAGCTTAGCCTGGTTTAATTAAACATCTGCGCCAAGACTTTTTTAATCTTCTGTTTGTATAAAAATTTATTTTATGTTAATATAGCCTGTATCTAAAAACTTACGGTATACGCGGTTACATACAGATCCCGGGGCCCTGCAAATGTATCCCGTAGGGAGACATTTGAGTACTATCAATAACAAAAATCCATCCCCAAAAATTTCTAAGTTCAAAAAAATTTTCAGAAAAATTTAAAGTTCAAAAATTTTTCTAAGTCCAAAAATATTTCCAAAAAAATTTAATTTAATTCCTATACTGGGGTCCTATGTCTATATGAGGTCATCTGCTATGTAAAAAAAACTAGTAGTGGACATCAACTTCAAAAAGTGTAACTTATTCATCACATCATAATATTTTTCACCAAATTTACAAATTGGCAACACTGCCCAACAAAATCTGCAAAACACTCATAAGGTCATCACTAAAAAAAATGTGACGAGTGGCAACACTGGGGAATGAACAATAAACTATCTTATTTGCAGAACTTGGCTGGATTATCATAATCTATTACATTTCATTCAAAAATATAGTTGATTACATTCTCTTGGATATGGTGGAATGGTGGGGGTGTTATCTCTTTTCTGTTATTTGCTCCATATTAAAAGCCTGCAAGTACTAAAAAATCTTTTTTTTTTTTGCGTACTTATTTATTCTATTTCCCAAGTACTCTGCAATATTCCAAGAAATGTCCAAAATCTCTAATTCCTATGGTAATGGCATCCACTTTCATAGAATAGCCAATGTTTTCATGGGTACTCATCATCATCATCTTCTTTTTTTTTTCCAGTGAATGAGCCACTTGCTCAATATTACATGTAGAAAACATCTCTAAACATAATATGCATATTTATCAGACGATAATACAACCAGCATCATTTTTATAAGTAATCATTTTTCACAATAAAAGCATTAAAACCTCATGGCTTATCCTTATTTATTTATCTGAATGTTTCCTTGTTATAGACATTTTCCAAATGGTAAGTGTATAAACTCGTTCTAAGTCCGTCACTGTAGAAAATGTTCTATATTACATTTTTTTTCTTCAAAATATGTGATGTTTGTCTCCAATATCTGTACGTCTGGTGGTGATCCTGTCCATTAGTCAGTTATTTCAAATCATTCTTTCTTTTCTGTCAATACAGTATTTTTTTTTTTTTTTCTGTGAACTCTGTCTTAGAAATATTATTTTATATATATATTTATTCTTCAAAGATCTTCCTTGACTTCCCATACATCAATTTTCAAACATCACATTATTCAGCAACCAACAGACGAATGTGTTACTATCATATTATGAAATATAAGGGAAAAGAAAAATATAGTTTCCAAATCATCATGAATTTTCTACATTGGGTTCCGTATTACTTTATTTTCTCTTTTAAGACAACTGCTTATACTCTTGACAATATGTATCCATGTTGTCACTCTCGAGGCATCCTTGTATACAATTTATATTTGTCTCCTTTTTTTTTCATAACACCAATGTATCATTTATGGTGTTCCAATATCATTGTATCTATTCTAGTCCTCCTGTTATCTTGAGAATTCATCCTTAGTAACTCCCTATGTACCTTATCTAGCAATACATTTATGCAAAACACATCAAACAATTATTTATGGAAACATTTAACTGAGATGTAAGAACTTTTGACAATATGAGATGAAAAAATATTTTGGGGTCATCACTCAAAAAATGTGACATAGAAAGGAAGAAAAATATTCAATTGATCGTGAGGAATCTCCAATATTTTAAAATGTGGATCCTTCCTATTCCTCTTATTCTGTACTGGAAATATATCCTTATTAATTGTCCATGTACTATATCTGTGACATGTCTGTCCTTGGGATAACATTATTTTCTTATCCAATATCCTCGGGGTGAGCAAATCTCAGTATGTCCAATTTCATCAATCATTTATTTATTTTCTCTCCTGTAATTCTGGGTATGTTATGAGTATAGTACATTGTCAATTTATTCCAACTATCTTACAACATTCTGTAATTCATGATAAGGAATAGTCATTTGTTATACAACAATGTTCATATTACAAAGGCAATGAGCAAAAAATCAAAAAAAAAAGATATCTCCAAAAATGCGGATGTATCTCTATTTCCTTTACCTCTGGGCGTAGCAATTATTCAGTCATTATTTTTTTTTCTCCATTATTTAATCTCCATTTTGTGTCCTTAGTACTTGTGGTTCCATGGGATTATCATAATTCATTTGTGTTTCTTGTCTACTGATAATCCTTCAATAATGACTTCAAATATGGTCCTCATATGTGCAACAATCATCTGCTCTGATTTGTTCCATGTCCATGGTATTCATCAAATATTCTATTATCTCCTTGTCTTATCTCGTAACCACGAAAGACTAAGATTATCCCTCCAATGTTAATGTGGGGGATTTTGTGCATAAACATTTCAACAAAATCTCAGTTGTGACAACATAAAGTTTCACCTTAATATAAAATGGCATTTTCATCATACATAACTAGTTGCTTCTTCATCTCACGTGTCATTAGTGGTTATCATGCGGTAATGGGGTGTTCAATGTGGGTTCAGCATATACAAATGCTGTAAAGGGGTATTTCATTTGCTAGGTCAGCATGTGCAAATGCTATTTCTTTAACATGGGCAAAGGCATCATCAACAAATAGGTGTAATGTGTTCAATCTGGGGTTAGCATATACTAATGCTCTCAGGGGATTCTTCATTTGCAGAAATTCAGCATGCGCAAATGTCATTGGGGTATTTGTGATAGGCAGTATCAGGGATCAAGCTGGTGGGGTGTATGACTGGTAATGGGGTGATTCATTTTCTCTTTTTTTTTTCTTCTTCAGCTGCTAACCTCAGGGCAGTCAATGTTTTACCATATTGGCTTATGATCCTCAAAATGTGTGAGGGTGGCATATAAACATAATACATGTCTGGTGAATGGAAGCGTGGAATATGATCAGTTACAAAAGTGGAGATGAATGTTACAACAGAATAGTGTGACACATGTGTTATAGGTAAAGTTGTGTAACATTCTGAATATCTTTGACATCTTAGTCTGTAAGCAAGTCATTTGAACTATCAACAGCTGCAAATAGAGTACATGGGGAGAGTTAGTACATAGTTAAAAAGGTTTGTTCACATATGCGATGACCGTGTTCGGATTTGCGAACACATAAAACACCTGGGCGTGTTTTTCAGAACAGCTTCGCTAGTTCCTTCACCATCTCTAACCTTGCAATGTCCCGACTGCTTAGGCGAGCATCATACTGAGTAGCAGTGGTGACGGGTGTGATAGGCGACGACACTGCATTTGCTGATTGTTGGGACACCGAGGACATTGACGAATGCGGTGATGGTTTTACTGTGGTGAGGGTTTGTATGGCTGGAACATCTGTTGGTTTTGAGGCAGGTATATGTTTCGCCTTGATTTTTCTTCTGACCTGGTTGTGCTGAACGTTAGCACTGGTTACAATGGGCACAGTAATTTGCACACTGTTGTTTTTGACTAGTTGAGATGAGGCTAACACTTCTCGGCTTGGTTTTGGAACATGATTGCGTTTCTTCAGAATCTTTCGTCTGATATAGTTGTGCTGTATACGCGGAATTTTGTTGCTAGGGATTGAGTCATCAGATTCTGTTTTATAGGCGCGTTTGACGCTGGAGCTGACTGGTACAAATAATGTACTATCCGCATCACTGGTTTCAATGGAACTAGCTGTATCAATGTCTGTTTCTTGTTGGTATAATTCTACCATTTTTCTGTCATTATGTTCGTTGGGGTCTGACAAAGCTATGCTGTCTTGTTCTGTTTCGTCTCCATAAAGATCGCTGGTATATGGTTCAACAATCTGCTTGGGTATAGTTTCTTCAGGATCTGATTGTTTTGAACGAGCAATCTTGTTCTTGTGGTATAGCAGTGTTTGGTTTTCACTAGTGTTAAAACTAGAACTGCCTGAACTGGGGGTGTGATAGGTATCAGCTGACGATTTATCACTGCGGGAGTAAGTTTGAGTGTGGATATAAGGTGTTTTCGTGTTGTCATCGTGTGACGTCTGTGGCATGATTTCTTCATTTCTAATGCGCAGGTCTCTGTCTTGTAGTCTATTACGTAATTCAAGTGGTGGGATATCTTCTTCGCTTTCGGACGAGTCTCGTTGTTGTCTTGCTCGATGTATTTCATCTGTGGGTGGTCTGGGTATGTGGTCGTCTTGGTAAAATTCAGAGTCTGTCGTCTCTGACTCTGATATGTCAGACGAATCTGTGCTGGATGGATTATAATTTAGGGTGGCTTTTCTGACTGGTCTTGTATTTGTCGTCAGAGGCGGAATGGGCCGGTGATTGTCGATTTTGATATGTTTTACGTGAGCTTTTGTTTGGTGTTGTTTCTCTATCTGATTTGCTTGCTGCCATCTTCTATCTCTCTCTCTCTCTAAATCTTTCTTGCACTTCTTTTCTGTACTTCTCCATCATTTCGTACCTCTTCGTGCATTCTAGCTTATCTTCTTCTTCAGATGTCATCTTTTCTGTATTATCGACCATTTCAACATTGCACAAATCAAGTAAGTCCTCTGTAACTTGTCTTGATTTTATCCTGACTGGAATTAGACTTTTCTTAAACCTGTCATCCGTTTGTACTGCGACATTCTCTGTCTGAGGCTCTTTTCTAGTGACTGCAGGCGCAGTTCGTTGTTTCAAGTTCAATTTTGGTCTCCCTTCTTTGACTTTCAATGGTTGTAGCTTGATTTCAACAATCTCTTTTATTTCAATCTTATAAACTTTTGCAACCAATCCGTCTACTATTCTTATGCAAGGGAAATCGATTGCATAACTTCTACAACGTTTTAATTCTGAAGCGAGGTTTCTCAATGCTGTTCTCTTCTTTCTGTTCTGTATGGTTGTCGAACACTTCTCCATGTTTAAATAGTTGTTGTTGTAGTTGCTGCTATGATGTTCACGGCGGCTAATTTTCCATTAATTGGTCCATCATCCTTCTGCTCTTTTTTTTTTAGAGGACTGGTCATACGGCACCAAATTGAGATGTGTAGCCGGGTAGGGTAGTGGGGATTGCTGTTTTGAATCGAGAGTATTAGGTTTTGATTACTAGCTAGCCTGCTAGAGGTGATGATTTCTCTCTACAGACTTACAGGAATTTACCAGGTTCGGGGACAATCCTCTAAGGTGTAGTATTAGAGCAGATGTGTTTTATTTATATAATTTACCAGCAAGAGTAGTTATTGTTCATTTATTCTTTCCTTCTTTCCTCTCATGAATGCATGGCAAAGCAAATGAGTGACGACCTGCCTTTAGTATAAAGGTGACTTTTATTTAATTATAACGTAATTACAAGTCGACATGGCAAAACTTCATAAGACACATATGACAATTATTCTTCTTCATAATGCCACATTTTCAAGTAAGTGCATACCAGTAGTGCAATAGGGGTTATTCTGCTTCTTCAGGATATAAAATTTACCATATCTCCGCCTGATATGTTATTGCTTCATCAAAACAAATCAATCCTGCATGTACATTTGAACAGAAATCTTTCAGCCATTGTTCCCTTGCTAAATCTGCAACAATCTTTCGATTTCGGCAGGGTTAATAATTTTATAGCAATTAGTTCCTACTTACAGTCTTCGAATATAGAGTTTTAAATACACACTAAATGCACTTTGAAGAGAACATGCCATCATTCCTGGAATTTCTAATTCTTCACTGCGTTATCAGCACAAACTTGCTGATCTAGCTAGACGCGTCCTTCTTCTCCAACTAATTAGGTTGCTGGGAAAATTATTCGCGTCCCTTCTACATTTTTCTGAGCTCACGATTGGATAAAAATCACGTGACGTATGCTTGGCGAAGCGAAGCTTAGCCTGGTTTAATTAAACATCTGCGCCAAGACTTTTTTAATCTTCTGTTTGTATAAAAATTTATTTTATGTTAATATAGCCTGTATCTAAAAACTTACGGTATACGCGGTTACAGTTGCACTGCCCTTACATTAATACTTTCAGTACGCTGGAGAATGTTTGAGTAACAGTAATAAAAGATGAGCAAGAGGAAGGAAGAATGCAAGAGGGGACTGTGCCCGATTTTCAACCCTTCGCAAATTAATTGCTTTCGTATATGTCTATCTAACTATCTACCTAGTCTGATTCTGGTCTTGAGTTTGGGAAAGTAACTGTTTACCCCACCTCATCTTGATGAACCTAAAAAAAGTCCCTGAGTCATTCAGTTGCACTCCGTTTGAAAATTTCACGAGTTCTTATAACATACCTCTGAATATGTCTCAAATCACTAATTTACTGTACGAAGAATTCGATTTTTATGTCTTGTTGTTGTTGTTGTTTTTTTTGTTTTTGTTTTTTTTTTAATGTTTATTTTTATTTTTTTTTTATTTTTAAATTTATTATTTATTTATTTATTTAAACGTACTTTAATTATGATGATTATTGCAAATGTAATATTACTTTTATAATGATAAATGCCTTAATTATGCTTAAAGTAAATGTGAGGATGAAAGGATATAGTATACATGATGAGAGAGAGAGAGGAAGGGCAGAATGTCAGACGGGCCTGCGTGCCCAATTCTTAACTTTGAAAATAAAGTTCGTTCATTCGTTCGTTCCGAAATCGGCGAGTTTCTGCCTGAATGGCGAGGGACACCTGTCTCTGTACACGAAAAAAGGGATACTCACGTAAAAATCAGTCTCAAGTTAGACATACTAACTTGAGATTTCGCCTCGAGTAATAGCGGGCTTCGGCAAAAAAAAAAATAAAAATGTCCAGCCCTAATATATATACTAATGTTAATTTTAAAAACATTGCATTTATCAACCCGTGAACAATTTAAACATTTTAGCTTGACGAGAGAGAAAGGAAAAGATTTCAAAGACTCACCAACGAGATATCTTGTCTTGAATGTGACAGCTGCAAACTAATCTCCAAGATATTTATTACTTCACACGTTTTACTAGTTGTTTAATATTGACAGTTGTTAAGAGATGCGCTGTTTATCACAAAGATCGGTTCGCATCTTGGAGGAGGGGGGAGTGTGACGAGTAGGGTGTATGTGGGTGGATGTAGAAAGTCAAACAACACTTATACACCACTCGTTTAGCTCACTGTCTAAGGAGTAAATACACCAACTCCAACAACCATATCAATCTCCGTGAATATATAATATCACAAATAAGTCACAATGGGCGCAGGGCCATTACAAATATTGGAGACATAACAAATCTCGAGTATTCTACAATCACTCTGATTCGCGGAATATCTACAGCCACAAAATAGGATACTTAAATCCACTGCACAACTCTGGCCCTCTACTCGCGCACTACTATAGACATCCACCTTTCTCTTCTCTACGCTCTTCGCTGTCTCCTGTCTACTGTCTCAACTCTCTACTAACTCAACACACTACTGACCCCACACACATCTCTCTCTCTCTGACTGCCCCCCTTCACCCGCACTCACCAAACACGTGAAAACCTTCCACACTCCACTGAGCTTCATTCACGCATGACTAAAGCTAGCAGCTTGTCTTAAGCAATGCTCACAACATTGCCCGTAGCCAAATTATTACAAGGCACGAATTCCCAACTCATAACAACTCACATGACTAATAAACTCCCGTTGAAGCATGAGAATATTCACACATGCAAAACCCCTTCAAAACACTCCGTGAGGTGGTGATGAGAACGTCTATATTTGTGATGTGACGTAATGTTCCAGAGTGTGTTGTTGTTCGAAAGCGTGGAGCCTGAAGGACCATGGGGTTAGTTATGAATAAAGTATGATAGGAATATGATGGATCTGAGAACTGTACATTTTTTTCTTATTAGCAATAGACTGGGTTATGAGAACATCAACAACACACAACAGAAATGGAATCCAGTGGACTCTGACTAAGCAGTTGGATGATCTGGATTTTGCTGATGACTTGGCTCTTCTATCCCATAACCGTAATCAGATGCAGGACAAATTGAAAACACTTGATGAGAAATCTCAGCAATTGGATCTGAAAATACACAGGGAAAAGACAAAGATAATGAGAATAAATGCAGGTAATGAAAACAGGGTTGAACTTGAAGAAGCACCAATACAAGATGTAGAATCGTACACATATCTTGGCAGCAATATAGGGTCTAGACAAAGTTGGAGGGACAGACAGTGATATCAAAATAAGAATACAAAAAGCAAGAGGAGCTTTTATTGCATTGGGAAATATATGGAGATCAAAAGAAACCCGATCCAACACGAAAATAAGAATCTTCAACTCAAACGTGAAGTCAGTCCTATTGTATGGCTCTGAGACATGGAGAACAACAAAGGCAACAACCAAAAAGCTACAGACTTTCACAAATGGGTGCTTGCGTAGAATAGAAGGATTAAAATGGTATGACAAAGTTACCAACGTGGAACTGATGACAGGAACTAGACAAGTGCTAGTTGAACAAGAGATAAGAAGAAGACGATGGCAATGGATAGGACACACACTGAGGAAACCTGTTGATAGCATTACAGGGCAGTCCTTGTTCTGGAACCCCCCAGGGCAAGAGAGGCCGAGGTAGATCAAGAAGCACATGGAGAAGAGAGCTGGAAAGAGAGGTGAAAATGATAAGGAGAACGTGGAAGGAACTTGAGATGATGGCACGTGACAGGAGGACTTGGCATGTGTTTGCTGAAGGCCTATGCTCCTTTGGGAGTGGAGGGTTATGAATGAATGAATGAATGAATGAGAACTGTACATAGGGTGAGGTTTTAGTTTATGTACTGATAATATCGTTCACTCTACAGGAATGTCTATAATTACCATAATTGTCGGGGCTTGTTTCCCTTGATTTGCGGTAGTGGTCCAACAATGGCCGGGCAGGTGGAGTCAAATGATGAGGTTTCCAAAGGTAGCAGCCTTTGCTCAAGATGATGTCATGGACTTTGCAGGAATGTCCAAATTTATCTTAATAATTATCAGATATCAATGTTGTCATTTAGGTCATGAGTGTGTGTGAGTGATCATTAGTCCTTGTCCTTTGATTTACATCATCATAACCCCCCCCCCCCCCCCTCCAACCTCACGTGACTCATTGACAACAATAATAAAAGTATTCGCCACTATTGCACCCGTATTGTTTGTTTGTTTGTTTGTTTGTTTTTTCATGCACTGTCCGTCCCTTGATGAAAATGACCACACATTAATTGCTACGTTCCTCATCATCGGACTAGATTATAATGAATGAGCTGACCGTGCGGTCTAAATCCAGATTGGACGAGCAACAATCGTTTAAAGTGGCCAAGTATAATGATCTGGTCATGGACCGGAGACACGACGGGTTCACGGCAAGGGTCATGGCTGTTGAGGTAGGTGCAAGAGGTCTAATGGATGCTTCAGTGTATGGTTTGAAAGGACAATCAAGATCAAGGTCACTTAAGAGACTTAGTGAAAATGCGGAAAGGGCATCGTGATGGCTGTGGAACAACCGCAAAGGGCTATGAATCCAGGACAGTTATTTAATTTCAACATAAAGGCTACTTTCACTATTGCCTCCAGCTGGCAGAAATACCGGAGTAAAGATGAAAGCTGCAACCAACGTTGAGTGGGTTAAATTTTTTATACAAGACAACAGGATGCTGACACTTGGGAGTCATAACCCAAGTGGACCCGCCCCCTTTAGAGTTTAAAGGAGATTAAGGGACCGAAACACTTGATCGACGGGGGGACAACGTCTGACGATCAGATTGCCTCCTGCTGTATCGCTCTGTATAGAGTTTCCTATCATTCTCAATTTTTCTCTAAAACATAAATATAAGGTAACGTTTGTACTTGACTTCGGTTTTTTAAACCCATATGTTACACTGCTTTCTATCAAGGGATCACAACAATTGTCTGAAATGCCGGTAAAGCATTTAGGAATAGGAAACCTAAGCTGATGCTGAGACAATTTTGCGCACACTAGACGAGACATGGCTTTGATTATTGATTACCGAATTCAGACTAGAAGCTTCTTAAGGCAACTGTGACAGTGTAATAATGTCATCATCATCATCATGTTCCTGTTTGCTCTCTGTAGAGTATAGAACCATCACAGCAGCTGGTCCACTTGCATGAAGCCTGCATCAAGCGGTCACATGACCATGTTGCCAGCCTGTTGTGCAACATCGTCATGAGAGTGCATGAAGCCTGTATCAAGCGGTCACATGACCATGTTGCCAGCCTGTTGTGCAACATCGTCATGTGAGTGCTTCAGGGAACGGTAGTCTTATTCTTTGTCTCCTAATAGAACCTCCACCCCCTCCACCCAAGATCTTCACAGAGCAATATGACATGTGACTAAGTGATATCAAAGCACAAATTGCATATGTAAATACCACTAGATAGGCTGCTAATCAAGGATTACGAGCCCTATCTGCCAGAAATGAAAAACATTCTACAGCAGGTAATTTATTCATCATTAGTACAAAGAAAGAAATTTGTATTGCAAGTGAGGAACAAGAGTAAAGTTTGTTATATACATTATTGTATGTATGTGAAACATGAACAAGGAACACGCTTTTAGGGAAAATGGAGAGAGATTTGTGTTTTACATCTCCGTTCAAACCCACCTTTTACATCTGGTTGACCAGATTCGTGGGTTTTTTGTCAACGACACGGATTTTCCTGCCCACATCTGGAATTATGCTTCCGGAAAACAAGATTGACGTTTAGTTGTCAGCCACACAGTAGGAAATAGGTCAACGTCTGCTGATCGACGTATACATTTATGGATGATGCAGAATTGCTACATGGACCACAGCTGCTACAATAGTGCTACATAGACCACAGTTGCTAACGAAGTTATTTAACACTGTGACAATCGTTGAAGGACATATGTGTCAAAGTTCACGTCACAAGTTTACGTGCAAGCTCGAATTGTAAACATAGAACAGTTCAACCTGTTGTTTACTACTACAGTCTACAAACATTCTCAACTGAAGTCGAGTTTGGTTTGATAGCTTCACTTCGGAGACTACTACACCCGTTGTCAAGTTACTGTGACCTTCAACGGTGGAACGTCTACTAGTGTTTACAAGTGTACTGCAATGAACTGCATCTTTGCGGTTGTAGAGGATTACGCTTAAAGATAAGTGGCCTGGTTTTACATGTTAAACTGAGCCTTTATTTTGTGTGCAAATAAGCCTTCCTCGTTTCACATTCATTATATGCATTCTATTGTTTACTTGTTCTTTGTTTACTTGTTGAGTTAGTGTGTATTTTTTCCGCGGGTTCAGGTTGGAGGGTCTTACAGTAAATATCCCACTCAACCGAGGGTTACTGTAAGCGTTCTTTAGCGATTGTGCATATTTCTCACAGTGGAAATTGCAAGCGACTTTTGTTGCTATTTATTGATTTTTTTTTCTTAGCTGTGACGAGATGTGATAGTGTTGTTTTCGTTATTTTTTCTCCGTACTTTAGTTTTTGATTCGTTATGATTTGTATTTGTCTGCCTTCTCTTTTCTATTGTTAATTTCTTTACACCCTTTTGTTTATACACTGTGTTGTCATTGTATTATTGTGAATTTTTCGCAGTTATCATTGTGATTTTTCACAACATTTGATTTAGTTAAGCTGTATTTTCTTTTGACCTCTGCGAATGTTTTCGTTTGTTCAGATGCTTATCTTTGTCTAGTTAACGTGATATTGTTGATATACAGTCTTCATGTATACTTGATCACGTACGTGTATTTATATGATGCAAATTATATACTGAGCTGATTACTGTTGACTTTATAAATAAGATAATTGTACTTAGTCTTTATAAAAGACTCATTTCCCACTGAGATTGGGATAACTTGTGTTGCTATTTCAGATATATTGACAGCACATTTGTAGACAGGTGTTGCTGTCGTTTTTGATGGAGTTTCAAACATCGATCTATTGGTTGTAGGTTTTTTCACCCTGGTCAAAGTTTAGTAACTATGTCTTGACTTTGCTGTGTCAGGTTGATTAGGGGTTGTCTTCCCTTGTTTGTTCGTTCATTGTGTTTGACCTTTTGGGTCAAAGGTAATACAGTTCTGGGCTATATGCGATGCGCAGTGGAGAGCGCGAAATGAGACTTCCGTCTTGTTGAGTTGTGAAGTCCTGGCTTCTGAGGACGTGTAGGTCCATTGTGTTTTCGGGGTAAATCTTCAAAGTGACTGCGTTGGCAGTTCTCCCCAGTGAATCTCTGTGCGTCGGAATGGCGACAGAGTTCGTTATTATGTTCTGAGGATTCTGTGCAAGGTAACACCGACCTTTTCTACATTATTATGCATTCGGTGGCAGAACATGTTTAAGGTTACCAAGACTGTGAACTACAGCTCACCGATCCTACATTACAGAACTTATACATTATGCTCAAGATAGCTATGTAAGACTATTTGTCTTTAAACGTACAGAAGTCCAGTGACGAAGTTATATTGTGGGAACCGCAGATTGGCGGTATATTGATATCTACATAAGCATTACTGCAGGGTTGTTGTTTAACCTGCTTAGAAGAAGTACACAGATGACGCCATAACGAGGCCTGTGTTAAGGCTAATATACTACAGCCTGATAATGTGCAATTGGCGGGGAAGCCAAGTTGTACCTGTATGTCAAAGTGATTAAGGTATCTGACGCGCTTAGTCAGAGATACCAAAGCGGCATTGTGAACTGTCATTGAATAACGGTACTATTGACCATGAACGAATATTGGAATATTTACCAGCCTTTTTGAATGCCTCATGTATACCTAACGATTTCCGGTCAGCATGATCTTGTTTACACTGACTGTTCCTGTTGATGCTACTGTGTGTGTTATCGTCAATAAATGTTTTGAAACGTGCCTGCAGTGTCCAAGCATCTTTGACTACTGCATGTGAGTGTATGGGTTGCATGACACAACATATACGAGCCTAAACACATTCGCACCTTTATTTGCACCCACACTCAGCTCATCATTACAAGTACTACACATCTTAACAACATGTATACTGTCTTGGGCCAGTGATCACCTCAACCAGAGAAAAAGACAGTTACATTTCTGGTGGACCAGTTCCGTGGGCTCTTATGCTACATTTATGATGTCTCCAGTGTGGTCCAGAAATTTACATTTCGGAATAAGCAAGGTGAACAGCTGTAACACACATACTCGACATTTCCAAGTTTTGGCTACACAGGACAGAATAGACAGTGTTAGCATTTATGTTATAATGCTACATAAACTATAACAGGACAAGTACTGAAGTTAGCATCGAGGCGTTTGCTACATGGACCACAGTTGCATACAAGTCGAGTCCCTTTTTGTGAACGGTACCGCTGGTCGTTCACACGTCTCAGTCAACAACAGACTTTCCTAGTTTCCATTCAAGTTACATTGTTCGAGGTCAAGTGTTTGTAAACAGTACGTGAAATTGTAAACATTCGATGTGCAAGACTCAAGTTACGAGAAGGTCATAATAACTTTATGTTCGTGAAGACCACTTCGTACTACAGTGGATCTGTCAATCAGTGCGCGCTTGGATTTTGTTACTGTGTTCGCAAGGAGCAAGATAGTTACTGTAACATCATGTGTGACTAAGCTTTATTTTGCAACACATTGAATTGATTGTTATATATATATTTATGTTACTTGTACTATTGTTGTGTATTTTTCTTTTGTTCTTTTGCGGGTTTAAGGTTGGGCGGCGACTATTATAAGAGATACCACGGTCTGTAAGATATAGTGGTCTTATAATAGCGTTCTGTAGGCGCAATTTTCTTAATTGAAAATTTGCTAGTGACAATTTGTTGCTATTGGTGTTAGCTGTGCCTAAACTGTACTTATCATTGTTTTTGTAATATTTTTTCTGTTTTTCAGTTTTGATTTCATTTGTTTGTATCTGTAGGTCTCTCCTTTCTTTTGTTTATTTCTCTACACCTTTTTGTTTATAACAGTGTTGCCATTTGTCTTGTTTACTTTTCGCGGTCATCATTACACATTTGTGTAACATTTTCTTTACTTTTTGCTGTATTGTTTATTTGACTTCCGCGAACGTTTTCGGTCATTCTTTTGTATCTTTGTCTTTGTGTTTATGATTGTACTACATTATTGTCAAACACAGTCTACATACATATACTTGGTCATGCATTATTATTATTATTAATAAGGTACACTCTTCATATAGAGATTGTTAATAAAATATTATTATATCAGATATTTATACAAGTTCTTTGCTAAAAGACTTGTTATCCACAAAGATTGAGACAAGGTGAAATACATATTCAAGTTCTTTATAAAAAAAAGACTTGTGCCCATAGTGAGTGGGATATAAAGGAATTATTTTCCACAGGTACTCAAGTGATTTTTTGTTACAAGATAACCATACAAGGTCTTTGTCTAAGACTAAGAGAGTGAAATAAAGTGAAGTGAGTATACAAGTCTGGCATTTCAGACTTGTCTTCCATTGAAGTGGGATAAGGTAATTTGTTTAATTTTTCAGGTTTCTGATCTCATTATACAGAATGTCTAATTTGGATTTCTTCATCCAGCAAGGGTTAACCCTTGGTAAGTCTGGTAAAGAATTGGAAGAATATTCATCTGCTCAATTCGCCATTGCATTAAAGTCAGAAGAAAAAAAAAAACAAAAAGAAGAAATTAAATTGAAAGCAGAAGCTGAGCTAAAGAAGCTAGAAGCTGAGAATAGAAGATTAGAACTTGAAGAAAAAAGGTATCAAAGAGAGGCTGAGGAGAGAAAAGCCCAAGCTCAGGAAAGAAAATTCCAGTTGGAAATGGAGGAAAAAAACTCCAAGCTCAAGCTGCTGCTGAGGAGAGAAAACTTCAAGCTGCTGCTGAGGAGAGAAAACTTCAAGCTGCTGCTGAGGAGAGAAAACTTCAAGCTGAGGCTGAAGAGAGAAAAGCAAAAATGGAACATGAGGAAAGAAAACAGAAATGGAACTTGAGGAAAGACTCGCAACTTTGGAGTTGGAGAAATTAAAATTGGTGAGTAAGGGTGCTCATCAAGCAACTTCGGATACAACAAAGGAGAGATCTAGTAAGATCAAATTACCTCATTTTAATCCTTTGAAGGACGATATAACTGATTACACTGACAAACAACATTTTTCTTTCTTATATAAGAATAAGTGTTCTTAGGTCAGTTTCTTGCGCTGATTTCAAATTTGAAATCCGTTTATCTCTATCACGTCGGGTTCTTAAGATATTTGTGAATAAACATATTTTTGGGAAACCGTTATTTGCTCCGTTTCATTTTTACTATATAACTTTTTAAAAATTAATAAAATGCAAAATAATTCTACTTTTTATACTGCTAAAAGATGCATGGCATATGTTACGTTATATTTCAAATAGTTACTGTATTTTGAAATAATTCTGAGTGAAATATGGCTTCTAGAAGTTGTAGAAATTCGGCTGATCTGTTCTGTTAAGTGTGCGGATATTTTACCGATCATGTTCACCAGAAAAACTTTACAACATTGATAAAGAAAGCATATGAACTTTATTTCGATTCGAAAGTTGATGATGCAAATAAATCTTGGATGCCAAATGCAGTTTGTTCGACTTGTACAAATACATTGGCAGGTTGGTTACGAAAATCGCCGAAGCATAAGTCGATGCCTTTTGGAGTGCCAGTAATATGGCGTGAACCGACAAATCACGCTACTGATTGTTACTTCTGCTTGACAAATATCTATGGTTTCACTTTTAAAACTAGAAAGTCTGTGGTTTATCCAAATATTGAATCGGTTTCAAAACCAGTGCCTCATGATTCAATCACGTGTCCGATCCCAGTTCCACCAGAACAATATCCGTTGGACGTGTTTGAACCATCAGAAAGTGATAGTTTACCTGCTTTAGAAACTAATTCTGACTCGGATTATATACCGGTGAATGATGGTGTTCACTTAATTAACCATTCAGAACTTTCAGATCTAATACGTGATCTCGCTCTCACCAAAGGACAAGCGGAATTACTCGGTTCGCGACTCAAAGAATGGAATCTTTTAGCGCCCAATACTCTGATATCTAAATTTCGTCATAGACACAGAGAACTTGTTCAATACTTTGAGATGGATGATGACATTTGCTATTGCAAAGATGTAAAAGGTCTAATGGTGCACCTCGGTCATGAGCACATAGTCAACGAATGGCGACTTTTCATCGACTCTTCCAAGACTAGTCTAAAATCCGTGTTATTACATAATGGAAATTTATTTTCATCAATTCCAGTCGCCTACTCTGTTCGTATGAAAGAAACTTATGACAATATGGCTATACTTTTGGCAAAAATAAAGTACAATGACTACCAATGGCGGATTTGTGGAGACCTAAAGGTCATTGCAATTCTCACGGGCATGCAGACTGGTTATACTAAATTTTGTTGCTTCCTATATGAATGGGACAGCCGCAACAGACAGGAACATTATGCAAGAAAGGTGTGGCCTATCAGGGATCGTATGCAGCTCGGGCATAAAAATGTAATACACGAGCCATTAGTTAACAAAGACAGCATCATTTTACCACCGTTACATATAAAGTTGGGGCTCATGAAGAATTTTGTAAAAGCGTTAGATAAAACGAGCAAAGCTTTCACTTATCTTCGAGAAAAGTTTCCGCAAATTAGCGATGCAATGATAAAGGAAGGTATCTTTGTAGGACCTCAGATTAGGAAAGTTATTGCAGACAAACAATTCGAGAACTTGATACATGGTAGTGAACTTCGCGCATGGATGGCATTCAAATCGATCATCGATAACTTTCTGGGAAATCACAAATCTGTCGACTATGTGCATATTGTTAAGCAGTGCATAGATGCATACAGAATTATGGGCTGTAACATGTCCCTCAAAATCCATTTGCTCGATTCGCATCTTGACTTTTTCCCTGACAACCTTGGCGAAGTCAGCGATGAACATGGAGAACGATTCCATCAAGATATCGCCGTAATGGAGTCACGTTATCAAGGACGGTGGAGTGTGACCATGCTTGCCGATTATTGTTGGATGCTTCATCGCGATGTACCACATGCCATTCACCGACGAAAGTCGACTGCAAAGAAATTCAAGCCTACATAACTGTTATACTTCTTGTACAAATGATGTTGTAATACTGTATGCGTTGTTAAAAAACTTCAATTGCGTATTTCTAGAGATCCCGACCTGATAGAGAAAAACGGTTTGCAGATTTAAAAACAGCGCATTAAAATTGACCAGAAAAACATAGAAATGTTAGAGAAAGAAAAAAAAAAATTTTTTTTTGTTAGCCAGTGTTATCTTGATAGATTCGAATTTTTATGTGGTACGCATAAGATAAAAAGGGAAAACTATGTTGAACAACTGATGGAATTTTTTACAGGTGAAACTGTGACTACTCTTATGACAATAGAAGAGCATAATAGAACTAATTATGATGTTGTCAGAGCAGCATTGCTAAAAAAAATCAATTAAAAGAAGACTATCGTCTTCGTTTTAGGACAATGTTGCCAGAAAATGGAGTAGATTTCTCTGATTTTGTTACAAAGATACGTCGTACATTTACACGATGGGTTGAGTTGTCTCAGACTGAGAAAACATATGAAGGTCTAATGGACTTATTACTTCGAGATAAGGTTTTGTCTTCTGTTAATGATTCTTTCCTTGCATTTCTTCATGAGCGTAAGCCTAAAAACTTAAAAGACATGGAGGAATACTGTTGCCAGTACGCCACCGCGCACCCCCATGCTACAGTTAGCAATTCTAAAGTGAAAGAAGGGTTGCCAGTTGCTTCGGCAGCACCATATGGCTCTAATTTCAATAGAAAATTTCAGGGTGCTCAACAAAACTTGAATAGGAAAAGTAATCAGAATTACACTCATAAGCAGAGTAATCCAACATATGATGGTTCTTCTTCTAAGAACTGGCGAGATGGTAGTTTTCGTAATTTTGGTGGTAATAATTTTAGACACTCTCGCAAAGGTTATCACAATAAAAACTACCCAAGCTTTTCTGCTCGGGATAACCATTCGCGACGTCAAGAATATGACGATGGTGAATATACAAACCGGGATTCAAACCGGAATGATAATTATAATAGACAATATAATAACAATTACAGGGGAAATGATAATCGCGGTAGACCTAGATATAACAAAAGAAAAGCTTTTCAACAGGCAAACTCTGCACAACAAGAATTTGATGGAGCCTGTAATCAAGTAAATGATAGTGGTAACTCTAAGGCTATCACTGGTTGTGCTTTCGATTTTGGGAGAGCAACTGAATGCCCCAATGCTTAACATTGTTCGACTCATCGACTGTATCTACCCTAAGTTGTGGTCACCCTCTTCCTGCTCTACCTGCTACAGTTGCGCATGATGGGAGAGGATCTCTCATCTTACAAAACGGTTTAGTGAATGATAGGCGGGTCTCAGTACTTTTCGATTCGGGATGTACTACCGTCGGGGTTAGGGAGTCTCTGATAGATCCTTGCTGTGCCACTGGAAAAACAATCAAATGTGTTACATTTGGTGGTACTATGGAAAGCTATCCTACTGCTATTATTAGGATTGACACTCCTTTCTTCACAGGGGATGTCCATGCATGTCTTCTTCCTAATCCTATTGCGGATCTTATAATCGGTCGTATTCATGGGGTTAAGGAATGCACCCTGCAACAAATTTCTAGTTGGGAAGAAAAAAACATTCAAACGGTCAATGCAGTGGTGACAAGAGCTCAAGCTCTTAATCCCCCAACTTCATCTGATAATAGTAATGAAGTTGATAGCCAAGACGAGCACTTGGTGATTTCCCATGACTCGGTTGTTAAACGTCAAGAAGAGGATCCTTCTTTGAAGAAATACTTCCTTCTTGCAAAGAAAGGGGATCCCAATCAAAATACGAATCACAAATCGTATATCACTATGAAGAATGATATATTGGTACGAATGGTACAACACTCGGACAAGTCTATGCACTCGCAAATTCTTGTGCCTAAGTGTATGAGAGCCTTAATTCTTCAGAATGCACACGATTCTCAGTGTGCTGGACACACGGGTTTTTCCAGAACTAAAACTAGAGTCCTTGCGTCTTTCTTTTGGCCATTTGTTAATAAAGACATACGAATTTATTGCAGGTCTTGTTAAATTTGTCAAGAGGTCAAGTCTAGAGGTCCAAGACATGCTGCACCTATTCAGGCTGCAGATATTCCGATTCGGCCGTTTCAGAAAATGGCTATAGACATTATTTGCCCGTTTAAGATTAAGTCAGCCAGAGGACACCAATTTATCCTCACTTGCGTTGACATGTGCACGCGCTGGCCAGAGGCTATTCCTCTGAAGAGCATATCAACTGTCGATATCGCTAATGCTCTTTGGCTCGTATTTTCTCGTCTGGGATTCCCCGGAGAAATACTGTCGGATCACGGCACTCAGTTAATTTCGGACGTTATGTCTCAAGTAATGGCTACGCTAGACATTAAAAGGTCTCTCAGTAGTATTTATCATCCAATGTCCAATGGATTGGTAGAACGTCTTAACAGGACACTAAAGAACTTACTTGGCAAGATAACGGAGGATCATCCTGATGATTGGGACAGGGTCCTACCTGCAGCTCTCTTTGCTTACAGAGAGGTTCCCAACGAGCATACAGGATTTTCTCCTTTCGAACTTGTCTTTGGCGCGCAACCGCGCGGTCCTATGTCCTTGTTACACGATTTGATAACTTCCGATAATATTGACGATGATACACAATCGTCATATGAATATGTCATTGCTCTTAGGGAGAAAATTATCGAATCGTGCAGATTAGCAACTTCATCTTCCGAATTTGCGAAAGAAAAGGCTAGGCGATTTGCTAACAAGAAAAGACGCCTACGTCAACTTTGTCCTGGAGACAAAGCGTTTGTCTTACTTTCCTCAAGAGAGAACAGACTTCTCAATTCATGGAAAGGTCCATACACTATAGTCTCGAAAATTTCAGATGTCGACTATATTGTCGATGTGGACGGAAAGCATAAAACCTTTCATATAAATATGCTTACAGAGTTTATTGAACGTCCAGACTATTTGCAGCCTATTTTCCAGGCGACGGACGACTCTCCAGTCCAACATGGTCACATCTCATCCCTGTCTGTTATACAGGATGAGGAAACTATTTTTTCTGACGTTAACTTACCTCTTCCTGCGATTCCACTTAATTCTACGGAATCATGGAAAAACGTTACCGTCTCTTTGAACTTGTCTTTTGAGGAGCAACGTCAAGTATCCTCTACGCTACAATCATATCAGGATGTCCTTACCGACATTCCTGGACACACAGATGTCATAGAACATGACATCATACTTACTGATCGTAATCCGATCAGAGTAAGACCATACCCAATACCTATTCATTTTCAAGCACAAGTCGAGAAAGAATTGGATGAGATGATTCAACTGCAAATAATTGAACCATCCACTTCAGCTTATTCTTCGTCGATAGTTATTGTTCGAAAGAAAGACAATAACATACGTCTTTGCGTTGACTATCGCAAATTAAATCAAGTTACGAAGTTCGATGCTGAACCTATGCCTTTATTAGATGATCTACTTATTAGACTTTCTAAAGCTAGATTCTTTACTAAACTAGACTTGTCGAAAGGTTATTGGCAAGTCCCTTTGACGGAACACGCCAAACCTCTCACTGCTTTTTCAACACCTAGGGGTCTATTTCAGTGGAATTTTATGCCTTTCGGGCTTATGAACGCCCCAGCGACTTTCGTGCGCATGATGCGACGAATTCTATCAGATCGTGCAGATGTCATCGCATATTTAGACGACATCTGTCTTTTCAGCGATACTTGGGAAGAACACTATTTGGGTCTAAAGGAATTGCTATCTACTTTACGTGAGCATAGTTTGACTGCAAAACCCTCTAAAGCCTTTGTTGGGTTTAGTGAAATCTCTTTCCTAGGTCATCGGGTTGGTCATGGTCTGTTGAAGACAGAGGACCAAAACATTTCGAAGATATTGAATATCTCGGTTCCGAAGACAAAAAAAGCAGGTGCGTAGTCTCTTGGGATTGATACAATTCTATGGAAGATTCATTGAGAATCTGTCCTCCATTATGGCACCACTTTCATCGTTATTGAAAAAAGGTTCTCCTAATATGGTGCGTTGGTCCCAAGAATGCCAATCTTCATTGGATCAGGTTAAGAATTTATTCTCATCTCATCCTATCTTAAGACTACCAACGATTGATAAGACTTTTGTTCTTCGTAGTGATGCCTCTTCCACTGGGATTGGAGCGGCACTAATGCAGGAGTATTCAGGAACTCTGCATCCTGTAATGTATATCTCTAGGAAGCTGAATGCGGCAGAAAGGAATTACTCGGTTTTAGACCGTGAATTGTTGGCTATGGTTTGGTCCATTCTTAAGCTACAAAGGTTCCTTCTGGGCGCGCATTTCTTTATGGAAACCGACCAAAAAGCTCTTACGGCTATGCAAAGTAAGGATTTGAAGAGCTCGAGATCTACTCGTTATGCTATTGCTCTTCAGCCTTTCCATTTCACGGTGCGAGCTATCCGTGGTTCGGATAATGTGATGGCGGACATATTGTCTAGATGCCCACATGATTCCAATTAAATCTTGTGTCCTAGTTTTCCTGATACACTTTCAGACTTAGGTCTGTCCTTAATATCCTAATATATTGTAATACAAATGTTTTACTATTTGGATGATGTATAAAGAAGTTAACAAATTTGATTTTGTCCATCCATTAGTGATATGTTGCTAATATAGCATTGTAATTGATGATATTTGTATATTGCTATAGTTATAGTATTTAATGATTTTTGATATCTATGATTGGTATTGCCAGCAACTTAGGTTTCTTTAATGGTACCCCTGAGTTTGTTTGGCTTAGAGGAAATATTTTCTCTTATGATGGGGGATGATTTTTACTCTCTCCAGACGCTTTATTTATGCGTCTATTGTACCTGATATTAGGTTCATTCTTTCATGAGCACATAATTGATGCTTGTGCTATCGTGCTCATGGATATATTTGTTTTTAAAAAATTTGTCATTTTTTTTTACAGGGGCGGTGTAGTAATATGTTGCTGTCATTTTTGATGGAGTTTCAAACATCGATCTATTGGTTGTAGGTTTTTTCACCCTGGTCAAAGTTTAGTAACTATGTCTTGACTTTGCTGCGTCAGGTTGATTAGGTGTTGTCTTCCCTTGTTTGTTCGTTCATTGTGTTTGACCTTTTGGGTCAAAGGTAATACAGTTCTGGGCTATATGCGATGCGCAGTGGAGAGCGCGAAATGAGACTTCCGTCTTGTTGAGTTGTGAAGTCCTGGCTTCTGAGGACGTGTAGGTCCATTGTGTTTTCGGGGTAAATCTTCGAAGTGACTGCGTTGGCAGTTCTCCCCAGTGAATCTCTGTGCGTCGGAATGGCGACAGAGTTCGTTATTATGTTCTGAGGATTCTGTGCAAGGTAACACCGACCTTTTCTACATTATTATGCATTCGGTGGCAGAACATGTTTAAGGTTACCAAGACTGTGAACTACAGCTCACCGATCCTACATTACAGAACTTATACATTATGCTCAAGATAGCTATGTAAGACTATTTGTCTTTAAACGTACAGAAGTCCAGTGACGAAGTTATATTGTGGGAACCGCAGATTGGCGGTATATTGATATCTACATAAGCATTACTGCAGGGTTGTTGTTTAACCTGCTTAGAAGAAGTACACAGATGACGCCATAACGAGGCCTGTGTTAAGGCTAATATACTACAGCCTGATAATGTGCAATTGCGGGGAAGCCAAGTTGTACCTGTATGTCAAAGTGATTAAGGTATCTGACGCGCTTAGTCAGAGATACCAAAGCGGCATTGTGAACTGTCATTGAATAACGGTACTATTGACCATGAACGAATATTGGAATGTTTACCAGCCTTTTTGAATGCCTGATGTATACCTAACGATTTCCGGTCAGCATGATCTTGTTTACACTGACTGTTCCTGTTGATGCTACTGTGTGTGTTATCGTCAATAAATGTTTTGAAACGTGCCTGCAGTGTCCAAGCATCTTTGACTACTGCATGTGAGTGTATGGGTTGCATGACACAACATATACGAGCCTAAACACATTCGCACCTTTATTTGCACCCACACTCAGCTCATCATTACAAGTACTACACATCTTAACAACATGTATACTGTCTTGGGCCAGTGATCACCTCAACCAGAGAAAAAGGCAGTTACAACAGGATGTCTACATTAGATGTCTTCATCCAGCAAGGGTTGGCCCTTGGAAAAACTGAGGAGAAATTGGAGGAATTTGCGCTTGCTCAATATGCCTAAGCACAAAAGGCTGAAGATAAAAAGATGCAAGCACAGCTAGACAGAGAATTTGAAGAGAAAAAGATTCAAGTGCAGCTAGACAGAGAATTTGAAGAGAAAAAGCATCAAAGAGAAGCTGAAGAAAGGAAGATTCAGCAAGAATTTGAAGAGAAAAAGCATCAAAGAGAAGCTGAAGAAAGGAAGATTCAGCAAGAATTTGAGGAGAAGAAGTTAATAAGGGAAGCTGAAGAGAGGAAAGAAAAACAGAAAATTGAACATGAAGAAAGACTCATGGCTTTGGAGGTAGAGAAACTAAAAGTGACGAATATGAGTAGTTCTCAAGCGACTTCTTCGAGCACAAAAAATCATGAATATAAGTTCAAACTTCCTCACTTTAATCCTACGAAAGATGACATAACGTTCTATCTAAATAGACTAGAACTTAAGTGTGAAACACATAAAGTAGATAAGGCACAATATGTCAGACAACTGTTGAATTCACTTACAGGTGAACCATTAAATATTATAATGGCAATAGAAGAACATGATAGGACTAACTATGAAGTTGTCAGAGCAGCCTTATTGAAAAGAAATCAGCTTAAAGGAGATGATTACCGTCTTCGTTTTAAGAATATGTTACCAGAATCTGGTGTAGAGTTCTCGGACTTTATAGGAAAGATACGCCTTACTTTCACTAGATGGATAGAGTTGTCTAAGACTGAACATACTTATGAAGCACTTATGGACTTGTTGCTTAGAGACAAAGTAATGTCATCTGTTAATGAGTCTTTTCTTGCCTTTATACACGAACGTAAACCTAAGGACATAAAAGAAATGGAACAATATTGTTGCCAATATGTCACTGCTCATCCACAACAAACAATTAGCAATATCAAGATTAAAGAAGGTTTACCCGTGGCTTCTGCGACTCCATACAATTCTAATTTCGGAGGTAAAGTTAAGGGTACTCAGCGCAACTTCGATAAGAAAAGTAAGCGTAACTTTGGTCAGGATCAACGTGATTCATGCCAAAGAGGCTCGTCTTCTAGGAATTGGAGGCAATCTGATAGCCCTCATAATTATGGTTCCAACAAATTTGGTAACTTTAAAAGGGGTAGCCACAATAAAAACTATCCTCGCCATAATTCTTTAGGAAGACAGCAGTATCAGTCTGATAGATATTTTCATCAAGGTGTAAATCACAATCACAATTGTGAAAACTAAGGTTCAAACCAAAATAATAATGGCAATAGGGGTAGTTACCATAATTCCAAAGGAAATAGTAATCGAGGTAGATGGCAGCATAATAATAATAGATCATGTCATCATACTAACTGTGCTGAACAAGAGTCACAGGGACTTAGTAATGAACAAAAGAACAGTAAACCTAGCGATAGTGCTAGTTCTTGTTCTGCCTTTGATTTTGGAGAGCAGCCCAATGCCCTCAGTGCACCACTTTATTTGAACCTACTACTATATCCACCTTGAGTTGCGGTCATCCTCTGCCCGCTCTTCCTGCCACAGCGGCGCATGACTGGAGAGGATCTCTTATTCTACATAGGGGTCTAATGAATAATGATCCAGTCTCAGTCCTCTTTGATTCTGGGTGTACCACTATTGGGGTTAGACAATCTCTTGTAGATCCTTCATGTGCCACTGGAAGAGTGATCAAATGTGTAACATTTGGTGGCACAGTGGAAAAATACTCTACCGCTATCATTCATATAGCTACTCCCTTCTTTACGGGAGAGGTCCAAGCGTGTCTGCTTCCGAATCCTGTTGCGGATCTTATCGTCGGGCGTATACACGGCATTAAAGAGTGTACCCGCAGCAGATTATTGCTTGGGAAGAACATAACTTAGAAGCTGCTAATGCAGTTATCACGAGAGCTCAGGCTCAGAATATGCCTCAGACTACATCGGCCGAAGGTGTTGAGGTACGTGATCAAGATGATCATGATGTGATTTCACGTGACTCTTTTATCAAAAGTCAACAGGAAGACATTTCGTTAAAAAAATTCTTCCTTCTGGCAAAAAAGGTGACCCAATTAGGAACACAGATCACAAATCTTGGATCACTATGAAGAATGGCGTACTAGTCCGTATGGTACAACACGCTGACATGTCTATACATTCACAAATTCTTGTTCCGAAAGAGATGAGAGTTAGAATACTGCAACACGCTCACGACTCCCAATGCGCTGGTCATATGGGATTTTCACGTACGAAGTCGAGAGTTCTTGCGGCTTTCTTTTGGCCATTCGTCAACAGAGACATACGTCTTTATTGCCGCTCGTGTAGAGTTTGTCAAGAAGTAAAATCAAAAGGTCCTCGCCATGCAGCACCTATCCAGGCTGCGGACATTCCTATCCGCCCATTTCAGAAAATGGCGATAGATATCATTGGTCCTTTCAAAATAAAATCAGCCAGAGGACATCAATTTATTCTTACATGTGTGGACATGTGTACTCGATGGCCAGAGGCCATACCTCTGAAGAGCATTTCGACTGCCGATATTGCAGACGCTCTTTTGCTGATATTTTCGCGGTTGGGATTCCCTAGGGAAATCTTGTCAGACCATGGCACCCAACTGATATCTGAGACAATGTCGCAAGTGATGTCTACTCTTAATATCAAGAGATCAATGAGTAGTATTTGTCATCCTATGTCTAATGGACTAGTCGAACGTTTCAATAGGACTCTGAAAAATTTACTTGGGAAAATAACTGAGGATCATCCTCAGGATTGCGACAGAGTCTTACCCGCTGCTCTCTTTGCTTATAGAGAGGTTCCTAATGAACATACCGGGTTTTCTCCTTTGGAGCTCGTATTTGGCGCGCGTTCGCGCGGCCCAATGTCCTTGCTTCACGATCTGATAGCTGCCGATGATATTAGTGATCGCACACAATCTTCTTACGAGTATGTCATTGGCCTCAGGCAGAAAATCATTGAAGCTTGCAAATTAGCAACTTCCGCATCTGAATTTGCTAAAGCAAAGGCAAGACAGTTTGCAAATAAAAATAGATGCCTACGTCAACTTTGTCCTGGAGACAAAGCATTTGTGTTACTTCCTTCCAGGGAAAATAGACTTCTTATTGGTTTGAAAGGTCCTTTTGAGATTGTATCTAAAATTTCTGATGTCGACTATGTCGTCGATATTGACGGAAAGCATAAAACATTTCACATAAATATGCTTACGGAATTTTATGAACGTCCAGAGTACTTACAACCTATCTTTCAAGCGATGGACGACGCTACAGTCGCTTGTGGCCATTACTCATCGCTGTCTGTCATACAGGATGAGGAATCTACTTTCTCTGATGTTAATCTTTCTCTTCCGATGATTCCACTTCATTCTACGGAATCATGGAAGGATGTTGCAATTTCACCTAATTTATCAACTAGGGAACAGTCACAAATCTCTTCCATGTTACAAGCATTTCAGGATGTTCTCACGGACATTCCTGGACACACTACAGTCATTGAACATGACATTGTATTGACTGACCATACTCCTATCAGGGTCAGACCTTACCCTATTCCTATCCACTTTCAAACTCAAGTCAAGAAAGAGTTGGACGAAATGATAAAGTTAGGATTAATTGAACCATCCAATTCGGCATACTCGTCGTCTATGGTTATTGTCCGAAAGAAAGACAATAACATACGCATTTGCGTCGATTACCGTAAATTAAATCAAGTAACGAAGTTCGATGCAGAACCTATGCCTCTGTTGAATGAGTTACTTACTAGACTTTCCAATTCTCGTTTCTTTACAAAGCTGGACTTGTCTAAAGGATACTGGCAAGTTCTTTTAACCGAACGAGCCAAACCTTTCACTGCTTTCTCTACACCTAGGGGTTTGTTCCAATGGAACTTTATGCCTTTTGGCCTTATGAATGCCCCAGCTACATTCGTACGCATGATGCGTCGAATACTGGCATATCGGTCTGATGTGATTGCATACTTGGACGATATCTGTCTTTTTAGCGATTCTTGGGAAGATCACTATCAGGGATTAGATGAACTGTTGTCTACTCTACGTGAGTATAATTTGACAGCTAAACCCTCTAAAGGCTACGTTGGGTTTAGTGAGATTTCTTTTCTTGGTCATCGTGTTGGTCATGGTCTATTGAAGACAGAAGACCACAACACTTCTAAGATACTGAACATCACTATTCCTAAGACTAAAAAACAGATCCGTAGTCTCTTGGGCCTAATACAGTTCTACGGAAGATTCATTCAGAATCTTTCCTCTATTACGGCACCACTCTCAACCCTATTGAAGAAAGGGTCTCCTAATATGGTGCGTTGGTCCCAAGAATGCCAATCTTCATTGGATCAGATTAAGTCATTATTTTCGTCTCCTCCTATTTTAAGACTACCTACAGCCGATAGGACGTTTGTCCTTCGTAGTGACGCCTCAGCAATAGGGATCGGGGCGGCACTGATGCAAGAGTATTCTGAGACTCTGCATCCTGTAATGTATGTCTCGAGAAAACTGAATGCGGCAGAAAGGAATTATTCTGTTCTAGACTGAGAATTGCAGGCTATGATCTGGGCAATTCTTAAACTCCAAAGATTCCTTCTCGGCGCGCATTTTGTAGTAGAAACCGACCAAAAAGCTCTCACAGCTATGCAGAATAAGGATTTGAAGAGTTCGAGATCCACTCGATATGCTATTGCTCTTCAACCTTTTCATTTCACGGTACGAGCTATCCGTGGTTCGGATAATGTGATGGCAGACATATTGTCTCGATGCCCACATGAAGCTACTTAGCTATTTTGTCTAGATCTACTGTTACATATCTAAAGTTATGATCTATTCTTACAATAACATGCTTCTGTAACACTTGTTGTCACTTTGTTTAAACTCATGGTTATGTATTGATTTCTTGCTTTCTCTGTTACCGTCTTCGGTAAAACAGGGGAAGGCTTTGTTTCATATGAAATAAAGGTCGAAAAAATTAATGCGGCCACATTTATAGTTTAGATATATATTAAGTGACTATGGTACATTATAATATTCCAAGAAGTGTACTATTTGTATTGTTATCAGCAAACCAGTGTGATATGTTGGAACGCTGTATATCTACGAGGACTTCTATAGACGTCCTAATGTTCCTTGAGGATCTTGCTTACAAGACATCGCCGGAATAGAGCATCGTCTTGGTCTGCTGACGTCATCAGATATTAGTTCTATACACATGTATAATTATATGTTTCTAAAAAGAATTTGGAAATGTTGTTAATGATTGACCATTCAAATTTATGGTTATATACGCACTATACGGCGTGAGATTTCGATGTTGGTGTAGTTTCTTTATGGAAATTGTCATTCACCATTTATACACATTGATATGAATTTTTTGTTGTAACATTACCTGCACTTTTGAGTTGGTTGGTAACACCTCCCCGGATACATTTACTTTGAGAAAATAGTTTCTCCTATCTAGTGAGATTTTTTTTTTCTTCTCACCAGACGCTCTACTGTGCGTCGATTGGATCTGACATTATGATGTTATATTTTTTGGTGATCCTTTCATCGGCGCATTACTTATGCGTTGTGAGCTTAATGCACCTGGCTCATAGATGTATTTCAAAAAAAAAAGTGCCATTTTTTTCCGGGAGGTGTGGTAATGTTGCCGTCATTTTGGACGGTGGAAAAAATGCCAACCTAATGTATGTTTGGTTTAATGTGGTCAAAGAGAGATAAATGTTTATTATCTTTCTGTGACAGGTTTGACTGGTGATTATCTTCTCCTGTCTTATGTTATCCTGTCTCAGGCAATGTCTTATAGCTGACATGTCTTAAGTCTATTTATAGGATCATATACGGAGTATCTTTATCACCCGTTTGCGCGGAAACGCCTGGTCTGAGTTTGCCTCGATCTGGTCCATGCTCTTTGGGCATGCGCGGGTCTTGGGTGAAAAAAGCCGGGAGACTGATTCAGAGAGAGAGTGTACTTGAGGCTTAGAACGGATGTACCGATCCGTAGATTCCTCTCTGCCAAGTTTTCGATAGGGATTGGAAATTCTGGGAATGACTGTTTTGTCATTCTTCCGTCCCTGAGTGTTTCTTTATGCCAGTATTGGCTGTGTTGTGTTACCTTAGAGTGTAAGGATTCTTTGAGAAGGTAACTGAAACATTATTCGATCTTTTCGTCTCGTTTAGATCTTACAGGTACATTTATCGCTGATGGCGACATAGTGAGCGAAGCTCACAAGGAGTTATTATACTGTACTCCAGTATGGCTTCATATTTGATAGACTAGGTCTAAGTTGACCCGTTACATACATAAGCCTAGGAATCATCTTTATGGATCCGCAATGCAGGCGGAATATGGTTTGGCAGAAAATATATTTATCTCAGAAGCTTGTGTAAACTGAGAGTGACCTGATTATCGAGGCCCGCGACCTGCGGCCTGATTTCGTTGTCATCATATTGGTCCGTGTTTACGGCCAATATTCTTCACCAGAATGAAGTATCTGGCATGTGAGGCCAGTCTGAAGTCTTTTGCTAATTGTAGGACAATGGCATTGACTTTGTTTAAATAACTGATATCGCCCGTACTAAGCAATATATTTGCTAGGGCTTACCTGACGGGGCTCAGTCAGGGATTAGAGCTATTGCATAAACATTAGACATTGGTCAAGACATTGTTACATGTCTGGGATCTGTGATGCCTGAAGCTGACCTTTGTAACTACACATATTATGTACACGATCTTATACTATTGACTGTTTCGTCCATCATCATCGTATTATCGTACGTCATGAATAAATATTGTAAAAGTCAGCAGCATTCCCTACTTCACTGACTTCTACTTGTGGTTGTGTGAGTTAATGTAAAGACGTCTAAGAGCCTATACGGCCTTCGTGTTATCAGCACTGTTAATTACTCACTTACACAATCAACCACATTGTTATACAAGTACTACACGTCTGAATCTACAGGAATACTGACATTATGTATGTGTCTACTATACCCTGGCGGCACCTCACGCTAGTGACCTAGATTCTCGCTACAACTTGGTACTGTCCAGGACAACACGACACGCTCAACGTACTAACATTCATAACACATCAAAACAGTACGTTACATCTGGGCATTTACACTGAACAACCTTTTTCATCTCCGTACAAACAGACTTTTACAATATGTTTCCTCCGAGAATGAAAGAGATACCTTGTAAACCAACAAATTGAAACAGGGAATAGTTAAACAGTCAGACGAAAGTCGGTATTTGATCAACTCGATACCATGCTAGCTGACAAAATTCCTTGGACACGTCACGATCATAGAACTGGCATCAGCTGGTACACGCAGCTCAAAAATCATGACGGGAAAGAGCGACAAAGAGATATAGAGAGATGGGGTATATATATAGAGACAGAGGGCGAGAACGAGAGAGAGTTCTTGTCTAACTCACAACGTGGATAGGAAATGATTCACAATACCGCTAATTCATACATCACAAAACAAAGGTCGTGTTTAGACATTATCTATGTGGCCAGTAGACATTAATTAAATTCATATGAAATGCCAAGCTGGATTGCCAAGCTGGTTCTTGGAAAATTCAATATTTCTCATCTTCGCCTCTTGTTCTACTTGTTTTGCATCATCATCTCATTTCTTTGCGCTACGCGCGGAGCGTGTAGTCACCAACGTAACTTGTTTCCTGCAGGAAGCCTACAACGAGCAGTCACATGATCTTGTAGCAATAGTTTGTGAGGTTGTACGTGATGAGGTTCCTAGCCCTATGCACAACGTCATATTAGTGGCCATGTACGACATGGATTAACTCAGTAGGATGCAGTCTTCCCGTATTTCTTTGTCTCTTAGAACTCCCCCCCCCCGCCTCCCATGAACTACGCGGATCATGTTGTGTCATTGTTGCGTGAGAAATTCTCGCAACATCGTTTTATTACAATATATATTTTATAACGCAAGGGCAACAACTGCTTGAAATTTATAGTCACTTTTCTCGGTAAGCAGCTGTCTCCTCGCGTTGGTATTGAATGCAGTTAAGTTTGCTATGCTAGGCCGTTTTCTCAGAAAAACGGTTGGCAACCTGTTGGGTTATCCTTTTAAGGTAATCATTCTTACGCTGGTTCGTAGTAAAGGTCCTTGCGTCTTAAGTTCTGAGCTGTGGTCATTTTGCGCTGGACTGCGCATGACTGGTCTTGTTGCTTGGTCGATCGGTTTCCGCCCACCACTAGTGGAGTGAGCGATTTGAATGGCGAAAGAGATGCCTCGTTGAAGAGGGGATCTCCGCTATTTTTTGTGCTGTCAGGGATGTGTAGTCCTCTTAATGGATATTTCGTTTATTCGAGATAATACCTCTAGTGTTTCCCACATGCCGGGAGGCATAATATTTCTGTGTATTTCCTGAAGGCAAGGTAAATTAACTTTTCATTAACTCTATCGATTTTTGGTCGTGAGCGATTTTTGATTCATAGCCTGTCTTCGAAAGTCGTCGTCACGAGATGTTTTCCCAGCTCACATGTCGCTGTATTGTACTGCATCGGTTGATGCATGTCCCAAGGACCATTACTTGCTACTTTGTTAAATGAACTAGGTTTGGAAAACCTTTATTATCTAGAGGATATTTTTGAGGACATTATTTATACTTCGGCAGACGTGTCTGTCTTGCTGAAGTCAGACTAAGGAGAGTGAACTGATCTCATACATCTGGTTATCTCCTGGCTGTTATAGACAAGGATGGAGTTTTTCACCTGACTACATTTACAGCACTATGAAATATAACATGCATCTGACTCATCATTGTAATGCTGTCTACCGTCTATTGCTGTATTGAATGTTGCTGTGATAATGACTGTTTGATGTGCCTACATATTCGCGTAACCATTTTGTCACTGTGGCGTCCACAATAAATAATGAAGAAAAACGTCAACGGCTGTTACAAGAATCATTGACTTTATACGTCGTCAGTTTACTGACGTCCTATGTGGATTGCCCTGTTATTTTTGTATGAACATTGTTTGACTGAACACATCTGCACACTACACAAAACCAGACATGCGGATACCATCCATCATCATATGGCATCACGCATCATTTGGTGGCCATAAGCTGGTTTGATTCTGGTACCAGCAAACACGGGGTCCCTTACCCACTTCATTTTCAACAAGAATTCATCAGCATCCTTCAAGAAATTAACATTCTTCAATACAGTCAACATCTTCAAAATTTTCAAAGTACTCGGCGTTGCCCGGTAAAAGTCAAAATTTCAATTTTTTGACGGAAACAAGAATTTGACAGTACCCGGCGTTGTTACATGTTGCCGGATAACTCGGACTGCTGTTATCTTTTACGCAAGTCAAGCAAGTTGCTGCTGTCAAGGTTCCAGTGCTGTCGTTTTTTGAGAAGGTCAAGTGCCGGTTGAAACGGGTTGTTTTCTGAAGAAGGCCAAGTACCGATTTCCATCAACTTACTTTTGGATTAGAAGGTCAAGTGCCGAAACAACTCAACACACAGTATTTCAGAAGCTCTTGTACCATCGTGTTAGCAGTGGAAGCAGTTCAGATGTGCCATCATCGTTGGAGCTTCGCTCTTTAGGACGTTGATTGACATCCGTTTTTTCTGCTGTTCTACGATTGGAAGCCTATAAGTTAAGTGGCCTGTTTGTATGTAAACTGTGCCCTTATACTTCTGCTGAGTCTTCTGTGTATCATCTCATTCTATATGTTATATGTTATTTTTATATTTATATGTTTATATTTCAGCGGGTTCTCGGTTGGGTGGTGTCTCCGTTAGATTATGCCACGTCATAGAGGTCGTCTATTGTGAGCGTTTTCTGTAGGGTTTGCATATTTCCGATACTGGAATTTGCTAAGCGACTTCTGTTGCTATTTATGTTAGCTGTGATGACATGTTTTAATATTGTTTTCGTTATTATTTCGCATTCTTTAGTTTTGTTTTGATTTGTTTGTATTTGTTAGCCTACTCTTGTCTATAATTTAGTTTCATACAACATTTTTGTTTATACACTGTGGTGTCATGTATTTTGTTTAATTCTATCGCAGATATCGTCACATTTTTTGTGATATTTCATTAATTTCTGCTTTATTTTTAGTTGATTTCTGCGAACGTTTTTGTATTGTTGCTGATCTTTGTTATTGTTTACATTGTTATTGTTTACATTGTTTGCATTGTTTACATTTTCAATGTTTACATTCTGCATGTGTTTACATAGTCATTGTTTACAGTTATAGTAATTAGTTAATGGGCTATGCTAATGCACTGTTACTACTACACTGATGATAAATGAATGATGAATAGTGTCGTGCACTATTGAATGAGAAGTGCACTTATGATCAAGAATTGAGTGTTGATATTTCATATACAAGTTCTTTGATTGGAGACTTGTTTCCCACAGAGACTGGGATAATATAATGTGATGTGAATATACAAGTGCTTAATTAAGACTTGTTACACTTAGGTTTGAAATAAATTAGTTAATTATTTCAGGTTTTGGACTCATATATTAGACAACATGTCTACATTTGAGCACTTTATTGAGCAGGGTAAATTGCTTGGGAAGACTGGTGATAAGTTAGAAGAATTTGCAACTGCTCGATATGATAAAGCAATGGAAGCTGAACAAAAGAAACTGCAGATGCAGGTGGATGAAAAAAGATTCCAAATGGAAATGGAAAAACAAAAAAGGGAATCAGAGGCTGAGAATAAAAGACTTGAAGCTGAAAGACTTCAAATAGAGGCTCAGGCTGAGGAAAGAAGATTACAGAGAGAGTCTGATGAGAGGAAAGAGAAAGCAAAAATGGAACATGAAGAAAAGGTCTTAGCTTTAGAGTTGGAAAAATTGAAATTGACGAACATGAGTAATGGTAATGATTCAAACAAGGGTTCATCTTCTGGTAAGGCTAATAATGATACTTTTAAGATTAAGTTACCAACATTTAGTCCTTCCAGTGATGACATAATGTTCTATCTGGACAGATTTGAACAAGCATGTACAGCTCATAACATAGACAAAGCAAAATATGTTTATCAGTTATCAGGGATACTGACAGGTAAAGCTCTAAGTATATTAAATATGGTGGATGAACCTGACAAGAACAATTATGAGGTTGTCAGGGCCGCTTTGTTAAAGAAATATCAGCTTAACGAAGACGGCTATCGTCTACAATTTAAAAACATGTTACCTGAAAATGGAGTTGAATTCTCCGAGTTTATTGCAAGAATACGCATTACTTTCTCACGATGGGTTGAACTATCTAAGACGGAAAAAACTTATGAAGGACTTATGGACTTAATACTTAGAGACAAAGTCATGTCGTCTGTCAATGAGTCTTTCCTTGCTTTCCTTCATGAACGTAAACCTAAAACAATAAAAGAAATGGAAGATTTCTGTTGCCAATACGTAACTGCGCACCCACACATAACCATGGGTAACTCTAAGGTGAAAGAAGGTTTACCAGTTGCTTCGGCAGCTCCGTATGGTCAAAACTTTGCTCGTAGATTCCAACAAAATTTTGATAGAAAGAGTAGCGGTAATTTCTGTCAAAATCATGGAAATCAATTTCATGGTGATTCTTCTTCGAAGAATTGGAGACAACCTGATAGTACTCGTTACTATCACCCTAATAATTATAGGCATTTCAAAAGAGGATATGGTAATAGAGGTTATTCCTGCCGAAGACCTCAGAACCAAACAAATAGATGTTCGCATCAATGTGAACATGATAGTAATCGTGGAAACTGGAATTCGAACCAGGATAACAATTACAATAGAGACAATAATAACTGCAGAGATAATAATAACTCTGATAACTTCAGAGGTAATAATAGTCGGGGTAGATCTCAACACAAAAAAAGAGATATCAGCAGGCTAATGCTGTACAACAGGAAACTGAGGGAGCCTGTAATCATGTTGTTGATAATAAAAACTTTGACGCTGTCACTGGTTCTGCTTTTGACTTTGAGAGAGCAAACAAATGCCCCCAATGCAGTACTTTATTCGAACCGGGTACCATAACTACTTTGAGTTGTGGTCACCCACTTCCCGCTCTTCCTGCTGCTGTTGCGCATGACGGGAGGGGTTCTTTAATTCTACATAAGGGTCTTGTTAATGATACTCCGGTCTCACTACTTTTCGATTCCGGATGCACCACTATTGGTGTTAGACAATCGCTTGTAGATCCATCTTGTGCTACAGGAAGGGTTATTAAATGTGTCACATTTGGCGGCACTCTAGAAAAATATCCTACTGCTGTAATTCGCATTGCCACTCCTTTCTTTACTGGAGATGTGCATGCTTGTCTCTTACCTAATCCTATTGCGGACCTTATTATTGGTCGTATTCACGGAGTTAGGGAGTGTACCCCACAGCAGATTGCTGCTTGGGAAGATAATAACATGCAAGCTACAAATGCAGTAGTTACAAGAGCACAAGCTCTACAAACACCCGAAACTTCACTGAATAGTGATAATGAAGTTGATAGCCAAGATAGTCACTTAGTAATCACTCGTGACTCTTTCATAAAATTGCAAGAAGAAGATCCTTCTTTAAAAAAATTCTTCGTTCTTGCGAAGAAAGGTGATCCGAATCAGGATACAAATAGAAAATCTTGGATTGCAATGAGAAACGGCGTACTTGTACGTATGGTACAAGATTCGACTACGTCGGCACATTCGCAAATTCTTGTTCCCAAGAGCATGAGAGTGCAAATATTGCAACATGCTCATGACTCGCAATGTGCTGGACATATGGGTTTTTCCCGTACGAAGTCGAGAGTCCTTGCGGCTTTCTTTTGGCCTTTTGTCAATAAGGACATTCGTATTTACTGCCGATCATGCAAGGTATGTCAGGAGGTCAAATCTAGAGGACCACGACATGCTGCGCCTATCCAGGCTGCTGACATTCCTATTCGGCCGTTTCAGAAAATGGCCATAGATATTATTGGCCCTTTTAAGGTCAAGTCGGCCAGAGGACATCAGTTTATCCTTACATGTGTCGATATGTGCACACGTTGGCCAGAGGCTATTCCTCTTAAGAGCATATCTACTACAGATATCGCAGATGCTCTTTGGTTGATATTTTCTCGCTTGGGGTTCCCCAGAGAAATATTGTCAGACCATGGCACTCAACTCATATCTGACACTATGTCACAGGTAATGTCTACCTTACATATTGAACGATCTCTCAGTAGTATCTACCATCCTATGTCTAATGGGTTAGTTGAGCGTCTGAATAGAACGCTCAAGACTTTGCTTGGTAAGATAACTGAAGATCATCCTCAAGATTGGGACAGGGTTTTACCCGCGGCTCTCTTTGCCTATAGAGAAGTCCCTAATGAACACACAGGATTTTCTCCCTTCGAACTTGTCTTTGGCGCGCGTCCACGCGGCCCTATGTCTTTATTACACGATCTCATCACTGCCGATGATATTAGCGATGAAACTCAATCCTCATATGAGTATGTCATTGCTCTTAGACAAAAGATCATTGAGGCATGTAAGCTAGCAACTGCTTCATCAGAAATTGCTAAAGAGAAGGCAAGGCAGTTTGCTAACAAGAATAGATGTCTACGACAACTTTGTCCAGGTGACAAAGCATTCGTCCTACTCCCCAGTAGGGAAAATAGACTTCTTATTGCATGGAAAGGTCCGTATGCAATAGTCTCTCGGATTTCCGATGTTGACTATGTGGTCGATATTGATGGAAAGCATAAAACTTTCCACATAAACATGCTTTCGGAATTTCACGAACGTCCGGACTATTTGCTGCCTATTTTCCAGGCAACGGATGATGCTCCTGCACCTCACGGTCATTATTCATCCCTGTCTGTCATTCAGGATGAGGAAGCTACCTTCTCTGATGTCAATCTTCCCCTTCCAGTGGTTCCATTACATTCCACGGAATCTTGGAAAAACGTTTCTGTTTCTCCTAATCTTTCTGGTGACGAACATCGACAAGTCTCGTCGATGTTACAAACATTTCAGGATGTTCTCACTGACATTCCTGGACACACAGATGTCATAGAACATGACATAATTCTTACCGACAATAATCCAATTAGGGTTAGGCCTTATCCTATTCCTATACACTTTCAGTCGCAAGTGGAAAAGGAATTGGATGAAATGATTCAATTAAATATAATTGAACCATCGACTTCACCATATTCTTCTTCCATGGTTATTGTCCGGAAGAAGGATAAGAACATACGAATTTGCGTTGATTATCGCAAATTGAATCAGGTCACAAAGTTCGATGCTGAACCGATGCCTTTGTTAGAAGATCTACTGATTAGACTTTCTAATTCTAGATTCTTCACTAAACTTGACTTGTCTAAAGGTTATTGGCAAGTGCCTTTAGCAGAGCATGCCAAACCTCTTACTGCTTTTTCTACACCTAGGGGTCTATTTCAATGGAATGTTATGCCTTTTGGTCTCATGAACGCCCCTGCCACTTTCGTTCGCATGATGCGTCGAATTCTGTCACATCGTTCGGATGTCATCGCATACTTAGATGACATCTGTCTCTTCAGTGATACCTGGGAAGATCACTATTTAGGGTTATATGACTTACTGTCCACTCTACGTGAGAATAATTTGACAGCAAAACCTTCTAAAGCTTTTGTTGGTTTTGGTGAAATCTCTTTCCTGGGTCATCGTGTTGGTCATGGTCTCTTGAAGACAGAAGACCACAATACTTCCAAAATACTGAACATCTCTGTTCCTAAAACGAAGAAACAAGTTAGGAGTCTCTTAGGTTTAATTCAATTTTATGGGAGATTTATTCCAAATTTATCTTCGATCATGGCACCTCTCTCAACATTGTTGAAGAAAGGTTCGCCTAATCTGGTCCGTTGGTCTGAAGAATGCCAATCTTCACTAGACCAAATCAAGAATATATTTTCTTCTCCTCCCATCTTAAGATTACCTACTCTTGATAGGACTTTTGTTCTTCGGAGTGATGCTTCATCCACTGGGATTGGAGCAGCACTGATGCAAGAATATGCAAATACTCTGCATCCTGTTATGTACATTTCTAGAAAACTAAATGCGGCAGAGAGGAACTACTCGGTTTTAGACCGTGAGTTGTTAGCGATGGTTTGGTCAATTCTAAAACTACAAAGATTCCTCCTGGGCGCACATTTCATTCTAGAGACTGATCAGAAAGCTCTTACAGCTATTCAGACTAAGAATTTGAAGAGTTCGAGATCCACTCGATATGCTATAGCTCTTCAACCTTTTCACTTCACGGTACGAGCTATCCGTGGTGCGGATAATGTGATGGCTGACATTTTGTCTAGATGCCCACATGACTCCAACTAATACTTCTGTCCTATATTTCCATATATTACAGAGTCATAACACACCTATATTACTACAATAGATTAGCACATCTGTACTCACTTTATATGTACACACTATCGTGCTTTGTTGTCATCTTCTTCTGTTCGTTTTTTAAGATGATAGAGGAGGACTGAGTAGTTAATATAAGGGCCGTTAGTTTACTAAACAGCCACAATTATTAATAATGTATTGTACCTTATGAAGCATATTAGTTATTAATTAGCATTATATTGCTTGTACTTTCTCAGAATGTCATTGATGAGCTGAGGACTTACCTTACTATTATCAAGCATGACGAGTTCTAGATTGTGTACTTACCCTCGGAATACCAGAGCATATGTCCTGGATCGTCATGTAGTTTAACTTTACTATGTACTTATGTCATTACATGTCAAAGAATGTACTATTTAAATTTTTCTATCAGATTTGTACATCCATTTTTAAAGACAATATTAGAGTATGCTGTTTAATGATGATTATGGTAACTTGCATACGTATATTGTGTTTACATGCTAACGTGATGTGTGTTGGTGACACCTCCCCGATGTGAATATTTTTTGAGACATATTTATTTTTCTGTTGAGGTATATCCTCACCAGACACTCTATATTTAGCCTCATGTTAGGCAATTTAATTATCAGCGCATAATTCGTGCGTTTTGAGCCGCTTATCGCATGCTCTTTGATATTTAAAAAAAAAAAAATGTTCCACATTTTTTTTTTATCGGGAGGAGGTGGTGATATGTTGCGTGATAAATTCTCGCAACATCGTTTTATTACAATATCTATTTTATAACGCAAGGGCAACAACTGCTTGAAATTTATAGTCACTTTTCTCGGTAAGCATTTGTCTTCTCGCGTTGGTATTGAATGCAGTTAAGTTTGCTATGCTAGGCCGTTTCTCAGAAAAACGGTTGGCAACCTGTTGGGTTATCCTTTTAAGGTAATCATTCTTACGCTGGTTCGTAGTAAAGGTCCTTGCGTCTTAAGTTCTGAGCTGTGGTCATTTTGCGCTGGACTGCGCATGACTGGTCTTGTTGCTTGGTCGATCGATTTCCGCCCACCACTAGTCGAGTGAGCGATTTGGAATGGCGATAGAGATGCCTCGTTGAAGAGGGGATCTCCGCTATTTTTTGTTCTGTCAGGGATGTGTAGTCCTCTTAATGGATATTTCGTTTATTCGAGATAATACCTCTAGTGTATTTTCCACATGCCGGGAGGCGTAATATTTCTGTGTATTTCCTGAAGGCAAGGTAAATTAACTTTTCATTAACTCTATCGATTTTTGGTCGTGAGCGATTTTTGATTCATAGCCTGTCTTCGAAAGGCGTCGTCACGAGATGTTTTCCCAGCTCACATGTCGCTGTATTGTACTGCATCGGTTGATGCAGGTCCCAAGGACCATTACTTGCTACTTTGTTAAATGAACTAGGTTTGGAAAACCTTTATTATCTAGAGGATATTTTTGAGGACATTATTTATACTTCGGCAGACGTGCCTGTCTTGCTGAAGTCAAATTAAGGAGAGTGAACTGATCTCATACATCTGGTTATCTCCTGGCTGTTATAGAAAAGGATGGAGTTTTTCACCTGACTACATTTACAGCACTATGAAATATAACATGCATCTGACTCATCATTGTAATGCTGTCTACCGTCCATTGCTGTATTGAATGTTGCTGTGATAATGACTGTTTGATGTGCCTACATATTCGCGTAACCATTTTGTCACTGTGGCGTCCACAATAAATAATGAAGAAAAACGTCATCGGCTGTTACAAGAATCATTGACTTTATACGTCGTGAGTTTACTGACGTCCTAATGTGGATTGCCCTGTTATTTTGTATGATCATTGTTTGACTGAACACATCTGCACACTTCACAAAACCAGACCACGGGCACCATCACTCACCTCATGGTGCACGCGTCATTTGGCGGCCAATTACTCAATCATAATATAAATTGGGCGTCATCATTTGGTGGCCATAAGCTGGTTTGATCTGGTACCAGCAAACACCTCAGGAAGTTATTTCATATTTTCCTCGAAAATAATTTCATATAGTAATGTGGCCCCACATAACTTAATATTGACGGACAAGAGAAAAAAGGCGCGAGAACCAACGCTAGCGGAGTTCAAAGGTCGCTAGCGGAGTTCAAAGGTCGGTCCCGCAGTGTCTCACACTTCAAAATCTCCATTTTAAGACTCTTTGATAGACAACCTAGACCAGAGTTTCTCAAACTTTTTTATCACAGTACCCCTTTGCACTCTTAAAAATTATTGAGGGCCCCAAAGAGTTTTTATTTATGTTTTGGGTTATGTGTATTGATATTTACCGTATTATAAATTTAAACTGAAACATTTCCCAAATGTACTTACTTCTTCTTGTATTTCCGCGCAGAAGCAAGAAATACTTCGGAGCTTGAAATAACGACGGATTGGGCGATAATGAGGTTACATAGATTATAGCAGGTATAACCGGAGATAGCTAGTAATAGTACAGTAGAAAAAATGAGAACAAACTGAGTTAATCCATGAAAACGCACATTTTTATACCCTAAACCTTCTACCTTAGAAACTTCTAGAAAACAAAGTAATTCACAAGCATACACTCATTTTAGCCGTCAGACCGATGACGTCATCACACGTCACGTAGCCTCTAGAAAACTCCACTGTACATTCGTAAGAGACTGAGAGATAAAAGGGCAAATAACGTCTTAGATTATAATGGAAATAGGTTTGACCTTGCGAACACCCTGAAAATGGATGCGCAGACCACACTTTGAGAACCGTTGACCTAGACAATCAGCCAGGATCATCAGAACACAGCCTTCTATGGTGGATAATAAATACAGGATCTGCCTCTGACTAGGTTTGTGTGATCTATAATATTGATATAAGCTTTTTTTGTTTGACTTTTAATGTGTCAAATAAGTGCAATAATAATCAAACTAAACACCGAGAAAACTAACAGAAAGTAATAAGGAAACTGACATAAACCGGATGTATCATCATCATGGCTACCTTTTACTCCCCCAGGAGTCAGGGGCGTCAACAGCACGAAACCAATTCTTCCCGTCCTATGACATCAGCTCCAGGGATATAGAAGAAAGCAGTGGTTAGCTTTGGGGATTTTGGTATCTCCGTACAGTTTTTCCTGGAACGGTTCTGATGATGGTCATTTCAGCTTTCTCTGTTCCTCATATGTCGGACAACTTTGAACAAGTAGGTCTAGTGTATGACAATAAATAATGAGGCCGCTGTAAAACTGGTAAGGAAACAAATATATTACTGAAGCACATTAAAAACGCACCACTATTATGTATACTGATGCCAAGAAGCTGGAAAAAAAAGTGTGGGAATGGATTTTCCCCGTGTTTGTCATGAGGTAGAGAGCGAATGGCTGCTGGAATGGAAAGTGCATGATTCAACCCACGGGTTTGTGTACAGACTACATGAAAACAATGAAAGTTACACTTGCAACACGATTCCCAACAGCTATGACCCTGAAAGTGTGTACGCGTTGTTGCAGTATACTCGGTATAAAAAGGCCGTTGAGACAAAACACCCAGTACATGTGCTTGAAATGCCACGACTATCTGAAAACGACCGCCAACGAGCCATGTAGTAGTAGGGAATGCGCAAAACGATTATGATTCTGCAGGAGCGCTGCAGGAGCATGACTTTTATATAGCAAAAATTCTGCAGGAGCGCTGCAGGGGCAAGATGGCGGACTTGAGCTAACAAGGGGAGGTTATTTTTAGAGGTATTTTGAGATAACAAGAAGAGGAGGGACAAGATGGCGGACTTGAGATAACAAGGGGGAGATAACAAGAAGAGGAGGCGCAAGATGGTGGACTTGAGCTAAAAAGGGAGATTATTTTTAGACTTTTATATAACAAGAAGACGATGTTAATATAAGGAAAATGTGGCAAGATGGCGGACTTGAGATAACAAGAAGACGATGTTTATATAAGGAAAATGTTGCAAGATGGTGGTTTTTTTTATATATTATTAGTATAGCCAAATTAGGTAGTGTTAAACAAACAACATTTAGACTTTTAGATAATAGGAAAATATATATTTAGACAATATGTATACGTTAGATATAGACATATATTGAGACATACATATTTTACAACATTTATACAAACATTTAGACAAACAATTAGACGATATATAGGTAACAAAAAAGCGTTTTGGTTAATATAGTTTTTATTTTATATTCAATAGTGTTTTTTGTAATAGCAAAACAGATATGGTAATATATAGTATTTTTTAACGTAATACATTATGCAGTAATTTTTTACAAAATGTCCATTATGCAGTAATTTTTTAGCAAATGAATATATAATTATATGGTGTATATGGTGACATTATCAAACATTGATATTTTCACATAGTGATATGTACAATAATACATATATATAGGTAGATGTATATCACAGTTTGTTTATACATTATCACAGGGGTACAGGCCAGACCTTGAGGGGTGTCGTCACATTGTCGTCACGTCGTAAGAAATATTTTATGTTTATATACCTGTAGGTATCTGAAAGAGACAGTTTAAATGTTGAGGGCTGAGGTGGTGACGTTGTCGGGGTGTACTTGTCGTTTTATGTAAAAGTAAGACAGGGCGTTGCGGTGTTGTTCGTATGTGTAGATGGAGGAATTGTGTGCCCGGAACCCGATATTTTTCCCACCCTGTGCCTGTTGTGTGTTGAGTACGACTAAGAAAGTGTGTTTGTCTACTTTGTTGTGGTGTTTGTTGAGTCCTTTGGTGGTGGTTTTGTCGTAGTCGCCAAAACAGTGATATGTCTTGCTACAGAGGGAAACCATCCCTCTGCCTTCGTACTCTAATTTAAAAAGGCCCGGTGTCCGCTTGTCGAATAAGGTTTGTTCGCGGCATTTCTGACAAAGGGCGCGCGTTTTACCCTCGGTAGCGACGAAAACGGGTCTATGGTCGGGACATACTTCGGCGGGGAACCACTGGTGGTAGGAGCTATAAAATTCCTGTCGCAAAGCGGGCTTAACAACGTCCGCTAAGTTGTCTGAACTAAGGGCCAAGTAAAGGCTGTCTGTGTCCGTCTCGCACAACTGAAAGTCTGACCTATCTACAAATTTATCTAAACAGTCGTAGTAAAATTCTAACATGCGTAATTTAGTGTATTGGTACACGAAAAATCCTATCTGGACGGGGAGGTCCCAACATATAGTCTGTTTCAGTTTCTCTACTTCGAATATGTCGTCAGTCACTAACGTCATTTTCCTAAAGCGGGGTGAGTTTATTTGGTCAGAGGTACCCTCGCCCATCGTGTACGAGACATCCACATGCTTCGCTTTATTGGTTAATGTCTTGCCGTAGGCCGCGTTACCTAGCAGTTTCATGGTCTCGCTGGTAATGGCGTAGGCAGGATCAGTATCACCCTGTCGACGCGCGTTCGAAACAGTGTCCCCAAACCGTTTGAAACACGTCACGGGTGTATACTCAAGCACCTGGTAGATACAGGTGACTTCTAACCCTTTGGTTAGGTACCAGCGAAGCAGAGGTGTCGTCAGGAGAATCTTTTTGCCCACATAACTCCCGATCAACGTCCGTCTGGGGGTAGTCAGGAGTTTATGTTTGTCGGCGTATTCCCGCATGAAAGGCCCAATATCTTCCCTCGTGACGTCGACATTCTTAAAAATGGGCGTCATCTCAGAGAAATGGTCTTTTAAAGAGTCGGGGACATGGATGTCACACTCGACTAGGCCAAACAAGGTCTCGTCCAGCACCGAGGCGAGAATATTTTCTTTTGTCAGGGGGTGCCGACATTTCGTGTAAGATGGTTTCTGGTTCGGGAAGGTGGCGTTCAGAAAACGACGGATTGATGGGTCGGTTTTCTTCAACGCCTGCCACTCGCATTCCCACATTTCTACCAATTCGACGTCGCAATGGCCCCGTAAATAAGAACTTGTTTCCACCGTCTTTGCGTACAACTCAGCCAATGGTTTGTTGTTGACTGGGTTAACGTCACGACCGGCGGTTAGTGGGCAGTTAGGGTGGCCGTGGAATAGACACCCATGGAACTGGTAGGCGGTTCGAGAGTATCTGTCCCAACCGTCTACCCTAACGCATACATCACCCAACGCCTTCTCACGTCCGTTAAACTGGGTTTTTAAGGTCACTTTTTTTGGTGGGAGATCCAAGCCAAATAATCGCGGCACTGCACGGTATATTTGTGGAGTTTGTGGTGCTTGAAACCATCATCCTTGTACCGTCTAACCGGAAAGTCAGTGGGCATTTTCTGCATTAACGCCCACAAATAAAGGGCGTTGGCATCAAAACCTTTAATGGTTTGAACAGGTTTGCCACCTCTAATGCGGGTTTTGCCTTGCTCGTGGAACCTGTGAAAAATAATTGAGGGTCCCCCGACGATGTTTTGGCGCACGATATTATGCAAATCTACCTCCTGCTTCGAGCATAAAGAAAACATGACGTTGGGCGGGAGGGTTTTGAAGAGGAACTTTAACGTGACACCGGGCACGGAGCTCGCATCTTTAAACATGTCTACACCTAGGCGCGCGTAAAAACTAACTTGTCGGTCTAACGCTGCTAGGAAGGGGACCACGTCTTTATTGTTGTACCACGTCAGAAAGTCGCGTAACGTGGTCATGTGGTTCTCGACCCACACCTTCTGGCACTCGGCGTACTCGTCGGTGGAAATGTTAGTGTTTTTAAGTTTGGAAAAAAATGCCGAGTGGGGTGGTAACGCGGTTTCATCTAACTTTGCTAAATCTGTTATGTACTCGTAACAAAAATACCCTTTGGTTTCTTTAACATTGTACGCCGCGAGATATTTGCTATAGCTAAAACCGGGGGCTAGGTAATTGACTATATCTAAAAACTTTAAGTCGCTAGTGGCAATACACATAAAATTATTATTTCGCTTGACTAAAAATTGGAAGTCTTACCCCATGAAATATCGGATGAGATACGGTTTGATTACGTTCACGTCGTACTTGCCCGAATTGAAACCTAATACGGGTAGCTGCCCCAAATAACCCTCTAATCTAGCAAGGAGCCCGTCTGAATTACCGATCGTCTCTAAAGCCTTGAGTTGTGTGCAAACGTCGTCAAAATACGCACGCAGAATCTCATAAGAGGCCGCGGCAATTTTGAGCAGATGGTCAGCCATCCTATTGACCAACTCCTGTGGATCACCCGTTGTGATAAAACACACGGGGGTTTCAAAACCGGGGACGTTAGAAGCCACCGAACACGACAGGGGGACGTGTTTGGCTGTGTAGGTAGTGGCATTACCACTTGACTCTAGAGTGTTCTCAAAAAAACACTCATAGTCAAATGTGGCGCGATAAGGGAAGACGAATTTTGTGTCGACGTCTATCCCCTCCTCCTTGATTAAGTCCCAAATGGTCTCTGGGGGATTATACACACCGCCTCTAAATGTTTCTCTTCGCTTAGAGCCGGTACAGCGCTTTTCATGGTGCGCCATATCCCTATAAATCTTCCACAACTTACCGCAATCGGGACACGAAAAAGAGTTACTGGCCCTATCAATATCTGCTATGTACATGAAGTGGTTCTTAAACATTAACAGACGCAACGTATCTTTAAAAGTGTCACTACCTCTAAGTTTGGGGGTCAGGTTTTCCTCATCGTCAAATTCAAAAACGTCAATATTTACGTTAAAACATTTTTCTAATTGGGGCATATCGATTAAACTAACCCCGGGGAAATCGATGAGGGACCTAAGTCCCTGCTGTGTGTGCCACTGCTCGACTAACCGACGCGTGCTTATTCTAACGTTTGTAACGGCACCACCCCTAAAAATGGCTAGACATCTAAAAAAGCAAAAGTTATCACTGTATGGTTTGGAGCTTGAGTCGTGTTGTAGTGTATGGATGTGGTGATTGTTCGTGATGAAAGAGGGAATGTCTTGTATGCAGCAGCCGATGGGAAAGTCTTGGATATGGTACAGATAGAACGATGTCGCTGGGATGGCTTCGACAAAGTATTTTGTGTTTGGTCTATTTAATTGTGCTTGTGTGACAATATCGCTGTCGTGTAATTGTGAGAGAAAAGCTTTGAAATCTGTGATGTTGTTGACTAAGTGTGGCTGATCTAAGACGACTGTGTTATTCGAGGAAGCGTGAAAGAAGCGAAGGTCATTTGTTTCTCTGTGTCTCAAGATGATGTGGAAACTGTAGTTTATTTTGAAGCGTTTTGTCTGTTGTGTGAAGACAGGGAGCAAGAGACGATTCCAGTCCATATTTTCTGTTGATCTGTGAAAAAAAGTGAATGTGGACAGATATTTATGTTTATTGGAGTGTGTTTTAATTGCTTGCCAGTTATCGATGTAGATTTGTTTTATGTCATCCTGTAAGTCTTCTAAAGAGTCTTCTTCTGACGACAAGCGGGGTTTTTTAATATGGGTTTGGGTGCTGGTCATGGGGCGTTTCTTGGTCTGGCTTGTTTTTGGTGGGTGGGATGGGATGGGGCTTGTTGAATAGGGGGCTCTTGGCAGTGTCGAAGTTGTTGGTGTTCTCGACGATGGTGTGCTCCCTGCTGCAGCAGATGATGATGATGTGTCTGTTGTTGTCTGTTGGTGCCCCGATCTCGATGATGATGATGTGTCTGTAGCTGTCTGTTGGTGCGCCGATCTCAATGTTGTTGTGACATCTGTTGTGGCACCTGATGTTAGTGTCTGTTGGTGCCCCGATGATGATGCTGGTTGGTGGGTTGATGATTCGGCGCCTGCTGGGGCACCTGATGTTGGTGCTGTGGGATATGAGGTCGAAAGCTGGTTAGGGGTGAGGTGTTGTTGTTTTATGTGGGCCCGTAAACTGCTGCGTCGGGTAAAATCTTTCCCACAAATGTCACAGCTAAAACCAGGCATTGAGTGGACTGTTCTTATGTGCTGTCCTAAATTGTCAAGGCGGGTAAATGTTTTGTTGCAGCGGGGACACGTGAGACTGTGCCCTAGTGCAGTGGTGGTCCCCACTGATTTGTCTATAGCGCCCGCCGGTGCAGTGGTGTTCCCCACTGGCTTGTCTATAACAACAGCACCTGCCGTTGCAGTGGTGGTCCCCACTGAGTTGTCTATAGCGCCCGCCGGTGCAGTGGTGGTCCCCAGTGGGACGTTTATAGCGGCTCCCGGTGCAATGGCTTCCGCTGTGGAGGATCTCGGGGCCGCTGGGCCATGAAAGACCTCAATATGTTGTTGGAGTGCATCACGACTTGTGAATATTTTAGGACACACACGACAGGGGTGTGTCGGTGCAGCATGTACTGTCCGCATATGTCTCGTTAGGTTGCTTTGACGAGTAAAAGATTTGCTGCATTGGCCACAAGTGTAGTCTTGAATTGCTGACATTTCTGTGAAATAGAAACGAAAACACATTACTCACACATAAAATTAAATACAACGAGAGAGAGCGATAGAGAGAAAGAGAGAGAGAGAAAGCCAGAGAGAGAGAGAGACAGAGAGAAGAGAGAAGAGAGAGAATAAACACAGTGTTATTTCTTATTCTATGTGAAAGAAATTACCCCGCGCGCGCGCTGTGCAAAGATATCGATTAAAAAATCCAGCCTGCGCGTGACGACCTGCTCTGTCGTTTAAGAAACTTTAAGAATGTTTTGATACATTTATTGTTAAGTTTATTATCTCTATATTTTTACATGTATAGTACTGTTAAAAAATATGCTATGTTCTCTTTAATTTCTTTATTATGTTTAGTTTGTAGAAATGTACCATCAGTTGAAATCCAGGCTGAGTAAATGTCTAGCAACAAGGATAAGCGTTAGTCTTTTTTTCCTAGTACATAATCGGTTAAGTCTTATAAAAAAAAATATGTTATGTTCGGATTTAACAGATAACAATTTAGTCTCAGAGTTAACATTTTAACAGATAACAATTTAGTATCTGAGTTAACATAAAACACACAGTTATTAAGCTGAGTTAACATCTTAACAGATTACAATTTAGTCTCAGAGTTAACATTTTAACAGATAGACTATTTTGAAACAGATTTTTAGCAATACGGGCTAGCGAAAAATCGAATGCACAGATATATCTTTTTGTTTAAATATTTAATACAACACACGCATAACGAAAACACTTATATTTTTAAAGATATACATCCTAACACAACACACGCATAAACAAGCAACTAAACCTTTTTATAATTTTATTTAACAGAATTATTTTAACAACCTAACACAGAGTACCGAATACACACACACACACACGCACACGCACACACACATACACACACACACACACACAGAGAGACACACGCATAAACAAGCAACTAAACCTTTTTATAATTTTATTTAACATAATTATTTTAACAACCTAACACAGAGTACCGAATACACACACACACACACACACACACACACACACACACACACACACACACACACACACACACACACACACACAGACACACGCATAAACAATCAACTAAAACTTTTTATAATTTTATTAAACAGAAATAATTTAACACCCTAACACACGAAAAACAGATATTTTTAAAGTTATTTATGGTGTCCTAACACAACACAAGCATACACAAACAACTAAAACTTATATATTCTCTAAATAGAAATAATTTTTTTAACATCTTAACAAAACATACGAATGAAACAGAATAACTTACTTTTAGTTGTCTTGTTTTCGGAATTTCTTGATCTCAACGTCTGATTTTTTTCTTCAAAAAGACTGATCCGATCTGAGCGGTGGCTGGTTACAGAATGAGATATCTAAATCATTTCTTCCTTATATCAAAAGATTTTGAGACAAACACTAGTGTGAATACAGAAAGATTCGGATGTGTATTCATTCGCGCGCCAGGTTTAAGGAGCGATTCGGTTCGAACGTCCGTGGTACGTTCGCTGTTTAATTACAGGACATCTATGTTTATCCACCTGTTATTACTGGCAAACAGTTGCCTGTAAATTATCACGTACCGACAAGAAATAACTCACCAATGTTTAATTACTGTCCAGGTGTTATGAAAAAAGAGTTTATCGGATGGTAATAAGATACCTAAACAAACAGCACTGTTGCTCATTCGTCGTTCGTTTGCCACGGCTCATTATCGATGAATATCGACAATTCGTTTACACAGACACAGCTGTTTTATAACTTGACTCGAGTTGTACCATAAGCAAACATTTGTGACACGTTCCACCATAAAATTAGCAAACATTTTGTTTGTGACTCGGGCAGATGTCTGGTTGTCGAGAAAGAAAAGGCATTAGCCGTATTTAAACATCGGTTTACAAAAAAATATCTAACAAGTATGTTGAAATAAACAAGAAAAAGTTATGAGAAACACAGACAAGTTGAGAAAGAGAGAGAGATAGAGAGAGAGATAGATAGATAGAGAGAGAGACAGAGAGATAGAGAGAGAAAGAGAGAGATAGAGAGAGAGATAGAGAGAGAGGGAGACAGAGAGATAGAGAGAAAGACAGAGAGAGAGATAGAGATAGAGATAGAGATAGAGAGAGAGATAGAGAGAGACAGAGTGATAGAGAGAGAGATAGAGAGAGAGACAGAGAGAGAGACAGAGAGAGATAGAGACAGAGAGAGATAGAGACATTTTTAGACTAAAACATTAAAGGAGAGAGAGATAGAAAAACAAAACAAAAAAGAGATATTTATGCTAACTTTTAACACACGAATTTGTTTAAAAGTGTATGTTGTCGTATTCTTGACCAGTGATTCTTACGTTTTTTTATTCTCAATATATGTTGGTTGAGTTCTTACATTTTTTTATTTTATTTTCACAATGATTCTCAAATTCTTGATCAGTGGTTCTCAATACATGTCGGTGTCTGGGGTTCTTACATTTTTTTATTTTCACAATGTTTTACACTTCCCAAATTCTTGATCAGTGGTTCTCAATACATGTTGGTTGAGTTCTTATATTTTGTTACACAGTGATTCTCAAATTCTTGATTCTCACGTTACTCCAAAGGTTCTCACAATGTTTTACACTTCCCACCTTGTAGATCAGGGATTCTCAATACATGTTGGTGTCTGGGGTTCTCAAATTCTTGAACAGTGGTTCTCACAATGCTTGATTGTTACATTTTTTTATTCCCACAATGTTTGATTCTCACGTTTTTGTTCTCACAATGTGTAAGGCTTTTGATATAAAATAACTGGTTGTAAGTGTGATCTATCATTCTTATCAATGGACCCAAGGTTTGTACATCCTTTTACCTGTTTAATCTCAGGCCCTAGTTCTTGTGGAAAGACTGTTTTTGTCCAGCGTTTCCTAACACATATCAAAGATATGATCACACTCGTACCTGATGAAATTATTTGGTGTTACGGGGAATGGCAACCTTTATACAATTCCATGACTGGAGTTCAGTTTGTTGAAGGACTGCCCGATATTGAGCAGTGGACAGGTGATAAGAGACGGTTGGTAATTATCGATGACCTCATGAACGAAACAGATGAACGTGTAACTAGTTTATTTACAAAAAAGTCTCATCATAAAAATATAAGCGTATTTTATCTCGTGCAAAATTTATTTGGCAAGAACAAAGAACACAGAACCATTAGTTTGAATTCTCATTACATTGTGCTTTTCAAAAATCCACGCGATGGATCGCAGATTGTTAATCTAGCTAAACAGATGTACCCAGGTCGGACTGCCTATGTGCAGGATAGTTTTAAGGAGGCAACATCAGTTCCACACGGCTGTTTGCTAATTGACCTCCGGCAAGACACACCAGATAATCTAAGGCTTCGTTCAAGCATCTTCCCAGAGGAGCAACATATTGTTTAAGGACCCAAGTAAAATGGGAGAAAAAGTAAAAAAACATGCTGATATGTTAAAATTTCTAGGTACAGCCAAACCACCAGTCATCAAGGCTGTTATGAAAACAGCATCACCCGAGCTGGTAGGAACACTCTGTGAATGTTGTCACAACGTATTAAAAGGTAACGTTACACTAACTCCCAATCAGAAGAGACGTATGCATCGTTACAAAAACATCCTGCGAACCCTTACCAAGAGGACATTATCGCTCAAAAGACGAAAACAATTTTTACAAACTGGAGGTTTTTTAAGTGTGTTGTTAAAACCTTTACTAGCTGTACTAAGAGGTTTTTTGTAAAATGGCTAAGAAAATGATTTTGATGGATCCTCGTTTGTTAGAAAAACCTTATAGACCACCCGATGCTCTAAGAGATAACTCGGGAGAATTGGACACTCAAATGCAACTAGTCTTGGATCGACAAGATCTGCCAATCGGTGACAAGGCTAGACTCTATCAACAAACATTACAGCGTTATTTGACTCGACTAGAACAGTACAGCCTCGTACCTCTAGGTCTCGTGGATATTAAACAACCACCACAAACCAGCGAACAACCCACTGTACTTAAAGAGGAGGTCGTCGACAAAACACCTCAGTCACCACCCGTCACACCCACTAATCGAAAAAAGGTGGCTAGTAAAGTGCGAGAAACATCGTCGTATTCACTCAGAAGAAGGAAAAAGACGCCAAAGTGGGAACCATGGCCAAAGAAGTGATTTTAAAACGACATTACTACGACCCAAAACGAGCCGGAGTTTATGGCGGAATCGCCCCCTTACAACGTGTAACCAAACTTAGTCGTAAGAAAATTGAAGAGTGGTTAGGTCATCAAGACACCTACACCCTACACAAGCCGGTGCGCAGAAAATTTAAACGACGTACGACCAGTGCAGGTGGTATCGACCAACAGTTCCAGGCTGATTTAATTGACTTGCGTGGTTTAAAGAAATTCAACGATGGGTTTTCCTATCTAGTAACGTGTATCGATGTGTTTAGTAAATTTGCTTGGGCTGTTCCTCTGAAAAACAAGACTGGGACAGCTTTAGTAGCAGCGGTAAAGACAATTTTTAACAGTCGCAAACCGATAAATTTTCAAACAGACAAAGGCAGTGAGTTTGTCAACAAAACATTCTTAAAGTTTCTTAAAAACGAAAAGGTCCATTTCTTCACTACGGAGAATGAAGACACCAAAGCAGCTATCGTCGAACGGTTTAATCGAACCCTCAAAGAAAAAACGTGGCGTTACTTTACCAAAACCAACAGTCTTCGCTACGTCGACGTGATACAACAACTGGTCCACAACTACAACAATTCGTATCATCGGAGTATTAAGATGACGCCGGTGGAAGTTACCCGAACAATCAAGAAGAAGTGTGGCGTACTTTGTATTCGACTCCTGATGTCGTCGGTAGAAAAGTCTATTTTAAACCTGGTGATCGCGTGCGGATCGCCCAAGCCAGACAAACTTTTAAAAAGGGTTATACGCCGGCGTGGACAGAAGAGTTGTTTACGATCAGCCGACTAAACCAAACAAGACCGGTTACGTACGTCCTTAAAGATGATTCTGGTGAGGAATTGAAAGGTTCTTTTTTACCAAGAAGAGCTGCAACGAGTCGGCGACAAGATAGTTTATCGAATCGAGTCCATTTTGGAGGAACGCCGCGGTGGCAGGGGTGTAAAAGAATATTTAGTCAAATGGCTCGGTTATAACTCGTCATTCAACAGCTGGATTTCGTCCAAACAACTAGCGAGATATCGAGACTGATGGATATTGAAGAAGACGTGAGCACCCCAGTTTTGAGGCCACCCCCTCCCAAGACCGCGAGAACCTCGTTCTGGCCTTTTTTGGGGAAACTAGTCCCGCGACTAGAGATCGTTTTCATCTGTCAGATGATCGTTATATATGTCGTCATCGGTGTCTCATTATTCAATCTGAGTCGGAGCAACGCAGAGGGACCAGACGGCAAGTTTTGGATCGCTTTAATGAGCAGTTGTCTGGGTTACATGTTACCTAACTCCAAGATAGGATGAGTTTTTACGTGACTTTACCCAGCAATGCCTCGATGAAAATATACCCAAACAATAACGCCGGTCACTTTTTCGTCAAATTGCCACAGACTATAGACTTGACTTCACGTTACGAGGTTGGTTTGGTTGAGATTCAATTTCCCAAAAGTTATTTTAACGTGCTAGAGGGTGATGTATGGGTACATTATTTTCCCAACAAAGAAGATGAGTCTATACTACTCACGTTACCAGCTGGTCTATACAGTCACCCGACACGCTGATCGACGAGTTGAATCGTTTGCTTTTAGCCACGGATGTGGATGAAAAAGCCCGAGTTAGATTCCATTTTAACAATAATAAGGCCACCTTGAATCTGTATGATCCGGAGGTTGAAGTTAGAATTAGCGAGACGTTGAAACACATGTTAGGTTTTCCTGCCTCACTCGCCACAGACATTGACCCAATACTACGAGGTGAGACTGAAGTGCAAATGGATAGCGACATGAAAAATGTATACGTGTACTGCGATCTCGTAGCGGCGAGACCGGTTGGAGATGCCTCTGTCTCTTTGTTACGGATTGTGCCTATTTTGGATAGGACTACCGCTTCTGTTTTCAGGATTTACGACAAACCCCACTACGTACCCCTGAGCCGTTTTTCGTTTGACGCGGTGGAAATCCTTTTAACTAACGATCAGGGTAAGACTATCCCATTCACTAGCGGAGCTTCGGTGTTGACACTACACTTCCGAACTCACAGACGGTTTGATTTTGACTAGAAACATAATGGTGAGACACGTACCCATCCGACGAAACCCCAAGATGTATGAGGAGTTTTACTGCAACCAAGCTGGCCATGGGATGCCAGTGTTTATCGGAGGCAGAAGTCAAAGAGGACATGGTTTGGGTAGTTTTTTCGGCGGGCTCGGTCGTATGGTTCTCCCGTGGTTAAAAACTGGAGGCAAAGCTTTACTCAGAGAAGGGCTTGGGACCGGTCTACAGGTCGCGAGCGATGCGTTAGCCGGCAGAAATGTTGGCGAGGCATTTCGTGAACGAGCGAAAGAATCTGGTCAACGTTTATTACAGGGAGCGGTTGAACACCTCACCACTAACCAATCGGGTAGCGGACTTAGAAGAAGAAAAAGAAAAACGAGAGCTGCCCCACCTGGCGAGCCGAAACGCATAAAACGCCGTAACCGAGCTCGACCTTCTCATTCGTTTTTTTTTTTTCAACGCCAAGCAAAAACTACATAGTTCCTCACCAACGTCCTTCTCAGGACGCCACTATTCGAGAAAAGTTCGCATTATCGTCAAAATGACCCGAAAAAAACCGCACGCCAAGAAGAGAAAGATCTACACCAGCCCACCAGCGCTGAACCAAAGCAAAAACAGCCAGCCGGGAAAAACAGCTAACCTACCTGCAAGCGCGATGACTGAGAGTCTGAGTGGCCCGACTCCTTGCGAGGCAGAGGAGAGAGCAGATGCAAACGTCCCTGGCCTAGATGAAGTAAACAGGCACAACGCATCCACCGTCCTTTTCAAGGCGAGCGAGGAAGAAGATGATGAAGAAGACCCAGAACATGAAGAAATATTGAGAGCGATACAACAGTTGGAGCCGATGATGGAAAGAGTACAGAAAAGGGCAGAAGCAAACGTCTATGGCCAAGATTATAAAGACCCAGAATATAAAGACATGTTGAGAGCGCATCAACAGATAAAGCAGATGCATGAAAGAAGAGAGAAAAGAAAACAGGAGCTTGAAACCAGGGGGCCACCACCGCACATACCAGAATCGTCAGCAGAAACCCTATCTACCACAGTGATGCTGCACAAAACACCGTTGACACCACCACACGATGCCGAGATGACAGCCGACCCACCTGCAAGCACTATGAAAGAATTGATAGAGACAGCTCAGCAACACAGACAGGTACAAGAGGAAGATATCGCAGAGACCAATATAGAAGCACTTCGAAGAATTGACGACGGAGACGAGGTCCTTAGACTCGCTCTTCAAGAAGCGATAGTAGAAGTAGACCCAGGAGTGCTGAACATCGAAAACACTGAGAAGCAAGCTACCATTCCTGGTCCTACGGAAACAACAGCAGACAACTCAAGGGCCCAGAAGCAAGATATAACACCTTATAACAAAGAACGGGAGCAAGATTCGAGCCAAGACTGTGGAGGGAAACAAAGACCTAACACCAAAGGGACAAATAACGCAGAAACGATACGGGAGAGGATCGTAAAGATCACCCAGACGTCAGGAAGTGAGGCCTCATTCAGGGCCCTACCCGACAACAAAGTGATCAACATCCTCGAGGTGATAACTGGAAGAAGAGGTATCGCTAAAGTAGGGAGGCACGAAAAGGGAGTCGTGCTTTCGCTCAACAACAACCACAAACAACCACTTCACTGATGACCGAACTGGAATCTAGTCCAAAAGAAGTCCAGTTGCCCCACCAAATAAAAGTGGTGGTGGAGAAGTACATAACAACAAAGAAGTTGGTCATCAGAGGGGTGGATACCAGTTGTTCCGAAGCCGAGGTCCACAGACGCCTTCAGGATGAAAACGCAAATCTAAAAACCAAGCAGGTCGAGAGACTAAAAACCTGGGCCAAGAAAGATACCAATCTGATGATAGTTACGGTAGAAGGATCGACAAGACCCGAGAGACTGACGCTCGAAACCACAACCAAAAAGACAGAAGCCTATATCCCTATGGTGATGCAGTGCTCCAACTGCCAGCAGTTCTCGCATACAAAGAAGACGTGCAGGAGGGATGCAGTCTGTCGATATTGTGCGGGTGGCCACCCATACCACGATTGTCCCAAGGCGAAGGAGGACAACAACTACAAAACAATAAACTCAAACCGCACCTGTGCAAACTGCCTCGGAAACCATGGGGCTAGATACCGAGGCTGCCCGATGTTCCAGGAAACCAAGAGCATCCTGAAGGAAGCGGTTTCCAAAAACATCCCCTTCAAGGAGGCAAAACACAGAGTGGCTGCGGATGCTGCAGAAAAACAACGCACGATAGACAGACGACAGTTACACAAGCTGACCGCTGAAGTCAGAGAAATGAAAATGAAGCTGCGAATCGAAAAAAACAGCAAACAGGCCGCCGAAGAACCAACCGACAGTGGAGAAGATGCGATAAACATGCAGAACATAAAACACGTGATGGAAGAAATGAAAAAAATCCAGCAACAAGTAGAAACAGATGTCAAGAAACTGAAAGAGCTGACAGAAGAAAACACAAAAATACTCAAAAGAATAGAAGCAGAAAGAAAAACCATTGAGGAAATATCATCAAATAGCACGCGAGAAACTAAAACGAACAACCAAGCAGTAAAAGAAATCATCCAAGAAACGCTAGAACAGCTACTACCTACGATAATTGAAAAAGCACTGTCACAGATACAGGAGAGCAAGAAGACAAAAGCAACAGAAACTATGAGCGTAGAAACACACAAAACAAAACGAGCCAGATAGTTGAGGCAGGACATAAAAAACACCATGAGCGCGACACGGCACCACAAACGGACAAAGAGGAACCCAGACAGCCATCTAGTGGTCCTTTTCAGGACCGATCACCTCCAGGACTACGAACGAGATAACAGTGAAGACGATAACACCCTATATACCCCAATTATAACCAAACTTTCAGGTTGAACAGGGTATTACAGCAGCATAGTAGACGAAAACAACAACAACAACAACAAGTGTCAACATTCGCTCAAGATTACTCTCGGCAGAGATACAGATAGAAGAATGATGCTTCTATGTTAGGGAGCCTTACAGGAATTTTGAGAAAGAAAGTATCATAACTGAGATCATCTATGATGTCATGAACTTTTTATCTTACCGCCCCTTCTGTGAGGAAAAAGAAATTTGCTCGTATTGTCTGAGCCCCAACTGAAATTATTCAGCAAAATGTTACTTTGATAGCTCTGTATGGTTATGTGTTTAAAATAACTAAGTCATACGAATGAATTCACTCAATATTGATTAAATATACTCGTACTATCAGTTTGTATTTACGTATAACAAATTTAATAATCAATTGTAGTTAACAAAGTTAAAATAGAATGATGTATGAAAATGAAGCACTGATGTTTTCAGCACTGGTAAGGACTTTAAAGTGGCTAGCGTTAATAAATGTTATTTTGCTAGGCCTGACTGTGATACTTAACTAGCCAGGTATTGACGACGATTTGTTGTTGGTGTTGGGTTTCGTCATTGTTGGTTCCCAAGGGTTTTGTTGACTGCTCCGTCTATTGTCAAATTCTGTGGCGGTAGCACGTCCCTAGCGGTAGTGGTCGGGGTAACTACTTCAATTGTCAAGGCAAGCTTCTTCAAGACCCGTCTGATGTAGACGTCTAGTGTAGCCTGATGTCAACTTTATCCATAGACTCGTACCACAAACTCACAGAAAACAAATGTTTCTTCTGAGTATAGGGTCTTCTGACTCAGGTGCCCTCCGCTTCCATTCCATCACTTCATCTTCCTCAGAAACTTTACCCTCAGTGACGGATAAAAGTGCGTTTGGACAACGGAAAACGACAATTGCATGATTTAAACATGTTTGACTATACACATAAACTGATTAAAAACTTAATTAATAAATATGTACACCATGATGTCATCATCATCCCCTTCCTGCTTTACATGGAACCTGTGGCTATCTCTGCTTTTGGTTTCTCGTGAGGAAACCTGCATAAAGCAGTCACCAGCTCTTGCAGTGATGGTTCGTAAATCCAATAATTTTATATGCAGAGGTTGAGCCTGTACATCCACAAGCACTTTACACATGTTAAATGCAAAAATATAAAATGATAACAAGGAAAATATTACAACTTATCCGATCTGGAATGAATATACATACTTCTTGCACAGGAAAACTTCCGAATACTGTCTTGCCACTGGTTTGAAGAGGCCGTCTTACAGGTGGTCAAGTTATTGCTTTAATTATACTCCCAACCTTATTCTGCATGTAGGTTCCTAGGACTCGTGGTTTCCAGAACTGTAGTCGAGTTTTCTTCCTGTCTAATATCAAAAGATCCTCTAATACTTGGTCGTGTGCCGATGCTGGAACCCTGTTTTTATTCTTTATCCTGAATTCTATTCGTTTGGAAAGTTGTCTTTGCGAAATGGAAATGCAGTGAAGTAGTCTAAAAATGTTGCAGATTATAACGGACATTTTCGCCCTCATATTCGTGTGATTTCGTTGGAAACAGCTCTAATCCTGAAGTTGTTTATTCTAGCACATCCGTGCCAGATTTAACATTATAATCTCCTCCCCGATGTTAATTCCTTATAATTGTTTATCACTGCGAAGTCCATCTGCAGGATGTATTACATCACTGTCCGTGTCTTAATCTTCAGCAAGATGGTCATTTCCTACATCCCAGCGAGATATGCCGTCTATTTTATCATTTCATGTTTGCGAGCTCGCACCTTATTAAGCGGCAATATGGTAGCGTGTATCATCCCCAGACAGAAAGTCGGAGTTAACAATAGGAGTATCGCTCAGTGTAGACTTTTATTCCGTCTGGAGCTAGCAATAAGCGAAAAATCAATATGCCAGTCCACTACTTCGCTACGAGTCACCGATAAAAAATCTGGGTTTTCACACTTTGTCATCTTGTGCAAAGGCAATCCCGGCTTATATTTTGCCATCCTTTTCTGTCTGGGTGAAAGCTACTATTACCTAACGTAAACAACCTCACCCTACACAAACAGAAATCAACGTTGCTTCAAAGAGGTCAAGTGCTCAAGTAAAATTAGGAATTGACGAAGTAGAACAAGATAGAAAAGAAAACCTTGAACAATGAAAGTAAAAACAACGATAAGGAGAGAGTGCTAAAAGGGAGACGGAAAGGCATAGGAGAAAGTTACAGGATGTCATAGAAAAATGTAATGATCAAAGATTTGACTTGTCACACTCTTACCATATGCCTGAGGAAATAGTAAAGTTATTCTTTCTTTGGCTCCTCAGAAACCCTAGAAATACACTGGATCATTTTATGTATATCATCATCAACCTTTGCCTCCTCAAGAAGCACAAGCCTTCAACAAACGTATGCCTAGTCTTGTCATCAGTTCCACATTGATGGCCTTGTCGCGCGATTTCAACCCTTCTACGCCTATTTATTAAAGTCTTTAGCTTTTTGATTGTCGTTTTTGTTACTCTCCATTTTTCAGAGCCGTAAAATAGAACTGACTTGACGTTGAGTTGAAGATTCTTATTTATGTGTTGGAATTGGTCTCTTTTGATTTCCGTATTTTTACCAATGCAATGAAAGCTATTCTAGGCTTTTGTAATAATTTTTAAAAATATATTTTTATATTGCTGCCAAGGTATAAGAATAATTCCGGGCAGGAATCTCCTGTACATTCACTTTGTTGATTAATAAATACTGTAGTTTCCATTAGTGCTTCTTAGAATCTACCTGATTGGTTGTCTTTATGTTTCCTGTGGCAGTTGTAACAAATTAAAATATTATTAAATTAATGATTTCCAAATCTGCTGTAACACTGGACAACAAATTTTGACTTTTTGTGTGTATCTGAGATTAAACCAAGTTATCTTTATGTTGGTTGGGCTGTTGAATATGAAAATGGCCGTTAAAACACCAGATTAGCTCTAGTTTTTTAAATATCTATAAAACAAGTTTTACACATTTGCAAATACATAACATATGATAATAATGCTCACAGCAGAAATGATTCACAGCGACGCCTTTTTGCCTGTCACTTGTAGTGAGTTTCTGGAGCATCTCTCACAAGGGGCCAACAATAGTCTGCTAGCATTATTGCATTCCTTTTCCCTTGGTACCTTTTTTTCGAGGGTAGTAATGTCCTGATGAAATCTTTCCCCATGCTCGTCACTGACAGCACCGCAGTCAGCAGGGAAGAAATCCAGATGAGAGTGTAAAATGGTAATTTCAAAGACATGTTGCACCCTAGTCCCTCGTAGCGCTGCAAGAAGGTTTCTACAAGCTCCTGATTATAATCTTATGCCATTTCTTTTCGATGCTTGGAGCTGTAGCTTATTTTCTTACGAAAAACAATCCGTCTGTATTCTTCTACGCAAATTACATAATGCACATTTATTTTTGTGAACTGTATGGAATGGTATATATGAGAGAACGTGTGTGTGATAGCATGTTTATATGTGTTACAGTTTGTGTGAGTATAAAATATATGAATGTTTGTATGTGATGATGTGAATATATGTCACTATGCATGTGTACACGATTACTGGATGTGCAATGATGCTGTCTGCGTGTGTGAGCGCGTAGTCGTGTGTAAGGACATGAGTGTCGACAAGTTCTTTACAATATTTACGACGTGTGGTAGATAGTCGGCAGTGTGTTGATAGTGTATTTTCTACCTGTTCGTAGCGATTTCAATATGCACGGTAGCCTCACCGGCAATGACTCATAACAGTTTTCATCAAAATTCAAAACTGAAAATTCATAACGTGAAAACCAATGTCAGCAACGACTCAGTCAGGTTATTCAACTCTGCTCTGTTATGTAAACTGCAAAACTGGTGTAGACCTGTAACCATGACATTACCATACTCAGTTCGCTGCTACTGTAGACACGGTTTTTCGTATAAAGTAGTCACGTCAACTAATGGATGTAGACATAGTTTCTCGTGTAAAGTAGTCATGTCAACTAATATATGTAAACACAGTTTCTTGTATAAGGTGTCACATCAACTAATGGACTAGTCAGCTCTCGTTATACGATTACTACAGGGCGTTTTAAAAATCACTTCCTATTTTGAAATGTTATATTCTCACTTGTATCTCCTGTCAAAATAATTAGCAATAAGTGAAATTTGACAATTATACGTTGTTTTTGTTGTTGTTGTTTTTTGTTTAAATCTCAGAAACAAAATAAAATATAAAATGATGAATGAACTGACGTTACAAGCAGGGCCGGATTATCCATTAGGCTAAGTAGGCTGAAGTCTAGGGGCACAGAAGTCTTTGGGGGCGTGTAAGTTAAAAATAAATCTTTAATGTATACATTTATGGAAAACAAGAAAATGTTTGCACTTTCCAATCGCATTCATAACGTTCTAAAATAATGGTACAAACAAAACAAAAAAACTTAAGAGATAATGCACCCCGGCAAAATCATAAACAATACTATCGACTAGATATCTATCGCGTCACGAAGGGTGCACATATTGAGTCTTTGTAAGGTACCGGTATGCTTAAAAACTAGCAGAGATTGTCTTACTTGTGTGAAAGCATCCTCGTACCACATCATGGGGCCAAGAATACATTTTTTTGAAAAGGGTACAATCTTTTTTGGACACTCTGTATATACCATCACCATGCTAAGTAGTTTGAAAAAATATTTAAAATTATTGACCATTAGGTGAAGGAGGGGGGAGGGGGAGGGGCAAACACCAAAAAATCTAGAGGCCCTTCTTGGCTTAATCCGGCCCTGGTTACAAAAGTCAGCAAAAACTCTGCCCGCTATGACATCATTATGTTGAACAAACCAGATTTAACACTGAATTGTAAAAATAATGTGATATCTCAGTTTGTGTACTAATATAGCAGTTAATTATCTTTATGTTGACGTTTGTTTCATATCAATTAGTTGTGTAGGAGTGAAGACATAGCAATTAGTTGGGTAGGAGTGAAGACATAGAAATTTAAAAATTTTCACTGGCCCTGTACAATCGCCCTGAAAGCAAGCGCAATTTCCCTCTCTTTAAAGTGGATACTCAAGAAATTATGAGCTTTCATGAACGCGCGCTTGCGCAGACTTGAAGGAACAAAATGGCACGATTTTTTTTTCGTAAATAAAATTTTGCCTCGTTTTGGCTAGGCGTTCAACCTAATCGGTTATATTAGGGCGCATGTCCAAATATTGAAAAACCTTTAGGTCTGATGACGTTTACAATTAATATTTTACAACAGATTACCAATGTGGAACTGATAGAAATACCCAGTTTCATCAGAAGTGGGAACAAGACGCTGTGGATACCACACACACTAAAGAAACCAGTTTATAGCATTACAAGGCAGTTGTAGTAAAGGAATTCTCATGGTTATAAAAAAAAGACGCAGATCAAAAACACAGAGAAATGGGAGATTAGAGACATGCCTAATAAATTATAAAGAAGACATGGAAAAAACTTAAACGAATGTCACAGCACAGGATAGCTTGGCGTGAGTGAGTTCGGGTCCTATGCTCCGTTTGGAGCCTAAAAGTGCCGCTGGTTCCTTCAAAACAAACCTTCATACATCCCCTGTTATTTTTCTTTCAGATGCAATCCCTTGTCAGTGACAAACCAATATCATTATTTGTCGCATTTTGACCTTGTGTTCTTTATTATAAACAGTGCGCAATTACAAAGCCTGCATGTATATAAACATAAAAGAACGTAAGACCTAAGTGTACTATTAACAACACAGGGTGGTTTAATGAATACGATGGTCATGGACATGAATATGAAAAATTAATAACAAATCCATCATTACAAAGCAATTATATTTACCGTACAAAATGAGATACGTCTATAGCCCCGCCTCACGAGCGTGGAAAATTCCTAGCTGCTTACAAAAATAGACTAATAATGATATCAATATTTGACACGTGATATCTAGATAACAAGAGCTGTATGACACATTTTAGCTCCCGGGACAACCAGTGTATGTTACGGCCCCTTCCTATGTGCGGTGAAAGTAGACGAGACTTACTCGTAGCTTCCTTCGTCTATAAGTACACATCAGGGGCGGAATAAACTTTGGGCATTTCAGGCGCTGCCAGAGGGCTGACAATTTGGATTTAGACATTTACAACCAGTAATCAGGGGCCAATAATTCTTTTTTTGTTCAGGGGCCCCTAGTACTTTGAATCCGCCGCTGGTACACGTCACAATAGATTTAAATATATATTTAAGCTCTATGGGTTCCTGGCTTTGCTTTTGAGTTAGGGAAGGAAAAGGCAGCGAGGATGGGAGCTGGTCCTCCCACCTGATGATGCTGAACCTTGTGTAATAAAGTCGCTAACACTTCACTCCCCTACTGTGGGACTACCTTTACCTTTGACCTTATTATCTACTAACAATGTAGACAAGTGTCTTTATATTCTGCTTCGTTTTCAACAGTTCACCTGTAACACACTTTCATTTCCTAGCATAAACTGAAAACATCTGTAATCTTCTCCACAACATAGGGTAAGTCTGGATCGACTAACCCACCCAGAACATTCTCCATTATAATGGTAATTCATGTTTGCACCTTAGCTGTACTAGCTTTTTATGACGATGACACTTAACTAATATCGCTGTATTCAATAAACATTTCATGACAATGTGCGTCGCTATGCTGCAGAACAGGTCGACTCTCATCATGAGAACTTAATGGAAACAAATAAATATAGTTTATAAACACCGAAGAAGGTTGATCATATCTACAAACATTGTATTCTAAGAAATACGGCATTCTTGGCCAAAGTTCAAATAGACAAAAATCACCGAACTTACAAACAATTCGTGAAGAATCACCCAACGATATTGAGCACTCCACTGGACGCCTACCACATACCGCATAGGATTGAAGTGTATGTAGGAATTCTAAAAACATTAAACTTTAATCATTGGAATAACCTCTAGAAGTAAATACACACCAATTTTATCGCAAAGGAACTCAAGAAACCAAACATCGACTATCATGTTATAAAAATAATTAATTAATTATTAAAGAGCAGATACATAACTCTTTCAGTAACATATCCAAGAACTTTATGGAAGAAATAAGTATAGTTAACAGTATACACTGACGGATGTAAATTAGAATATGAAGGAAGCTGGTACACGAATATATACTCCAACATGGAAGCTAAAGATAACAATTAGAATAACTAAAAGCACATCTAATTGAAATGGTGCCAAAAGCAAAAGCACTAGTAATAATTAGATACAGAGTATTTCCAAATTATGTATCCACACTTTGAATGCAGATAACTCAATTATCATTTGAGATAGAATTATGGCATTTTCACATTTAAAGTCACAAATGTTCAAAGTTTATACCACCTCCAACAATACACTGTTCACAGCGATGAACAACTCACTGGAATTTTGTATTGTTACTAAATGAATAGTGAAACAAGAAGTATTAATTTGATGTCTCAGGTCTCTCACTATGCACGTTTTGAGATAAGCACAACCTTCTATAACAATAAAACAATAAAAACTTCACGAGTAATAATCTATTGACAATATTTATTTGTTTGTATCATTATTCCGCTCTATTCTTGCAAAATAGCCAAATTTAATGTTATGTGTGAGTTATGTGCATTCGAAGTATGTATACACAACTTTAAAAAACCTTGTATAATCTGCCGCAAAAACTAACAATTTTAACTGACTCAGTGTCAGCAATTCAAACACTAAGAAATGTACATGACTGTAGCCAAATGAACATATAGTAAAATAAATATTGCACCTAGCGCATGCTTAACTAATAGAGGTTGTATAGTTGCATGGACACCTTTAAAAAACGGTAAATATCGCCCCATAGCAAATACTGCCATAGGGGAGGGATGTTTTAGACACTTAATCATATAGGAACGCTCTTGGATACCTTCACATGTGGAAATTGAAGGATATGAAAAAGCTGACAAGAAAGCAAAAGGAAGAAGCACCACTAACAGCATAAACATAGACTTGATCACAACGGAGATAAAAAAAATACTATAATACAGAAATTAACTGAGGGTTGAAATCAAAACTTGAAAGGCAGACACGCCCATAAGCTGCTGAAAGCTCCAACACGGACATGTCAGATATCGACACAGTAAAAATAAAATTGAAACAAAACAAAACAAAAACAAAAAACCTGCAGTAAGAAGCAGATTAGATTACAACTAGGAATATGAATATTTATGATGTAAGAAACCTGCCGTGTAACATGTTTGGAAAAAAAAATGTCCTAACACATTATCTGCTAATGTTTAAGATATATTAACAAAACAAATGTCCTAACACATTATCTGTTAATGTATAAGATATATTAACACAACAAATGTCCTAACACATTATCTGCTAATGTATAAGATATATTAACACAACAAATGTCCTAACACATTATCTGCTAATGTATAAGATATATTAACACAACAAATGAAACTACAAGTAGAATACTTAAAAGCACAGAACTTACTATCGACATCGCTAGGAACGTGCTAAAGTTGGGATACCCAGGGAGCTACACAACATAGCAACATTTTATGTTACCAAAACAAGAATCAGCATATAAAAGACAACAAGAACAAATTAGTAAGGATACAAGAGACATTTATAAAATAATTAGCAATCTGTCAAAAAATGACAGCAAGGTGTGTGATTTCTGTCTCATGTCCTGAAGATGGCACTATTCTACTGTATTCAGTTTCATCCTTTCCTTTTCCTTCCATCTTTTACCCTCTACCGAGCAGCTAAACCCGTCAACACACACAGGCACTTAGAAATCGTAATTTACAAAAACATACATATAAATAATAAAGATAGATGACAGAATTAAAAAAAACACAGACACAGCTTCTTCGAACGCATTTCGATGGCAGAACGTTTACGTTTGCCTGTAAGGTAACCATTCTAGCCACTAAACCACCGACACACCTTGGTATACGTGCTTTGATCAAAGACACATATATATAGCTTGTATTAATTACCTAGGATGCATAGTAACAACAGATGGCGGGGCAGTCAAAGACATCAACATCAGAATGAATAAGGCAAGAACAGCTTGTTTTAGCCTAAACAACATCTGGAAGTCCTCTCAATACAGCACAAGCACAAAATTAAGATTATATCAGAGCTGTGTGCTTTCTGTGCTTCTCTATGGTGCGGAATGCTGGAGAGTTACAGAGAAGGAAATGTCGAAATTGTCCTCTTTTCACACAACATGCCTAAGAAAAATTCAAAGAATCTTTTGGCCGAATACCATCACCAACCAAAATCTGCTTATTCAGAGCAAGCAAGAGGACATGCACACCATCATAGCTGGCAGACGCTGGAGCTGGGTTGGCCATTTCTTCAGAAGAGACCCCAATGCCATCACAAGAACAGCTATGCTTTGGACCCCTGAAGGAAAACGAAAGAGAGGCCGACCAAAAACAACCTGGCGGAGGACTGTGGAGGCTGAGATGCAAAGAATGAACCAGAGTTGGGGCACTATACGAAGGATGGCCGCCGACCGAGCAAAGTGGAATCAATATGTTGTTGCCCTACAAGACGCCACTAGGCGTAATGGCCACTGACTGCTTTGACGGTCGGCGGCTAAGGATCAAAGAAGAAGAATATATATATATATATATATATATATATATATATATATATATATATATATATATATATATATATATATATATATATATATATATATATATATATATATATAAGTTCACTTGTTAGTAATAAATATGAAATGTAAATCACAACTTATGCCAATCCTGATTCATAGTTTTTGCTCAGATGAATAAAAGAGACTTGAATAGGCCTCTTACACGCGTCTGTGGTGTCGTTAATTTTAACTTCAATTCCCTCTTACTCCGTGTCTTTCTTCGGTTTCCTAGTCCCGGTGTTCCTTATTAAAATGTAGAGATTTCCTGTGCTTTGTAAGTCTTCTTTGGTTCTCCAATAAAAGGTCCGGTTTAAAAAAAAATTATGAATCTAATCTTCACTCTGGCGAGGTCTGATGTTGTCTTGCCGAGCGTGAAATTCACAGTGAAATAAAACTGCAAAATGATCAGAATATATTCCTATCTTCCCACGCATTGTTGTTATGAATCTAATCAGAAAGATCCAATCATTTCAAATCATGCAGATAGGGTGTGATATTTTCAAAATAGTCCCACGTGAAATAAGGTGCGTGTCTGCAAAGGTCACGTATTACCATATATGGACATCTGATGCCTTGCATACACAATCACAGGCAGATCGGTAGACACACAGGACAACAAGGGTAAGATGTAATACTTATTACTTTATTAAAATGTAATGTTGGTGTATCAAGGATGACCCGGAAGCGCTTATTTCACACTTGTCTGCCCACATGTGTGACACAGACAGTAATCTCGTTATCTGTCGTATGAGTACGCAAAAACTCCGTGTCTGTCCATCTGGGTTACCAAACGAGTCGTCTTATCAGCGGTTCAATCTAAACACGCCGGCGACTATCTTATCTCAGTTGCTCACCGCAAGCTAGGAGTACCGGGTAACAAACAGGTGAAATCACAGAGAGGAGTGTCAACACATGTTTGTACCTACAAAATATTTGCCACACAAGCAAAGAAAGAAAGAAAGAAAGAAAGAAAGAAAAAAAAGTGCGACAATTGAGAGCAAATAATAAAAATCAGTACCCCAAATGTACCGATACTGCCGGAGAGAAACAAAGATCGTGAAGAGGTCGTCCATTTCGTCACACTGGGCTATTATCGTAACAATACCCGGTCATTATCACCGGTCAGCGGTAATACGTTTATCTTATTCTCTCAGTCTGACCACCCTTTGAAACGCGTCGGTCCAACATTTGACCCCAGGTGAAAAGCTGATGACAGTGTTTACCCAAGACGGTATAGCGTACGAACACGCAAAGAAAGCCGTCTGAAGGATGTGTGATAATTAGATCATCGCATCCACTGCGCACTGTCCGTATCATTATCACAGATAATTTGTCTGGGTAAACAATCTTGACTGAAGGCACTTAGACAGGTAATCAGTTCACACATATGTTTGTGAGAGTGCACGAGATGTCACCGGAAATATTACGTCTTATTATAAAGAGGTCACGCGTGGGAATATTACATTTAATATTTTAAACACGTGGGGGATATTTTGAATTTAAACAACCCAACCCACGTAGTGCGAAAAGAGCTTACGATTGTATTGAAGTGAGAGCCGGAATATACAATGAATCTCACTGGCAAGTTTTCCTGGAAGTACAAGCTGTGATTTGAACTGGAAACTGAAAATAAAGTCTGGCGAACTCAGAGACACAGAACAGACAATTCGCAACTTCAAATGAGCAACTCCCAAACAGCCAGAAAGAGAAGGGTCGTACCTAGAATTCCTTACTTATAAGTGACAGATCGAAGTATTTGTGAAACTTAAAAAGTAAGCCCGCCTTTCTAAATACAGAGACTGAAAACTCGAGGGACCAGGACTTTAAATATCAAGACTGGACACCTAGCAATTTGATCATCAGTCATAAGAGAAATAATATCCCAGACCAAGTGATTCATAGATCACCGTCATAAGAGGAATTTCTCTGACGAAACTGATTCGAGAGCATATGCACCGAAATTGCTCGTGTACATCCGAAACCTGTGCGAGGAGATTGTGTATAACAAAAAAATTTGGGGTAAGTTGTGAACATTTCTTTTACAAATGTGAATTAACATGTTTTCTTGCTAAGTGGTTATTATGAGGCTGGCAACCTCAACATATGAAAATAGTATATTCTTGAACAACTACAGCAAGCGCTGTTGATTGTTTCTGGCTAGTCGCTCAGAAAACCCGACAGCAGAGGTAACCCCAGACTCCGACTAGAGCAGTAATGAGTGATGATTACATCACATGTGCCTCAAGTGTATAATATTTTGTGAGATATATGCACTTTGTTAATTGTAACTCAGGCAACTCATTATTCGCGCTGTCCAGACACATTTTCCCAGTTAATACCCAGAGGAATATGATGAATTTTATTCATCTTCCCTGAGCTACAATGTGTACTCGGGAATTTAATTCTTCTGAGAGATTGACATTTGGTGGGTGGACAACGAGAAAAGTGCGCCTGTTATTTGGCAGCCCGCAAATGTACTTATCAGAGGTATTTGTTTTCCTATTTTTCCAAAAGTTCGTGGTTATAAGCCATCGGACGATTTGAGGTATTAACGCCGCTAGTGTGAGGAAAGAGCATCACCACTAACCGCCTGCATTGGAAGAGTGTGTGTAGAAGTGCCCTCAGCATCAGAGCACTGATAAACCATAGTAGCAGGACTCATCTAGAGTTAAGTTTTTTGTAACAGGCAACAGCGCCTGACCAAACCTCTATGAGGAAACTTTAATTTAAATTTCACCAATCTTTCCATATTTATTTTAACCCGTTAAAGACTAATTCACTATTAAATTTGTTAGATGTTATTTTAAAACTAAACAAATATAGTTGATTCCGTTATTACATGTATGAAAGCAAACGTATGAGCCAGAATAATAATAATAATAATAATAATATATATATATATATATATATATATATATATATATATATATATATATATATATATATATATATATATATATATATATATATATATATATATACACGAGGTATATATACTTTTAGACATATATTTACCTCTAAACAGAGCTATACCATTATAAGAGGAAATTCGCTGAATTAACTCAGCTGGGGGCTTGAACGGGCTAAAAACCATTGCTTAAATCCTTCACAAAAGACGACGGACAGATATAAGTTAACCATTGCTCAGCCCTATGCCGCATGGTTCTTGACTTCTGAATTATCTTGTGAACACTCATTTGGGATAGAAGCGTCATTACACTTCTATCTACATCTCTGCCAAGAGTAATCTTGTGCGAAGGTAAACACCTTTGACGACCCAGTTTAGATACTCTTGAGTTTTGGCCATTGTTGGACCACTACTGCAAAGCAGGGGAGGCAATCCGTGACAGCATAGCATTAATTGTTTTTGTTTGGTTTGGTTTTAAGGATTATCTTCATTGCACACGGACAACTCCATCAGTGCTCCGATCTCCTCCCTTAGATCACACAAGGAGGATCTCAGCACAGTGCATGAACTCTGTAGCACGGGCGAAAATTCCAATGTGTGGGTAGGCTGCTAATTTTTAAATTTTGCCCTGGCAGCGGCCTTATGGCCTACTCTTTACGATTTCCAAATGCCGTGGGATTTTAAACGCGCTCAACTTGCACACGGAACCCACTATTTTTTCGCCCGAGAAGGCTAGGCATCTGATCTCACTACCCATGAACCGGGGGGGGGGGGGGGGGGGGGGTAGTATGACATCATTAGGAGCACTGGTTCTGAAAACAAATTTCCATAAATTATACTCCCTCTACTGGGGCGGACGCAAAACCTCTTAGCCACTCACTCTGACCCCAATTGTTTTTGTAAGCTGCTACAAATACTTTGTCTTTATTTGATACAGTTTAGATTAATAAACAGTGCAAATGGTAAAGTAGTTTTTCCCCCAGCTAACAACGACTATGAAAAAGGGGGGGGGGTCACAGAGGCTCAGAAGGGGGCCATGAGCAAAAAAATGTTGAGAACCTCTGCTTTATGCAATAGAGAGGACAACACACACACACTCTCACACACACTCACACACACTCACACTTACACACACACACTCACACAAATACACTCACACACATACTCACACACACACACTCACACACACTCTCTCACACACTCACATACACATTCACACAAATACACTCGCACATTCACACACATACTCACACACACACACTCACACACAAACACTCACTCACACACAAACACACACACATACACACACACTCAAACACACACACAAACACACACACAAACACACACACACTCACACAAACACTGAGAAATCACTGTCAACGCCTGACACATCGATGCCATCATCTTTATTATATCAAAACAAATACTTTGAGGACATTTAAGCATCCAGTATTGAGTCCCTTACATTGCTTACATTCCTTGCAATGTTATTTTTATTTCTAATCCACGTTTTTGCTTGTCACTGAATGCCTTATGCCTTCTTATACTTTCGCGCTTTATAACTCACCGATTTATCATACCGCATCCCTAAACACAAACATAACTAAATAAATATATAAACTTTTAAAAATAAATAAAGACTATGAATTTTTTTTAAAGACCCTGGGTGTGATAACTTAGTAATTTCGGGACTCGTGCACTTCAAAGTTTTTTTGGGTTTTTTCCAAAGCTGGAGGTGGGCATCGGATTGCGGATCCCCTGTAAGCGAGGGGCCTGATATGTCAAATAGGTTAAATCGACCTAATACCGGGCATGACCATGTTATTATTCAACTAGTTTTTTTTTCTCCGTAACAGGTGGAATGATACACACAGAGAGAAAATGACAATACCTGAGTTAAAACAAGATGATGATCTATATAAACGATGAACAACAACAACTTAAAATCATCCGGGATTGTTAATAATTATTTGCTTGATTTTGTGGGAAATTGTATTAAAGTTATCAAAATCCATCATACTTACTTACTTAGTCGTTCCCCTTCTACCGTGAGGTGTAGAGGTTTGGAAGAGAGAGCGCCAGACTATCCTATCGGCTGTCTTCCTCCTGGCCTGGTTCCATTCTAGTCCTCGGTCCTTCAAAGATTGTCTAATGTTGTCCTCCCAGCGGATTCTGGGTCGTCCTGGGGGTCTGGATCCCTGGCTCTTTGTTTCCCATGCTTGTCGTGGTAGCCGATCTTCTGCCATTCTGCAGACATGGCCAAACCATCTTAGTTATGACTGTTCTACTTGGGTCATCAGGGGGTGGCATTTTACATCATACAAAAAGTTTTAAAATGTAATTATAAAAAGTTGTGTTTAAGTTTGGTTGCATTACTTTTTGCAATAAATCAAAAGTTTGATCAATCATATAAAAAGTTTTAAAAGATTATGGGCAATATATGTGCCAATTCTTATGTCAATTAATACATAAGTGTTGTTATGTGGGTTCTTTCATTAGATTTCAACGGTTCAAAGGATTTAGACGGTTATTCAATATTTGAGAGTAGTGGGTGTCATCAGCTTTTTTTCCTTACGGACCCCATCTATCTGTTCGATAATACTAGTGTTCTTTAATGAGCGAATCGTGCTAAATATAAGTATGAATAAAAGGCTCAATAAGGTAGCCCACTTCAATGGTAATCAGCTGATAACTCGTTCCTTTTCAGAGTCCATATAAAACATATTTTATTGACATCACAGTTAACATATCAGTTCATGGCATTGCAGGAATCATCTTATTATTCATATCTATACAGTGCAGTCCGTTCCAGTTATGTAGATTAATTATTATTGTCGTTAAAACATAGTAGGCTGTGTATACGCGTTGCCGCTGTGCAGTCAACCGAAAATGATACCTACTAGTTTGCGAACATGGATCATAAAGAATGATCAAATACTCCCGTAAATCTTGACTTCCATAAACAATGGTTGTATATAATCATCAGTGTTCCATCATTTCATTAAACATTATTAAGGCCGACCCTCTGGCCTAATCTCAAAGAGATACTTCTGCACAATGAATACTATACTTCTGCACAATGAATACTATAACTGGGAGTGAATCAAAACACACCTGACTTGCTTGAAGTTCAGACTCTAAAGGGTACAAAAAACATCGTTGTTATGCGTTAGCATACCAACGCATCACGTCATCATAGTCCTAAATAACTAGATAAAATTTGCGTTCAATAAAATACCGTGGAGCGTGAAAACATTATATATTTATAGCATCTCAAGCATCTAATGCGTAACTTTAAACGTGCTCACTATAATAGTGGCCAACATCATAAAACATGTCGTAACAAGTGTGGAAGTTATAAGAAAATTAGGATGAGAAAAATAGATTTCTATAAATCACATTTTTCGATATAATTAGAATATATTTAAATAAGTGTGTAATACTACTGCAAAAAAAAAAAAAAAATAACTTAATAAAATAGGCCAAAGAAACGGGCTTTTAATAAATCCTCACCTATGTCTCCGTGACAAAAACTTTTAACTAAATTTCACCAATCTTTCCATATTTATTTTTACTGCTAAAGACTAATTCGTTATTAAAATTGTTATATGTTGTTTTAAAACTAAACAATCATAGTCGCTTCAGTTTTCTTTAATAAATAAAAAAGCCTTAGCAAATTGAAATAAAACAAAGAATCCAACATTGCTCAGCTCTAAAACGGCAGAAAACTGCTCTAAGAAAAGGAAGGAAATTAGGCACAAATCTCAACATAAAGCCAGATAGGAAGCTGCAGAGGAAGCTGGCTATGCTACCAGTATGTTCTAAATGATGTCAGCAATTTTTTAGGGGCAATATTACATATTTATTTAATTATAGACTATTTATTGAGAAAAATGCGATTTTCTCAAAATCTATTTTTCTCATCCTAATTTTCTTACAACTTCCACACTAATGTATTAATTGACATAAGAATTGGCACACAATATGCCCATAATCTTTTAAAACTTTTTGTTTGATGATTTTAAGTATCTGATCAAACTTTTGATTTATTGCAAAAAGTAATGTAAAATTTAGCAAAATTTGTTACTATATTTAGACACTATATTCAAAATCCAACAACTTTTTTTAGTATTACACAAAAAGTTTTAAAATGTAATGATAAACGTTGTGTTCAAATTTGGTATTCATATCTGTTAAAGACGTGTTTGTTGAAAAGTGAAAGGTGGCTTCATATTATTTTTCTGCCTGCATTTTTCTCTTGTAATAGAATTGTTCTTCATTGAGCTATCGTGCTAATTGTTGTTAATTGCGAATGTTGGGTAGGCTGACCAAATTCAACTGTAGTAAGTTGACAACTCCATATGGTTGAGAGTCCTCATAGGTACATATTTATTACGAATACAAAATTCATAAATTCATGGCAGCATTAATGTATACATACAATTCTCGTGCAGTCCATTACGGTCTCGTAGACTAAATTATAAGTATCGTCAACAAGGTAGGCTGTATATACGTGATGCCGACGTACGGAACATCCGATAGTGATATCTACAAAATTGGCGAATGATCAATTTAGATCAATCAAATACTCCCTGATATTCCCGCTCCAGGAAAACATACTTGAATAAAGATGCTCTATTGCTGCATCTTACAATAATATGGCTGACCCCATAGACTATCTTCAAGGGAGACTTCTGCACGATTACTATCAATACTGGGAGCGAAGCATAACACGTCTGACTTGGATGAAGTTCAGATTCTGAAAGGTGTATATAGAACGTTGTCATGCGGTACCATAACAACGTACCGCGTCATGCCTAATCCTAGACAACTATACAAATTTGCGTTCAATAAAATATCTTGAAGCGCGAAACATCTTATATTTATTGGCATACTAATATGTTAACGCGTAACTTTAAAATGCTCACAATTGTAGTGGCCAACATCATTAAACGAGTCGTAACATTCCCCTGACCGACCGGCGTAAAAAAAATCTATTATATAGATTTTTTTTTTACTAATAACGCGATTAAATATATTAAAATTTACGACATACGGCCCACGATGTTTTGAATAACACAGTGTCGAAGGTCGTCGTCAATGTACTAAAATTGTCACATAATAAATAACGAAGTTAACGAAAGAATCGTTAACAGTAAAAAAAATCATACATATGAATGTGAATTCTAAACATTAAGTTAAATGAATAATGAAGCTAATAATAATATGTAATGAGGATATATCTTAATTAAAACCCCATTATGGTAAATATATTACTTATTATTCACTACTGTTTAATTCAACGTATACACTAGTATACTAGTATTGAGAACACCAAGTTTCGATCATGCGAAACTGATTGTTACTTTCCGTAAATATTCCCAATGTTTCTAATATGAAATAAGCATCAAATGTCTAGCACAAGCGATCATAGACGATATGGAGCGTGTAACCCGTAAACATCTACACAAAGTGCAAGCGTATCGTGCTGGTAGATCGTACTGGAACAAAATAGTAAATCGCTATGGACACTAACCAAAGTCCATCATAGCAGACGCAGAAAACCAACAAAGGGCCTGTAATCAACTGGTAGTTCGGGACGTATAATGTAAAGATTGTTGAGCCGATAGTCAATTAAGTACCAATGGATATATGGTATGAAAGTGAACTTAATCGCCTCAAATGTTAAGGACGAAGTGTTGGATAATATTTGAAATCTTGGTATATATATATTCACTGAAGAAGGTATCCAGAACCTTCGGGCAATTGATTCATGATCGTGGTAACTTGTACCGATAAATAAACGTATCTATCTCATACGAAAGGAGGAAATATAAATCCGTCGTTGTTAGTTAAGGTTATAAAACACCATGTGGAAAGATGATCTGTTCATATTGAAAACCGAATCGACAAGCGGCAAGATGTAGATTATCATTAATGTTCATCCATCTATGTTCAATGAAACCTTATGTGAAGTCAAAATTATCATGTATCGAATGCTAGTACGAATCGTCCAAATGTCCACTATCATGTAAAGGTAAGAGGGTATTGAAACATCTTGACGTATTATTTGAAAGTTAAATGCGGATCATTAAGAGTTGAGTGAGTTAATTGCAAGCGTGCCCATGTAGTACTTGTTTCTTGACATGAGACTGACTCATGACCATTACTTTAATCCGACCTTGTCATATAATCAGATGCAGAGCCTAAAGAATATCCTGACTTCTGTTGAAATTTGAACGTAAAATTTGATTGTTGAAATGAATATTCATAGCGTAAGCACCGTTTTAAACGTGAATACGAATTGATGTCTGTAAATGTCCAAACGTGCGTAGACCACAGATTTTCCATCATAGTTATAAGTCAAAAGTTCGTATAATACAAGTGTAATGTGTACGAATGGAAATATTGATCGAGATGAATAGTAGTCGAACGTAGATAATGTAAGAAATATTCATACAGTCATCGACTGGGGAAAAAGTACATAAACGGTCGTGGTTCATTAGAACTGTATTATTAAATATCGTCTGATGATGACGAAGGATGGCGAGACAAAGAGTCCGCGACGACGTTCTCCGAACCTGGAATGGATTTAATTGTGAATTGGAAAGGCTGAAGGATGACTGAAAATCTGGCTAGTTTCGGGCTTTTGTGATTTGCTCGTCTGAGTGCAGCCACCGACTTTTGATCTGTCTGTACTACGAATGGGGCGCCGAGTAGGAATTTCTCGAGTTTTTGAATCGCCCAAACTACAGCTAGTAATTCCTTGTCTATCACGGAGTATTTCTGTTCGGTGTCCGTGAGTTTCCTTGATATAAATAATGTTGGGTGGAGTACGCCTTCATGTTCTTGGGGCAGACTAGCGCCTAATCCGTAATTGCTGACATCTGTACGAAGGACAAACATTTTTTTTAGTATCTGGCTACCGTAAAATAGGTAGCCTAGAAAACATGGCCAAGATTTGATTAAATGTTTTGTCGCAGTCTTCAGTCCACTTAACCTTCACAGGCATGCCTTTCCTCAAGAGGGAAGACAAGACAGCTGTGATGGATGACAAATTGGGTATGAATCTACTGTAATATTGGACGAGACCTAGTAAACTTCTAACTTGTTTTTTTGTTTGAGGGATAGTTAATTTCAAAATTTTAGAGACTTTATGGGGAATGGTTTGAATATAACCAGCCCCTATGATATGACATAAAAATGTTATTTCGTGGAAAGCAATTTGGATCTTAGTAGGTCTAGCAGTTAAATTATTAGATCTCAGAATCTCTAACAAGGAACTAAGTCCTGAAAAATGTTCCTCAAATGACGAACTGAACAAACAGATATCGTCTATGTATGTAATAATGTCTGGTCTATGTAATAAAATTTTTCGCATCATGCGAATAAACGTCGCTGGTGCGTTCATGAGCCCAAAAGGCATGACGTTCCATTGGTATAGACCTTGTAGAGTCGAAAACGCAGTAAGATACTTGGCTTGTTCTGTCAAGGGAATCTGCCTATATCCCTTGGTTAGATCTATTTTTGTGAAAAATTTTGCTGTCGATAGACGAGTAAGTAAGTCGTCAATACGTGGATGTGGTTTACTGTCAGCGACTGTCTGATCATTCAATTTTCTATAGTCAACACTTAAACGAATGTTATTGTCTTTCTTCCTGACAGTAACTAAAGGTGAAGAAAATGGAGAATTACTACTCTCTATGATACCTAAAGGCAACATCTGTTCAAGTTCTTGAGATGTTTTACTCTGATAATGTACCGGAACTGAATACGGACGCAAACGGATAGGTGTATCATCTTTGAGTATTATGTCATGACAGATAACTGAAGTACGACCAGGTAAATCAGTTAAGACATCAGATAAAGATTCTAACAAATCAGCAATCTGACGATGCTGTTGAGGTGTGACCAAAGAAGAAATGGAAACATCTCGCCAAGATTCTGTCTCCTGTAAAGCAGGTACAGGTAGAGACATATGTATATCAGGAAAAGAAGATTCTTCTTCCTGAATAACAGATAGACTAGAATATTGACAAGAACCAATGGATTTGTCATCTAAATCATGAAAAAGGGATTGTAAGTGTTCAGGACGAGTGTGAAACTCCTGAAGCATATGAATAGAAGGATGAGCACATGATGAAAGAGAGTGATGAGTTATCTCAGAATGTGACATGACGTGTATAAACATGTCAGTGGTGGAATGAACAATCAATGTGTCATGCGTAGTACCATGAACACTAGACACTGTAGTAATGACAAAAAGTATGAAAATAATCATCATTACTTTTCGAAGAGAATGTGAGTGAGGATATATAGAGACGTCGCAAATTACTTGGGTGCATGTCAAACAAGATGACAAAATCAACCCCGTGAACATAGGCCACAAATATAAATAAAATAAATTGTGTAAGGTAGTAGTAGTAACCGATATGTATCTGTGTATTGGTACATCATAAGATGTACGCACAACACCGTCAACCTGAGTGACACTTGATGTGCATGCAGTGTTAATGTTACCACTGCGAGGTATACCACTCCTGACATCACCGTTATTATAATGACATGGAAGAGACTCATTATCCTCCTCAGTTTCCAGAATGGTACAAAGACCAAAATTGGACAATAATGTGCCACAGGCATTCAATTTGTTTGCACGAAGTCGAGTCATAGCAATGACAGTGTCAGTATTGCAATCGGATAGCAAATTCTTCATTTCCCATTCAATAATTTCATCAGGTGTGCAATCTTTGCTACCATGAATGCGTCCCACCGTAAGATCAGCAACTGGATTTTGCAACATACATACTTTGACTTTACCTGAAAAAAAAAATGGTGTGTCAATATCTATTAAAGCAGTGGGGTAGTACTCAATAGTACCCCCAAAAGTAATGCATTTAACAAATTCATTAGTTGAGCAACTAGGATATACTAATGACTGTCGAATGCCAATGGTGGTTGATCCGGAATCCCTTAATACTGATACTACTGTTCCGTTAACCAATCCTCTGTTGAAGATTAAGGTGCCGGTACCATCGTTAGCAGAGACTAACTGCCGGAAGAGGATGTACACACTTCAGCATAGTAGGGTTTTCTTTCTGAAAAATAGTTAAGCATTTTTGGCAACGATTTGCCACATCAACATCAACCGTACAACATGAAGAAGAATGAACTATATTAGTATGGTCTTGATTATACGAGGGTGTACTGCTAGTCAGTGCCGCCCCTGCGTTGTGTTCGAACCGCTGTGGTCCACGTGAATTAGACCGTTGTCGGTGATGATTAGCAGAATTATTTTGTTGTCTACCATTTTAACTGTTGTTTCTGGATCTATACTTTTGATTATTATTATTATTCCAGTGATTGTTGCCATTATTATTAGAACTGAAGTTATATGGTTTCTTCCAGTTTGAAATGTGTTGAAAGTTGTTATTATTTCTGTATTAAGGTGACTGATGCCTGAATTGAGGTCTACCTCTATTGAGATGATCATTCTTGTTGTAATTGTTATTATGTTTATAATAATTATTGTCATTATATCTCTGATGTGTAAAATTTCTATCAAGACTTTGAGCTCTTGCCCTATGATTACCATTCCAATTTGCAACTGAAGCCACTGGTAGAGCTTCCTTTAATTGCGTATTAGCAATACAAGAACCTGGATGTGCAGTGCAATATTGAACTCCAATTTTTTCTAGATCAGGTAATGATGGTGGGTTGCGTTCCAGTAAGAATGTTTAAAAGGGTTTGCTGACTGACGATAAAACCTTATCCCGAAGTATTAAGTCTACAAGATTATCATACGATTTATCAATACCAGATAATTCAATCAATATGTTAAAAGTCATACGTATTGCAGCAATATATTCTGCAAAATCTTTGTTTGAATCTGGAAGAATAGTTTTAAACTTCATTCTATACCCTTCTTCATTCAGTTAAAATCGTTTTAACAGTAGCGATTCTGCAGCTTCATAGTTAGACATAAATGCTTGATCCATAGTATTTAAAACTTTCAATGGTTCAGCATCCAAAAATTCAGTGAGTTTTAAAGCCCACAAGGAATTATCAATTTTGTTCGCCTTACAAACCTGTTCAAATATTATCAGGTAGGATGACAAATCGTCAAAATTTTGTTTGAAAACTGGCAGTTTAAACATATAATTGCCTCTAGTATGGTTGGATGAAGAAGCATTATGTGAATCCTCATTATTGCTATTTGTAGCAACTTGTGCTTTCATTTTTTAATTCTTCCAGACGAAGAAGTGTTAACTCTTTTTCTTGTTGCCTTATTCTTTCTTCTTGTTTCATTTTTCCTTCTTCTTCAACACGCATTATTCCATCCCTTGCCTCCTGTTCTTTTCTTCTTTTATATTCCTTAGCTTCACGTTCTGCCTCCTCTTGTTTTGCTATTGCTTTTCTCTTTTCTTCCTTATCTTCTCTATCAGCTTCCTCTTGCTTCGCTTTGGCCAGTTCCGAAACTGCAAAATCTCTAAGTGCTTCTCCTTTGTAACCAAATTGTTTACCCACATTCATTAAAGATTCCAAAGTCGCCATGTTAAATAATTAAACTACTTACTTAGTCAGTATATGTAAATGCAAGCTTAATAACCAACATGGTACTGTGACTGAATTAAGCCATCAGATACCCATAACGTGCCATATAAATTTATTGCAAGTTCAAAAATTATTATGTTACTAATAACTGATAACATTATACCCTAATCATCATAACCAACTAGTAGTTACTTGAACTAATAGTGCAATGGACTGAAATCATGTCAGTCATTTATTATTTTAATCTATATATTCATAAATATTATAATCTTACTATTATAGTATTATATTATCATATATCAATATATTATTAATAAAGAAGTAGAATAGAAATAGTAAACAAAAGAATTTACAAGTACAATTTCACATCACAATTACGAATTACCGACATTAAAACGATATTAAGAACTGAATAAAAATACGGAAGTGACAAAGTGTATGGAAATCAAAAGTAGGTCAAATCACAGTAATCTAAAAATATGGACTAAAAACATGGACTCTATAGCAAACGATACAGTTTACATGTAGGCCTAAACTTAAAATAAAAAATAGTAAGATCAGAGTAACAATATAGATAACAAACAAATGACAAAACTGAGTAAAATTGAAACTTAGGACAGTAAAATACAACGTATATGTACGCAACTTCACAACCAAACATATAATGTTGACTGAATTCGATCACAAACAGAGTATGCCAATGAAAGTTTTCAATTGGATCTTTTTGTGAAATCGAAAATAGCCAAACGTGCCTTAAAGATCGATTTGGAATCTTCTCACCGTCCGCAGAGGTATATGAGTAGAAAACAAATTCCCGCCAACCGACCGCTTATGTGAACAATGACAATACATATGCATATTAGAAACATGTAACATATAAATAATAAGTTGGATAGACATGCCGACAAAACAGCAATGGACTAAAATTGCATCAAAGGCCTAAACAGGTACTTATCTTTCGTGATCAATTCCAATTATTCGTACAGTGCTAGCGTGCACCAACATAGCAGCATAGATTTATGGAATGATCGTGGCAGGCATTGATAGAATTTTTTATCTTGATTATTTTAGACCGTTGGATCTTGACGCCTTTGGAAATTGAATTCGCTTAAAGTTTGTAACGGCCGAGACATTTTTATTGTGGCAAGGTCATGACGTCATCCTGACCTCTAGTACGCATGCGCCTTGATTCGTGTACTTTTTCAAGTCTCGTTAACCGTATGCAAAATATAAAATGTTCTTGACAATGGAATATTCGCAATGGAACAAAGTCTATTATTACTTCTTAAAAATTCGTTCCACACACACACACTGGCCGCCATTTGTTAAAGGCGTGTTTGTTGAAGAGTGAAAGGTGGCTTCATATTATTTTTCTGCCTGCAATTTTCCCTTGTAATAGAATTGTTCTTCATTGAGCTTTCGTGCTAATTGTTGTTAATTGCGAAGGTTGGGTAGGCTGACCAAATTCAACTGTAGTAAGTTGACAACTCCATATGGTTGAGAGTCCTCATAGGTACACATTTATTACGAATACAAAATTGATCAATTCATGGCAGCATTAATGTATACATGCAATTCTCGTGTAGTCCATTATGGTCTCGTAGACTAAATTATAAGTATCGTCAACAAGGTAGGTTGTATATACGTGATGCCGACGTACGGAACATCCGATAGTGATATCTACAAAATTGGCGAATGATCAATATAGATCAATCAAATACTCCTTGATATTCCCGCTCCAGGAAAACATATACTTGAATAAAGATGCTCTATTACTGCATCTTACAATAATATGGCTGACTCCATAGCCTATCTTAAAGGGAGACTTCTGCACGATTACTATCAATACTGGGAGCGAAGCATAACACGTCTGACTTGGATGAAGTTCAGATTCTGAAGGGTGTATATAGAACGTTGTCATGCGGTACCATAACAACGTACCGCGTCAGGCCTAATCCTAGACAACTATACAAATTTGCGTTCAATAAAATATCTTGAAGCGCGAAACATCTTATATTTATTGGCATACTAATATGTTAACGCGTAACTTTAAAATGCTCACAATTGTAGTGGCCAACATCAATAAACGAGTCGTAACAATATCTTAAAAAATAAAAAAAAGCCTTAGAAAATTGAAATAGAACAAGAGAATACAATATGGCCGCAGTTTCTAAGGCAACCAGTGATGCAGTGCCTTCAAACTCTTCATTTTGCGTATCTAGTATTGATATAGGTTAAGTCTGTGCATTTTCATTGAAATCCAGCAATTAATAACGAAAATATCATTTCAGTGTAGCTCCTCCCCTTAACTCTAGCTGAGTCATGCAGCTGTGGTTCATCAATTCTGTGATGACGAAAGCCTTCTCCACACTCTCTTCCACTGTATAGGCGGTTACGGTGGATGCTTTTCTCTCACACTATTGGCTTTAGTACCACAGATCGTCTGATGGCTTGTAACCCCGAACTTTAGACAAATAGAAAGAAACAAATGCCTGTTAAGTACATTTGTTCGCCGCAAACTAACAGGCCCATTGTCATGCGCACTACCCACCAATGTTAACCTCTGAGAAGAATTAAATTCCCGAGCACACAGTGTAACTCAGGGAATATGATGAAAATTCACGAATATCCTTCTGGCTGTTTGTTGCCCGTTGTCCACCAAAATGTTACAGCGTTGGTTTAGCTGGCACATCTATGAAAGTCGTGAATGGTGATATTACGTCTCATGTTCATTAATTAAACTCCATGCTTTTGCCTTAATGTTCGAATTCTGCCAATTTAGCAAAGGTGCTGATGTCATACGCGAATGATGAGTGTAGTGAACACCAACCTTAATTCATAAAGGTGACAACGCATTCCGTGTGAGAGTCCATCACACATACATGGTTTAATTACAATAAAACAGTTCATAGACAAGTTATGACATTATCATTATACAGACATCTGTGCAGTCCAATTATTGTCTCCTTATTCATTCCTCAATCGTCAAAAGTGTCAACGTGTATACACGCAATGTCGTCTGGCGAACATTCGGTAGTGATCGTTGTCGTTTTGAAGATATAATAAATTTAGGAATTTATGACTAAAATACTTATCCAATCGGGATGACTTAACATTGCATCCGTATATAATAAAGGCTGACCCGTGCCTTATAATTCAGGAGAAACACTGCACAATTCATAAACATCGAGAATGATGTATAACACGACTGTCTCCGACAAAATCAGTCTCTAGAAGGGTGTATACAGGTCGTTGTCATGCGGTAACATAAGAACGTACCGCGTCATGTCTCTCCCTAGACAACTATACAAATTCGTGTTCAATAAAATATATTCACGCGCGAAACATCTTATATTTTATGACCTACCAATACCTTAGCGCGTAACTTTAAAATGCTCACTATTGTAGTGGCCAACCTCCTTAAACGTGTCATAACATTCCCCTGACTGACCGGGGTAAAAAATCTATTATATAGATTTTTTCTTTTAAGAATAACGTGATTAATTATATCAAAATTTTAAACATTTACGACATACGGCCCACGATGTTTTGAAAAAAACAGTGTCGAAGGTCACTGTCAATGTACTAAAATTGTCACATAATAATTAATACTTAAGTTAACTAGAGAGAAGTCAACAGTCAGAAAGGATAGTGAGTTATTAACTAATTAACTAAATGTGTGTTAACTAATTGAAGATGTGGTGAATTAAACAAAGTCCTAAGATTTAACTAGATAAATATGGCTAAGTAATTAATGTAATCAAGTATGAATATTATGTGTTAAGAATGTTATAGAATTAAAGCTAAGTAATTAACCTAATGAAGTATTGTATGCAACGAAAACGAGACAAAGAAAAAACTAAAAAAAAACAAAGAGCGTATGAGAAAATAGAAATGAAAGAAAATAAATGAATTGAAGTGTGCAAGAATAAACGTAATGTAAGAATTGTGTATGCATCAATTATGAAATACGTATTTAAGAATAAAATAAAGTAATTTACCTATTAAGAAAAAAAATATTCTACCTAACATATAGCATATACATTAGGAGCATAAATATCAAATGTAATTAATAATACTATAGAATTTGTCTCTATTTTAATGTCAATCCCATTATATGAGATATGTTAATTAATATTAACTAATGTTTAATTCATTGTACTTACTTACTTACTTAGTCATTCTCCTTCTACCGTGAGGTGTAGAGGTTTGGAAGAGAGAGCGCCAGACTATTCTATCAGCTGTCTTCTTCCTGGCCCGGTTTCATTCTAGTCCTCGGTACTTCAAAGATTGTCTAATGTTGTCCTTTCAGCGGACTCTGGGTCGTCCTGGAGGTCTGGATCCCTGGCTCTTTGTTTCCCATGCTTGTCGTGGTTGCCGATCTTCTCCCATTCTGCATTCATGGCCAAACCATCTTAGTTGGGACTGTTCTATTTGGGTCTGCAGCAGGTGGGATTTTAGGCCTTGACGTATCGTCTGGTTGCGCACCATGTCTCTTCTTGTTACTTCAACCACCTTCCTCAGATACCTCATTTCTGAGGTTTGGATCTGTCTTTTGTGGGTTGTAGTCATTGCCCATGACTTTAATTCATTGTACACACTTAAAATCACTAAGTGTCGATTATTTAAAAAAAATACATGTTATCAACCGTAAATAGTGTAATTGTTCAATTTTTGTTTAAATTTCCACTAATAGTAAATGTTCCTCATGTAGACGTAGAAAGTAAGTGTTCGAAGACGATCCTGAATATATATTCCTTTAAATGTTCCATAATGTTAAAACGTATATTGCCGGTCAATCGTACTGGAACAAATGGTAGATCGCTACAGACACTAACCAAAGTCCATTATGGTAAACATGGAAAGTCAACAAAAGGTTTTGAATAAACCTGTAGTACTGAACGTTACAATGTACAATGTGTTGAACAGCTAATCACAACTGTTGGAATGTTCACGATCATATACTTGGTATCGGGCATTGAAATATGTTGACCAATTAATTGAGGATCTATGCAATCAAGAGTTATGGAATTAATAGGCAAATGAGTTCATGTCTTATGTGTTTCAGAACTTGAAACGTACTTTTTATAATTCATTGAACTTGACTTTGTCAACGAGGAGATGCATAGCCTGATGAATCTCTTCACTTCTGTTGAACTTTGAGAATAAAATTCGCTTGTAGAAGATTGATATTCATAGCGTAAGTATACTTTGTACTTACTTACTTACTTAGTCGTTCCCCTTCTACCGTGAGGTGTAGAGGTTTGGAAGAGAGAGCGCCATACTATCCTATCGGCTGTCTTCCTCCTGGCCTGGTTCCATTCTAGTCCTCGATCCTTCAAAGATTGTCTAATGTTGTCCTCCCAGCTGACTCTGGGTCGTCCTCGGGGTCTGGATCCTTGGCTCTTTGTTTCCCATGCTTGTCGTGGTATCCGATCTTCTCCCATTCTGCAGACATGGCCAAACCATCTTAATTGGGACTGTTCTACTTGGGTCTGCAGGGGGTAGGATTTAAGGCCTTGACGTATCGTCTGGTTGCGTACCATGTCTCTTCTTGTTACTTCAACCACCATCCTCAGATACCTCATTTCTGAGGTTTGGATCTGGCTTTTATGGGTTGTAGTCATTGCCCATGACTCGCATCCGTATGTCAAGACTGGGACATAGGTGGAGCGGTATACAGCCATCTTCGTTTTCTTACCAACCTCTCTCCTGCTGAAGAATCCTCGATTTATGGCCTGAAAAAGTCTCCCAGCTGCTGCTTTTCGAGTGGCCAACTCTTCTTTGATGCCTCCCTTTCGGTCTATAATAGCTCCGAGGTATTTAAAGTGGTCGACCTGCCCCAGGACCTGTTCTCCCAACTTAATCCAACTTAAACTTTGTACATTGAATATAAATTGACATATGCAAAAATTCCTTGTGACGTTGGTTGTCACCAGAATTGTTTCAAAGATTAACGATTATCATCTGATGACGATGAAGGATGGCGTCACAAGGAGTCTGCGACGACGTTCTCCGAACCTGGAATCGATTCGATTTGAAATTGAAATAGTTGTAAAAGAATCTAGAATCTGGCAAGTTTCGGGCTCTTGTGGTTAGCTCGTCTGAGTGAAGCGACCGATTTCTGGTCAGTTTGGACCACAAACGGAGCGCCAAGGAGAAATTTTTCAAGTTTCTGTATTGACCACACAACTGCTAACAGTTCTTTGTTGATCACGGAATATTTATGTTCTGTGTCCGTGAGTTTACGTGATATAAATAAAGTCGGGTGGAGCACGCCTTCATGTTCTTGAAGGAGACTAGCGCCTAATCCGTAATTGCTGGCATCTGTTCGAATGACAAACATTTTTTTAATATCTGGCAACCTTAAAATAGGTGGCCTGGAAAAGATAGTCAATATTTGATTAAACGTTTTGTCCCAGTCTTCCGTCCACTTAACCTTCACATGCATGCCTTTCCTTAAGAGGGAAGACAAGACAGCTGTGATGGATGACAAATTTGGTATGAACCTACTATAATATTGAACGAGACCTAATAAACTCCTAACTTGTTTTTTTGTTTTTTTTGTTTTAGGAATAGATAATTTCAAAATTTTGGAGACATTCTGGGGAATTGTTTGAATACACCCAGCCCCAATGATATGACATAGAATAGTTATTTCAGGAAAAGCAATCTGGATCTTAGTAGGTTTAGCAGTTAAATTATTGGATCGCAGAATCTCTAACAAGGAACTAAGTCCCGAAAAATGTTCCTGAAATGACGAACTGAATAAACAGATATCGTCTATGTAGGTAATAATGTCTGAACGATGAGATAAAATTTTACGCATCATGCGAATAAATGTTGCTGGTGCGTTCATGAGCCCATAAGGCATGACATTCCACTGGTATACAGCTTGTGGAGTCGAAAACGCAGTAAAGTATTTGGCTTGTTCCGTTAAGGGAATCTGCTAATATCCCTTAGTTAGATCTATTTTAGTGAAAAATTTTGCTGTCTATAGACGGGTAAATCGTCAAGAAGTGGATGTGGTTCACTGTCGGCGACTGTCTGAGCATTCAATTTTCTGTAATCAACACATAAACGAATTGCATTGTCTTTCTTTCTGACAATAACTAAAGGTGAAGAAAATGGAGAATTACTACTCTCTATGATACCTAATGCTAACATCTGTTCAAGTTCCTGAGCTGTCTTATTCTGATAATGTACTGGAACTGAATATGGGCGTTGTCATGAAATATTCTAATCCACATATATAAATTAAAAGGTAAATATAAAGCCTAACAAATACATTTAATAAAGAAAAGAGCAATGGTAAAAGAACAGTGCTGTCACAATGACTGTACTCGAAATCCCCCTTGTTTTCTGCTTCGTCTGCAAATTGTAACGCTTTCACGTTGATAGTAAAAGCCTACTGTATTATTACCCGCTTTCTTCAATGAAACGTGTACTGACTTTGAGATACGCAAGCTGATCAATGACCTAGATTTAATATTTCATTCATTCCATACACGGCGTAACTAAAAGACAGATAAAGCAGGAGAGAGAGAGAGGGCGAATGAAGGCAGGAAGCATGTAATACTAAACACGCGTCGCGCGATACACAATTGCTGCCATCACGCGTGTAAGGCCACATGCACTAACTTTTTTTCAGGCGGACAGTGATAAAAACACTAACCTTCCCAGAGTTAGGTTTTAAAATCCTGAAAAACGCTTATTGGGAATTATGACAATATACTGGTTTACGTTTGAAAACATGACAGTACCCAGACACCACATGGGGGATGGAAGTGAACAGGAGGTGGTAGAAAATACATATTTTGAACGCAGCCACTTGGCTCTTTTAAATTTGTATATTTGGGTTCCTTAGGGCTTGCTGACAAAGAATATGTAAAACGTTACGCAAATAGTCTAGGAATTACCAAGTTATGGCCAAAATAAAATAGTGGGGGTGCCTGACAGCATGAAATCATTTCTGCTCATAAAATTTTTTTATAACGTGTTTGAAAAAACATTACGTTACGGAAATAGCCTACCATGTTAACTCCTATTTGATTGGAGCGCAACAAATATAAGACTAAACACGATTGGTCGGGCTATAAATACTATCTTGTGTTGTCAGGGGAAACGTGAAAAAGGAGTACTTTTTTGAAAAGATGTGTAGACATGGTTTCATTGGGTAGAGCTGCGAATATACTCGATTCAGAGCGTCTGTTCATTGCCACATCTTGTAATAAACCTACTAAGAAGCAGTGCGTTGAGCACCAGTGTATATTTTTTTATAAAATAAAGCCTGGGACATCGGCAGATCGGAGTTGTGCTATATTCATTGCCAGTCAACGAAACTGTTTATTATTCTATGAATTGTGGTAAGCTTGAAATATTCAATATCTTTTAATGAAAATTGAATGTAAATTGATAATTTATGTCTGTATATATGTGTAGTTCAGTAGCAAACATGATGTAAAGCCTATAATGCTCCAGCCTGAACAGAAGGTGTCGGAGGAAAGTAAAACTGCATAGAATGGCCAAACAGTACACTGACACCTAGATGATTGACTAGAAAGAAATAATGCTGGAATTGCAGAGGCGTAGTAACCATTAGGGAGGGAAATACTGGTATAAAGTATTTCAGATGAAGCTGACAGTTGGCCTAACGCTCTGAACTCAATGTTTGTGATGTATTGTGCTCAGTGTAGAAATAAAGTATAAATTGGTTATGAAGTAGGAGGTACAACCTTCTTGTTTCAGGGACCGTGGTCTTAAAGTTATTGAGCAGCACCTGGTCAGAGCTTTGCTGAGGCCAGAGGTGGACAGCATACTCCTGGGTCCATATAGCAACCAGTGGGGTGGCTCCAGAACTCATTAAAGTAATCGAGCAGAGGAGTCTTTTACTGCAGTCATCACGAAAGATAAGAGAGTGTGGCCATGGAGCTCAACATTATGTACCCCATCTTAAAATGACATTGTAAAAATAACATTAAGAGGGGAATTTAATTGTTTTAATACCAGGAACTGAGAACATCTCCAATACTAGTTCCAATAGAAACAAACTATTGAAGTCATGATGACAAATACCAACAGAGCTTGAACAAAACAAAACCAGTATTACCTCATATTACCACTACACAACTGACACACATAGGATACGATTAATAATATATGTCACTACAAGATTCATATTAATAAATTCTGTACATATAACTTGTAATTAAAATTGATTGTGATTCCTGGTTCCCTGTGTATTTGAATCAGGACACATATACATTCATGACAGCACTGAATACATATTGTTATTTGAAAAGTTATCAGTGACTCCTTTAAGATATCCTCGTAGAGTGTTATATGTATGTGAGTGTCACAGTGTTGTCAAGTGTGGTGGAATAAATTAAATTGTTTATCTGTCTGTTGTTGTTATGACTTACACTTCATCATACACATACCCTAGACATATAACGTAGTCATCACACTATTCCAGAATAATTCTGACTGAGGTATACATATGTGGCAGCAAGTAAGGTTATCTATAATACACTACTCTTATTAGATATAGATACCTTCACAGCTGATCTCAGTCAGTACACTAAGTCCCCTATAAATATTTATAACATCCCACTTCACCACAGGCGTAAGCGAATAGGTGTATCATCTTTGAGTATTATGTCATGACAGACAACTGATGTACGACCAGGTGGATCAGTTAACACATCCGAAAAAGACTCTAATAGATCAGCAATCTGGCGATGCTGTTAAGGTGTAAAAGAAGGAGAAATGGAAACATCTCGCCAGGACTCTGTAGCCTGTAAAGCAGGTACAGGTAGAGACCTACGTATCTCGGGAAAAGAAGATTCTTCTTCCTGAATGACAGATAGACTAGAATACTGACAAGAACCAATGGATTTGTCATCTAATTCATGAAATAGAGATTGTAGGTGTTCAGGTCGAGTATGAAACTCTTTAAGCATGTTGATGTGGTATATTTTTTCTGTCCTTTAATGTCTAGAACATAATCAACGTCAGAAATTCGGTCTACAACCTTGAAAGGACCATTCCATGCTATTAATAGCTTATTATCTTTTCGTGGAAGTAATACGAAAGCCTCATCACCTGGAAATAGCTGACGTAAGCGTCTATTCTTATTTTGAAATAATCTAGCTTTAAATGTAGCAGCCTCTAAAGAAGCTGTTGCCAACTGTCAAGCATTCACAATCTTTTTACGTAAGTTGATGACGTATTCGTATGATGACTGGGTTTCCTGAGTCATCTCAGAGTCGAGTAGAAGATCTTTTATCAGTCCCATAGGACCCCTTGGTGGAGCACCAAACACCAATTCGAACAGAAAGAAGCCGGTCTGTTCATGCGGCACCTCTCGATATGCAAAAATCACAGCTGGGAGTACTCTGTTCCAGTCTTGAGGGTACTTCACAGTAACCTTGTGCAGCATTTGTTTAATGGTGCGATTGAGCCGTTCCACCGAACCATTGCTCATCGGGTGATAAATACTACTGAGGTTTCTTCCGATGTCAAGGGTCTTCATCACTTCAGTCATGGTTTCGGAGACAAATTGCGATCCATGATCTGATAATATTTTTCGAGGGAAACCTATTCTAGAAAAAAAGCAACAGTGCATCAGCTACATCTGATGTAGTGATATTCTTTAACAGGATGGCTTCTGGCCAACGTGTGCACAGGTCAATGCACGTGAGGACAAATCTATGCCCTCTGGCCGAAGGTAAAAGATGACCAATAATGTCTATGGCCATTTTATCTAATGGACGTACTGAAATGTCACAAGCCTGTATCGGAGCAGTATGAAATGCTCCTCGTGACTTAACCTCTTGGCAAGTGACGCATGAACGTACATACAGTGATAAGTCACGGGAGATACCTGGCCAAACAAATGAAGACAGCACTCGAGAACGTGAGCGAGTGTATCCCATATGACCCGCACATTGGGAGTCATGTGCATGTCGTAGGATATAAGATCTTAATGATAGGGGCACCATAACCTGTTGTTTCACCTGAGATTGGTCCATATGACATCTAATTAAAATGTCATTTTTAATTTTAAACCAATGTTGACATTTGTTATTAGAGGTAACATTATCGTAATTATGTACCAGAGCAAAAAAAAATTTTGAAGAGTTGTCTTCTCTTTGTTTGGTGGCAAATGATAATCTATCAATTGTAGAATGAACCTCAGAGTCAATCTGGAGAGATGGTTCAGGATCCGAAGTATTATCTTTCTCCAAAGTCTTGACCTGAGCTCGTGTTGTCACTGCATTGGCTAGAAATAAATTCTTTTTTTCCCAATCAATGATCTCCTCAGGTGTGCAATCCTTACTACCATGGATGTGTCCCACGGTAAGGTCAGCTACTGGATTTTGCAACATACATACTTTGACTTTACCTGAAAAGAATGGTGTGTTAATATCTATAATGGCAGTGGGTAGTACTCGACAGTACCCCGAAAAGTTATACATTTAACATATTCATTAGTTGGGCAACTGAGGAACTAATGACTGCCTAATGCCGATGGTGGTGGATCCAGAATCTCTCAATACGGATACCACTGCCCCGTTGACCAGTAATCTGTTAAAGATCAAGGTTCCAGTACCATCGTTAGCAGCAAGACTAACTGCCGGGATAGGATGTACACACTTCATCATAGTAGGGCGTTCTTTCTGAAACATAGTTAAGCATTTGTGGCAGCGATTTGCCACATCAACATCAACTGTACAACATGAAGAAGAATGCACTACATTAGTATGGTCTTGATTATTCGAGGGTGTACAACTAGTCAGTGCCGCCCCTGCGTTGTGCTGGGACCGTTGTGGTCCACGTGAATGAGATCGTTGTCGGTGACGATCACCGGAATTATTCAGTTGTTTACCATTATAACTATGGTTTCTGGATCTGTAATTTTGATTATTATTATTCCAGTTATTGTTTACATTATTACTCGAAGTGAAGTTATATGGTTTCCTCCGGTTTGAATTATGTTGAATGTTGTTGTTATTTCTATATTGAGGTGACTGATGACTGAATTGTTGTCTACCTCGATTAAAATTATCACTCTTGTTGAAATTATTATTATTATAAAAATTATTGTCGTTATACCTTCTATGGGTAAGATTTCTATCAAGACTTTGAGCTCTTTATCTATTATTATTACCATGCCATGCCGCAGCAGCAGCTACTGGTAATGCTTCTCTCAAGTGAGAATTAGCTATACAAACACCTGGGTGTGCAGTACAATAATTTACTGCAATTTCTTCTAATGCAGCTACAGTGGGTGGTTTGCGTTCCTGTAGAAATGACAAAAATGGTGTGCTAACGGAGGATAGAACTTTATCCCTAAGCAATAAATCAATTAGTTTGTCGTAAGATTTATCCACCCCAGCGAGTTCAACCTATCTAGTAAAAGTAATGCGTATATTAGCAATAAACCCTGCGAAATTCTTTGCTTGAATCTGGTAGAATAGTTTTAAACTTCATTCTATGCCCTTCTTCGTCTAAGTGAAATCGTCTTAATAGTAATGCTTTTGTAGCATCATAATCATTTATAATTGCTGGATCCATATTCTTTATGGAATTTAATGGTTCACCATCTAGAAATTCACTGGGTTTTAAAGCCCATGATGATTTATCAAGTTTGTTTGTTTAACATACTTGTTCAAATCTTAACAGATATGATGATAAATCGTCAAAATTTTGTTTGAAAGTTGGTAATTTAAACATGTAATCGCTTCTATTCTGGATGGATGAAGACGCATTATGTGAATCATTAGTATTGCTATTTGTAGCAACTTGTGCTTTTAATTTTAATTCTTCCAAACGAAGAAGTGTCAATTCTTTTTCTTGTTGCCTAATTCTTTCTTCTTGTTTCATTTTTCTTTCTTCGTCAATACGAATCATTTCATCTCTTGCCACCTTCCTGTCTTCTTCTTGCTTTAATTCAGCTTTCCTTTCTGCTTCTTCTCTCTTTAATTCAGCTTTCCTCCTCTCTTCTTTTGCTTCGCGCTATTGCTTTTTGTTCCTCTAATTCTCGCGTTCTATCAGCTTCTTCTTGCTTAGCTTTGGCTAGTTCCGCCACTGCAAAATCTCTAAGAGCTTCTCCCTTGTAACCAAATTGTTTACCCACATTCATCATGGACTCCAAAGTCGCCATGTTAAATAATTAAACTACTTACTTAGTCAATATTCAAATATAGAATTATGTAATCTTAATAACTAATATGGTATTGTGACTAACCCAGTTAACTAACTACCGATTAATATGCTTAACAATTTTAAGTTAAGCTCAAAATTTATACTTATTACTCAATATTTTATAACATCATGCTTTATGCAGAATGTATAATTAGTGGTTACGTGGACTACTAGTGCCACAGGCTGAAATTATTTCAATCATCTGATGTATTTCATTTATATATCTATAAACATTAATTTCTTATCTTTATACAATCGTCTTATCATATTATTAATATCAATGGAGAAATAAAACAAATACAGTAAACAGAAGAAGTACAATTACAAAAATACGCTACAAATGTCAATTTACAGACAATAAAACGAAATTAAGAACTGAATATAAGGACGGAAATGACACAGTGTACTGAACTTAAATTGGGTCCGACCACAAAGAAATCTTAAAAGAAAATGTGCACAAAACATGAACTCTCTACATATGACGTCACAATTTTACGTGTAGAACCAAAAGATAGCAATATTAGGCTTAACGGACATTTTGACAAACAATTGACGAAATTAAATAAAATGAAACGAAGGACGATAATAAAACAATATGTATATACACGACTTCACAGCTAAACACATAATGTTGAATGAATTAAATCACAAACAGTGTATGCTTCGAAGATTCTCAGAAGATCTTTTGTAAATCTAAAATATTCAACAAACCCTAGGAACGGCCAGAAATTCTGCGGTCAGCTGACTGCGACATAACAGAAATTCTAGTTCCCGCCATCCGCCTGCTTATGTACAATTACAACACATAATTACATCAAAAGACATGAAAAATACATGTGATCATCTAAAAAAAAAACCATGCCTGCAAATCAAGTGGACCGAAATAGCTTTACGGTCACAAAAATGTGTACTTATCTTTTTGTGCGGAGAAGTATCCTTCTTAAACAGTGCTGGCATGCATCATGAGTTACGAAGTGAATTTGAACAATCTTGTAGGCATTGATAAAGGTGATTCCGTAATTCAGATTCATTGGAGTATGTTGTCATTTCGATTTGATAGTTCTTGAATAAACATCCCTAACGGTCCGACATGTTGAACTTGAAGGGCATGACGTCATAGTTACTTCTAATGCGCTTGCGTAGTGAAGGTAAAATTGAATCAAACCCAAGGAAAATCCGAAATGTGACGACAATCGGAATTCTCGTATTATTCTATTTGGCAGAAGAAAAATAATTTCGTCCCCGCTATGGCCACCAAATGTTGCCCGTTGTCCACCAAATGTTACAGCGTTGATTTAGCTAGCACATCTATGAAAGTCATGAATGGTGATTGTTAAAGCCCATTCTGGCCATCATAAATGTTAAGGTCAAGTTCTCCATAAGTGTAACAGTCCAACTTCATAGTGTTAGTGTCCTGTGTAGTGTTGGAAGCCACCATGAAAGGTTACAGCGCAGTGTAGGTGTGAGTAAGGGGGTCAGGTCAACCCAGGCAGTACAGTACAGGTGAATGTAGGTCACCAGGTGTTGAGGCACTGATAGGGTGCAATGAAGACTCTCTTAAGGTACATGCTGTCAGATGTGTAGTAATGATCGTAGCATATGTGGTTGACAGTATGTGTGTGTGAGTAGACCTCATGATAAGGTGTAGTACGCGAATGTGTATAGGTTCTGGACATTGGCACAATACCCACTCAACCACATGTAGAAAGTCAGAGAAGGTTGGTAACAGCAGCTGACTTTTACAATGTTTTAATGCAATACGATATGAGAGACGCCGACATCAGGACATAGTCATTTGACAATACTCAGGAACATTGTAGACATGACGATAGTACAATACAGTTACAGCATCAACAGTTCATCAATCAGTAAGCTGGGCATATATATATGATTGCTGACTACAATCGAACTCCCTTCCAAAAGCCACAGCATAAATACCCCGCATGACCAGCGGGTTTGATATATGAGTATAAACAACTCTCTTCTGAAACAAGTACATCAGTTACATTGCCTAGCATGCAGTAGGCCGCAAGATGGCAGGCCTCTAGGTCCAATGGCCTCTGTTGTATTTCTTAGCAAACAAGGTGGGTCAGACCCTGTCAGAATGATACCGCTGAGATAGCGGGATGCATCAAATATAATGTTCTCTTGGCATACACAGGCCCTAACCAAATAATGTCAGCATAGTTCAAGAGCTCAACTCTCGTATACTTGATAGACTCTTTCCCGCCCAGGGGGAAAAGTCGCTGAGCTGGTAAATAAATGTGATACGTGATTCTGATAGTCAAGGAAAATAAATCGAAGGATAATTTACCTTATCAGTCCCTCAGAATAACACTAATAACACACTCGTCTCCTAGACGCTTAGAAATATATCGTGGGGAAGACATCTTCAGACTTCTAAGTTCACCCACAGAGGGCTTTCGTTCCCCAGGCTTAAAGCCATAACAAAGACGTCGAAAGCACGTCTTGACACTCTGAAAATTCACAGCTCGACTCCCAGATCGGAAGTCTTTCTTAACCGCCACAAAAGCTTACGCATGCGTCGTAGACGCCAGACCTCCCGAGCTAAACTCAGGTGGGCAATGTTTGAACATATACCAGAAAACGACTGACCATTCAAGCCTTATATGGTCATGAAATAAGACATCAGCTCTAGTTGCAAACATTCCTAGTAAAGCTAACCAATCAAGCCATATATGGACATGCAACCAGACCTCGGTTCTAATATTAGACCGGAGGTACAAACAAGTTGGCAAACAACCACTGTAAAATTCAACCCCCAGTAAATCATGAGTAATACCCCTTACATCAGGAATCAAAAAATAATGTCTCCCTGGTAAACAGGTACATTTAAAAGATTATACACATAGCGAAAACTGACCGCAACAGTTTACCGCACCCCTGTAGCGGTCAGTTTGCTGAGCCTCTCCATGTAAAAGTGCCTGATTAAAAGCTGGGGATATTATTTTGTATTTCCTAGTCTAAGGGCATTAATCCAGGTTTTGTTGGGATGATTGTTGACAGAGTAGTGATCTCCCCTGTCTGTTATGTCTGTGGTCTGTTTTGAAAACCGATGTCAGTTTTGCCTGATATGGTTTCAAACCGTCTACTTTGAGCGATGCTCAAAAGGGTCTTGCGTCTCAGTGCGCATGCGTGACTTGTGGCTCGATTTTGTGGAAGCCATTACCGACTAGAGTATCGGGCTGTGTTTAAGAGAGTCAAGATGTCTCTTGATAAGTCCTCTGTGGTTCGACAAGATGTCGTATATTATTTCATGTGTATTCTCAGCGCCTTGGAGGCGATGTGAGTGTGGTTATATTTATTCTGAAAGGACAGAAGGTAATTGACTCTTTGAACTGTTTCCCTTATTGATAGAATCTGCATGACTCGTATTATCGATAGTTTATGATTCTTTCCCTGAGCGGGAAAACGTACCACCTACGTATCCTGGAAAGGAAGCTTACTTTGTATTCTGATTATGCACTAGGCTGGTGCATGCCCGAAGTCTATATATATTGTTTAGTATCCCGCATGGCGGCGATACTAATTATACAAGGTGGGATTCCCCTTGTTTGATGAAGAATCACCCGGAGGCCATTTGAACCGTAAGTCCGCCATTTTGCACGGCCGGTCGGAGTCATCTAATGTCTGACTTACTAATGTCAGAGTGGAGTTTGTTTAAACTCACATATGGGATATATCTTCCCTGAAGCTGATGATTGAGAACATTGTACGAGATCAGCTTTATTAGACACATGCATAGCTGGATGATGAACTGTATTAATATATCATGACCTGTTCAATGACTGTTGATATTAATGTCGGCATACCTGCCGCTTGTGGCGTAAATAAAGTCCTGTAAACGTCAGAGATGTTCCACAACTCTATGAATTGCTACATGTCTAGATATAGAGTGTGATGCCCATTTTGATGCCTACTTCCTACTTCCACGAACTTTCAACACGCATTCGCAGAAACATTGAGATTTACTCACGCTACATAATTCACACTACACCTCAAGACAATCTACACGAATGCCAGTATTGTTGCGGCCAACCAGGGCCTCTATGCACTCATGTCAGCCCGCATTGAGCGGAATCATATAAATACTGACTCTGGACATTCGACAACATTTAATATTTACAGTGGCCAAGCTGTACCTATGCGATTTGTGTCCCAGGCACCCGCCACGCTTCAACGCATACAGCGACGGTCAGGACTGTTTACCTTGTCGAGCCTATACACACTTAAGAGACGGCTCGTTCACATTACTACTGGCCTACAAACACACCTTAACATTTTATAAACCACCTTTAACAACCTCCCGGGGGAAAAAATGAAACATTTTTTTAAATACATCCCAGAGCAAGATAAAATAGGCTCATAACGCACGAATGATGCACGGACGAAAAAATATCACATATAAATATAATGCCTAATGTGAGGCTAAGCCGACGCATGGAGCGTCAGGTGAGAACATATCTCATTAGAGAAAGCATTTCTCTAAGTACACTATATTCCAGGGAGGTGCCACCAACGTACACTACAATGCTGGCACAGTTATAATGCAAGCAAAAGTTACATACATATAATGTTATCTCATATCAAGTACCTTATCTTCAAGTTTAGCAGTGAAACATCATCAAAAATAGCGGTGTCATCATATAAATATACCGCATTATAGAGATACAATCATCTTAGCAACCTAAGATTACATCATGTTAGCATGTAATAATATATTTTTAACATAATGTTTTATACACAATATTACTAAGTATATGAACAATGAAGTCCAGATCCTAGACTGAGAGGGCACATCTACTGTATCGTCCCAAGGATAAGTAAGGACCTCACAATACGTCATGGTTGGCAAAATGTACAGATTCTCTCAACACATCAACGACTTGCTGAGAAAATATAAATAACACAATTCTATTTGACAACCGTAAGATTTTCTAATGTACAGTAATTAAACATACATTCTTAACTATACTGTGGCCGAGTGAAATTTCGACCATTATATTGTGAGCACTAAACCTTCCTCTGCTATACCCGAGACGGTAACAGAGAAAGAAAATCACTCAGCATAATACTATGAATACACGTAAAGTGAGAATAGATGTGCTGATATATAGATGTAGTAAGGAACTGTTATAAATCTCAAAGTGTTTCAGGAAATCTAGGACACAATAGTTAAGTGGAATCATGTGGGCATCTGGACAGAATGTCTGCCATCACATTATCCGAACCACGGATAGCTCGCGCCGTGAAGTGAAAGGGTTGAAGAGCAATGGCATATCGAGTGGATCTCGAGCTCTTCAAGTTCTTACTCTGAATAGCTGTAAGAGCTTTTTGGTCGGTTTCCACAATGAAATGCGCGCCAAGAAGGAATCTTTGTAGCTTAAGAATTGACCATACCATAGCCAACAATTCACGGTCTAGCACCGAGTAATTCCTTTCTGCCGCATTCAGTTTCCTAGAGATATACATTACGGGATGAAGAGTTTCTGAATACTCCTGCATTAGCGCCGCCCCTATCCCAGTGGATGAGGCGTCACTACGAAGAACAAAAGTCTTATCAGTAGCAGGTAGCCTTAAGATAGGGGGAGATGAGAATAAAGTTTTAATCTGGTCCAATGAAAACTGGCATTCTTGGGATCAGTGCACCATATTAGGAGACCCTTTCTTTAATAGGGTTGATAGAGGTGCCATAATAGAAGATAGATTCTGAATGAATCTTCCGTAAAATTGTATTAAACCTAAGAGACTGCGTACTTGCTTTTTCGTCTTAGGTATAGAAAAGTTTAGTATCTCAGAAGTGTTGTGGTCCTCTGTCTTCAAGAGACCATAACCAACACGGTGACCAAGGAAAGAAATTTCACTAAACCCAACATAGGCTTTAGAGGGTTTCGCTGTCAAATTATGTTCGCGTAGAGTAGACAGTAATTCATATACACCCAAATAGTGATCTTCCCAAGAATTACTGAAGAGACAAATATAGTCCAAGTATGCAATGACATTTGAACGATATGACAGAATTCGACGCATCATGCGTACGAAAGTAGCTGGGGCATTCATAAGGCCGAAAGGCATGAAATTCCATTGAAACAAACCCCTAGGTGTAGAGAAAGCAGTGAGAGGTTTTGCGTGTTCAGTTAGAGAAACTTGCCAATAACCTTTAGACAAGACGAGTTTAGTAAAGAATCGAGAATTAGAAAGTCTATTAAGTAGATCTTCTAATAAAGGCATAGGTTCAGCATCGAACTTCGTAACTTGGTTTAATTTGCGATAATCGACGCAAAGACGTATGTTCTTGTCTTTCTTTCGAACAATAACCATGGACGAAGAGTATGCTGAAGTGGATGGTTCAATTATTTTCAATTGTATCATTTCATCCAATTCTTTCTCGACCTGTGTCTGAAAGTGAATAGGAATAGGGTAAGGTCTAACCCTGATAGGATTATGATCAGTAAGTATTATGTCATGTTCAATGACATTAGTATGTCCAGGAATGTCAGTAAGGACATCCTGAAATTCCTGAAATATTTGTAACATAGAAGAGACTTGTCGCTGTTCCTCAATAGATAAGTTAGGAGAAACAGTAACATTTTTCCATGATTCTGTAGAATGAAGAGGAATCATAGGAAGAGGAAGATTAACATCAGAGAAAGTAGTTTCCTCATCCTGTATAACTGACAGGGATGAGTACTGACCATGGGGGACTGGAGAATCGTCCGTCGCATGGAGAATAGGTAGCAAATAGTCTGGTCGCTCATGAAATTCCGTAAGCATGTTTATATGAAAGGTTTTATGCTTACCGTCAATATCGACAATGTAGTCGACATCGGAAATTCTTGAGACTATAGAATACGGACCTTTCCATGCAATAAGAAGTCTGTTTTCCCTACAAGGGAGCAAAACAAATGCTTTGTCCCCAGGACAAAGTTGTCGTAGGCATCTATTCTTATTTGCAAATTGCCTTGCTTTTTCTTTAGCAAATTCGGATGAGGAAGTTGCTAGTTTGCATGCTTCGATAATCTTTTGCCTGAGAGCAATGACATACTCATATGAAGATTGAGTGTCATTGTCAATATTATCAGCAGTTATCAGATCATGAAGTAAGGACATAGGACCTCGCGGTTTCGCGCCAAAGACAAGTTCAAAAGGAGAAAATCCTGTATGTTCGTTGGGGACCTCTCTATGTGCAAAGAGAGCCGCGGGTAAAACCCTGTCCCAATCCTGAGGATGATCCTCAGTTAACTTCCCAAGTAAGTTCTTGAGTGTTCTATTTAGACTTTCAACTAACCCATTACACATTGGGTGATAGATACTACTTAGAGATCTTTTAATATGCAGAGTAGACATCACCTGCGACATAGTGTCTGATATTAACTGAGTGCCATGGTCTGACAATATTTCTCCAGGAAATCCCAGACGAGAAAATATCAGCGATATCGGCAGTAGAGATGCTTTTAAGAGGTATAGCCTCCGGCCAACGTGTGCACATGTCAACGCATGTTAGGATAAATTGATATCCTCTGGCCGACTTGATCTTAAAAGGACCAATAATATCTATAGCCATCTTCTGAAACGGCCGAATAGGAATGTCTTCAGCCTGGATAGGTGCAGCATGACGTGGGCCTCTCGATTTGACCTCTTGACATGTTTTGCAAGATCGACAATAAATCCGTATGTCTTTATTCACAAATGGCCAAAAGAAAGCCGCAAGAACTTTAGACCTAGTGCGAGAAAAACCCATATGTCCAGCACACTGAGAGTCGTGAGCATGTTGCAGAATTTGGACTCTCATACTCTTGGGCACGAGAATTTGTGAATGCATATACGTAGTCGAGTCTTGTACCATACGTACAAGTACCCCATTCTTCATAGTAATCCAAGATTTGCGATTTGTGTTCTGATTTGGATCACCTTTTTTTGCCAGAATGAAGAATTTTTTTTAAAGAAGGATCATCTTCTTGCAGTTTTATAAACGTGTCACGAGAAATCACCAAGTTATCATCTTGGCTATGCACTTCATTACCTTCAGTTGATGACGTTTGTGGCATATTAAGAGCTTGCGCTCTTGTGACCACTGCATTGGCAGCTTGGATATTATGTTCTTCCCAAGCAGCTATCTGCTGCGGGGTACATTCCCTAATTCCGTGAATACGACCGATGATAAGATCAGCAATAGGATTCGGCAGAAGACACGCGTGGACATCTCCCGTAAAGAAGGGAGTAGCAATGTGAATGATAGCAGTTGGATACTTTTCCACAGTACCACCAAATGTCACACATCTGACCACTTTTCCCGTGGCACAGCAATGATCTATGAGAGATTGCCTAACTCCGATAGTAGTACATCCGGAATCGAAAAGGATCAAGACTTGATTATTATTCACTAGCCCTTTATGTAAGAGAAGAGATCCTCTCCCGTCATGCGCAGCTGCGGCAGGAAGAGCGGGAAGAGGATGACCACAACTCAAAGTCGTTATAGTATTAGGTTCAAATAGTGTTGTGCATTGGGGGCATTGAGATGCTCTCGCAAAATCGAAAGCAGAACATGTGATAGCGCTAGAATTACCTTTATTATTGTTTAGTTCATTACTAGCTACTTGTGACTCTTGTTGAGCACTGTTAGTATGCCGACACGATTTATTATCGTTGTGTCGCACTCTACCACGACGATTATTTCTTTTATAGCTATTGCTATCTGACCTATTGTTATTATTGTTTTGGTTTGAACAACAGTTTTTACAATCATGATTGTCATTTTCCCTTTGAGAATATTTACTATATTGATGTCATTTTCCCTTTGAGAATATTTACTATATTTATATTGTTGTCTCCTTGGATAGCTAGGATAGTTTCCATTATGACTACCTTTGCGAAAGTTTCTATAATTGTTCGCTCCATAATAACGAGGACTGTCAGATCTCCTCCAGTTCTTTGCAGAACTATTATCATATGGATCACCATGATCCTGTTCAAAGTTACGCTTACTTTTCTTATCAAAGTTGCGTTGACCACCTTGAAATTTATGACGAAAGTTAGGACCATATGGTGTCGCAGAAGCTACCGGCAAACCTTCTTTAACTTTAGAATTGCTAATGGTTTGTTGTGGGTGCGCAGTGACATACTGGCAACAATATTGTTCCATGACTTTTATGTCTTTAGGTTTACGTTCATGTATAAAGGCAAGGAAGGACTCATTGACTGATGACATTACTTTGTCCCTAAGTAATAAGTCTACAAGTGCTTCATGTGTGTGTGGAGTCCCAGACAGCTCAATCCACCGATTGAAAGTAAAACGTATCTTTGTAATAAAGTCTGAGAACTCCACCCCATTCTCTGGTAACATAGTCTTAAAACGAAGGCGATAATCGTCTTCTTTAAGTTGATATCTTTTCAATAGAGCTGCTCTAACAACTTCATAATTAGTCTTATCAGGTTCTTCTATTGCCATTATAATATTTAATGGTTCACCTGTAAGTATTTCTAACAGTTGTCCGACATAATGCTCTTTATCTACTTTATGCGTTACGCATGTAAGTTGAAATCTATCAAGATAGAATGTTATGTCGTCCTTTGCAGCGTTGAAAGCAGGTAATTTGCTTTTATAAGAATTCTCCTTCGTCTTACCAGAAGTTTCTTGAGAATTACCCATATTCATCAATTTTAATTTCTCCAGCTCCAAAGCTAAGAGTTTCTCTTCCTGTTCCCTTTTCTGTTTCTCAGCTTCCATGTGCATTTTTCTCTCTTCAAATTCTCTTTGTTGCTGAATTTTTTTCTCTTCCACTTCAGCTTGAAGTTTTCTTTCCTCAAATTGTTGCTGAATTTTTTTCTCTTCTGCGTCAGCTTGAAGTTTTCTTTCCTCTTTTTGTTTTTTCTCTTCAGCTTTTTGCGCCTTGTCATATAGAGCAAGAGCAAATTCTTCCAGCTTCTCACCTGTCTTCCCAAGCGCTTTCCCTTGTTCAATAAAGTAGTCTAATGTAGACATTATGTCTAATAATATGCTATCTGTACCTGTGGAATAATAACACTTTTTATCCCAAACACAGTGGGAACAAGTCTTTTAATAAAGAACTTGAATAGGGACCTCACTTTATCCCAATCTCTGTGGGTAACAAGTCTTTGCCAAAGAACTTGTATAAACACCTTTATAATAATACCACCATCAATCAATTTATATCCTAAGTGCATTAAATATGACTATATATATAAACAGTGTATGACAACAATGAATAACGTAAACAAAGAACAAGCATCAAAAACAATACGATAACATTTGCAGAAATCAAATAAATTATAAAGTGACACTAAAGAAAATATTACAAAGCATGTGAGGATAACTGCAAAAATGTAACAAAACAAATGTCTCCACAGTGTATAAACATAAAGGTTGTAAAAAACTAAGTGAAAGGAAGAGGAGGCGGACAGATACAAACAAATCAAATCAAAACTAAAGAACAGAAAAAATATAACAAAAACAACGAAAGGTACACCGCATCACAGCTAAACAAAAATAGCAACAAATGTCGCTAGCAAATTCCACAAAGGGAAATTTGCAAATCCCTAACGAACGCTGTTATAGGCCCTCTGGAACGTGGGATCTCCTATAGCAGACACCACCCAACCGGAAATCCGCTGAAATATAACGTATAAATAACATGTAACACAACATGAAATATATAAACAAAGATTGTGTAACGAGGAAGGTTCAATTACACAATACAATGGCACAGATCACAACGATTAACATGCCACTTAACTTCTGATGCTACCCTATCGTCCACAAGATCAATGAAGAAGTACAGTGTTCAGCATTCTAAGGAACGAGAAGATCCAACGCTGAAATGGACTTCTGAACTTGCTTCGTAAAGACAACAACAATGTTTCAAGCGGAACTTGGCCTTCACGACTATGGCGACAATAAGGGTACTAGCACTTGACCTTCTAAATTGCAGCAGTAACGATGATAACGGCACTTGACCTTCTGACTACACGGGCTCAGGACACGCAGCACTGTCAACAATCACGAATTTGACCACAGAACGCCAATAGCCCCTTCAAGCTGGTTCCCCCATAAATGTTAAAGCCCATTCTGGCCATCATAAATGTTAAGGTCAAGTTCTCCATAAGTGTAACAGTCCAACTTCATAGTGTTAGTGTCCTGTGTAGTGTTGGAAGCCACCATGAAAGGTTACAGCGCAGTGTAGGTGTGAGTAAGGGGGTCAGGTCAACCCAGGCAGTACAGTACAGGTGAATGTAGGTCACCAGGCGTTGAGGCACTGACAGGGTGCAATGAAGACTCTCTTAAGGTACATGCTGTCAGATGTGTAGTAATGATCGTAGCAATATGTGGTTGATAGTTTGTGTGGGTTAGTAGACCTCATGATAAGGTATAGTACGCGAATGTGTATAGGTTCTGGACATTGGCACAATACCCACTCAACCACATGTAGAAAGTCAGAGAAGGTTGGTAACAGCAGCTGACTTTTACAATGTTTTAATGCAATACGATATGAGAGACGCCGACATCAGGACATAGTCATTTGACAATACTCAGGAACATTGTAGACATGACGATAGTACAATACAGTTACAGCATCAACAGTTCATCAATCAGTAAGCTGGGCATATATATGATTGCTGACTACAATCGAACTCCCTTCCAAAAGCCACAGCATAAATACCCCGCATGACCAGCGGGTTTGATATATGAGTATAAACAACTCTCTTCTGAAACAAGTACATCAGTTACATTGCCTAGCATGCAGTAGGCCGCAAGATGGCAGGCCTCTAGGTCCAATGGCCTCTGTTGTATTTCTTAGCAAACAAGGTGGGTCAGACCCTGTCCGAATGATACCGCTGAAATAGCGGGATGCATCAAATATAATGTTCTCTTGGCATACACAGGCCCTAACCAAATAATGTCAGCATAGTTCAAGAGCTCAACTCTCGTATACTTGATAGACTCTTTCCCGCCCAGGGGGAAAAGTCGCTGAGCTGGTAAATAAATGTGATACGTGATTCTAATAGTCAAGGAAAATAAATCGAAGGATAATTTACCTTATCAGTCCCTCAGAATAACACTAATAACACACTCGTCTCCTAGACGCTTAGAAATATATCGTGGGGAAGACATCTTCAGACTTCTAAGTTCACCCACAGAGGGCTTTCGTTCCCCAGGCTTAAAGCCATAACAAAGACGTCGAAAGCACGTCTTGACACTCTGAAAATTCACAGCTCGACTCCCAGATCGGAAGTCTTTCTTAACCGCCACAAAAGCTTACGCATGCGTCGTAGCCGCCAGACCTCCCGAGCTAAACTCAGGTGGGCAATGTTTGAACACATACCAGGAAACGACTGACCATTCAAGCCTTATATGGTCATGAAATAAGACATCAGCTCTAGTTGCAAACATTCCTAGTAAAGCTAACCAATCAAGCCATATATGGACATGCAACCAGACCTCGGTTCTAATATTAGACCGGAGGTACAAACAAGTGGGCAAACAACCACTGTAAAATTTAACATCCAGTAAATCATGACTAATACCCCTTACATCAGGAATAAAAAAATAATGTCTCCCTGGTAAACAGGTACATTTAAAAGATTATACACACAGCGAAAACTGACCGCAACAGTGATATTACGTCTCTTGTTCATTAATTAAACGTCATGCTTTCGCCTTAATGTTCTAATTCTGCCAATTTAGCAAAGGTGCTGATGTCATACGAAAATGATGAGTGTAGTGAACACCAACCTTAATTCATAAAGTTGACAACGCATTCCGTGTGAGAGTCCATCACACATACATGGTTTAATTACAATAAAACAGTTCATAGACAAGTTATGACATTATCATTATACAGACATCTGTGCAGTCCAATTATTGTCTCCTTATTCATTCCTCAATCGTCAAAAGTGTCAACGTGTATACACGCAATGTCGTCTGGTGAACATTCGTTAGTGATCGTTGTCGTTTTGAAAATATAATAAATTTAGGAATTTATGACTAAAATACTTATCCAATCGGGATGACTTAACATTGCATCCGTATATAATAAAGGCTGACCCGTGCCTTATAATTCAGGAGAAACACTGCACAATTCATAAACATCGAGAACGATGTATAACACGACTGTCTCCGACAAAATCAGTCTCTAGAAGGGTGTATACAGGTCGTTGTCATGCGGTAACATAAGAACGTACCGCGTCATGTCTCTTCCTAGACAACTATATAAATTCGAGTTCAATAAAATATATTCACGCGCGAAACATCTTACAATTTATGACCTACCAATACCTTAGCGCGTAACTTTAAAATGCTCACTATTGTAGTGGCCAACCTCCTTAAACGTGTCATAACATTCCCCTGACCGACCGGGGTAAAAAATCTATTATATAGATTTTTTCTTTTAAGAATAACGTGATTAATTATATTAAAATTTTAAACATTTACGACATACGGTCCACGATGTTTTGAACAAAACAGTGTCGAAGATCGTTGTCAATGTACTAAAAATGTCACATAATAATTAATACTTAAGTTAAGTAGATAAAAGTCAACAGTCAGAAAGGATAATGAGTTATTAACTAATTAACTAAATGTGTGTTAACTAATTGAAGATGTGGTGAATTAAACAAAGTCCTAAGATTTAACTAGATAAATATAGCTAAGTAATTAATGTAATCAAGTATGAATGTTATGTGTTAAGAATGTTATAGAATTAAAGCTAAGTAATTAACCTAATGAAGTATTGTATGCAACGAAAACGAGACAAAGAAAAAAAAAACAAAAAAAAAAAACAAAGAGCGTATGGGAAAATAGAAAGGAAAGAAAAGAAATGAATTGAAGTGTGAAAGAATAACCGCGCTAGCGTAGTGGTTACAACACCGCTCTGGCGACCGGGCGATTCAGGATCAAACCCGGGCGACGGCATTTGAAGATTTTTCGTCGACCGGGATTTGGACTGGATTAACTCGAGACCTGGCGAGGACATTTGAAGGAGTGTCGTTGACCAGGGACTGGCGGCTCCTGAGCCGACCCAGCTCTAATGGGTACCTCCGAAAACGGCGAGTATCTGCCTGAATGGCGAGGGACACTTGTCTCTGTACAAGAAAATATGATACTCACGTAAAAATCAATGACAGGTTAGATATTAAAAATAACCTTAGATTTCGCCTCTAGTATTAGCGGGCGTACGAAAAAAAAATAAACGTAATGTAAGAATTGTGTATGCATCAATTATGAAATACGTATTTAAGAATAAAATAAAGTAATTTACCTATTAAGAAAAAAAATATTCTACCTAACATATAGCATATACATTAGGAGCATAAATATCAAATGTAATTAATAATACTATAGAATTTGTCTCTATTTTAATGTCAATCCCATTATATGAGATATGTTAATTAATATTAACTAATGTTTAATTCATTGTACTTACTTACTTAGTCGTTCCCCTTCTACCGTGAGGTGTAGACGTTTGGAAGAGAGAGCGCCAGACTATTCTATCAGCTGTCTTCTTCCTGGCCTGGTTCCATTCTAGTCCTCGGTCCTTCAAAGATTGTCTAATGTTGTCCTTTCAGCAGACTCTGGGTCGTCCTGGAGGTCTGGATCCCTGGCTCTTTGTTTCCCATGCTTGTCGTGGTAGCCGATCTTCTCCCATTCTGCAGACATGGCCAAACCATCTTAGTTGGGACTGTTCTATTTGGGTCTGCAGCAGGTGGGATTTTAGGCCTTGACGTATCGTCTGGTTGCGCACCATGTCTCTTCTTGTTACTTCAACCACCTTCCTCAGATACCTCATTTCTGAGGTTTGGATCTGTCCAAATACTTGGTATCGGGCATTGAATTTGCCTGAATGGCGAGGGACACCTGTCTCTGTACAAGAAATAAAGGGATACTCACGTAAAATCAATGTCAGGTTAGACATAAAATAATAACCTGAGATTTCGCCTCGAGTATTAGCGGGCGAACGCAAAAAAAAAAAATATATATACTTGGTATCGGGCATTGAAATATGTTGACCAATTAATTGAGGATCTATGCAATCAAGAGTTGTGGAATTAATAGGCAAATGAGTTCATGACTTATGTGTTTCAGAACTTGAAACGTACTTGTGATAATTCATTGAACTTGACTTTGTCAACGAGGAGATGCATAGCCTGATGAATCTCTTCACTTCTATTGAACTTTGAGAATAAAATTCGCTTGTAGAAGATTGATATTCATAGCGTAAGTATACTTTGTACATTGAATATAAATTGACGTATGCAAAAAATTCCTTGTGACGTTGGTTGTCACCAGAATTGTCTCAAAGATTAACGATTATCATCTGATGACGATGAAGGATGGCGTCACGAGGAGTCTGCGATGACGTTCTCCGAACCTGGAATCGACTCGATTTGAAATTGAAATGGTTGTAAAAGAATCTAGAATCTGGCAAGTTTCGGGCTCTTGTGGTTAGCTCGTCTGAGTGAAGCGACCGATTTCTGGTCAGTTTGGACCACAAACGGAGCGCCAAGGAGAAATTTTTCAAGTTTCTGTATTGACCACACAACTGCTAACAGTTCTTTGTTGATCACGGAATATTTCTGTTCTGTGTCCGTGAGTTTACGTGATATAAATAAAGTCGGGTGGAGCACGCCTTCATGTTCTTGAAGGAGACTAGCGCCTAATCCGTAATTGCTGGCATCTGTTCGAATAACAAACATTTTTTAAATATCTGGCAACCTTAAAATAGGTGGCCTGGAAAAGATAGTCATATTTGATTAAACGTTTTGTCGCAGTCTTCCGTCCACTTAACCTTCACAGGCATGCCTTTCCTTAAGAGGGAAGACAAGACAGCTGTGATGGATGACAAATTTGGTATGAACCTACTATAATATTGAACGAGACCTAATAAACTCCTAACTTGTATTTTTTTGTTTTGTTTTAGGAATAGATAATTTCAAAATTTTGGAGACATTCTGGGGAAATGTTTGAATACACCCAGCCCCAATGATATGACCTAGAATAGTTATTTCAGGAAAAGCAATCTGGATCTTAATAGGTTTAGCAGTTAAATTATTGGATCGCAGAATCTCTAACAAGGAACTAAGTCCCGAAAAATGTTCCTGAAATGACGAACTGAATAAACAGATATCGTCTATGTAGGTAATAATGTCTGGACGATGAGATAAAATTTTACGCATCATGCGAATAAATGTTGCTGGTGCGTTCTTGAGCCCATAAGGCATGACATTCCACTGGTATACAGCTTGTGGAGTCGAAAACGCAGTAAAGTATTTGGCTTGTTCCGTTAAGGGAATCTGCTAATATCCCTTAGTTAGATCTAGTTTACTGAAAAAGTTTGCTGTATATAGACGGGTAAGTTGTCAAGAAGCGAATGTGGTTCACTGTCGGCGACTGTCTGAGCATTCAATTTTCTGTAATCAACACATAAACGAATTGCATTGTCTTTCTTTCTGACAATAACTAAAGGTGAAGAAAATGGAGAATTACTACTCTCTGTGATACCTAATGCTAACATCTGTTCAAGTTCCTGAGCTGTCTTATTCTGATAATGTACTGGAACTGAATATGAGCGTAAGCGAATAGGTGTATCATCTTTGAGTATTATGTCATGACAGACAACTGATGTACGACCAGGTGGATCAGTTAACACATCCGAAAAAGACTCTAATAGATCAGCAATCTGGCGATGCTGTTAAGGTGTTAAAGAAAGAGAAACGGAAACATCTCGCCAGGACTCTGTAGCCTGTAAAGCAGGTACAGGTTGCGACATACGTATCTCGGGAAAAGAAGATTCTTCTTCCTGAATGACAGATAGACTAGAATACTGACAAGAACCAATGGATTTGTCATCTAATTCATGAAATAGAGATTGTTGGTGTTCAGGTCGAGTATGAAACTCTTTAAGCATGTTGATGTGGTATATTATTTTTTTCTGTCCTTTAATGTCTAGAACATAATCAACGTCAGAAATTCGGTCTACAACCTTGAAAGAACCATTCCATGCTATTAATAGCTTATTATCTTTTCGTGGAAGTAATACGAAAGCCTCATCACCTGGAAATAGCTGACGTAAGCGTCTATTCTTATTTTGAAATAATCTAGCTTTAAATGTAGCAGCCTCTGAAGAAGATGTTGCCAACTGGCAAGCATCCATAATCTTTTTACGTAAGTTGATGACGTATTCGTATGATGACTGGGTTTCCTGAGTCATCTCAGAGTTGAGTAGAAGATCTTTTATCAGTCCCATAGGACCCCTTGGTGGAGCACAAAACACCAATTCGAACGGAGAGAAGCCGGTCTGTTCATGCAGCACCTCTCGATATGCAAATATCACAGATGGGAGTACTCTGTTCCAGTCTTGAGGGTACTTCACAGTAACCTTGTGCAGCATTTGTTTAATGGTGCGATTGAGCCGTTCCACGGAACCATTGCTCATCGGGTGATAAATACTACTGAGGTTTCTTCCGATGTCAAGGGTCTTCATCCTTTTCAGTCATGATGTCGGAGACAAATTTCGAACCATGATCTGAAAATATTTTTCGAGGGAAACCTATTCTAGAAAAAATAAGCAACAGTGCATCAGCTACATCTGATGTAGTGATATTCTTTAACGGGATGGCTTCTGGCCAACGTGTGCACAGGTCAATGCACGTGAGGACAAATATATGCCCTCTGGCCGAAGGTAAAAGAGGACCAATAATGTCTATGGCCATTTTATCTAATGGACGTACTGAAATGTCACAAGCCTGTATCGGAGCAGTATGAAATGCTCCTCGTGACTTAACCTCTTGGCAAGTGACGCATGAACGTACATACAGTGATAAGTCACGGGAGATACCTGGCCAAACAAATGAAGACAGCACTCGAGAACGTGAGCGAGTGTATCCCATATGACCCGCACATTGGGAGTCATGTGCATGTCGTAGGATATAAGATCTTAATGATAGGGGCACCATAACCTGTTGTTTCACCTGAGATTGGTCCATATGACATCTAATTAAAATGTCATTTTTAATTTTAAACCAATGTTGACATTTGTTATTAGAGGTAACATTATCGTAATTATGTACCAGAGCAAACATTTTTTTGAAGAGTTGTCTTCTCTTTGTTTGGTGGCAAATGATAATCTATCAATTGTAGAATGAACCTCAGTGTCAATCTGGAGAGATGGTTCAGGATCCGAAGTATTATCTTTCTCCAAAGTCTTGACCTGAGCTCGTGTTGTCACTGCATTGGCTAGAAGTAAATTCTTTTTTTCCCAATCAATGATCTCCTCAGGTGTGCAATCCTTACTACCATGGATGCGTCCCACAGTAAGGTCAGCTACTGGATTTTGCACCATACATACTTTGACTTTACCTGAAAAGAATGGTGTGTTAATATCTATAATGGCAGTGGGGTAGTACTCGACAGTACCCCCAAAAGTTATACATTTAACATATTCATTAGTTGGGCAACTGAGGAACATCATGGTGGAAAGAATAGTTAAGCATTGTCACGATTTGCCACTAGTACAACATGAAGAAGAATGCACTACATTAGTATGGTCTTGATTATTCGAGGGTGTACAACTTGTCAGTGCCGCCCCTGCGTTGTGCTGGGACCGTTGTGGTCCACATGAATGAGATCGTTGTCGGTGACGATCACCGGAATTATTCAGTTGTTTACCATTATAACTATGGTTTCTGGATCTGTAATTTTGATTATTATTATTCCAGTTATTGTTTACATTATTACTCGAAGTGAAGTTATATGGTTTCCTCCAGTTTGAATTATGTTAAATGTTGCTGTTATTTCTATATTGAGGTGACTGATGACTAAATTGCTGTCTACCTCGATTAAAATTATCACTCTTGTTGAAATGATTATTATTATTATAAAAATTATTGTCGTTATACCTTCTATGGGTAAGATTTCTATCAAGACTTTGAGCTCTTTATCTATTATTATTACCGTGCCATGCTGCAGCAGCAGCTACTGGTAATGCTTCTCTCAAGTGAGAATTAGCTATACAAACACCTGGGTGTGCAGTACAATAATTTACTGCAATTTCTTCTAATGCAGCTATAGTGGGTGGTTTGCGTTCCTGTAGAAATGACAAAAATGGTGTGCTAACGGAGGATAGAACTTCATCCCTAAGCAATAAATCAACTAGTTTGTCGTAAGATTTATCCACCCCAGCGAGTTCAACTCATCTGGTAAAAGTAATGCGTATATTAGCAATAAACCCTGCGAAATCTTTGCTTGAATCTGGTAGAATAGTTTTAAACTTCATTCTATACCCTTCTTCGTCTAAGTGAAATCGTCTTAATAGTAATGCTTTTGTAGCATCATAATCATTTATAATTGCTGGATCCATATTCTTTATGGAATTTAATGGTCCACCATCTAGAAATTCACTGGGTTTTAAAGCCCATGATGATTTATCAAGTTTGTTTGTTTAACATACTTGTTCAAATCTTAACAGATATGATGATAAATCGTCAAAATTTTGTTTGAAAGTTGCTAATTTAAACATGTAATCGCTTCTATTCTGGTTGGATGAAGACGCATTATGTGAATCATCATTATTGCTATTTGTAGCAACTTGTGCTTTTAATTTTAATTCTTCCAAACGAAGAAGTGTCAATTCTTTTTCTTGTTGCCTAATTCTTTCTTGTTGTTTCATTTTCCTTTCTTCGTCAATACTAATCATTTCATCTCTTGCCACCTTCCTGTCTTCTTCTTGCTTTAATTCAGCTTTCCTTTCTGCTTCTTCTCGCTTTAATTCAGCTTTCCTCCTCTCTTCTTTTGCTTCGCGTTCTGCTTCCTCTTGCTTTGCTATTGCTTTTTGTTCCTCTAATTCTCGCTTTCTATCAGCTTTTTCTTGCTTAGCTTCGGCTAGTTCCGCCACTGCAAAATCTCTAAGAGCTTCTCCCTTGTAACCAAATTGTTTACCCACATTCATCATGGACTCCAAAGTCGCCATGTTAAATAATTAAACTACTTACTTAGTCAATATTCAAATATAGAATTATGTAATCTTAATAACCAATATGGTATTGTGACTAACCCAGTCAACTAATTACCCATTAATATGCTTAACAATTTTAAGTTAAGTTCAAAATGTATACTTAATACTCAATGTTTTATAACATCATGCTTTATGCAGAATGTATAATTAGTGGTTACGTGGACTACTAGTGCCACAGGCTGAAATTATTTCAATCATCTGATATATTTCATTTATATATCTATAAACATTAATTTCTTATCTTTATACAATCATCTTATCATATTATTAATATCAATGGAGAAATAAAACATATACAGTAAACAGAAGAAGTACAATTACAAAAATACGCTACAAATGTCAATTTACAGACACTAAAACGAAATTAAGAACTGAATATAAGGACGGAAATGACACAGTGTACTGAACTTAAATTGGGTCCGACCACAAGGAAATCTTAAAAGAATATGTGCACAAAACATGAACGCTCTACATATGACGTCACAATCTTACGTGTAGAACCAAAAGATAGCAATATTAGGCTTAACGGACATTTTGACAAACAATTGAAGAAATTAAATAAAATGAAACGAAGGACGATAATAAAACAATATGTATATACACGACTTCACAGCTAAACACATAATGTTGAATGAATTAAATCACAAACAGTGTATGCTTCGAAGATTCTCAGAAGATCTTTTGTAAATCTAAAAAATTCAACAAACCCTAGGAACGACCAGAATTTCTGCGGTCAGCGGATGGCGACATAACAGAAATTCTAGTTCCCGCCATCCGCCCGCTTATGTACAATTACAACACATAATTACATCAAAAGACTAGAAAAATACATGTGATCATCTAAAATAAAAAAAAACCATGCCTCCAAATCAAGTGGACCGAAATAGTTTTACGGTCACAAAAATGTGTACTTATCTTTTTGTGCGGAGAAATATCCTTCTTAAACAGTGCTGGCATGCATCATGAGTTACGAAGTGAATTTGAACAGTCTTGTAGGCATTGATAAAGGTGATTCCGTAATTCAGATTCATTAGAGTATGTTGTCATTTCGATTTGATAGTTCTTGAATGAACATCCCTAACGGTCCGACATGTTGAACTTGAGGGGCATGACGTCATAGTTACTTCTAATGCGCTTGCGTAGTGAAGGTAAAATTGAATCAAACCCAAGGAAAATCCGAAATGTGACGACAATCGGAATTTTCGTATTGTTCTATTTGGCAGAAGAAAAAAAAATTCGTCCCCGCTATGGCCACCAAATGTTTCCCGTTGTCCACCAAAATGTTACAGCGTTGATTTAGCTGGCACATCTATGAAAGTCATGAATGGTGATATTACGTCTCTTGTTCATTAATTAAACGTCATGCTTTCGCCTTAATGTTCTAATTCTGCCAATTTAGCAACGGTGATGATGTCATACGCGAATGATGAGTGTAGTGAACACCAACCTTAATTCATAAAGGTGACAACGCATTCCGTGTGAGAGTCCATCACACATACATGGTTTAATTACAATAAAACAGTTCATAGACAAGTTATGACATTATCATTATACAGACATCTGTGCAGTCCAATTATTGTCTCCTTATTCATTCCTCAATCGTCAAAAGTGTCAACGTGTATACACGCAATGTCGTCTGGCGAACATTCGGTAGTGATCGTTGTCGTTTTGAAAATATAATAAATTTAGGGATTTATGACTAAAATACTTATCCAATCGGGATGACTTAACATTGCATCCGTATATAATAAAGGCTGACCCGTGCCTTATAATTCAGGAGAAACACTGCACAATTCATAAACATCGAGAGCGATGTATAACACGACTGTCTCCGACAAAATTAGTCTCTAGAAGGGTGTATATAGGTCGTTGTCATGCGGTAACATAAGAACGTACCGCGTCATGTCTCTCCCTAGACAACTATACAAATTCGCGTTCAATAAAATATATTCACGCGCGAAACATCTTACATTTTATGACCTACCAATACCTTAGCGCAGTGGTGGCCAAGCTAAGGTTGGCCGAGAGGCAGATTATGGTAAAGGGTAACACCAGAGGGCCAGACCTATAAAATCCTTAAAAAATAACGTTCTGAGATTTAGTTTTACATATATAATGAACCACGTACAGAAAGCAACGGCAAACTACTGTACTGCACATCTGCCAAGACATGTAGACTATACCAGTCTTCGGACTGAAATTAGTGTTAAAAAAAAAATATAATGAATCTGTTGTTTTAATTTGTTTTGTAATTTGTAATATGACATGTAATTATTTATTTCAAACATACATTTGTGTGTTATTTCATTGTGAAGAGTGTGGCTTATCAACTTTTCACCAGTGATTTGAAGTCTACTTCCATTTGTGACGTAGAATTCTGAGAACATGGGATAATACAGAGTCAGTTAGTCTGTTTCTGGTCTTGGATTTGATAAGCTTCATGGCAGAAAATGTTGTCTCACAAAGATATGTGCTACCAAATATAGAGCACGCCTTTAGGGCCCATTTTCTCAGAAGTGGGTAACGTTCCTTTGGTAGTAATTTCCACAAATCAGTTCCAGTTGCTTCTGTTGTGTTGATAAATGGGTCACATTGGAGTTCACATAACTGTAATTGTAGTTCTGCTGGCTGAGACTTCACTGTGCACTTGAATGGGTTGTTAAAAAGTTCCTTTTGTGGACGAAACATCTCAAAATATTGAAATCGACGATCAAACTCAGAAATCAGCTGTTCAATGTCATCTGTGTACCTCCTGAAGTTAACACTCTCTTTCTCAGACAGCTGTTTACAACAAGGAAAATGAAGCAGGTCATTCTTTTGCAAAGACAGACTAAATAGGCTCAGTTTCTTTTTGAAGCCATCAACATCGCCCATCATTTGAAAAATTGTTTGCCTTTTTCCTTGTAACTGCAAATTCAGTACATTCAAATGTTGTGTTATATCTGTGAGAAATGCCAAGTGCTGAATGAAATGAATATCTTTGAGTTTATTTTGAAGATCAATTGAACATGGTAAGTTGTCTCGCAGGAAGTCAAATATTTCATCCTTCAGTTCACAAAATCATATTAAACATTTTCCTCGACTAAGCCATCTCACCTCAGCATGAAGCAGGAGATCACCGTAAACAGAATCCACTTCTTCTAAAAATGCAAGGAACTTCCTGTGAGTTAGAGAGCTGTGTCCTCCTCTGATCAAATTCGTTATTTTCACTACAGTAGCCATAGTGTCATTTAGGTTTATGGATTTTGCACAAAGGGCCTCTTGGTGAACTATGCAATGTAATGTAGGCACGTCAATTTTATTTTGCTTCAAAAGTCCAACAAAACCAGTATTTTTCCCAACCATAGTCTTGCAACCATCGGTACACACAGCAGACAATTTTTCAAACCCACCATATTCTTCCATGGCATTTTGAACTGCAGAAAATATGTCATCCCCTTTACTTGTACCATGCAAAGAGCAAACTTTCAGTAATTCTTCAGAAACAGTAAAGTCTTCCTGGATCACTTTAACAAAATAAGAAGCTGGATGGCTGTGATGTCTGTACTTTCATCAATCGCCAGTGAAAAGTATGGACAATTTTCAATTAAAGATTTCAAGTTCTGGGACAAATGCAAACTAATATCTTCTGTTCTCCTAGCTACGGTTTGTTTTGAAAGAGGTACATTTTGAAATTCTTTTACTACTTTTTCTTCATTGAACGCTTCTGCCATTTGAACTGCACACTTGTTCACAAACTCTCCATCAGTAAACGGCTTTTTTGCCTTTGCAAGCTCATAACTAATCACATAGGACGCCATGAGCGATGATTCCTGAATATACTCTTTTGCTGATTCAGTTTTTTCTTGAGTTTTTCAACCACAAGCTTTCTCGACTCGCTGCTATGCTCGTCGTTGTTTTTCCTGATGATTTGTGATGTAGTGACGTTTCAAGTTATATTCCTTCACTACGACTAACACTTGGGCGCAAACTAAGCACTGAGGTTTATTATCCTTATTGAGAATGAACAAATAATCGAACTCCCATTCTGGTTTAAATGCGCGATTTTCACTGTCCACTTTTCTATACTTAGAAAACATTTTTACAAATGCAAACTCTTATACATGAAAACGTGCACAACAGCTACAAGCCCAGAAGCGTCACTGGCTGATTTATACTTAACACACTTCACAAGACCAACTGTGCACCTCAACTCCTTCCTATAGAAATGTACCTACCATCCACCCCCACTCCCACGATCACTTTCCCATACAGATGCTAAAGACAAAGCAACATCATTGGATCTCAGAGACTTCCGACCGCAGAAAAGATCTGTCATTGCTTTCCGTTTCTCATTATCAAAGTAGGTACCGACACTGTCTTCGCCTGTCCACGTGCACGATCAGAGATTTGACGTTATCATTTCCGTTTTGTCGGCACTATCTAGTAGAGCTCAATTGGTATGATAGAGAGAGAGAGAGAGAGAGAGAGAGAGAGAGAGAGAGAGTTGGTGGTGTTGTGGGAGGTGAGGAGATGTTAATCGTACATTTTGGGTCTTTTTGGTTTTTTTTCTGGTGCCTGTGCGTGCTATTTTGTAATATTTTTTTAGCACAGTGGTCGGAGTAGACAGTAATTTTCAATCAACAATAAGAGGCCGGCCAAAACAGGTTGGCGGGCCGGTCAAAACTGGTTGGCGGGCCGGATCTGGCCCGCGGGCCGTAGTTTGGCCACCTCGGCCTTAGCGCGTAACTTTAAAATGCTCACTATTGTAGTGGCCAACCTCCTTAAACGTGTCGTAACACTGTTAACTAGAAAATTACGACTGGAGTGTATGAATAATGACTTGCCTAATTTACAATTTTAAAAGTACATAAATCTCAAAAGATAATATGTTACACCTTAGGCACATGTGAGGTAATCATCACTCATTACTCATCACTACTCCCGTCGGAGTCTGGGGTCGCTCTGCTGTCGGGTTTCTCGCACGACTAGTCAGAAACAATCACCAGCTCTTGCAGTAGTGGTTATGCATATACTATTTTCATGTGCTGAGGTTGCCAGCCTTGTATATAACTACTTAGCAAGAAACCTATAGAATTTACATTAGTAAATAAATTGTTTACACTTACCTCAAAATTGTGGGAATACACAATCTCCTTGTACAGATTTAGACTGTACGCAGCTCTGTATTAGATGCTTCGAATTCACTTTAGTCTAGACATTAGAGTTAATTTCTCTGACGGCGGGTGTTCTGCAAAATCACTGGCCTGGGAAACATTATGTTTAATTCCTCTATGACTTGTGATCAAATTCTTAAGTTTCCAGTCTTGTATTAAAAATTCGGGTTTACTTGTAAATTCCTAAGTTGCCCAATACTCGATCTGTTACTTATAGTTGTGGAATTTCTAAGTCCAATGTCTCTTTTTTCTTTCTGACTTTTAGGAGTACATTTGTGTATTTCAACTCCTCAAAATGAACCAATCCAATCGAATCTCGTTCAGCACTACGTGGGTAGGGGCGTTTTCAAATTCGAAAAATACTCTCACGTGTTTCAAAATATTAAATTTAATATCCACGCGTGGCCTCTTACAGCGATATCATATCGTTGCGTCAAACTGTCGCCTGCAGCTTGTGCACAACTCATAAACACCATCTGTGAACTCCAGATGCCACCTATCGCCAATATTGTCTCTCCAGACAGATCATCGTGATAATCAAACACAGGGATGTTCCCGTGAAACGATACACGCATCTACCACCTGTGTAATCTGCCACCTCAGACGTCTATCTTAGACAGACAATATTTGCTCCTTTAGATGTTGATCGGGCGAGACCGTCTTTTCATGATAAGAATCTCGCTCGCTGACCGGTGATAATGACTGGGTATTGTTACGGACCCCAGTTCACCTGGCGGAACGTAAATAAGAGAGGAGTGGTAAACAAGATAAAGACAGTCCCATAGCAAATACTTCCGTGGGGGAGTGGAGTGTTAGAGACTTTCCACTACTAGATTCAACATAGCGAGTTAAATAATGTATGAAAGGCCATAAAAATATGCCAATTAATACCGATGAGTGAGAGGAAGAGAAAAATGAAGAAAAAAAAGTGATCCTGCCGAAGTGGACGTGAGATCGCACAATCGTATCGTCACATCAAGTACATAACACACAAACAGTAATAAAATAAAAGAACAACTAGTGACAGTTTTTTTTTTTAATAATCTATAATGATTGCTTTCTGTAATTATACAGCAGATGGCGCCAGCGTTATTTCCGCTTCGGCTGCTGTATTATTGTATGCTCACCGTTTATTATAAACATAGTCTATGTCACAAACGTATTTGCATATACGTGCTATAAAATTACAATTTCTGACTAACGTATTTGCATCTATTTATGGTCAACTACGGGGTTTCTAATCCACCTGTCGTTATTTCTGCGTCTCTTCCCGCAGCCCTGTTATGAACTAACATTTTACTAAACTCACGTAGATATAGTTTGAACACTCAACGTATAAGGAAATCGCGCATTATGAACCAAGCGACTGGTAAACAGACCTGACCTTTGTTTAAATAGCGTATTCAATATATTTCCAAGGTCAAAGCAAATTGCTAATTTGCAAAGACTTAATGGGAAGTAAACTTCGCTCTGTTTGTAAAATACTGTGATTTGTGTAATGTTCAATTGCGTTAGAGGGGAATTTCAAGCCGCACATTCCTTATCTACCAAGTATTAGTCATGTGTTTATCAATTGCTTGAAGCAAGGTTTCACGCGCAGTACCATTCAAGGCGCTTTTAGTATAAATAGGTGGTGTTTCTTACTATTGCTCAGTTACCAAAGGTGGCAAGATTACACTGACATTCCTGATAACAGTTTTCCGGAGGCCTGATTTATGAACACGATGACAAGTACGAGCATTCTAGGGGCAGCGACCACTACGCTGATTATTGCTTTGTCATGTTATAACTGCCTGGCAGCTCCCTCCAATAGATCAAGCAGTAAGTAGACACAGTTGGTCAGCAATCTTTGATCTAGTAGTGTAAGAGAAACGAGGCGTTTAAGCCTGACGGTCAAAATACCCAACATTTCTATGGTTTTTTTGTTTTTTTTCGACTTCTATTAACATTTTATTTTTCGCCGCTCACCTCACTCGCACAGTTAGCCGGTTCTTCTTTTTTTTTTTTAAATTAGTTTTTAATTGTATTCACGCACGCTGCATCTGACCTAGATCAATTCGAGTGGCATTTTTAATTAATATATGTATACGGATTTTCATAGCAGCATCATCAGCTACTTCGATTTACGAGTTCTAAATTTATTTTTTTAAAATGAATTTTACTTAGCTTTCGTTTTTTTTTCCCCTCTTCTGTTTTCCTCGTTTGTCCCTGACAAACACCTGGTATCCGTAACGTTGGCACTTCTCGTTGTCATCTGTCTCAATAAGACGCATCAAAAATTTACGGTTATGTCACCGACGTAGCAGTATGCAGAAATAATTTTCATGTTATTTTTCATTAAGACGAAAGTATAGTTAATTTCCAGTAATTGTTGATTAAGAAGTATAAGTACAAATAATTATAATAACCCCTTCAGTCATAACTGTCCTCAGCTGCGGTCGCCCAACTGTTCTTTTGCCATCTGCCAGTTGGCCGTAGAAGATTTCTTTCGCGATGCGACCATCTTCCATGCGGCGGGCATGGCCAAGCCAGCGTAGTCTGCACTGTGTAACTAGTGTATACATGCTTTGAAGGTCAGCACGTGACAACACCTCGATCGATATTTGTCACTTTGTCCTTCCACGAAATACCGAGGATGTGGCGTAGACGCCGTAGATGGAAGGTATTGAGCTTTCTTTCTTGCTTAGCTTAGGTTGTCAATGTCTCACGGCCATATAGAAGTGTGCTATATATATATATATATATATATATATATATATATATATATATATATATATATATATATATATATATATATATATATATATATATATATATATATATATATATATATATATATATATATATATATATATATATATATATATATATATATATATATATATATATATATATATATATATATATATATATATATATATATATATATATATATATATATATATATATATATATATATATATATATATATATATATACTGAAGCACATTAAAAACGCACCACCTGTATAATCCAGGAACAGAGTGTGAAATGTAAATATAAGTGTTTACAAGTTTACATATTTGGAATCTTTATTCATTTTCCTATGAATCCATGCTGGTCATTAATTTGTACATTTGATTGTTATGAAATTCATTGCATTCAGTGCAGGCAAGGGAGAAAACCAAAAATGCAACCAATAAACAAATTCATTCACACTATCCTCAGTATCTGGTATGTCCACCGTGTGCTTGCAAACAAGCTTGGCAGCGGCTCCGCATGGAACGCACAAGTCTCTAAGAAAATTCCGGGGAATCAAGTCCCATTCACGCGTAAGAGCAGCTTCGAGCTGTTGCAGATTAGCTGGAGAACCTTGCCTGTAGACTCTGCGTCCAAGCTCGTCCCACAGTTGTTCTATAGGGGACATGTCTGGTGATGGGGCAGGCCAATCAATCGTCACAATGTTCTGCTGCTGTAGATATTGCTGCGTAATGCATGCGGTGTGCGCACGTGCGTTATCCTGCTGGAGAAGCTGCAAGTCTGAATAATTTGTGAACGCAGGAGCAACCAATGCATCCAGAACCTCATCTCGATATGTCACAGCATTAACATTTCCACGGAAGACGTGAAGAGGCAAGCGATGGTGAAAACTGAATCCTCCCCAAATGCGAATACTGCCACCTCCAAATCGGTTGTGCTGACGAACACAGCAATCTGCAAAGCGCTCTCCACACCGTCGCCAAATCCGCATACGTCCATCAGCAAAGGATATGTTGAATCTGCTCTCGTCTGTGAATAGTACAGCATTCCACTGCAGTCTAGCCCATCTGACATGTTGCTCTGCCCATTGCAGTGGTTCCGTAACGTTCATTGAGACGTACAATAGTGCTGTGGTGGCAATTCATCCTTCTGGCAATGGCCCGCGAGATCATTCCGGTCTCCAACATACCAATAGCTCGTTGGCGGTCGTTTTCAGATAGTCGTGGAATTTCAAGCACATATACTGGGTGCTTTTTCTCAACGGCCTTTTTATACCGAGTATACTGCCACAACGCGTACACATTTTCAGGGTCATAGCTGTTGGGAATCGTGTTGCACGTGTAACTTTCATTGTTTTCATGTAGTCTGTACACAAACCCGTAGGTTGAATCATGCACTTCCCATTCCAGCAGCCATTCGCTCTCTACCTCATGACAAACACGGGGAAAATCCATTCCCACACTTTTTTTCCAGCTTCTCGGCATCAGTTTATATAATAGTGGTGCGTCTTTAATGTGCTTCAGTATAGTACAAAAAATTTTCAAGTATTGTTCAAGCAAAACATAGAAATTATTTTCCCATCAAACAGGAAGTAGAAATATCTCTAGTGCACAAGAAAGTTCGTCAACATAAGAGAAGACAGTGACATTGTCATTAAAAGGGGATAATCTTTTCTTGGTTCACTTTCAGACGTCAACTTGAATTTTTTCAAAGAAAGCAGTGGTCATCTTGTTGGCATCTCCGTAGTTTTTCCAAGAATGGGACTAGTGATAGCCACAATAAGCGCTTTCTATGTTCCTCATATGTAGAGCACATTTGAAGTAGATGTTCGGCAGTCATGTTGTCGGTGCCACAGTTACACTCATCAGTAGTTCCTATTTTTAACTTGTTGAATAGATGGTATCTCAATCCGTTGTGGCCTGAGCGGAGTCTGAAGTTTACCACTTGTTCACTTCTGCTAAGCTGGTAATATACATCATATGATAGCATGGATGCTCTACTTCCAGGGCCGGATTTAGACATGGAAAGGTCATAAGCTATTGGAAGCTGTGGATACCATATCAGGCAACCCACTTTCTCATAAATTTTGCATTAGGTTCTTAAGCTTAAAAATGCGTATTTTATTGAAAGATGACTTTCACTGAACGGAGGTGGCAACGGTTCCGAAAAATTGAAATTCAGTTATGATTTAAAATCATAAAAGAAAAATTTTTAGTGATCCCGGTAATTTTATTGTTTAGCTTCCGTTGCTAAGTATGGATGTTTCAACAGTTGTGTCACCTGGTAATTTACTCTATTAGCTATGTATATTCATGCAACTATTCCTCTTATTGTTTTAAACCTTCTGTAAAAATGGTAGGTTCTTTAATCAAGTCACTGTTTTTCATAACTTTCAATACTCATTTAGAGATGTTCTTTGGTTTTGCGGATCTTCGTGCATCTAATTTGTTTAGCTGCTCTATATATCGTGTTTATTACAACCGTTTAGATTTTGAACATATATTTTGGCTGATGTTCACAATTTTTGTGCATAAGGCAACGGTCGTCTGCAAAGTGTAACTCATGTAAAGTTAAGTTTTATGGAGTTGTGCTAGTTGCTCACCTTTATCAGTAACCGAATTCGTGTAAATAATAAATAAGAGCGGTTACAGATAATATTCCCTCTAATTTATAATACCCTGTGTTCGCAAATATTTCAATTTGTTCCTTTTTTTTCAAAGTGACAAAATTTTGTGCTACTAAAATGAGTGTATGTATTTCTGAATGGACAATCGTGTTTGTTTTATTAGTAGTACCGTGGTAGTAGTAATAGAAGTAGTAGTAATAGCCATTTCAGTCATAACTGACTGTGGGAATACGCCCCTGAGATGATAGCCCTCAGCTGTGTTTTTTTTTCTGCTGTTCCGTTCGGCGTGTTCTTTTCTCTTCTGCTTCTTGTGAGCGCTTATTTTTGCCCAACAGGAGGTGGCGCCATCAGGAGCATCACCACTTGGGGCGATCGATAGCGTCATCCTCTCATGCTGCTGGATTTATGCCCAATGCCTTCATGTCTCACTTGCACACATCTTTGAACTTTAGCTGCGGTTTCCCAACTGTTCTTTTGCCATCTGCCAGTTGTCCGTAGACGATATCTTTGCGGATGCGACCATCTTCCTTCCATACAGTGGACATGGCCAATCCAGCGTAGTCTGTGTTATCTAAGCAGTATATACATTTGTGTTTGTTTTATTATTATCGAATTTGTTTGAATGTAATTTTTTGTGAGCAGTTCAATTTTTCTATGTGACCGTGCGCGCACATACAGCTTAGAGACAACATTGGGAACAGGGTTTAAGCGAGAATTAATTAAGAACACTTGGTTAATTTCCCAACAGCGAACGCTGAAGGATAAGAGTCTGTCCTTTTGTGATGGCATCGAGGTCTCTTCTGAGGACATGACCAACCCAGCTCCAGCGTCTGCCAGCTATGATGGTATGCATGTCCTCTTGCTTGCTACGAGTAAGCAGATCTTGGTTGGTGATGGTATTCGGCCAAAAGATTCGGTGAATTTTTCTTAGGCATGTTGTGTGAAAAGAGGACAATTTTGACATTTCCTTCTCTGTGACTCTCCAGCATTCCGCACCATAGAGAAGCACAGAAAGCACGCAACTCTGGTATAATCTTAATTTTGTGCTTGTGCTGTATTGGGAGGACTTCCAGATGTTATTTAGGCTAAAGAAGGCTGTTCTTGCCTTATTCATTCTGATGTTGATGTCTTTGCCTGCCCCACCGTCTGGTGTTACTATGCTTCCTAGGTATGTGAAGGTATCTGTCTGTACCAGTTGCTGATTCCTTACTGATATGGGCTCAGGGTTGCTCACATTGAGCGTCATGACCTCAGACTTCTTTAAATTGATGTTCAATTATTGCTACTACTATTGGATCATAATGAAAATTATTATAAATAATGAAAATAACAAGGAATATTATAAATTATATTAAAATTAATGTGAAGTACAGACAAAATAAAAATAAGAAAGCAAGCAGAAAATTAATGAGAGTGAAAAGATTAATAAGAAAAGGAAATATAAATTATAAATAAATGCAAACAAAAAAGCATTTTAAAAAACAACAAAATTAACTGCAGAAAAACTAGTCCATGAAGATAAATAAATTCGGAGATAAAGGGAACACTTTGACCTATATGTGATAGAAATATTGCTAAGAATATAGAAAACACACAAGATGTATGAGGTCAAACGAGTACTTAAAACTAGTGCTATTTTATGAAACCCAACGAGTGGCTTTAACGTTTGTCAGTTTTATGGTACAATTTTTGAGAAAATGTGGGTTATACTGTTGTCTTTACTTACGCATAATAATTCACTTTTGTCTCTCCAGCAGCTTACGAGTGTTTAACTGACGATGTTTGCACGACTGGCAACTTCTCTGGGTATTCTGTTCTTCAGAAGAAAGTTTACTGTTGTCTAAATGGCGATGCTATTTCTATCTCCGTCCGTGGCAAACAAGAATTCAACTTCTTCAGTTCATACTCTGGCCTGTCGAACACATTGGAGGATGCTAACAAGGATACATCGGCAGAGACGTCTGAAGAAAGCAGCAAAGATGCTTCACTGGAACAACGTGATGATGATGACGATAAAAACCAGCTTTCTAATGTCGAAGTAAACTGCACATGTGAACAAGTCGACTATGAGAAGTTGAGAAACGAAATTTTATCACAAGAACTTGTCTTCGAGGGCCTAAAGAAGTCATTAAAAGACTGGTTGCTTACCTTTGGACCTAGATCCTGGTGGTGGTGGTGAACCTGGACTACTCGGGCAAACAATCATTAACGCTGATTAAAAACGCAATGCAACTTTAACACCAAATTAATGCTCCTGTTACTGGGTTTTGTTTTGGTTATGTTTGTAAACTGTATTTCCCTTTTGATTTAATTGATTGTTATTGATTTTTGTTGTTCTAGTATCTTTATCCGACAATTAAAATGTATTTTGTCCTCATACATTCGACTTTTCAGTATTGTGCCTTTTTAAGACTGATTATCTTAACTGTTTGCTTTACATGCGAGAATTTCATGTCGCAATGAAAAATATAGCTTCAGTCATAATCCATGCAAGCTGATTATGTTTTCTACATTTATAACAAGTCTTTTTTTCTCAATGCTGATGAATAAAGAATCATAATTATTTCATCATATGTATTCAGTAGTTCTGGCAGTCACTTCTCATTAATCATTAGTCATTAATCATTAGTCATTATCAACATCTGTCTTGTCCTTGTGAATAGATGAAGCTGTCTCTAATTATCATTAGTTCAGACTGTTCATTTCTACCATTATCATATGTCAAACAATTTCATTACGGTATCCTTATTTTCCCAGTATACCAGACGTGATCAATAAAAGGTCTTCAATACCAGACATGTCTTTTTGGCATCTTTATATTGAAGATTTGTCAACTGTTTGAAAATGTGTATTCTTAGTTCCTTATTTGCCTTCCTAAAGTTGCAGTATTTTAAAATACCGTATACATGTTCGTTATATTATTAAGTACCGGTAACTATATATATATAAACGACTGTCTATGACTGGCAAATTTCAACCAATCTATAATATTCAATTTTAGGCAACCTATAACATTCAAATACAGGCAACTTGTAGCATTCACTCTTAGAACAATCTATAACATTCAGTTTCAGGCAGTCTATAACATTCCCAAATTTCTATATTCTAGGTCATCAGAAAGGATACAACATCGACTGGACAGACATAACCCCTATACACAATTAGCCCTATACGAGTCAGTCACCCGCTAAAACATGGCGGGAAACATTATGCTGTGTTTGCTCTGCTGCTTGTCCTCATGACGGCATTAATTCCCCTGTGGTTATTTATCTGGGTGCACTGGTTATCAAGCTCTGGCGAAATCGTCAAAAATGGCATGGGAAAAAAGTGAGAGAGAAAAAAAAGCAATGAACGGAAATTTGACTTTTGGGGGTTAAACCTCCCCTTAATTAAGATCTGTTATCATAACATTTTGCCCCCCCATATTACGTGACATCATGTGTGGACGACCACTTATTCAAGAGCATCATTTTCCTCTGCGTTCTCTCCTGAGCATGATACCACTACTGTAGCGCCTCCCACGTTCACTTACTCTTACAGCGGTGCTATAGGTAGCTATTTGTTTAACATAATGAGGTTGCCAACCAATACACAACCTCGCATTAGTCACCTTTTTACGACAAGCCAGACGGGGTAGTAGTTCTATTCTTTCATTGTCTCTTCAGAGACCCCCGGGAAACGTGACGGGGTTTATTTAAGACTTATGTATCTCATCTATGTACAGGTCATGGTGGTCTTTCAAAATAGACGTATCTTACACTAAGACAATGCGTTAATGGTGTTATCTTCTATTTACACAGTGCATTCAAGGTTATCTCATAACAATGCGCAGTGGCGTTCTAAGGAAGCGTGAGGTGGTGGTCCGCCCCGGGTGACAGCTAGGTGGGGGGTACCATCGAATACTATTATGACAGTACTAGGTAAAAAAAAAGGTAAATGTAGTCCCATAGCAAATACTGCCGTAAGGGAGTGGAGTGTTAGAGACTTCATACAAGGTCCGGCATCGAGAGATGGGGTTGTCACGGATTGCCTCCCCTTAGCTCTGCAGTAGTGGCCCACCAAGAGTATCTAATATGGGTCTTCAAAGGTGTCTACCTTCGCACAAGATTACTCTTGGCAGAGTTGTAGATAGAAGGATAATGATGCTTCTATCTCAAGGGAGATATCCCAAGATGTTTTCAGAAGTCAAGAACAATGCTGTATAAGGCAGAGCACTATTTTTTTTAATATAAAGTTTTGCCTCGTTTTGGCGAGGCGCGTCCCGTTCAACCAAGTCGGTTATATTAGGGCGCATATCCAAACACAAAAGACCTTTAGGTCTGAGATACAGAGCACTATTAACTTATATCTGATCCGTCGCCTGTTGTGAAGAATTAAGCAATGATTTTAGCCCGTTTTCAAGCCCCCAGCTGGTGTAAATGCAGCGAAATTCTTTTATAAGTATTTGCTCTATAGATGTATATATATATATATATATATATATATATATATATATATATATATATATTTATATATATATATATATATTTATATATATATATATATATATATATATATATATATATATATATATATATATGAGACTTGCTCATACGTTTGCTTTCATACATATAATAACTGAATCAACAATGATTGTTTAGTTTTAAAATAACACGTAACAAATTTAATAATCAATTAGTTTTAACAGGTTAAAATAGCGATGGAATGATGGCGAATTTTTAGATGTCTATAAAATTGTCTTGGTTTGAGGATTTTTAAAAAAAAATTGTCCTTTTGCTGGTGCCATTTACAAGAACTTAGCTGGTATAAGTGAGTCCTGCAGCCGTGGTTTCGTCAATTCCTCTGTGCTGAGGACCCTTCTCCACAGAAACTCGTCCAATGTAGGCGGTTAGTGTTGATCCCCTGCTTATAACTCAGAACTAGTGGTGTAGAAACTTTCGTCTTGCAGCTTCATACCACGAACAGTCTGATAGCTTCGTTCCATGAACCCAAATGGGATCTACAATCTCCTGGCACAGTTAGAATGGATACATAGGTTAGATGCTTTCGAATCACTTGGTCTGGGAAATATTAGTATTCCTCTTGTGACGGGTGATCTGATTCCTTAGGTCTCCAGTCTTTGTATTTAAAAATGCGGGTTTACTTTTAAGTTTCAAAGTTGCCCAAATACTCTGTCCTGGTCTTTTAAGTTTCCAGTCTTTGTATTTAAAAATGCGGGTTTACTTTAAGTTTCAAAGTTGCCCAAATACTTCGATCTGTCACTTATAATTTTGGAATTCTTAGTCCGATGTCTCCCTGGCTCCTGGGAGTTGCTAATTTGACGTTGCGATGCAATCTGATCTGTGACTCCGATTTCGCTAGATTCTATTGCCATTTCTCAGGTCAAGTCCCAGTGTATTCTTTTAGACCAACTTGCCAATGGAAGTTAAAGTCTATTCCGGCTCTCAAATAAAGCCAATAATAAGCTCTTTAGAACTATATGAGTCGGGGTGTTAAATCAAAATATCCCCCGCGTGTTTTAAAACATCACATTAAAAATTAAAAATGTCAACGCGGTACTTCTTTCTAATAAGGCAATAATAGTTCCGATTGCATCTTTATGCAAACTGACAAACAAATCTGTGAACTTATTTCCTGTCTAGATGCTTTCCCAACATATTGTCTCCCCAGTCAGATTATCGGTAATATTGATACAAAGATGGGCCAGCGGAAACGATTGTGTATTATCACCTGTGTTTTCGTGCATCTGCCAGACGGTCAAATACGGATCGCCGGCAGCTCAGACAAACAATATGGCTTTCTTTCCGTTATGAGGAGCGGTCGGTACTACCTTGGATCAACACAGATCGTCTTTCAGAGGTGGCCAGACGACTTAGGGGATTTTTTTTTTTTTTCCGTAACCAGCGGCACTTGGGCTTTCAGCCCTTCGGCCCAATGACATGTCATTGCGAGACTTAGGGGATAAACAAGGTACCCACTGACCTGTCTAATTAGCTTACGACGATTCACAGGGCGAAACGTAAACAAGTCTGGGAGCAGCTCGGAGCAAAAATGTAAGTGCATAAAATATGCCAAATAATAGGACGATGAATGAGAGAGAAGGGCGCAAAAGTACATGCACAAAACGTTTTGTGATAGGGGTGACCTGTTCCCTCCCTCGATGCCTTTTCCTTCCCTAACTCAAAGTCAGGTACCCATTTACAGCTGAGTAGCCAGGAGAGTGTCGGTACCGTGATTGAAACACGGTACCTTTGCCGCGAGAGACCAGCGCTCTAACCACTCAATGACTACTGCACTGTTTCAAAATCTACTTGCATATTGTACTTTTCTGTGCGTTTCATGTGGGGCGAGGGTGTCCTAACTAAGAGATGGATCCGCCCCGGCTACAAGATACTTTATGTACGCAACTGGTGTACACGAACAAACAATAGTATCTTGAAATGTAAAGAAAATCTCTTTTTACTTGACTATCATAACTGCTGCCATATGAGCGTCACTGTTATTTTTATTGTTAATCAGAATCGACCTCACAGCACTCCTGGCAAACCCATAGGTGCACAGTCTCCCTCAGCAAATGTCGTAGAGTATGAATGCTAAAGGTGCCTGTAGCACGCTGGTTGTACATACGACGGATGCATCCTCTCTCACGTCCATCTCTGCTAGTCCCACGCAGGGCTGCAAATAGGACTTAATAAAAAGGGGGGTGGGGGTCTAATAAAAGCACTAATTTTAATGCACTATTTTGGTACCGGTACAGTATAATTCTCCACCCCCCCCCCGTATCTACGGCCCTGCTCCCACGTTTGATGCCAAAAAGTTTTGTTTTTAAGAATGACTGTACAGTAAGGTCTCGGGTTACGGCGGTCTCGACTTACAGCAACCCATCACACGAGCAATCGACTTACAGCAACCCATCACACGAGCAAACCCAGAAGACCCATAATTGTTTTTATTTCAATTGATGTTTAACTACTGCAGCGTCATCCGTTCCTTACTTACGAACGAGGCGAACTAGTTTAGTTCCGACGTGGGTGAACAGCGAATGTGCGCATGTCCGTCTCTGACGCGCAGGCGTAGGAACATGCCATTATTATTGTCAGCTCAGCATGAATAATGCTGTAAAAACTCCACGGCCTAATATCTGGCCTTGGCTGGGATCATGTGTCTAGACACAGGGACCGGTACAGTGACATTCATGTGTCATTAGGTCTCTTGTGTGAGAACGCATAGGATCACTACAGTGACACAGTTTGTCATTGGGTCTTCTTGTGTTGGGACATGTGGTCTTGACCAGGGCCGGGTTTGGGCGGGTACTAATGCGACCTCATGCGAGGAAAAAATATGCGACCTCAAGCGAGGAAAAAAAAAAATATTGTCAGCTCATGCCCCTTTTCAATGTTATATCGCGCGAGGCAGAGATACCGCCATAAATAAAATATATTTATTTAAATTTTGAATTGTTTGTGTTTTGAATTTTACTGTATTGTCATTATTAATAAGCTTCATCCATTTTTCGGTAAAATAAATGTTCTAAAACATTATTTCTGCTAATGAACATTTACCGGGCACACAAAATTGGGTTACGAACGGCTTGTGTACAACAGAACTCGTTCGTAACCCGAGACCTTACTGTATGTCAACTTAATCACCTGTTCGCATGTGGTGTACATAGACTTTATACCCGTTAGCATGAAATGTATTGTAAACAAAAGCTTTGGGGTCGTCTACATATAACGTCACGCACTGAAAAGAGGGGGGGGGGGGGAATCAAACTTTTGTGACGTTGTATAACGATAGGGGGGGGGGGGGGAAAGAAGGTGTCAGGGAAAATGTGACGTCACACAAAAATTATACGAGTCACACTCGCTTTTTTTTTTTTAAATTATAAATGATATTCCTATTTTTATTCGCAATAGTTAACTTTTATCTGCAATAGTTAACTCCTCCTTGGACGACTTATATTAAATTATGATCGCAGCTGAAATATGTGATAACTGTTATGGATGGATATGAAAAATCGAAAAAAGGTGATTCGTCTTACGAGGACAAAAGACAAGGAAAATAGCTACGTTGCGGCCACAAGGCCTTCGTCAGGGAAAGGAAAGAACGTGAAGGCTAGATATGACACACGAGAACCTAAATACATATAAACATATATGCCACACCTCGAAGATGAAAAACCTGTACAAAAAATCCAAAACCCTGTACAAAGACTAAAAAAAACATATCAAAAGAGTTAATTCGTGTAAAAATATTTTCAATTACAGTGGGCTGCATTATAAATGAGGCACGAAGACTTTGCCTTTTAAAGCAGGTCTTCACTTATTTAAAAACCCAAACAATAAATGTCTGAGTTTATTTTACGCTGTAAAAATAATGTGATGGTGTCATAATTTAGTCTATTTCTGTGCTTAATTATCACTAACAGACTGGGAAATCCTGTGTTCAATAGGACCTTATAAAAGAACTCTGGGACACAGTAATAAGGGGAATGGGTTAGAAAACCTGTACAGAAATTATGTACAGGGTGTACACATCTGAAAACGCAGACACCTTGTACAGATTATGGGTAAACCATAGCATGTGGCATGTATGTATAAAAATAAAACCTGTGTACTTCCCTAAAGGCAGCTAGGTCCTAACAGGCTTGACGCCGAACATGCTACATAGCAGAGAAAGAGGTGTCGACCATTGAAAAGCATGTAATTAGTCAGTACAACAAATGTCACTGATTACTGCCGTAATGAAGCAGAGATCGACCTAATGATGTCACACACCCCCTATCCTAAGTCTTTAACTGGTTTAAATTGTTTTTAATTATATATATATATATATATTTTTTTTTTTAAATAATGTAATATACCCCTTAAAAACAAAAGCAGACTAAATAAACTGTACTGTGTACAATCAGATAAAAAAACAGTAACAAGTTATCACCATCAGGACAACATCCTGATGAGATAAAGACACAAACTTTTAGCTAGTTTTAATCAACTGTGTGTGAGTGCATGCATGTGTGTGTGGTGATAAAACGCAAATGCTTTTAGTCGAGTACTGCAAAGGTTGGTCCCTGTCTCGTGCTGGGACGCAGCACATCAAAGGGAAGATTTTTGTAAAAGCCTGATTAATTAAACACTCTTTTGCATAAAATATTATTTTGTCTGCACTAGTTAACGCAGTTCTGACCCAAGTGTCCCACCTTGAAGTAGTGGGTCAGCTGGTGTGCCTTGAGGACATTTTGAGCTATATCAGCGGGACTATTTGCTCCTGGTTGGTTCAATCAAGCTGAGCAGTTCGAAATGGAAAGGACAGACATTGTGGGCACACCTCCCCTATCCTCCAGGTTAAAGGAGTTTTGAGAACAGGGCTGGCAACCCTGCCGGAAAAAAAACCAAATTGTCACAGAAATGGAAACAGTTGAAGAAAGAAACAAAAGCAGAGTCAGGAAGAATCCTCGCAAGAGAGACGCATGATGCAGACACCTGATGAAAGCCAGTCAATGGAAGTTAGGCTGCCGACACTTCTTCTAACGACGAAGGCAAAAACTAGAATAAGCACTTGGAACACATGAACAATGCAGGAAGTCGGAAGAATAGCACATGTAGCTGGAGAGATGAGATGATACAAAATAAAACTCTTAAGACTTGCAGAAACGAGAATAAATGGAACTGGTGAATTCATGAGAAATACAGGGGAAAATGTCATATATTCGGGACACGAGGATGAAGACCACACACACACACAGAAGGGGTTGCTATTATGATAAACCAGAAAAGCATTAACAGAATGGGAACCAATATCACCCAGGATAATAACGGCAAGATTCCAGGGAAAAGGAAGAAAAACCACCATCATTCAGTGTTATGCCCATACTAACAATGCAGATGATGATAAGAAGCAATATTTCTATGATGAACTCCAAGGAACATTGGACAAAACATACAGGAGAGAAATTAATATAGTAATGGGAGATTTAAATGTAAAAGTAGGAGTAGACAACAAAAACTGTGAACTAATCATGGGAAAGAATGGCATAGGAAACGGAAATGAAAATGGAGAGCTTTTTGTAAGCTTTTGTGACTTAAATGATCTGGTCATCGGACGGACTATCTTCCCACACAAAGACATACACAAGACTTCATGGAACTCTCCAGATGGGCACACACAAAATCAGATAGGCCACTTCACCACAGAAAAAAATGGAGACGCTGCCTACAAGATGTTAGAGTAAAGAGAGGAGCTGACGTAACGTCAGACCATCACCTTCTCCTAGCATCACTGAGGATAAAATTGAGGGCGCACAAAGACAGAGCAGAAAGAGCAAGCTCGAAGTATAATACCCAGAACCTTATGAACAAAGACACAAGAGTTCAGTTCAACCTAAAGTTGAGAAGTAGATTTGAAGCACTTGAGAACCTGGAAGAGGAAAATATAGATAACCACTGGTGTCGGCGTCTGTGGCCTAATGGATATGAACGCAGTTTCATAATCCAGATATACCAGGTTCGAAACCTGCTGCAGGCGGTTTGGTAGCAGATCGCTGTGTGTGGATTTTTAACAATGGTATAAGCGCCGTACCATTCAGAAAGCAATGGCAAACTACTGAATGAAAAAATTGCCTAGAAAAATCACAAACAGCCAATAAAAGCTGGAGTTGATTGCCACGTCCTGTAAAGGATAAGCAACTAACTTTTAACTGGTGCACAATTCAGGAAGCATACAGGAATACATGTGAAGAAGTTCTTGGCAAAAGAAATAAACAACAAAAGGAATGGCTCACATAAAACCTCATAAGAGAAAGAAGAGACACCAAACAACAAGTAAACAACTGTAAAGATGCAGAACAGAAAACACAATATTGCTCACAATGTATTGAGAGCTAAACAGGAAAGTGAAAAAGAGTGCCAGGTAAGATAAAAGAGAATTTATTGAAAAACTCACAGAGGAAGCCGAGACTGCGACAAAAAAAGGAAACTTGAAAATATTATATAATATTACTAGAACTTTATCTGAGAAACAGCTAAACCACAATATAACACTGCAGAGCAGAGAAGGACAAAGCATTAGCAAAGACGAAAAACAAAGGGCCAGATGGGCTGAATATTTTAAGAAAATCCTAAACCGAAACCAGCCAATACAGCAACATATTATAGAACCAGGAGAAGAGCCACTAAAGTGCAACATAAACCCACCCACTAAACAAGAGATCTCTTGGGCAATAAAACAGCTGAAAAATTGGAAGGCCGCAGGACCAGATGGAATACTACCAGAAGCCCTGAAGGCAGATATACCATACACTACAGAGTTGCTACACCAGCTCTTCAAGAAAATCTGGGAAAAAGAGGCCATCCCAAAGAGCTGGAAAGAAGGCCACATTATCTAGCTGCCAAAGACAGGAAACTTGACTGTATGTAGCAACTGGTGGGGTATAACACTACTAACAGTGGCTGGAAAAATTTTGATCAGAGTTTTGTTTGACCGTATTAAGAAGGCAGTGGATGACAAAAGAGAGGAACAGGCAGGATTTCGTGCAGGAAGATCATGTACACACCAGATAGCAACACTTAGAATCATCTAGAACAATCAAATGAGTGTCAGACCCGTGTATATAAATTTTGTGGACTTCTAAAAAAGCTTTTGACAGTATAGACCATACTGTGGTATGGAAAATTCTGAAACATGGAATCTCAGAGAAATTCATTAAAATCATCCAAGATTTCTACCAGGAGGCCTCATGCAAAGTAGTACACAAAGGAAAACTATCAGAGCCCTTCACAGTACAAAGTGGGGGTCAGACAGGGATGTGGGACCGAAGACGCACCAACAGTGATAAATGCAGTCAGCGACCCATAGCTTGACTGATTGTGCCAGGGTCAGCGAACCAGAGCTGACCAAGACCCTACTCCACCTCCAAGTGGTGGTCCTGGAAACAGGCTGCATCACTGCAGCCTGGCTGAGAGAGTAGGGATCGAAGAGTGAAGGCTAACCCGGTCCCAAAAAATGCCGTGCTGAAGTCGGATGTGTCGGCTGAAAGGCGCAATTATCGCAGCTTCGCTGTAAACGGACACAACACAACCAACGTCCTTTTCCAGACGAACGAGGAAGAAGAAGAAGACAGGGATGTCTGCAATCACCAACAATTTTTCTCATGGTCATAGACTGGGTTATGAGACAGACAACAGAGGGAGAGAAAACTGGAATACAGTGGACATTTAACAAACAGCTGAAGGATCTAGACTTTGCAGATGATTTGTGCCTTCTATCACATAGACAGCAAGATATGCAGTTGAAAATAAATAGATTGGTGACAGAAGCAGCAAAGATGGGACTACACATAAATGTAAATAAAACAAAGGAAATGAGGATAAATAATAGGCAGATGGACTCTATGAAGATCAATGATCAAGTCATTGAAGAAGTAGAAAGCTTTACATATCTGGGGAGTAACATTGACAAAGGAGGGGGAACAGCTGGTGACGTCTGCTCAAAGATAAATAAAGTCAGATGTGCTGCCCTTTGACCAATATGGAACTCCTCAGCTATTTCCAGAGATAACAAAATTAGAATCTTTAACTCAAATGTGAAGTCAGTCTTGCTGGATGGCTCAGAGACATGGCATGTCTCAAAGAGTATCACCTCCAAACTACAGACATTTGTAAATAGATGTCTCCGATGGATACTCCATATAAGATAGCCAGATGTAATAACAAATATAGAGCTAAGGAAAAGATGCGGGCAACAGCCAATACAAACAGAAATTAAGGTAAGAAAGTGGGGATGGATAGGACATACACTCAGAAGAGAAAAATCAAGCACAGCCAGAATTGCCCTTAACTGGAACCCACAGGGGAAAAGAAGAGTGGGGAGGCCAAAGAGAACTTGGAGAAGAACTGTTGAAGAGGACACTAGGGAAATTGGAATGACTTGGGCACAGCTGAAAAAGACAGCCCAGAATAGAAATCGACAGAGAGCAACTGTTTCTGCCCTATGTTCCACAGGGAATGAAAAGGAATAATGATGAGTTAATGCAGTTAACAATGTTGCCAACGAACTCGCACATCTGTACGTAACCGCAATCAGATGCAAGACAAAATGCAAATACTTGATGAGAGGTCACAGCTAGTGGGTCTGAAAATACAACGGCAGAAAACAAAAATAATGGGAGTAAATGTACACAACGATAACAACACTGCACTTTACGAAATATTACTACGACATGTGGAATCCTACATTATCTTGGCTGCAGTATAGACCGTTGGAGGAACAGATAATGATATCTAAATAAGAATACAAAAGATTAAGGAGCATTCCTTGGATTGGGAAACATACAGGGATCAAAAGCAGTCAAGTCCAACACAAAAATCAGTTTCAATTCAAATGTCAAGTCAGTCATATTGTATGGCTCTGACCAACAAAATGAACATTAAAAAAAGCTTCAGACTTTCTTAAATGAGTAAAAACAAAAGGTAGTCTCATAGCAGATACTGCCGTATGAGGGTGAAGTGTTAGAGACTTCACAATACTAGGTTGAGCTTCGAAAGGTGGGGTAACCAGTTTCTCTCCTCGCTGCCTTTACCTTTCCTAACCCACGAGCAGAGTCAGGTATCCATTTACAGCTGACAGACTGTAGCTTGACGCCACCATATTTCCAGCTGCTACCCGTGCCGCAAGAGGCCTGTGCTGTAATCATGGACACTCTCATAAATGGGTGCTTGCCTAAAATAAAAGGATTGTAGTGTTATGACAAGACCACTAATGCGGAACTGGTCACATGAACCAGACAAGTGCCAGAAGAAAAAGGCATGAGAAGACGACGCCGGAGATGGATAGGAAATGCATTTGAGCAAACTTGCTCACAACTTTGTTAGGCAGACCTTGCTCTGGAACCGCCAGGGTAAGAGAGGCAGAGAAAGACGAACACACGGATAAGGAGAACTAGAGACAGATATGAAGAGATATGGTCAGACCTTCAGCTGATGACACAAGACAAGAAGACTTGTCATGAAGCATATGCTCCTTAGGGAGTTACAAGGTCATTATGATGACTAGTTAAGTCATTTATATTCAATTACACTCTTTCTTTTCCTAATTAAAATAACAAAATAGAGAGCGGGAAAAAAGGGGGGGCCAGGTATGAGATTTGTAATGTCAGGTATGGGATATAGGTTTAGTCTTTGTGATGAAAATGTGACAAGGGGGAGGTGAGGGGTTAAAAATGGCAAAAATTGCGTGATGTCATATGTGGCTGACCCCTTTATGCTCTCTGTACACATAAGTTTTATATTGTTAACATGGAGCATCCAAAGAATTTTTAAACATCCTTAGCATGCACTGTCAACAGACCTTTAGCATGTATTGTAAATGAATTACCTCTACACCTCACGATAGAAGAGGAACGACTAAGTAAATGAATTTATATTATTAGTGCACTCTGTATATAGAAATTACATCTTATCAGTATGCACTGTTTATACACATTTTATACTATTAGTGTGCACTATACACATACATTTTTTTACTATTAGTGTGCACTGTATAAAGACATTTTATGCTGGTGTGTTTTATATACAGAAATATTATACTTTTAACAGTGTACTGTAAACAGAACTGTTATACTATCACTGTGCATCCTATACAGAAATCCAGCCACAAGTAAAGGATGAACTGACCCACAAACTCACACATTGTGAGGCTTATTTTATTCTTTATTCAAAAGAAACAATAACAAACCAGAGATATGTCACACACACTACTCAACTTTATCAAATAATAACAAACCTCAGACAATACTAACTATCTAGTCAAACTTTCTAGAAGACTAATAATAATAATAGCCCCTTCAGTCATAACTGACTACAGGAATGTACCCCTGAGGTGTCAGTCCTCAGCTGCTTTTTTTTCCTGGTGTTCCTTTCCACGATTTCTTTTCTCTTCTGCCTGTTGTGAGAGTATTTTTGCCCAATCTGATGTGGTGTCTTAGAGCACCTCGCCACATGGTACAACTGGTTGCTGGATTTATGTCCAGTGCCCTCACGTCTCTCTTGCATACAAAGAGGCAGCACTGATAAGTGAACAAAGCACAGTATTTAAAATAACTAAAACCATCAGCAGAAAACAGGATGCATATAATATTACGTTAGTAAGACACAAGCAAGGAAATCTCATCACCTCAGCACAGGGGCAGGAAACATGATGGGCAGAGCACTTCAGAGAAACACTGAATTAGGAACCACCAGAGACGCAGCTGAATGTTCCTGAGGCTGAAAACGATCTAGACTTAAATACAGACATTTCACAAAGGGAAGAAATCACAGTTATCAAGGGGTTAAATAATGGAAAAGCTCCTGGTCACGACAATTTAAATGCAGAGTTATTTAAGACAGACCCTGAACTAGCAACAGAACCTTTTGAACCACTATTCATACAATTCTGGAAAACAGACAACACAATGAAGTGGAATAAAGGAATAGGAATAATTTTCTAACTGCCCAAGAAGGGCGACCTTGCAGACTGCAACCACTGGAGAGGAATTACTCTCCTCTCAGTTCCCAGTAAAATACTAGGCAGGATAATTATACAGAGAATTTCAAAAGCAGTAGACCATAAACTGAGGAAAGAACAAGCAGGATTCAGAAAGAACAGAAGATGTGCAGATCATATATTCATCCTCAGGAAATTACAGAGCAGTGCTCAGAATGGTACAGACAGCTATACATTAACTTTGTTGATTTTGAAAAGGCTTTTGAAAGCATACACAGGGACAGTATGTGGAAAATACTGAGGGCTTATGGAATTCCCAGCTGCATTGTTTCCATCATAAAAAGCCTCTACGCTAACTTTACATGTAGTATTTGGCAGAGCAGCCTAACTTTTGAGGTGAAGACAGGAGTATGACAGGGATGTCCCTTATCAATCACTTTATTTTTGACAGTCATAGACTGGGTGATGTGCCAGACAACAGTGGGCAGGCCAAGAGGAATAAAATGAACGTCGTTTTCTACACTGGAAGATCTGAAATATGGATAAGACAATGCGCTACTCGCACATTCAAATCAACACATCTAAAAAAAAAAGATAAGACAATAAGTATAGCCAGCAGGTGGGTCTGAACATCAGTCTAAACAAGATAGAAGTCATGACACTCAATGTGGGCAATCCTGAGCCCATAACAATAAGGAACCAGAGCTGGAACAGACAGACACATTTACAAACCTAGGATGCATAGCAACACCAAATGGCAGAACAAGCAAAGTCATCAACAACAGAATGAACAAAGCAAGAACAGCCTTTACTAGTCTAAACAACATCTGGAAGTCCTCTCAGTACAGCACAAACACAAAATTAAGATCATATGAGAGCTGTGTACTTTCTGTGCTTCTCCATGGTGCGGAATGCTGGAGAGTAACAGAGAAGGAAATGTTGAAATTATCCTCTTTCCACACATAAAGAGGGGGAACCCGAGGCCTGTAAATGGTAAATAAATAAATATTACACACATAAAGGTATGTTTCAGGCACTCGTGAGAAATAAAGTAGATGAAAACTAGACAACAGAAAAACTATAGAAGTGAGAGACTGGCCGGAGAATCGAACCCAGGACCTTCTGAACAGCATCACCACCTAGCTACGGAAGCAAATCACACTATCCTCCCTGCCAACTAGGTGCCTATTATTATAATTATTTAAATACTAATTTTTTTCATTTTTATCTCTTTTCATTATCAGACATTTTTATTCCTTGTTTCTTCCAGATCCTCTTTGTTTGTTTCTGCCTGCACAACATAATCTCTAAATTTATCATATTCAATTTCAGATACCTCAATTCTGCATTCCAATTTTCTTAAAAATACTTAATCATGATTGTTCAATCACTCACTTATCTGTGTGCTCATTCACTCATGCAAACACATACACAGAGCATAATTCTGAAAAATGGTCAACTGCAAAAGGACAGAATAAGATAATAAAGGGGGAAAAAATGTGCATATTGTTATCATTTAATCCAAGTCAAGGTGGTTTACAAAATGTGTACTAAAGACAATCAAAGCATGAGAGAATGGCATGTCCTTAACAGGATCTCTTTTAATCTTACATACTCGTACATACTGTGGTTAAAAAATTTTTTTTTAAATGTAAATGCTGTGTTTTTGTGTGTGCATGTATGTGTGGATGTCTTTTCAATATTATATTTTTATTTCATAACCTCAGAGTCTACAAATTTTTTTTTTTAAATACACTGAAGACAGTGCTTAAGAAGGCTCAGAGAGAATGAAGATTACTGGACGTCCAGTTCTGTACTTTGCATTCATACACCAATGTGGAACTGATGACAAGAACTAGACAAGTGCCAGTGGAACAAGAGATAAGAAGACACTGGCGATGGCAATACATTGAGGAAACCTGTTGATGGCATTACAAGGCTGTACTTGTTCTGGAATCCCCAGGGAAACAGAGCCAGAAGTAGACAAAAAACACATGGGGAAGAGAACTGAAGTGAAAATGATGAGAAAAACATGGAATGAACTTGAGCTGATGGCATGTGACAGGAGGACTTGGGAAATGTTTGTTGAAGGCCTATGCTCCATGGGGAGCTAAAGCGTATTGATTGATTCATACCTAATAAACTAACATGTAAGTTAATACAAAATATCCCCACACTGCATGGAAGCCCACAGCACACTGGTCAAATGGTTATAATGCAAGTATAACTGAATTTGCCACTCCAAAAGGTGGATTTACAACAACAAAAAAGACAACAAATAAAAAGATCAAGTTAAAATGGAAAAGAGAAAACAAATATGCTATGTTAAACAATAAAGAAATTAAGAAGGAAATCCAAGGTCTGTGAATTGTAAACAAATTATGAAAACACTGAAATCATAGACACTCATACAAAAGATAGGAGCACACTAGACAACAGAAACTAAATGCAAGTAATAGGCACTCTGAAAATTGTCTGTTTACATTAAAACAATAAAAATAATTATACTACGTTAAAACAATAGAAAAAAAAAATTAGGTTACAAAACTGACATTGCATTCAAGGACAAAATAAATATTCTAAATTAAATTAAGTATTTCCTTCCTACACAGGATACTGCATTTAGTACAGTTAATGACTCATCTGTAACATCTGCTAAGGATGAATAATATTTAATGTTTTTTTCAAAGTGCGTTTCAGTTATCTGAGGACAGCAACTGACACTCAATCCTTGAAACATTCACCAATTATGCAATCTGAATTAACATATAAGGGGACACAACTTTACATAAGTACAGAATAGCATACCCACTTGCTTCCATCGCTCACTATGAACAGAACTTCTTGTGGTCATTTCATATAAATGATACGTTTAGTAACACATGAGAATTATCTGACATTTCATAAATAATAATTTCTGAAATGCTATCTTCCAAAACTAATTCATGCAACATAATTGGCCCATGTTTGCAATGCACTGTGCTTTCCAAAGCCCCCTTTACCTTCTACAGTCTGCTGCGAATGATTAAAAGATCATTGCCATATATTTGATTGTAGCAATTTTCACAAATGTAGATTCTCTTGAATAAAATTCATGACCGTCTGTCTCCATATTTCTTCTCAAAGCATTTAGTTCTCACTGCCACACAGCAACTACATCTAGTATTTTCAGTCTGATTACCAAGGGTTAAACAAAACTTACATGTTACTTCATTATAACAAAATATGTAAGACTTCCTTCTTGAATACAAAGGCTACTGCTCAATCATTTCTAGCACTGGGAATGAAAATATGGACAATATGGCAGATTTCTTTATCTGAAAATGCATCCAACTATTTTGTGCAATGCTTCAATAATAAGCATTGACTTTTTTGCAAAGCCAACTAAGAACAACCAACAGCTCTTCATGGCAATCACTTTGCATCAGAAGTGCCCCATGAATAATATTTACACTTCTTCAAATCAATTTTTATTGCTGTAACTTCAGTCAGCTCTTCTTCCAGCAGACGATGCAGCCCTTTGCCATCTTTGAGATATACCCACTGTCCATCAAAATAGTCATAGCGCTTTGGCCCACTGAGGATGACAGAAAGGGCAGTTTTGTCACTCATTATAGTTTCTATATTGTGAAAACATTGGCAGTAAAAAAGAATTTCAAACTTCCTGCGGCACTTAAAAATAAATTTGAATAAGAAAACAAAAGAGAAAACAAACTGACAGATCTATAAGCTAAATTATTTCGGTCTCCAATTTCTTTCTCCATGTGCTTTTAAATATCCCACTATTTCTCTTACCATGGGGATTTCCAGAGCACTGCTCTGTAATGATATCAGCTCGTTTCCTCAGTGCATGTCCAATCCAACGCCAGCATGTTTTCTCAACTACAACAGTGTTTCACAACCTTTTTACCATGGTGGAACCCATAAATAAGTTTTCATAACCTGCTGAACCATTGCCTATAACAGCACTGTTGCATGGCAAGAATTTTAGACAGGTATTAACATTCAAACATCAATACTGACTAGGTAAAAGTGCTAATTACAAATACACCAATCTCCAGTTCTGCCTGTATGATTAGCGCTTGTCTGACACTACACTGTTTGTATTTTATGCCATATTTCCATTATTCGCTTAAAAATGTGATCTTACACTGAGCGCTTAACTCCACGGGAGGCTGGAATATAACTTGCTTTTGCTCATGCTCATCAAGTTCATTCAGGGTGGTGTGATGGCCAAAAAGCACTGTCATTTCTAGGATAATGAAGCATGACTTCAAAATGAAATGCAGTTCTATGTTAATCCGTAACATACAACAACATTTTTAATGCTATAAGGTGCTTCTTGAAGAGAAAAAGAAGGCGGTAAAGCACGCTCAATTCCTTTTCTTTTTTTAAAAGTCTCCTGAATATCTAGCATTACAAGGCAGTTCAATCAATCAATACCCTTTAGCTCCCCAAGGAGCATAAACCTTCAACAAACATATGCCAGGTCCTCCTGTCACGTGCCATCCGCTCAAGTTCTTTCAATGTCTTCCTTATCATTGGAACTTTTGTATCCAGTTCTTTTCTCAGTGTGTTTTTGGTCTACCTCTGCCTCTCTTTCCCTGTGGATTCCAGAACAAGGACTGCCTTGTAATACTATCAACAGGTTTTCTCAATGTGTGTCTTATTCCTCACCACCAGCGTCTTCTTTTAAATCTCTTGTTCCACTGGCACATGTCTGGTTCTTGTCATCAGTTCCACATTTGTTGACTTTGTCATACCATTTCAATCCGTCTATTTTACGAAAGCACCCATTTATGAATGTATGTAGCATTTTTGTATTTCTAAATTAATATGAAACAAATATAAAGGTATGTTATCAGGCACTCGCAGGAAATAAAGAAGTAGAACACCAGACAACAGGAAAACAACAGACATGAGTGGCTTACCCAGGATTTGAACACTGGACCTTCCGTGTGACAACCCCGCCTAGCCATGCAAGCGAATCACACTATCCGCCCTGCTGTGTGATTCGCTTGCATGGCTAGGCGGGGTTGTCGCACGGAAGGTCCAGTGTTCAAATCCTGGGTAAGCCACTCATGTCTGTTATTTTTCTGTTGTCTGGTGTTCTACTTCTTTATTTCCTGCGAGTGCCTGATAACATACCTTTATATTTGTTTCATATTAATTTACTGTTTACAGGCCTCGGGTTTCCCTCCCTTATGTGTAATACATTTTTGTATTTCTCCATGTTTCAGAGCCATAAAATAGGACTGACTTGACTTTTGAGTTTTGAAGATCACTTTCATGTTGGATTTGATTTCCCTTGATCTCCATATATTTCCCAGTGCAGTGAAAGCTCTTCTTGCTTTTTGTATTCTTATTTTAATATCATTGTCTCTATATCCAAATTTGTCTATATTGCTGCCAAGGTTCTACATCTTTTAGTGCCGTTTATTCAAGTTCAGCGATGTTATTATTTCTAGCATTTTTTCTCTCATTATCTTTGTCTTTTCCCTGTGTATTTTCAGGCCCACTTGTTGTGACCTCTCATCAAATATTTTCTTTTTGTCTTGCATCTGATTATGGTTGTGGGACAGAAGAGCCAAGTCATCTGCAAAATCTAGATCATCAAGCTGTTTTAGTCAGATTCCACGGGATTCCATGTCTGTTGTGTGACATAGATGTTTTCATAAGCCTGGGGTAATACACATGTATTAATGGTGTACATCATTTGTGCCGCGTAGTTCCCAGGTCTCTATGGAAACGAAAAAAAAAAGAACAGAATTAGAGCTACCAAGGCATGTCATAAGAGGCGGCTAATATGAGGTTGTGGGGGGGGGGGGGGGCGCGGGGGGGCCGGGGCGTGTCTGTCAGCCTCATTATGTAAAACAAAGTGCTACAGAACCACTGCTGTAAGATCACATGGATGCTATAGGGCAGGTTTTCTACAGTGGGACCAGCTGCAGTGTTTGCTTCGTGCTCCCTAAGGAGCATAGAAGGTAAATGGTGATCGTGATAAATATTGTACATTTGGTTTATATGATATTAACGTGTTTATATGATATTAAGGCAAAATGCTTGTTTACTTTACCGTTGTTAATAAAGATTTTTGCTTGCCCAGTTGTAGTAGTCCTGTCCTTTACTTATCAGTATGTAGCCATATCCTATAACTTATCAATGTGTAGTCATATCCTATAACTTATCAATGTGTAGTCATATCCTATAACTTATCAATATGTAGCCCTATCCTATAACTTATCAAAATGTAGCCATATCCTATAACTTATCAATATGCAGTCATATCCTATAACTTATCAATATGCAGTCATATCCTATAACTTATCAATATGCAGTCATATCCTATAACTTATCAATTTGTAGCCATATCCTATATAAATCCTATTAAGTATTTTTTTTTCCTTTTTTTTGAGAAGGTGCCTTGCAAAAAAGGGTATGATTCTTATTTACAAATCTTTGTCAATGGAAGAATAACAGTGAGCTGTCCAGTGTTAACGGCCCAGTACTATCTGTGACGAAAGTACTGAGATTCTGTCTTTCAAATGGCCCATGTCTTTTTCTCCTTGCATTTTGTTCACCATTTTTGGAGGGATTACAGAAAAATCCTTCTCCATGTTTCTTCTCCTTCTATTTATTTACGTTTTCAGAGAGATTACGGTGGAGTTTCATCTCATCTGCATCTATGTTCCTTCTCTATGACTAGTAGTCTTGTTTAGTGTTGGGGTGTAGGGAACTGTTGCATTATTATTCTAGACGAAGGACTTTAGAGCCTAGATCAGATTGGCACCAGTTTTAGTCTTTTTAAAGACAGGGCAGGTGGCCCTAGACGCATTTTTCGGGAGTTAAATTATTTGCGGCCATTTTTGCTTCAATTTAGCAGTATAGGGCTGGGACTAATTCCCGTTTCTTTGTCTAAAACCCATGCACGTTGCATCAGAATGATCTAAGGTTCTGATTGGCTGAGAGCTAACTGCAGTTGAAATGCAGAGCTCCCATTGGCTTTAGAACCACGCCGCGCATATGACGTCATGAAGTCGGCGCGTGGGGGTCTTGATAATAAATACACCCGAATTTCATAAGTTCGGTCTCTAAAAATTAATTGCCAAGCCGCGTTCTTGATTCAAATTATCGATTGCCTTCAGTGGGGAAATTCGAGATTTGGTAAGCAGAATTTTCGTGGTAACTTTATTTAATTTTGTCTAAGCCTAGGCCAATCAGTAAAGTTTCTTGGGAAGTTTTAGTTTAATTAATTCTTAACTCCAGAGCCATCAATACTATCCTGGTGATAAGACTTGAGAGACCTAATAGGTCCAGTTAATTTCCTTATTGAAGGAATAGCGTTGTCTAGATGGTTTAGATGTTGCGAGGTTACGGCCATGCTTGGATTTATTTCAAAAACAGGTCTGCAGAGAAACCCGCATCTGCGAATTTTATTTATTTATAGAATAGTCGGGAGCGTGTGTAATGTGTATTGGTGATTTTATTGAGAATGTAATGCTGCAAGTTATTTATATTATAGTACACTTCTATAGGTGGACGAGGGGAGAAGAGGTGGAATTTGTAAAGCACGTGAGCGCGTTGGTTACGGTATATTTATTGATACGATGTTCAGAGGGACGAGGGGGAGAGAAGCACGTGGTCATAAAATTGTAACCACGTGTTTGTAACTACTGAGATTTAATTGATAACCATTATGTATAACTTTTGACGGCATATATATGCTAGTATCTAACAGGGTTATATGTTATTGATTGTGCATTATTGTTCTGTGAATTCAGAAGATGGGAGAAGTAATTTTAAAGGGAATTATTTTGTATTACATTTTGACTGTGATTACTATTATTGACGGGAAGTTTAGGAATTCCTAGAGATAGAGTATTTTTGTGTTAATAATTTGCTGCATGAAGGGTCAGCGTAAGAAGTAGGCCACAGTACGACTGCCCAGACCGGGCCAGTGAAAATATTGTTGTTGCTGGGAGTTAGTCATGCAGAACCCTGGGTCAGACGGTCTGTGTGATTGTATTACCGGGAAATGTTTATTTTGGGGCTCAGGTAGAGACGGTGAGAGAGAGAAGAGAGGGGAGTTACGTGTTGAAGAGTAAGGAAGTTAATTGTTATTTGTACTAGAGTATTAACGTTTTGTTTAGCTGTTGTTTTTGCTTTTGTCTAAACAGCAGGTACCGGCTTTTGTGGGGAAGAGCAGAATTTTGATACTACAAAATTTCTCCCACGGCACAGTGGTGGCATTCACAGACACCCAAAGTCTCGCGTTAATTGCCAGTGGTGGAAGGAGAGAAAGAAAAGACGTTTTCCCAGGCAGGGGAAGACATTTTCCAGCGACTAGGATTTTTATGGATAAATCCTGAGCTCTGACGCTCGTTACACACGCAGATTTGGCATGCTGCCAGCATTGTGGTAATTTTATGTTCGCTTCGTCACGGCCATAATAATGCCGAAAGCCCATCGCCCAGTCACAGGTAATCGGGCCGGTAAATTCAGAGTGGTAGGAGAAGCCATCTACAGTTCCAGTCTAGAATCCAGTGGGGTTCTGTTACACCTTAGTCATCAATTCCAGAGTTCGTGGAGAGAGAGAGGGTAAACATTCTCTCTACTGAAGTCAGCACAGATAGGCAGAACTGATAGTTTTGGTGAATCATAGCAGAGGACCGCTGCTGAAGTTTAGAGGTGCAGTTAGTTGTGTTCAGGAGATTCCAGGATAGGCTGTGTAGAACCGAAGTCTGTGCAGAGATTGTGTAGACACTTCGTAGTCGTTCCAGCTATCAGTGGACTTAGAGTTAGAGTTAGAATTTAGAACAGCTAGTTTGGAGTGTAGGCGACATCAAGTGCAGTGTAGTTCATTTCAGTTAACCTTACCTTCTTTCTCCATACAGGTTGCAATTGTGGGAGAAGGGTTGGGGTTGATGCATTTTTAACTGTGCTTGATTTTGTTTCAGGTGTGCATCCTCACACTTTATGTATGGGATATACATATGTTTGGTTGTTTATAGGTGTATAATAAACTTGTATAAATTGTAGCTGGCATCAGTCATTTCATTTAAGTACAGTAGCTATATGTTGTCTGTATCTTGGTGTTTGTGAAGCTTGATATAACCTTATCCCCTTAGGGTAGCTAGAGGTCGTTGACAACTATAGCACATAAGACGTCCGAAGTGGCGAGGAAAGAATCAACCTCGGTTCTTAACCTCGGAGCCAATAGTGTCAACTGTTCACATTTCACTATCATTTTCTTCTAAATCTATCTTTTCAGTCTTTCTTCTCACTAGTGTCTTGTCACTGTATGTAGACAGTCTCTAGTCCTAAATCCATTTCGTGACAAAGTGGGTTGCGTCGTCCTTGGGATCATCTTTGTTGGGATCAAGTCTACATTCATAAATTGTCTCTGAAGAAAGTTCTGGAAATAGATTTCTTAAAAATCCCCTAGACTTGAGCTATATTAAGACTGATCCAGCTATAAGTTTTTTCCACAGGTTGTAGTCAGTTTAAATGTTAGTTGTAGTAAGGTTGTTTATGACTTAGAAGTAATTGATGGCTAATCGAATTTTTTTCTTAACAGGAAAGTAATTCGGGTTTTGGGTAGCTGGATACTTATAAATTTTTTTCAGGTAGTTATTAGTCAGACTTGGTGCTAGTCTGAGTGCGGGTTTTTGCGACAGCATATTCCTAGAAGGTAACAGTAAATTTTTCTTGTTCCTTTTTTGTCATTTCCCCTCGTGGTGAGTTACTGCTGATTTGTCAGGTAAGATGGCTGAATTGGTCAAGCTACTTACTGCATGGAAGGACGCAGCTAAAAGCATGGGGATGAATGAGGCCGAGACTAGGGCTTACATTATGAGGGAACAGTACCGGCAGACGGAGAAAGAAGAGAAGGCCCGACAGGCAGAGGAGAGAAAGGCAAAAAGGGAGGCGCAGGAAAGGGCTGCAGCAGCAGAGGAGAGAAAGGCAGAAAGGGAGGCGCAGGAAAGGGCTGCAGCAGCAGAGGAGAGAAAGGCAGAAAGGGAAGCGCAGGAGAAGGCAGCAGAGAGACAGCATGAACTTGCCCTGCGTTCATTGGAACTGCAGTACCGATCTTCGGAAGGCAGTTCGGCTAACGGAGATTCTCCCGGAGCAGGGGCGACAGACACCTCAGGAAATGGAGGGCCCCGAATGGCAGCCATGAATTTTCCGACGGACCCTTTTCCTAACGGGAATGAGAAAATTGAGGTATTTTTTGAAAAATTTGAAAGGATGGCAAAGGCATACGGGCTGGATGATAGTCTTTGGTGCCTCAAATTATCTCAATCACTAAGAGGACATGCGTATGATGTCTATAGCAAGATGCTAGTGGATGACCAGAACAATTTTGAGGCACTGTGGAACGCCCTGTTACAGCGATTCCAATGGACTCCCCGGAAGTGCCAAACGATGTTTAGGGAAAGTCGACTGGAGAAAGGAGAAAGTTTTCCCCAGTTCGCAGAGAGGCTGAGGAATTACCTCACTTGCTGGAGAGAGTTGTCGGGTTTGGCTAAATCTTTTGAAGGACTCGAAGAGCTCATCATGTGCGAACAGATAAAGGCCAACATGTCCCCAGACTTAAGGAAGTACCTGGCGGAGCAGGGCGCCCAGCAACTGGACCAGATTATTCTATTTGCAGAAAGGTTCCAGACGGCACAGGCCGAAGTACTGGGCCAGAAAAGAAAACACCCTGACCTGCCAGCCCCGGACAAAGGAGTATCTTCATCGCATTCGCCTTCCTCTTCAGCTCACCAGCAGCAAGGGCCGTCTCGCAAGGAGCCCCCTCCCAGTCATAACATGCGCTCCCAGCCGCCTAACAGAACACAGGGGCCGACTTCTCATGAACCCGTCAAGAACCGGGGAGATAATGAGAGATATTGTAGGTTCTGTCGGACTACTTCTCATTGGACAACACGGTGCCCAAACAAACAACCCGCTCATCAGGTGGCTTGTTTAAGGCCTGTGAGGGTGAAACAAGGGAAGAAGTGGAAACCCTTCCAGTCAGAGAAGTTGTTTTCCAACAGCGGACCAGCCGAAGTGAACGGGACTGAGACTACATGCTTATTTAACAGCGGGCTTACATACCCCAGCATAGTCGCCCGACATCTGGTGAAGCCCTGGCAGATGACCAAGGAAAAAGTGAATATTAGTGGAATTTTAAGGAAAGGGACCTCACAGTGCTTTCCAGTCGCCAACATTGAAGTGAAATGTAAGTTTGTGTCTGGCACGATCAAGGCAGCTGTGATGGCTCAGCCAGCCTATGACTTCATTCTTGGCAACCCATATTTAGTTTTGGGGAACCCGCCCACACCGATCCTTGCTGAGGCAAGGGGGCCTACTGCAGGCCAGATACGTGAAAAAGGAGAACCCCTAATTCACGAAGCCCCGAGGGAGCTCGAACATAGCTGTCGTGCTAAGGAGAGGTTCAATGCCTCCGACGACAGTGGTATGTTATTTGCAGAGGCAATTTCGCCTGCCAGCCCTGTTCAGCCAAACGGCCAAACAGTGGTAACGCCTCTGATTCAGGAAGTACACTCTTTGTTGTCGGGAATTGGCCCCCGATGGTATTAGCTCCTTCAAGTGAGGGACATACTGACAAGAGCGGTATTACATATGTCAACGACCAGCGCCATCTTCATAGGGTACAAGATAGCGGTCTGAGCGAGCATATAGTTCCAACCAGCCCTGGAGCCCCATCCGACCAGCAATTCACTCAAACGGAGGAGGACAGTGATCTGAGTATCCGTTTGCCTATAAACGGAGATGGCCCCACAACTCTCGTATGTCGTTTACAGGAAACGACTCTTGTAACGAGGAGCCTGAAAAATTGGCTATATGTTCCAATTTGTTTCAAGGAACATTGGAACCAGTCACTGAGAGCTTTATCTCAGATTCTCCGCGATCTAACGGGATCTTAAACCGTCAAGTGTCACTGCAGGACACATTCCAACTGACGCCAGTAACTCTCACAGGGGAGGGTAAGGTTGATGGTAGAACTAGGGTGTTAGACGGAGAGCTCCCGTGGTCTACAGTTTCATCTCACCAACTTTTCAGGCCAGAAAAGAGTGAGAAAAGCAACCTTATGCATTTGCAAGGAGCTATTTTGGAGAGCTCTGTCCCGCTTCCTGTTGGTAGGGGAAGAGCGAGTCCAGAACCACTGCCAGGGGCAGATCTTACCTACCTTTCTTCAAAGGTAGAAGCTATTGAGATCAGTGAGGATTCAATAGAAACCCAGCAAGAAATCGGAGGCTCTACACCAGAGGAACCCGAGACGTTGCATCGTTCTCGCACTGTACCAGCGATCACAAACCCGCTGACGCGCAGCGAGGAAGTCGCCATCGCCAGGTCGCCACAGCGCCCGCCGGTCACATCAGCTGACCAAGGCAACCTTTTGACGGTCATAACAAGGGAAAGTTCAGACCCGCCATTAGACGGCACAGGTCAGAAGAGAGGTCAAATCTCCCAACGGAGCATAGGAGCTTGTTCAAGGAAAGGAAGAAGGAGGAAACGCAAGAGAGGAAGGTCGAAGAACACGAAAAAGGAGGAAGTGCTCACAGACAGCTTGGTAGACAGGAATAAGGGCCAGTGTGAAACTCAGAGATTTCAGTAAGGAGATCGTTGCTCAATCTTTGAAAGGGGGGAGTGATGTGACGAAAGTACTGAGATTCTGTCTTTCAAATGGCCCATGTCTTTTTCTCCTTGCATTTTGTTCACTATTTTTGGAGGGATTACAGAAAAATCCTTCTCCATGTTTCTTCTCCTTCTATTTATTTACGTTTTCAGAGAGATTACGGTGGAGTTTCATCTCATCTACATCTATGTTCCTTCTCTATGACTAGTTGTCTTGTTTAGTGTTGGGGTGTAGGAAACTGTTGCATTATTATTCTAGACGAAGGACTTTAGAGCCTAGATCAGATTGGCACCAGTTTTAGTCTTTTTAACTCTTAGTATACGAGCTGCCTTTCATGACTACCATTACAGATTTTGCAATAAATAATTTATTTATAAAGATAACATAAGTGTTATATATCAAAATGTGAAGAAATGAAACCCCTATATCATGCATGTAACTAAATTGTTCAGTGGTTTTAAACATGCATTCAGCTATAAATTTTCGCTATTGACGGGGATCGATCATCGGCCTCTCTAGAAGGCCGCTCGTATACTAAGAGTTAAAGACAGGGCAGGTGGCCCTAGACGCATTTTTCGGGAGTTAAATTATTTGCGGCCATTTTTGCTTCAATTTAGCAGTATAGGGCTGGGACTAATTCCCGTTTCTTTGTCTAAAACCCATGCACGTTGCATCAGAATGATCTAAGGTTCTGATTGGCTGAGAGCTAACTGCAGTTGAAATGCAGAGCTCCCATTGGCTTTAGAACCACGCCGCGCATATGACGTCATGAAGTCGGCGCGTGGGGGTCTTGATAATAAATACACCCGAATTTCATAAGTTCGGTCTCTAAAAATTAATTGCCAAGCCGCGTTCCTGATTCAAATTATCGATTGCCTTCAGTGGGGAAATTCGAGATTTGGTAAGCAGAATTTTCGTGGTAACTTTATTTAATTTTGTCTAAGCCTAGGCCGATCAGTAAAGTTTCTTGGGAAGTTTTAGTTTAATTAATTCTTAACTCCAGAGCCATCAATACTATCCTGGTGATAAGACTTGAGAGACCTAATAGGTCCAGTTAATTTCCTTATTGAAGGAATAGCGTTGTCTAGATGGTTTAGATGTTGCGAGGTTACGGCCATGCTTGGATTTATTTCAAAAACAGGTCTGCAGAGGAACCCGCATCTGCGAATTTTATTTATTTATAGAATATTCGGGAGCGTGTGTAATGTGTATTGGTGATTTTATTGAGAATGTAATGCTGCAAGTTATTTATATTATAGTACACTTCTATAGGTGGACGAGGGGAGAAGAGGTGGAATTTGTAAAGCACGTGAGCGCGTTGGTTACGGTATATTTATTGATACAATGTTCAGAGGGACGAGGGGGAGAGAAGCACGTGGTCATAAAATTGTAACCACGTGTTTGTAACTACTGAGATTTAATTGATAACCATTATGTATAACTTTTGACGGCATATATATGCTAGTATCTAACAGGGTTATATGTTATTGATTGTGCATTATTGTTCTGTGAATTCAGAAGATGGGAGAAGTAATTTTAAAGGGAATTATTTTGTATTACATTTTGACTGTGATTACTATTATTGACGGGAAGTTTAGGAATTCCTAGAGATAGAGTATTTTTGTGTTAATAATTTGCTGCATGAAGGGTCAGCATAAGAAGTAGGCCACAGTACGACTGCCCAGACTGGGCCAGTGAAAATATTGTTGTTGCTGGGAGTTAGTCACGCAGAACCCTGGGTCAGACGGTCTGTGTGATTGTATTACCGGGAAATGTTTATTTTGGGGCTCAGGTAGAGACGGGGAGAGAGAGAAGAGAGGGGAGTTACGTGTTGAAGAGTAAGGAAGTTAATTGTTATTTGTACTAGAGTATTAACGTTTTGTTTAGCTGTTGTTTTTGCTTTTGTCTAAACAGCAGGTACCGGCTTTTGTGGGGAAGAGCAGAATTTTGATACTACAAAATTTCTCCCATGGCACCCAAAGTCTCGCGTTAATTGCCAGTGGTGGAAGGAGAGAAAGAAAAGACGTTTTCCCAGGCAGGGGAAGACATTTTCCAGCGACTAGGATTTTTATGGATAAATCCTGAGCTCTGACGCTCGTTACACACGCAGATTTGGCATGCTGCCAGCGTTGTGGTAATTTTATATTCGCTTCGTCACGGCCATAATAACGCCGAAAGCCCATCGCCCAGTCATAGGTAATCGGGCCGGTAAATTCAGAGTGGTAAGAGAAGCCAGCTACAGTTCCAGTCTAGAATCCAGTGGGGTTCTGTTACACCTTAGTCATCAATTCCAGAGTTCGTGGAGAGAGAGAGGGTAAACATTCTCTCTACTGAAGTCAGCACAGATAGGCAGAACTGATAGTTTTGGTGAATCATAGCAGAGGACCGCTGCTGAAGTTTAGAGGTGCAGTTAGTTGTGTTCAGGAGATTCCAGGATAGGCTGTGTAGAACTGAAGTCTGTGCAGAGATTGTGTAGACACTTCGTAGTCGTTCCAGCTATCAGTGGACTTAGAGTTAGAGTTAGAATTTAGAACAGCTAGTTTGGAGTGTAGGCGACATCAAGTGCAGTGTAGTTCATTTCAGTTAACCTTACCTTCTTTCTCCATACAGGTTGCAATTGTGGGAGAAGGGTTGGGGTTGATGCATTTTTAACTGTGCTTGATTTTGTTTCAGGTGTGCATCCTCGCACTTTATGTATGGGACATGCATATGTTTGGTTGTTTATAAGTGTATAATAAACTTGTATAAATTGTAGCTGGCATCAGTCATTTCATAAGTACAGTAGCTATATGTTGTCTGTATCTTGGTGTTTGTGAAGCTTGATATAACCTTATTGTTGAAGGACTTTCGTGTGTGGTTACTGGTTGTGTTGCCTGAATTCTGGACGTGCAATTGTAAAGGTTAAGACATTTAATATATTGCGATAGATGTTTCAATTATTGAACGCTCCATACACGATCGATTATGACGTGTCTAGCGTTGTTTGGGTCACAGTTGGTAACTAGGAGACGCTACCCTTTGTTACTTTGACCGTCAAGCTGAATAGCTGCGTTTTTCTAGCCTTCCAAATTAATGGCATGATATAGCCATTTATATGTGTATTTATGCAGGACCAGGGTCAGTCCTAGAACTCTACGAGAGAGGAAACTTATGGAGGTTAGTGATTAACTAAATCCTTGGAAGGAGAAAGATAATCGTCTACTTTATACGAAGTAATTAGACTCACACGATGGCCAGAAGCTATCCCATTAAAGACCACCACTACCACAGATGTAGCTGATGCACTACATCTCATCTTTTCTAGAATAGGGTTTCCTAGAAAACTTTTATCAGACCATGGGTCACAGTTCATATCTGACACCATGAAGGAAGTCATGAAAACCTGGAACATTGATAGGAATTTAAGTAGTATTTATCATCCTATGAGTAATGGAGCAGTTGAAAGACTTAACCGTACACTTAAACAACTACTACATAAGGTTACTGTTAAGCACCCTCATGACTGGGACAGAGCACTCCCAGCTGTTCTATTTGCTTATCGGGAGGTACCGCATGAACAAACTGGCTTCTCTCCCTTTGAATTAGTTTTTGGTGCTCCCCAAGAGGTCCTATGGGACTAATAAAAGACTTATTAATTGACGCGGAGATGACTCAGGACACTCAGTCATCTTACGAGTATGTGATTAATCCTCGGAAGAACATTATTGAGTCTTGCCAGTTGGCAACAGCTTCTTCTGAGGCTGCAAAAGCTAAGGCTCGATCTCTACAAAATAGGTCTCGACGATTACGCCAATTATTCCCAGGCGATGAGGCTTATGTGTTACTTCCTCACAACAACAATAAATTATTGATATCTTGGAATGGTCCTTACAAAGTCATTGATAAAATTTCCGACGTTGATTACGTCTTAGATATCAAGGGACACAAAAAGATATTTCATATTAACATGCTCAAGCAATTTCATACACGTCCTGAACACTTACAGTCAATTTTCCATGAACTAGATGACAACACAGTATCTACTTGTTATTATTCCAACTTATCCGTCATCCAGGAAGAAGAATCTTCTTTTCCTGAGGTACAGTTACCGTTACCGGTACCAGTAGTTCAACCTACTGAATCTTGGCGGGATGTAACCATCTCTTCAACGGTTACACCGCAACAGCGTCTACAGATTGCTAATCTCTTACAATCTTATCCAGATGTGTTGACCGACGTCCCGGGTCGCACATCGGCTATCAGTCATGACATTACTCTCAATGACGATACACCTATTCGTGTACATCCCTATTCGGTTCCTTTACATTTCCTTGCTAAAACTACTAAGGAACTTGAACAGATGTTGTCTCTGGGAATCATTGAGATTAGTAATTCGCCATTCTCTTCTCCATTAGTGATTGTCCGGAAGAAGGACAATAACATAAGACTATGTGTTGATTATAGAAAATTAAATGCTAAGACTATAGTTGACAGCGAACCACATCCACTTATCGACGACTTACTGCCACGTCTATCCAACGCAACTATATTTAATAAGATAGACTTAACTAAAGGTTATTGGCAGATACCACTGACCGAAAAGGCTAAGTACTACACCGCATTTTCCACTCCACAAGGTCTATACCAGTGGAATGTGATGCCTTTTGGGCTTGTTAATGCGCCAGCTACCTTCATTCGCCTGATGCGACAAATTTTATCAGGTAGACCAGACGTTATTACATATATTGACGACATATGCTTGTTTAGTTTTCATCGTTTTGACACTCTAAGGAACATGTTTCGGGACTTAGAGATAATGTTTTGGGACACTCATTAAGGATATTAAATAGCATCTAACTTTGTTACCTACAATAAGGTGCAGATCACGGCTGTATTGTCTTAATTGTTAAAAAAAGACATGCCGGTGAAGGTGACATGGACTGGTATATGCAATGAAACTTTCAACAAAATTATAAATTTGTTCTCGCATGAACCAATTTTAAGACTTCCCGATGCTTCCAAAAGATTTTTCTTACGAACAGATGCTAGTAACTACGGCATCGGTGCATGCCTGCTCCAGAACCATGATGGCGTTCTACATCCTACCTTATATATTTCAAGAAAGCTAAAGCCGGCAGAAACAAAGTATTCCACAGTGGACAAGGAACTTTTGTCAGTTATATGGGCAATCACAAAACTGGAAAAGTTCTTGCTTGGTGCTCCATTCACCATACAAACTGACCAGCGTGCTGTAGCATCTTTGCGTAGATCAATCACAAAAGTCCAAAACTCGCCAGATACGCGATCATCCTGCAGCCATTTGAATTCTCCATTGAACATATTCCTGGCACTGAAAACATTGTGGCGGATGCGTTGTCACGTAATCCTATTGACGACGAATAATCAACATTGACATTCCTAAACTACGTCAATCATCACTACATTGGATAGAACGAAGTATCAACTATAAGGGAACTAACCTTGACTTCAATTTAATAATTATAAACACTATATGCATCACAGAATTGAACTAAAGACAATCAAGGTATACATATTGACATTGAAACTTCGTCTAACGTCCATACACAATATATGAATATTCGTTCAACAATCATGGAACAATATCTGACGACAAGTCGAACTTATTATCCTATGTGCACTTAATTCTTGGATCCTAGGATAATTGACATTCTGTCCGACGGAAACGTTTCAACACTTTGTCTAAAAGAATTCATCAGGATCAGGACTACGGATGGATCATCATATCCTATACTAATTAATTAGTTAACTTAACTTCTTAATTGAATTAATATCAATAAAATGAAATGTGAGAAAAAAATAAAATGAAAAAGACAAAAAAGAGAACGAAATATAAAAAGAAGAAATTATGAAAAGAGAAAATAAATCTCACACAAGTATTAGATTAATATTTTTTTTTAATGTACCTATACGTTATTTAGTTAGTTAAATTAGATAGTTATTATTCACTAACACTTAACACACCCAATTAAGTTAAACTTATATTCGAATTTCTTTCTATTTCTTCTCACTTATTTGTCTTTTCTTCTCTCATAACATCGTGTTACATTAGAATCTTAATAATTTAACTCTTAGTTTAATTAATTAATTTAATTTTAATTAGTCAAATTAATTCCTATATGACATACTAATACGACAGACCTTACCTTAAGTTCATTCTATCATTCACTATTGACATTAGACATTTTATTTAGTTGATATAATAATATGCATAATATTGATATATAATATGATTAATGTTAGATGACTATGACAAATAGTTAGTTGACATGACCGCGACACGGTTCTACTCAGAACATCGTCGGCCATATGTCACAATTGTGTTAAATTTTTTTGAAAAATTGTTAAGTCGGATAGATCTTGAAAAAAAATCTATCGATTTTTTTTTCCCCGGTGTACAGGGAATTGTTACGGTATATGTTATTAACGCCGTCTGCTAAAGGTTAGCAGACGTGCAATTGTAAAGGTTAAGACATTTAATATATTGCGATAGATGTTTCAATTATTGAACGCTCCATACACGATCGATTATGACGTGTCTAGCGTTGTTTGGGTCACAGTTGGTAACTAGGAGACGCTACCCTTTGTTACTTTGACCGTCAAGCTGAATAGCTGCGTTTTTTCTAGCCTTCCAAATTAATGGCATGATATAGCCATTTATATGTGTATTTATGCAGGACCAGGGTCAGTCCTAGAACTCTACGAGAGAGGAAACTTATGGAGGTTAGTGATTAACTAAATCCTTGGAAGGAGAAAGATAATCGTCTACTTTATACGAAGTAATTAGACTCACAGTCTCACTGTCGGCAGGTAGCCATTCTATCTGCGCGTGCATATAGCTGTGATGTTCTGACGACAATTACTGCATTGTATCCTTAAACGGACATTGACACGTAAAACAGCAGTCTACGCTATTGATTGATTGATGCATGTACCTCATGTGTGAATTGAACTGTTTATGTATGTGTGTAATCCATATTAAATTGTGAAGGACTCGAACCGGAGGCATTATTCGTTGAATCACGTTACACCATTCAACCTTATGAATTGTAATGTTATGATGTATGTATATAAGCATTACCTCGTCATCTACACAAGCACACACATGTTTCAGAAAGCACTCAGTATAAGCATGTTCAGTTCGTAGCCATGTTTATTTACAGAATATCGTACATGTCAAGATTCGCATTATATTACAATGTGTGGTTCGTACTTTAATGTATTCATATTACATCCCCCCTTTTTTGAAAAAAAAATGTGTGCAAACATTTCCAACGAAATGTTTCATGTGAGAAAGGATAAGTATGTGTAATGCTCAGTGTGAGTATATATGTCACTGTCTGTATCGGCTGGGAGGTGTCACTGTACGGCCAGAACGAGTGGTGTAAAGTGCTGGTGGTTCTGCGGAAGTCCCTGGTTTAGCTTGAGTTGGTTGTGATTTCGGCCTAGACGCTTGTTGGTTTTGTGGGGCACCAAGGTCTGGAGTTACTGCATTGTCTGTTGAAAGCATGGGAATTCTCTGTTCTGTTGTATTCTGTGGGATTTCTCTTATGTCCACTCTGTTTCGCCTCAGAAGGTTGCTGCTGCTGTCTGGTCTTAAAGTATAGCTCCTGGGTTCAGGGTTTCTGGAAATGATTGTTGCTTTTGACCATGTGTCATTGTTGTGGTTGTAGGTAGTCACATGCTGACCAGGATATAATGGTGGTAAGTCTTTAGCACATTTGTCATAGTTGGATTTCTGAACTTGCTGACGATGCTGAAATTGATCATATGTGCTGTCTCTATGTTGTGGACGGAAGTGGACCTTAGATGGTAGGAGGTCTTTAATTCTTCTATCAAACATAAGTTCTGCTGGACTGTCGATCTTACTGTCTACCGGTGTTGTTCTCCATCTCAAGAGTGCTAGGTGTACATCCTCTGTTCTTGTTTTCTTCATGATTGACTTGATAGTTTGTATCTGTCTCTCAATGAAACCATTAGATTTAGGGTATCTAGGTGATGATGTTGTGTGTTTGATCTTCCAGTCCTTAGTGAAGTTTCTGTATGCTTGACCTGAGAAATGTGGACCGTTGTCTGATCTAATTTCATCTGGGATGCCAAACATGCTGCAATACTTCTTTGTAATGTCTGCAATAACAGCTGACGGTGAGGGTTGTGGAAGTTTCTCAATGATGGGAAATTTGCTGTAGTAATCAGCAATAATAAGATAGTCATTATTGTCGATTGAGAAAATATCAGTTCCTATAATGCTCCAAGGGCTCAATGGTATGTCTGATGGTATGAGAGGTTCTCTGCACTGCCTATTTGCATGTTCTTGGCAAATTGAACAGTTTTTACATAGTGTTTCTATGTCCTTGTTTATCTGTGGCCAGTTAACATCTTTCTTTGCTCTCAGTTGTGTCTTCACAATACCAAGGTGACTATTATGGAGCTGTTTAAGGATGATATCGCGTTGTGTTTCTGGTACAACAATGCGATCTCCTTTAAGGATCAGACCATCTTCGATGCTTAACTCGTCCCTCATCGAGTAGTATGGACGGATGTGTGTTGGAACTTCCCTGATAGAGCTTGGCCATCCATGGTATATCAGTTCTTTGAGAGAGTTAAGGATAGGATCTCTCATTGTGTCTTCTCTGATGTGTTCAAGCCGATTATCGCTAAACTTGACAAAATCAACTTTGATGTTTGGGGTAAGATCTGCTGTCTTGTTGGGGTTTGGTAGTCTGCTGAGAGCATCTGCAAAACCTATATCCTCTTTAATGTTGTTAATAGTTACCACACTCAGCTTTTCGCACATTGGTAAACCCAAAATTGCAGGTCCTTCAACATCTACCAAGTAAAATGTTGACGATGTCCATTCTGAGCCTCTGTATGAACATTCAAGTGTTACTGCTCCAAAACAGTCTATACTTGTTCCATTGTAAGCTCTTAGCTTTGTCCTGCCACTCCTACGTTTTACATCCCTTGTGGGAAATCCTTGCTCATCCACCTTGTCAGGCATGATCTGTCTGAATATTCTTAAGGGTAGAGTGTTACCTTGGGCACCTGTGTCTATCTTGAACCGAATGTTTCTTTCTTTGTGCATTTTAATTCCTGGTATTCGGAATTGTACCTTGCAGAAAGCCTGCGTTCTCTTTGGTTCATTACTGAAAGTTAGTATCTTCACAGTATCAAATGTGGAAGGATCACTTTCTTCACTGGAGTCAAGGTCCCTCAGTCATCATAAAGTGTGTTTGTTTTGATGACTCTCTGCTGTGAAAGTTGTGTTGAGCACTGTCTTGTTTCCTCTTGAAACATAATTTTATCCAGTGGCCCCTCTTTCTGCAGTAATGACATGTAGAGTCTTTAGCTGGACAGTGGTTTTGTATGTGGTTTAGGCCACAACATTTACACATAGCACCTCTGCTTGTGTTGTGTTTTTCTTGTTGCTTCGAACCAGTTGCTTTGTTTTGTTTGGGTTTATAGCTTTTTACTGCATCCACCTGGGCTGTTACTGTACCTTGCTGAATTTGTTTAATGTTTAGTGCTTGTGCCTCGTGTTTCCTGCCTTCATCCAGAAGTTGTTGTAAATTTAGTGTATCACTCTGGCTCAGTATCCATTTCTGGAACTCTGGCATTGGTGTGCTGAGAAGGATCTGTTCGATAATTCGCTCTTTTTCTTCTTCTTTGTTAAATTTACATACACTTGTTTTCTCCTTGATGCGAGTGAAGAAATCATCTAAACTTTCATCAGGTTTCTGTCGCAGGTGGTGAAGTTCTAATCTTGCCGCTCTAAAGTTCGTGTGCTTTATTATCAGACGTTTTTCAAATTCGTCCAATATGGCTACGGGGTCGGTCGCTGACTCAACAGGCATGGCGGTAGCAAAACTGTTGTAAATTTTCCAACCTTCATCGTCCAATGCTTCTAGGATATATGGAGTTAGGGTTTGTCCTTCCAGACCAGTGGTCTTGGAATATAGATCTATGCGTTGGCGCCATAACAAGAAAGCTTCACTCTTATCACCTTGACCGGCGAATCTCATTTGCGGTGCGTTGCGATATTGTTTCACCGCCATGGCTGACCACGATGACGAAAATTAGCCGAATACTGTACTCACGTGTTATCGTGTAGCTGTTTTGCGTCAGTCCGGTATCGACCGCTGCCACCATGTAATGTTATGATGTATGTATATAAGCATTACCTCGTCATCTACACAAGCACACACATGTTTCAGAAAGCACTCAGTATAAGCATGTTCAGTTCGTAGCCATGTTTATTTACAGAATATCGTACATGTCAAGATTCGCATTATATTACAATGTGTGGTTCGTACTTTAATGTATTCATATTACATGAATTACGTATTTTATGTCAAGTTGCTGAGTTAATAAGATGAGCAGTTGTTTACATCTTGATGCCAAGTTCAGGCATTACGACAAACCGAAGGTGAGGTTCACCCCATTCGCGTAAGAACATTAGCACGATCAGAATTCAGGCAACACAACCAGTAACCACACACGAAAGTCCTTCAACAAAACTAATAGAATTGTTACGGTATATGTTATTAACGCCGTAACAATTCCCTGTACACCGGAGAAAAAAAATCGATAGATTTTTTTTCAAGATCTATCCGACTTAACAATTTTTCAAAAAATTTAACACAATTGTGACATATGGCCGACGATGTTCTGAGTAGAACCGTGTCGCGGTCATGTCAACTAACTATTTGTCATAGTCATCTATCATATTATATATCAATATTATGCATATTATTATATCAACTAAATAAAATGTCTAATGTCAATAGTGAATGATAGAATGAACTTAAGGTAAGGTCTGTCGTATTAGTATGTCATATAGGAATTAATTTGACTAATTAAAATTAAATTAATTAATTAAACTAAGAGTTAAATTATTAAGATTCTAATGTAACACGATGTTATGAGAGAAGAAAAGACAAATAAGTGAGAAGAAATAGAAAGAAATTCGAATATAAGTTTAACTTAATTGTGTGTGTTAAGTGTTAGTGAATAATAACTATCTAATTTAACTAACTAAATAACGTGTAGGTACATTAAAAAAATATTAATCTAATACTTGTGTGAGATTTATTTTCTCTTTTCATAATTTCTTCTTTTTATATTTCGTTCTCTTTTTTTGTTTTTTTCATTTCATTTTTCTCACATTTCATTTTATTGATATTAATTCAATTAATTATTGGACTTTTGTGATTTGATCTACGCAAAGATGCTACAGCACGCTGGTCAGTTTGTATGGTGAATGGAGCACCAAGCAAGAACTTTTCCAGTTTTGTGATTGCCCATATAACTGACAAAAGTTCCTTGTCCACTGTGGAATACTTTGTTTCTGCCGGCTTTAGCTTTCTTGAAATATATAAGGTAGGATGTAGAACGCCATCGTGGTTCTGGAGCAGGCATGCACCGATGCCGTAGTTACTAGCATCTGTTCGTAAGAAAAATCTTTTGGAAGCATCGGGAAGTCTTAAAATTGGTTCATGCGAAAACAAATTTATAATTTTGTTGAAAGTTTCATTGCATATACCAGTCCATGTCACCTTCACCGGCATGTCTTTTTTTTAACAATGAAGACAATACAGCCGTGATGGATGACAAGTTTGGTATGAATCTACTGTAATATTGAACAAGTCCTAACAAACTCCTGACCTGTTTCTTCGTCTGAGGAACTGCTATGTTTAGAATTTTGGAGACCGTACTAGGTAACGTTCGGATATATCCCGCTCCAATGATATGTCCCAAAAAGGTTATCTCATTACACGCGATCTGCACCTTTGTAGGTTTAGCAGTGAGATGATAATTCCTTAGAGTGTCGAAAACATATCTAAGTCCCGAAACATGTTCCTCAAACGACGAACTAAACAAGCATATGTCGTCAATATATGTAATAACGTCTGGTCTACCTGATAAAATTTGTCGCATCAGGCGAATGAAGGTAGCTGGCGCATTAACAAGCCCAAAAGGCATCACATTCCACTGGTATAGACCTTGTGGAGTGGAAAATGCGGTGTAGTACTTAGCCTTTTCGGTCAGTGGTATCTGCCAATAACCTTTAGTTAAGTCTATCTTACTAAATATAGTTGCGTTGGATAGACGTGGCAGTAAGTCGTCGATAAGTGGATGTGGTTCGCTGTCAACTATAGTCTTAGCATTTAATTTTCTATAATCAACACATAGTCTGATGTTATTGTCCTTCTTCCGGACAATCACTAATGGAGAAGAGAATGGCGAATTACTAATCTCAATGATTCCCAGAGACAACATCTGTTCAAGTTCCTTAGTAGTTTTAGCAAGGAAATGTAAAGGAACCGAATAGGGATGTACACGAATAGGTGTATCGTCATTGAGAGTAATGTCATGACTGATAGCCGATGTGCGACCCGGGACGTCGGTCAACACATCTGGATAAGATTGTAAGAGATTAGCAATCTGTAGACGCTGTTGCGGTGTAACCGTTGAAGAGATGGTTACATCCCGCCAAGATTCAGTAGGTTGAACTACTGGTACCGGTAACGGTAACTGTACCTCAGGAAAAGAAGATTCTTCTTCCTGGATGACGGATAAGTTGGAATAATAACAAGTAGATACTGTGTTGTCATCTAGTTCATGGAAAATTGAATGTAAGTGTTCAGGACGTGTATGAAATTGATTGAGCATGTTAATGTGAAATATCTTTTTGTATCCCTTGATATCTAAGACGTAATCAACGTCAGAAATTTTATCAATGACTTTGTAAGGACCATTCCAAGATATCAATAATTTATTGTTGTTGTGAGGAAGTAACACATAAGCCTCATCGCCTGGGAATAATTGGCGTAATCGTCGAGACCTATTTTGTAGAGATCGAGCCTTAGCTTTTGCAGCCTCAGAAGAAGCTGTTGCCAACTGGCAAGACTCAATAATGTTCTTCCGAAGATTAATCACATACTCGTAAGATGACTGAGTGTCCTGAGTCATCTCCGCGTCAATTAATAAGTCTTTTATTAGTCCCATAGGACCTCTTGGGGGAGCACCAAAAACTAATTCAAAGGGAGAGAAGCCAGTTTGTTCATGCGGTACCTCCCGATAAGCAAATAGAACAGCTGGGAGTGCTCTGTCCCAGTCATGAGGGTGCTTAACAGTAACCTTATGTAGTAGTTGTTTAAGTGTACGGTTAAGTCTTTCAACTGCTCCATTACTCATAGGATGATAAATACTACTTAAATTCCTATCAATGTTCCAAGTTTTCATGACTTCCTTCATGGTGTCAGATATGAACTGTGACCCATGGTCTGATAAAAGTTTTCTAGGAAACCCTATTCTAGAAAAGATGAGATGTAGTGCATCAGCTACATCTGTGGTAGTGGTGGTCTTTAATGGGATAGCTTCTGGCCATCGTGTGCACAAATCAATGCACGTAAGGACGAATCTATGTCCTCTGGCCGATGGTAGCAATGGACCAATAATATCTATGGCCATCTTGTCAAACGGTCTTACTGAGATATCGCAAGCCTGAATAGGCGCCATGTGAAAAGCTCCACGTGCTTTCACTTCTTGGCATGTAGTACAGGAACGTACATACTGCGAAATATCTCTTGACACTCCTGGCCAAAAGAATGAAGACAGTACTCGAGATCGTGTTCGAGTATATCCCATATGTCCAGCACACTGTGAGTCATGCGCATGTTGAAGAATGTACCGTCTAAAAGTATACGGGACCATAACTTGTTGTTTCATTTGTGATTTGTCATTAAAACATCTAATCAATATGTCATTTTTTAATAACAAACCAATGTTTGTTATTATTACCTGAGGATAGATTGTCAACTTTATCAACCAGCTTAAAAATTTTTTTTTAAAGATTTATCCTCTTTTTGTTTGGTTGCAAATGTTTCCCTGTCAATAGGTGAATTGACTACAAACTCCTCTTGGTTGTCTGCATCCATCGTATTATCACTAAATTTCTCAATGAGTTGAGTCTGCGCTCTAGTCGTCACGGCGTTTCCAGTGCATAGGTTATGTTTCTCCCATTCTATGATCTCATCTGGAGTACAATCTTTACTACCGTGTATACGACCAACCATCAGATCAGCTATAGGCTTTTTTAGCATACATACTTTTACATTCCCTGTGAAAAAGGGTGTTCTAATATGAACAATAGCTGTGGGGTAAAACTCAATAGTTCCACCAAATGTCATGCAGCGTACATATTCTCCTGTCGCACAGCTAGGATGTACCAGCGACTGACGTACACCAATCGTCGTGGATCCTGAATCTCTCAGCACTGAGACGACGGATCCATTAACGATTCCTCTGTTAAAAATTAGTGAGCTTGTTCCATCGTTGACTGCAAGACCTACCTGTGGTATAATATGTCCGCAGTTAAGCACTGTTTCTTTCGCCTTCTGAAAAATAAGATTGCATTGTTGGCAACTATTTGCCACATTATAATTAATAGCAAAACATGCAGCAGAAGACTGTGTTGTATTATTGTCAAGTGGGACCTGAGCTATAGGGGTAGTATTATTTGTAACTGCCGCCCCTGTATTATGGTTGTAATGAGATGATCCCCGAGAATGAGATCGATTCCGAGTATAATTGTTAGAATTATCTCGTCGTCCTCTATAGTAACTATTATCTCGATGTCTCGAGCCATGATTATTACCATTCCAGTTATTGTTATTTTTCGGGGTATGTGATCGATTATAATTAGTGTTATGTTGACTATTGTGGTAGTTTGTTTGAGGTGAATAATTTCTATCTCGTGATCTACCTCTGTTGAACTCATTTTTATTGTTGAAATCATTATTATGTCCCTTCTGAAAGTTAACATTGTGATTTCTTTGGAACCTACTTCTGTCTACACTGTGATGTCTTTGTTTGTTATTATGATTGTAGGCCATATTAGACGCCACAGGTAGAGGTTCTCTTAATGAGGAGTTAGAAATGGTTGCATTCGGATGTGCCGAACAGTAGTTTAAAGAAATTTTTTCCAACTCGTCAATAGTACCTGGTTTACGCTCCTGCAAATATGCAAAGAATGGCTGGCTAACCGAAGATAATACCTTATCCCGTAGTAGCAAATCAACTAATTTGTCATACGATTTGTTGACTTCTGCCAGTTCAACCCATCTATTAAATGTATTGCGTATGTTCGCAATGAATCCTGCAAAATCTTTTGGAGATTCAGGTAAAATTCCCTTAAATTTCAACCTACAGTGTTCCTCGTCCAGGTGAAACCTTCGTAAAAGCAAGGACTTAATAGCACCGTAGTTATTTGCTATTGATGGGTCAGCATTTTGAGAAGCCGTCAATGGTTCTCCAACCAAGAATTCATTTAACTTGAGTACCCATGACTCTTCGGGCAAATGATTTGTTTTGCAAGTCTGTTCAAAACGTGACAGGAACGATGAAAGGTCGTCCACGTTTAAGTTGAAAGTGGGTAATTTAAAGTTGTAGAAATGTTTAGTTTGGCTGGATGACGATCCATTTTGTGCGTTATTATTCTGGTTTGCATCAGCACTTTGTGCTTGTAATCTTGCTGTCTCCAATTTAATACGCGCCAATTTCATTTCTTGTTGTAAAATAATTTCCTCTCGTTTCAATTTATTCTCTTCTTCCTGTTGAGCAATTTCTCTTAATCTATTTTCCTTGGCAATTTGCTTCATCTCACGTTCTGCTTCCTCTTTCTTTAATGCAGCCTTTTGTTCCTCCATTTCTGCTTTATGTTTTTCCAGTTCTGCCTCAGCAAACTGACGAAGTTCTTGGGATTTATAACCATATTCTTTACCAATTTTAACGAAATGGTCTATAGTAAGCATTTTGACTTTTATCCGTAAGTAATTATTGATAATTACTGATTAAAATAGTCAATAGTAGCTTCAGAGTAATTATTATACTTACTCAACTTAGGAATATTCAATATAAATAATCACAATAGTACTGAACTCTTATGTCTAAGTTCAACTAATAGACAATATTTTGTAACAATATTGTATCTAAGTACTAACTATATCATAAATAGTTGTCATGGAATATTCTAATCCACATATATAAATTATTAGGTAAATATAAAGCCTAACAAATAAAATTAATAAAGAGAAGAGCAATGGGAAAATGACAGTGCTGTCACAAAGAATGTACTCGAAATCCCCCTTGTTTTCTGCTTCGTCTGCAAATTGTAACGCTTTCACGTTGATAGTAAAGCTTACTGTATTATTACCCGCCTTCTTCAATGAAACGTGTGCTGTATTTCTTGGAAAAGCATTGAGACGTACTGCGTAATGACCTAAATTAACCCTAACATTAATTATACTGCGTTACCAAAACGAACGAACAGATGGATTAAAGGGATAAAAAGAGAAGGGAGAGGCAGAAAGCCGAACACTAAACCCGCTTCGCGCGATACACAATTACTACCATCACGCGTGTAAGTCTACATGCACTAATTTTTTTTCAGACGGACAGTGATAAAATACACTACCCTTTCCCAGAGTTAGGTTTATAATTCATAACAGACTCTTATTAGAAAAGACAACATTATATGGGTTTACGTTTGAACACATAACAGTACCCAGACAGCACATCTTCTAAACAGGAGATAGAAGAAATTGCATATTTTGAACGCAGCCACGTAGCTCCTTTAAATTAGTATTTTTGGGTTCCTTAGGGTTTGCTGACAAATAATATGTAAAACGTTACGCAAATAGTCCAGGAATTAATAAATTATACCCAAAATAAAATATTGGGGGTGCCTGACAGCATAAAATCATTTCTGCTCATAAAATTTTTTTTTATAACGTGTTTGAAAAAACCTTACGTTACATAAATAGCCTACCATGTAAACTCCAAATTGATTGGAGCGCAACAAATGAAAGCCTAACCACGATTGGTCGGGTTATAAATACTATCTTGGTTGTTAGGGGAGACGGGAAAAGATAACATTTTTTCAAACACTTGTCGAAACGTGGCTCATTGGCCAGTCTCGCTGATATACACACTTGGGAGCGTTAGTTCGAGACCACTAATTCAAATAAGCTTGATAAAGCGACAGTACGTTGAAGCCAGCTCACATTTTTGCTAAAATAAAAGCCTGGAACATAGGCAGAACGGAATTTGTGCCAGTTTGTGCCAGAATTCATTGCTAATCAACGTATCTGTGTTTATTTCCATGAAATTGTGGGACAGTGGTCTTGATGGTAGTGAGCAGCATCTGGTCAGAGATTTGCTGAATCCAGAGTCGGACAGCATACTCCTTGGTCTTTTTAGCTATCAGTGAGGTGTCTCCTGAGCCCAGAGGAGAATTCGAGCAGAGGAGTCCTTTCCTGCCGCCATCACGCCAGATAAGCGAATTGGCCAGCTGAGCTCAACATTATGTCCCCTCATCTTGAAATAACTTTATAAAAATACTATTCAGAGGGGAATTTACTTGTCTTAAAATCAGGAACTGTGAACATCTCCAATACTGGTCCCTAAAGACAAACTATTGAAGTCATGATGACAAATACCAACAGAGCTTGAACAAAACAAAACCAGTATTACCTCATTTTACCACTACACAACTGACACACATAGAACATTTGTAATAATATATGTCACTACAATATTCATATTAAATACATTCTGTACATAACTTGTAATTTAAATTGATTGTGATTCCTGGTTCCCTTGTAGTTGAATCAGGACACATATTCATTCATGCTAGTAATGAATACATATTGTTATTTGAACCGTTACGAGTGACTTCTTTAAGCTATTCTCATAGAGTGTTATATGTATGTGAGTGTCACAGTGTTGTTAAGAGTAGTGGATTAAATTAAATTGTTTATCTGTCTGTTGTTGTGACTTACACTTCACCATACACATACCCTAGACACATAACGTAGCATCACACTATTCCAGAATAATTCTGACTGAGATATATAGATATGTGGTAGCAAGTAAGGTTATCTATAATACACTACTCTTAATAGATATAGATACCTTCACAGCTGATCTCAGTCAGTACACTAAGTCCCCTATAAGTATTTATAACATCCCACTTCACCACATATATTGGGGTCTCGCTCTTGGGATTTTGAATCTTTAACTATTTAAAATATTGGGGGTAATTCACTTCAGGGAATATAAGAATTAAAAGGTATCCTTGGGTGGAATTAAATAAGGTTGAGCTCACGGTGCCTGTTTTGTCCATTAGAGATTGAATTGTTGGTTAGACATTGTATTAAGTTACCTGATAGACAATGGCGGACCTGGCCAAATTTCGATCTGCTGCGGTTCAGACTGCAAAAGAGTTAGGATTAGATGGGCAAGTTATGGTTGCCTATGTTACTACGGAATGTGACAAATTTATTGAACGCGAAGAAAGAAGGTTTGAAGCCGAAAGAAAGTTAGAGGCTGACAGGGAAAGTAAGAAGTTACAATTTGAAGCTGAGGCTGAGACTAAGAGATTGCAGATTGAGGCTGACAAAGAGGCTAAGAAATTGGAGGCAGAAAGAGAAGACAAACGATTGGCTGCAGAAAGGGAAGAGAAGAAATTGGCTGCAGAAAGAGAAGAGAAGAGATTAGCTGCAGAGAGGGAAGCAGAAAAGGAGGAGAAAAGATTACAAAGGGAACATGAATTACGACTAAGGGAGTTTGAGTTTCAAGGCCATGCTCCTGAAAATGGTGCCAGTCCCTTTGCCTCTGATGCTACGGTTACTCAGGGAGCCTCATTCTCAGCTATGAACTTTCATTTAGATCATTTTGTTGAGAAAGACGATGATATTGAGAGCTATATAAATAGGTATGAACTATTAGCTACCACGTATGGGTTAGAGAGAGAAAGGTGGAGCTTAAAGTTATCTCAGGGACTTCGTGGGGCAGCTTATGAAGTTTTTGCAAAAATGAGCAGAGGTGATCAGGAAAATTATGACATGCTAAAGCAGGCTCTTTTGTTAAGGTATGAAAAGAATGCAGAGTTTTACAGGAAAAAATTCAGGAATGCTAAACTACTGTCAGGTGAAACCTATCACCAGTTCTCTGCACGCATAGAGACATACTTGGAGAAATGGACTTCTCTGGGGAAAACCCAAGATCTTAAGGAAATGGTCCTTATAGAGCAACTAAGAGAGTCCATGGCTCCAGACCTGAGAAAGTTTCTCATGGAACAAGGTGCAGAGAGGCTGGGTGAGTTGCTAAATGTTGCTGAAAGGTATCAAGCAGCTCAAGCAGAGGTAACAGGTAATAAAAAGAAACAGGTGGATAACTTCAGGGCACCACAGAACTTTAATAAATTTGATCCTAGGGATCAAAATAAAGGTAAGCACCAATTTGATAGGCCACGGTATGACAATAAAAATAAATTCCCACAATTCGATGAAAGGAAATATGATGAAAGAAAATCTTTCAACCAAGGAAAAAGGTGGTGTAAAAATTGTCAGATGGACAATCATGACACTGACCGTTGCAGAAGGAAACCTGTGTATATGGCAACCCTTCAGGTCAGGTCGACCTCAAGACAGGAGGAGGATATTATGTTAGATACCACTCCAGAAGAGATGAGGAAGGCACAGGCTGGGGATAAAACACTCAAGCCTTGTTTCAGAAAATTGTCAACTTGTCATACAACTCCAGGCAAGGGAGATTTCTACATGAAAAACAAGTTGATGTATAGGAAGACTGGAGCTAGATCCAATGGTCACGGACAGCTGGTTCTTCCAAAAAGATATAGGACAGAATTAATAAGGAGCCTACATGTGAAACCAGATGGGGACCATGAGAAGATAGGTACCATTATTCAAAAGGTGGCTCACAATTATTATTGGCCCAAAGCAAGATGGGACATTGCAAATTTTGTAGAAAGGTGTAGCATAGCACATGAGGGAACACCCACAAGTGGGAACATGGATCAGGACCTGGACACGCCACGGGGCAAAATTAGGCCTGATAATAAAAAGAGAAATAGATTTGATAAAGTGAACCAAATGGAATGGGAAGCCCCTTTTCACGGACAAGCTTCACTTAACTGTTTTACAATGGCCACTATGCGGAGAGTGCAAAAAGATGTCTTACCCCAGGATAAGCCGAAAATCCCTCAATCGGACTTAAACAAACTGGAGGAAGAAGATGTAGGGAGGAAATCTCTCATCAAGAATTTTAAGTGGGGAGACAGCCCCAAAAGAAAAATTGGTAGCGGTCGTTTTGTGAATGATAATTCTGGGAGGAAAAATCATCACTATAAAGCTTCGAGTGGAAGAGACCATACCGGTGCATGGACAAATAGGTCCACACAATAAAAGGTCCACTTGAAGCTATGTTAAGAACGTGGACTGATGAAAAGGCAGAGGAAAACATTACATCTTCATACCAGTATGTGAATGAGCTGACCACTCGGTTAAAAACTGGCTGGAAACTTGCCAATGAAAATTTGAAACAAGCCAGGAAGAAACATGCTGCCTATTATAACAGGAAGGCGAAAGACAGAAATTTGGCTGTGGGAGAGAAGGTACTGCTTCTTTTGCCCGGGAGTCAGAATAAGTTACAAATTGGATGGCAGGGTCCATATACAGTTCTAGAGAAGGTGTCTAGAACAAATTATAAGATAGATAAGAAGGGGAAAGAAAAAATCTATCATGTGAATCTCCTGAAGAAATATTTGGAAAGAGAACATCAGGAAGAGACACACTTGTTGACCTTGTCCATCGCCATGGAGATGAAAAAGGAACCACTTTCATCATTTGAATATCCATTACACCCCTGTGAGACAGCAGCACAGGTGAAAATCAGTACACATTTAACGAAAACTCAGAAAGAGAGAGTGCAACAGGTTCTAAATAATCATGCAGAGGTGTTAACAGACCGACCAGGGCATACAAACCTATTGGAATATGATATGAAATTAATAGACTCCACACCTGTCTGTATGAAACCATATTCGATTCCGTTTGCTAAGGAAAAAGCTTTGAAGGAAGAGATAGACTATCTGTTGAAGGAAGGAATTATTTCGCACAGTGAGTCTTCGTATAGTTCCGGTGTTGTACTTTTAAGGAAGCCCTCTGGAGAACATAGACTCTGTATAGATTACAGGAGACTGAATGCTATTACAGAAGGACAGGTGGATCCATTGCCGGATACAAATCAGCTGTTTGCCAGACTAAATAAAGCTAAATATTTCTCAAAAGTGGATCTGAGTAAAGGATACTATCAGATTCCAGTAAAGCCTGAGGTTAGACCATACCTAGCTTTTAGTACCTCAGAAGGACACTATGAGTTTAATAGATTGCCATTTGGATTGAAGAATGCGCCTAGTGTCTTCTCTAGAATGATGAGAAAATTATTGGATCCTCTGAATAATCCCTGTATAACAAATTTTATGGATGATATCCTTATAGCAACAGAAACATTTGAGGAACACATTGACTCTCTGAACATGCTGTTTGATCGACTTAGGGAGGCAAATTTAACAGCCCGACCAACCAAATGTTGCGTTGGATGTAAAGAATTGGAATTTTTGGGACACACAGTTTATCAGGGAAACATGACCCCTGACCCAAAGAATTTAGAGAAACTACAGAAAGCCCCGAGACCACAAACCAAGAAGGACGTGAGATCCTTTGTCTCATTATGTGGTTTCTACCAGAAGTATATCAAAAACTTTAATTCCATATGTGCACCTTTAACGGAATTGACACGTAAAGGACTTCCAGATCGCATTACATGGACACCACAATGTGAAATGACTTACCAAGAATTGAAGGAAAAGCTCACAAGTAAACCCATTTTGAAATTACCTGACTTAAGTCAAGAATTCATAGTAAGGACGGATGCAAGTAATATTGGGCTAGGTGCAACTTTACTACAGAAATCAGATGCATTGGATGGGGAATTAAGCCCAGTGGCATATGCTAGCAGAAAGTTGAATAAAGCTGAAATCAACTACTCAACTAGCGAAAAAGAATGTCTTGCAGTAATATGGGCAATAAAGAAATTCAATATTTATCTATATGGGAAGGCATTTAAGTTGCAAACTGACCACAAACCTTTATCGTTTTTAGCACAGGCTAAGCATGAGAACTCTAGGTTACTCCGATGGTCTTTGCTTCTGGCTCCATATAATTTTAGCATTGAATATATATCTGGAAAAACCAATCTGGGAGCGGATTTTTTAAGCCGCCATCCGTGTGATGAGAATCACCGTAAACCCCAGAAATAATAATAAATTTCTATATGTGTATATGGAATAAAGGACTGACATATAATGTCTGTTTTAAGAGGGGAGGTGTCATGGAATATTCTAATCCACATATATAAATTATTAGGTAAATATAAAGCCTAACAAATAAAATTAATAAAGAGAAGAGCAATGGGAAAATGACAGTGCTGTCACAAAGAATGTACTCGAAATCCCCCTTGTTTTCTGCTTCGTCTGCAAATTGTAACGCTTTCACGTTGATAGTAAAGCTTACTGTATTATTACCCGCCTTCTTCAATGAAACGTGTGCTGTATTTCTTGGAAAAGCATTGAGACGTACTGCGTAATGACCTAAATTAACCCTAACATTAATTATACTGCGTTACCAAAACGAACGAACAGATGGATTAAAGGGATAAAAAGAGAAGGGAGAGGCAGAAAGCCGAACACTAAACCCGCTTCGCGCGATACACAATTACTACCATCACGCGTGTAAGTCTACATGCACTAATTTTTTTTCAGACGGACAGTGATAAAATACACTACCCTTTCCCAGAGTTAGGTTTATAAATCATAACAGACTCTTATTAGAAAAGACAACATTATATGGGTTTACGTTTGAACACATAACAGTACCCAGACAGCACATCTTCTAAACAGGAGATAGAAGAAATTGCATATTTTGAACGCAGCCACGTAGCTCCTTTAAATTAGTATTTTTGGGTTCCTTAGGGTTTGCTGACAAATAATATGTAAAACGTTACGCAAATAGTCCAGGAATTAATAAATTATACCCAAAATAAAATATTGGGGGTGCCTGACAGCATAAAATCATTTCTGCTCATAAAATTTTTTTTATAACGTGTTTGAAAAAACCTTACGTTACATAAATAGCCTACCATGTAAACTCCAAATTGATTGGAGCGCAACAAATGAAAGCCTAACCACGATTGGTCGGGTTATAAATACTATCTTGGTTGTTAGGGGAGACGGGAAAAGATAACATTTTTTCAAACACTTGTCGAAACGTGGCTCATTGGCCAGTCTCGCTGATATACACACTTGGGAGCGTTAGTTCGAGACCACTAATTCAAATAAGCTTGATAAAGCGACAGTACGTTGAAGCCAGCTCACATTTTTGCTAAAATAAAAGCCTGGAACATAGGCAGAACGGAATTTGTGCCAGTTTGTGCCAGAATTCATTGCTAATCAACGTATCTGTGTTTATTTCCATGAAATTGTGGGACAGTGGTCTTGATGGTAGTGAGCAGCATCTGGTCAGAGATTTGCTGAATCCAGAGTCGGACAGCATACTCCTTGGTCTTTTTAGCTATCAGTGAGGTGTCTCCTGAGCCCAGAGGAGAATTCGAGCAGAGGAGTCCTTTCCTGCCGCCATCACGCCAGATAAGCGAATTGGCCAGCTGAGCTCAACATTATGTCCCCTCATCTTGAAATAACTTTATAAAAATACTATTCAGAGGGGAATTTACTTGTCTTAAAATCAGGAACTGTGAACATCTCCAATACTGGTCCCTAAAGACAAACTATTGAAGTCATGATGACAAATACCAACAGAGCTTGAACAAAACAAAACCAGTATTACCTCATTTTACCACTACACAACTGACACACATAGAACATTTGTAATAATATATGTCACTACAATATTCATATTAAATACATTCTGTACATAACTTGTAATTTAAATTGATTGTGATTCCTGGTTCCCTTGTAGTTGAATCAGGACACATATTCATTCATGCTAGTAATGAATACATATTGTTATTTGAACCGTTACGAGTGACTTCTTTAAGCTATTCTCATAGAGTGTTATATGTATGTGAGTGTCACAGTGTTGTTAAGAGTAGTGGATTAAATTAAATTGTTTATCTGTCTGTTGTTGTGACTTACACTTCACCATACACATACCCTAGACACATAACGTAGCATCACACTATTCCAGAATAATTCTGACTGAGATATATAGATATGTGGTAGCAAGTAAGGTTATCTATAATACACTACTCTTAATAGATATAGATACCTTCACAGCTGATCTCAGTCAGTACACTAAGTCCCCTATAAGTATTTATAACATCCCACTTCACCACAATAGTTATGATATCTGTTAACTATAATGTAATTACATCACACAATTAATCTTAATATCCAATAATGTTGGGTATGATTCCTAGTAATTATATTGTTCAATGTACTAAGTCACTCTCTTAGTACCAGAAAAGTATATTAAATAATATACAATGGGTCTGTCACCTCAAAGGTAGACTATAAGATTATTTTATTTGGTCAATATATATATATTATATTATTATTATTATGCCCTAGGCATCTCTTATAAATTGTAGTGCTAATTTCTTGGACTATCACTGCATAATTATGCAATGTCCCATATTAACCTTAAATGTCAGAAAAAATTAATTAAATTAAATTACAAGTGTATTATTGAATATAATGTTATATTATTAATGTAGTATTTAATATATATCATGAGTACAAACAAAACAATGATGCAACTAAAGGGTACAAACAATGTCAAGACGCAAACAAGACATTTTCACAATTAAAAATGAATTTATGAACTAAATAAAACAAGCGGAAGTGTCACACGGAAAACGAAGGGTCAAAGATTGACCCGAGGTCAACTGAATATGCAAAGTACACAAAAAAAAATGACTGCAAAAAATGATGACATCACAGGACTCATAACGGACGAACATTTAACAATCATCAAATAAATGATAGTAAGAGTAGACTGGACGAAATAGTTAACGAACATGATACAAAACTGAATAAAAATGTAAACTTAGTACAAATAAAATACACCAGTTATCTACGGAACGGTACAGCTAACACAATCGTCAAACGACAGCAGATTTGGACAGGCAGTCCATTCGGCAGAATCTTCGATGGAGCTCCCAAAAAGTGCGATCGTTTAACTGCCCTAAGAAACGACCGAAATCAATTCAGGCATCGTGAGAGCCACAGAATCTAATTTCGGTTCATCCTCCCTACCGCCCACTAGTTAACAACACCTTAAAACAACAAAAAGTACATTAAACATAGGTAAAAACATGCCTATGTAGGCAGAAGGCATGGACTCAGTTAGCACTGTCACGTTAACGACAATAGTTATTGAGCTAAACTTATCTTTATTTGCTGCTTCACTTGATGCTCGTTGTCGTCGACGGCTAGGCCTGTGCCTTTGACTGTCTGCTCCTGATGGGCAGGCAACGGTAGTCCATCTTGTGCATCTTGATAAATTTGAAGCGAACTAGAAAGGCGTTGAAAAGATGTCTTCTTCACGGCAACAATGTAACAGTGACGTCATGTTGCTATTCATGATCACGTGCGTCACGTCAGCTTCGTAATGGTCATGTGATTTTCATTCAAACGTAAATATCGTGGAGGCGTGTGGAACACAGAAAAATTTTTTTCTCTTCTGTCGCTCCCCACACTGGCCACCAGTTTTGTTGAAGGACTTTCGTGTGTGGTTACTGGTTGTGTTGCCTGAATTCTGATCGTGCTAATGTTCTTACGCGAATGGGGTGAACCTCACCTTCGGTTTGTCGTAATGCCTGAACTTGGCATCAAGATGTAAACAACTGCTCATCTTATTAACTCAGCAACTTGACATAAAATACGTAATTCATAAGGTTGAATGGTGTAACATGATTCAACGAATAATGCCTCCGGTTCGAGTCCTTCACAATTTAATATGGATTACACACATACATAAACAGTTCAATTCACACATGAGGTACATGCATCAATCAATCAATAGCGTAGACTGCTGTTTTACGTGTCAATGTCCGTTTAAGGATACAATGCAGTAATTGTCGTCAGAACATCACAGCTATATGCACGCGCAGATAGAATGGCTACCTGCCGACAGTGAGACTGTGAGTCTAATTACTTCGTATAAAGTAGACGATTATCTTTCTCCTTCCAAGGATTTAGTTAATCACTAACCTCCATAAGTTTCCTCTCTCGTAGAGTTCTAGGACTGACCCTGGTCCTGCATAAATACACATATAAATGGCTATATCATGCCATTAATTTGGAAGGCTAGAAAAACGCAGCTATTCAGCTTGACGGTCAAAGTAACAAAGGGTAGCGTCTCCTAGTTACCAACTGTGACCCAAACAACGCTAGACACGTCATAATCGATCGTGTATGGAGCGTTCAATAATTGAAACATCTATCGCAATATATTAAATGTCTTAACCTTTACAATTGCACGTCTGCTAACCTTTAGCAGACGGCGTTAATAACATATACCGTAACACTTATCCCCTTAGGGTAGCTAGAGGTCGTTGACAACTATAGCACATAAGACGTCCGAAGTGGCGAGGAAAGAATCAACCTCGGTTCTTAACCTCGGAGCCAATAGTGTCAACTGTTCACATTTCACTATCATTTTCTTCTAAATCTATCTTTTCAGTCTTTCTTCTCACTAGTGTCTTGTCACTGTATGTAGACAGTCTCTAGTCCTAAATCAATTTCGTGACACTATCACATGGAAGAAAATAATGGAAATTTCCTTCTACTGCTCTTCAGCTGGTGTCGGTGATTATTTCTATCCATAACTCTCCTCCCCCCCCACCCCCCCCTCATTTGCCTATGTGGCCCTCTCATAGTTGCCGTTAGCTGTAAAAAAGGTATTTTACCATCTTACTGTGGCCCCCTAGAAATATGACATGGCTCCCTGGGGTCTAAATGGCCTACATTGAGAACCACTGGTCTCAGCCATCAAGCATAGTACTTGAAGAAGCAGAAGAAGTGCTGTTTATATGTTCTGTTGCTTATGTTTTGTTCCATGTCACAGTGTTAAAATGTCCAGTATTTTTGTCACATTCTACCTCATTGTCCATAAATCTTTCTTTTTGTCACAATGAATTTTAGCTGCTTCTTCTCATAACATGCTAAAAGAAAATAGACTGCCTCCTTCTGGTATGTATAAGCATCCTTTGCACATTGACTTGTATCAGACCAACTTGCTGGGACTTCTCATGAAGTATTTTAATTTCGTCTTGTATCTGATTTTTTTTTAGGCCACAAACAGCTCCTGGGTCGACCCAGCCCCAAATGGGTACCAGAGCAACTCTGGGAAGGTTAAGGTGGCCGGCGTGATGCTGACAACATCACCCCAAGTGTGCCGACGGTCAAGAAAATATGGGCCTAACACCATATTCCCAATATGCCTCAAAGGGTGTGTAACGGGATCCTTTTTTTCCCTTTATCTGATTACAGTTGTGTGACAGAAGAGCCAGGTGATCGGCAAAAGCTCAAGCGAGCAGGAATTTGCTGTACTTTCATTATGCTAAATTTATAGCTGATTTCCATCAGTGCATCTGAAAAGATGTCAAATCTATGTTTGTAGGTTCCCTAAGGCAGTATTGAGCTATAGGGAATCTATGATGAACACAGTCGGCTCTAGCATTATCTCTGTTTGCTTTAGTATGTTGAGAACAATAAAGTGAGAAGCTTCAACCCTTTACGACTATGAATACACGTTGCCCAGTTTCCTTTTATACATGGAAATGAGAAGACTGACAGAGATAAAAGGCAGTACAATTAAGACATTAATATCTGCTGTGAGACTCTTTTCTTTAGGTTATGCCATGTAAATTAGTTTGTAACGAGCAAAACATTCAACAAAGTGAATGTACTGTGAATTCCTGCCGATTGCATTGTATATGGAAGTGATTGATTTGGTTTGGTTTTTAAGGACTATCTTCGTTGCACATGGATAACTCCATCAGTGCCCTGATCTCCTCCCTTAGATCACATGAGGAGGATCTCAGCACAGTGCACAAACTCCATAGCACCGATGAGAATCCCAGTGTGTGTATATAGGAATCACACATTCTATAAATATTTTTGTGGTGGGTACGTTTCTAATTTCTAAATTTTGCCTGGGTAGCGGCCTGATGGCTTACTCTTTACGATTTCCAACTGCCGTGGGATTTTTAATGTGCGCAACTTGCACAATGACCTCCTATTTTTTCGCCCTTATCCGAGAAGGCTAGGCATCCGATCTTTATGGAAAATACTGAGGGCTTATGGAATTCCAAGCTGCACAGTGTCAATTATAAAAGGCCTTTATGCCAACTTTACGTGTAGCATTGGGCAGAGCAACCTAACCTTTGAAGTGAAGACAGGAGTACGACAGGGATGCCCCTTGTCAACCACTCTATTTTTAACAATCATGGACTGGGTGGTGCAGAGGGCAGTCCAAGAAGAATGGGATGGACTACATTTTCTACATTGGAAGATCTGGAATATGCATATGACATTGCACTGCTAGCACATTCACATCAACACATCCAGGAAAAAACGGATAGACTTAATAAGTATAGCCAGCAGGTGGGCTTGAACATCAACCTAAAGAAGACAGAGGTCATGGCGCTCAATGTGAGCAACCCTGAGCCCATATCAGTAAGGAATCAGCAACTGGAACAGACAGACACCTTCACATACCTAGGATGCATCGTAACACCAGACAGCAGAGCAAGCAAAGACATCAACAACAGAGTGAACAAAGCGAGAGCGGCCTTTTTTGGTCTAAGCGGCATCTGGGGGTCCTCTCAGTGCAGCGCGGGCACAGAATTGGGATTGTATCAGAGCTGTGTGCTTTCTGTGCTTCTATGTGGCGCAGAGGGCTGGAGAGTTGCAGAGAGGGGGGTGTCGAGATTGTCCTCTTTTCACACAACATGCCTAAGAAAAATTCTCCTAGTCTTTTCACCGAATACCATCACCAACCAAGATCTGCTTACTCTTAGCAAGCAAGAGGACATGCACACCATCATAGCTGGCAGACGCTGGAGCTGGGTTGGCCATGTCCTCAGAAGAGACCCCGGTGCCATCGCGGGAACAGCTGTGCTGTGTGCCCCTGGGGGGAGCGAAGGAAAGGCCGACCGGAAACGGCTTGGCGGGGGACTGTGGAGGCTGAGATGCAGGGAGTGAACCAGAGTTGGGGCACTGTACGAAGGATGGCTGCCGACTGAGCAGGGTGGAATCAATTTGTTGTTGCCCTACAAGACGCCACCAGGCGTAATGGCCACTGACTGCTTTGACGGTCGGCGGCTAAGGATCAAAGAAGAAGAAGAAATATCTGCTGTGAGACTCTTTTCTGTATGTTATGCCATGTAAATTAGTGTGTAACGAGCAAAAAATTCAACAAAGTGAATGTACTGTGAATTCCTGCCGATTGCATTGTATATGGAAGTGATTGATTTGGTTTGGTTTGGTTTTAAGGATTATCTTCGTTGCACATGGATAACTCCATCAGTGCCCTGATCTCCTCCCTTAGATCACACGAGGAGGATCTCAGCACAGTGCACGAACTCCATAGCACCGATGAGAATCCCAGTGTGTGTATATAGGAATCACACATTCTATAAATATTTTTGTGGTGGGTACGTTTCTAATTTCTAAATTTTGCCTGGGTAGCGGCCTGATGGCTTACTCTTTACGATTTCCAACTGCCGTGGGATTTTTAACGTGCGCAACTTGCACAATGATCTCCTATTTTTTCGCCCTTATCCGAGAAGGCTAGGCATCCGATCTCACTACCCAGGAGACTTGGGGGGGGGGGGGGGGGGGACATCATAACCACTGCTTCTGAAAAATATAATTTCCATAAATTCCCTCTACTGGGAATCGAACAAGTTATGTTTGGAATTCGAGGCGGACGCCATACCTCTTAGCCACTCCGACCCCCAATATGGCAGTGAAAAGGCACATAGTCTTACCAAAGAAGGAAGGAAGCGAAATTCAGACCAAAGACATAAAAGCAATAATCAGAATAAACTTAAGAGAATAATGGCACAGAGAACAACCAGCATTCAACCCCTTGACAAGAAAAGATCAAGCAATACTTTCAGACTGAGAACCAGCCACCGTAGACTCAAATACCATCTCTTTAATAGATTTGAAAATTGGGCGGACAACTATGTGTTAATGTCGGTAAGACAAGCAAACAGTAGACCGTGTCCTCCAAAAATATCGGCTCCATCACGAGAGGAGAACATTGACAAAATGGCCTTGGCCAACCCACTTGACGGAAAAACTGTATGGCTCAGAGAGAAGCCTGAGACAGATCTCAAATCTTTGTGAGATAAATAGATGTTGTTGTACGACAGCGAATGAAGAAGTAGTTTTCGTTTAATTTGTTTTGACAGATAGATTTCCTAATGCCTAGACTTGCTTGTAAAACAACATTGTAAGACTCATCATCGCCCTTTAGCTCTGCAAGTCTTCCTTTCTCGTGCCATCAGCCGAGGTCTTTCCGTATTTTCCTTGTGGCCAGTTTAGAGGATTAGTCCATAAATTTTGAATGAACACATTGGGAAGTAGTCAAAGGGAAGTAACAATAGTTATTAAATAGCTGTTGTAAGAGTTCCCCCTCTTGAGGCAAAAGTTGTAGGCAACGACATTTTTGTAGAACATTCGAGAACTGTCTTGTCACTTGGGGTGAGCTAATGTTCAGGTGGGCTGATCAAAATTCACATGAGATAGTGTGACAAAACGACTGATAATTTGTCTTTTCCAATCCGCCCCTTCTCCTTTTTCTTCTAAATTTTTTTCTGGTTCCACAGGCTATATGTATTTCGTTTCTTTACATTGTTCTAATGGCCTCAATAACCCTATTATTCCCCTCTTAGACACCCACCCCGAAGAGTGGCTGTGGTGTTGTTTTTGTTTCTTGCTCATTTTAAATGCATCGCTCGATTCTTGGTGGCCAGTGACCGGTGATTGTAGTAATCTTACCTAAGACGCACGTGCAGTCTGCCCAACTAGGGGAACGCTCTTCGCTCGTAACAGTGTTTGACCACTGGCCGAGTAGATAGATTCTTTGAAGAACGAACTGCTGTCGTACTCAAGTTGGTAGCGTGAGCGGCACAACGAGGCAACCCTTTGATACCAGGGTATCCCCCTTTTTATCTCCATTTCAGGGGAGAGAACTCACGTTCGGTCTTTGGTAGCGACCCTGATAGCCATCACTTCTTATGTCGGCTGCCGAGAGATAATATTATGTCTTATGCAGGGGACTCTCTCGTGTCTGTTGTCTTCTGATGTAGACTCTAAAATAACATTATCTTACTCATGATTACGTTATACGCCAAACATCTGTGGAAACATGTGATGCCAGGTGGCTGGGTTAGCATCTCTTGTAGACTATACATCTAGATAGTTTTACTCAGTGAAGCACATTCGTAAATTTGTCCTGCCCGTAGATGACCAAATGAGACAAAGGCAGTTGTGGGCACAAAACTAGATTGTGTTGCTTATTCTCGTCATCTCGGATCCCAGGGTACCCCACTGTTCCAGCTGGATCGCAGTCAAGGAATGTATTATTCTACTCGACCTCACGGTTCCAGTAAGCAATGAACTACACGAGTTGTCATAACGTACCTGAAATTGCAACCCTCTTCACATACGCCCTCTAAGAGGAATTTAGCTCATGCAGTGTATAACCAGCAACAGCAAATCTGAAATCGTATTGTGCAGTAGTGGTTTACTACTCGCTGATTTAATACAAGTCAGAGTTTTAGTGGCATCCAATACCTCATCTTGCTCATCTACCCCAGCTGAATTGAAAGCATCTGACTGTGTGCTTAAACTGAGCACCCAGTCACAATAAAATTCAAAACCAGCCCAAACCGGATTGAAGCATCAAGCACGCAGGCTTATTTCACGCGCTGGATAATAGCGCAGCAGACAGCTGTCTTAATTTGACCTCGTCTTGTATACTTCTGGTCAGTTAAAACCTCCGCCCGTATTTGCGGTCAGTGGAAAGACTAGAGATAAACCTACAGCTTATCGTGTTAATAATTCTTGAAGGCTACACAAGGATAGCGTTTGCTCTTCCCTCAGTGGATTTAGTATATTCCTACAGTCTGGATAGAGACTTAAGACACTGTGACAGCGTTGTATCATACACATAAATAAGTAAATAAAGGTAATTAACAGGTACTCGTTGGACATAAAGGGTGGCACTAGAGTCCAGAGGTTTTCAAACTGTGCGTCGCGGCTCCCAGGGGCGTCGCGGCCCTCGGCTAAGGGCGTCGCGGTGGCTTGGGAAAAGTGTTGGGCTCGATATTATGAGCCAAAGTCCATCAATAAATAGTATAGAGAGGAGCCGCGGTGATTTATGCACAGGTCAAGGGAGCCGCGGACCAAAAAAAGTTTGAAAACCTCTGCACTAGACAACAGAAAAGAAAATATGAGTGATAGGCTTATCGGGAATCGAACCTCGGACCAACCAGACGGTGCCATCGCCTTGCTGTGACAGTACATCGTGAATGGACACTGAGCCAATTTTGCACCCACCAGGGAAATGTCGAAACTGTCCTCCTTCCACACAATCTGCCTAAGAAATATTCTCCGAATCTTTTGGTTGAATACTATCACTAACCAAGAACTCGGAGTAACCAAGAGGACATACACACAATCATAGTTGGCAGAAGCTGGAGTTGTTGGCCATGTCCTCGGAAGAGAAATCGATGCCATCACAAGAAGAGCTATGCTATGACCCCCCCCCCCCCCCCCCCCCCCGAAGGAAAGCGAAAGAGAGGCCGACCAAAAACAACCTGGCGGAGATCTGTGGAAGCCGAGATGCAAAGAATGAACCAGAGCTGGGGCACTGTACGGAGGATGGTCACCGACCGAACAAAGTGGAAGCAGTTTGTTGCTGCCCTACAAGGCGCCACCAGGCATGATGGCTACTGACTGCTTTGACAGTCTGCGGCTAAGGATCAAAGAAGATTTTTGTGCAAGAGCAAATCTGTGGAGACAAGATAGCATTTCAACTCCATTATAGAATTCAAGTATGAATTCAAGAGCAAATGCAGTGTTTTACAACAAACATCAGAAGTTATTTGTGATATTTCTTGGACGTCCCGTCCAAAATATATTGAAGGTACGTGTTGAAAGATCTGTAAACATTTACGCCTCGTGCAGCAAAGAAAGGCGTTCGTACTTGTCACAGAACAGTTTCATGCGTGTGAACGATGATAGTGATTGGTGTTAAGGGTCACTGAACTGATGTTGTTAACACTTGTTATTGAGTTAAGGTCTGACTTTATGCCAGCATTGTTGTGACTTGTGCGTGCGCTGGGAGAGAGCGTTTAGTGAATACAAGTCTGGGGTAACTGAGACATTCTGTGTTTGGAAGCCGAGCTGTAAGCTCGTATTTGTGACTGAGAAAATCCATAGTTGTGATAATGATAATTATGATGTGATAGGTCCTATCCACTTATTTTCTTAATGGCGATGATTTTCTCGCCTGGGGGCGTTCCTGTTGGAGCCATAAATGTATGCTGATGGAGAACTTTATATGGTGACGACTTTCCACCTTGGAGCTACGGAGAAGTAAGGCGACGCGTTTCCCGCCATGTAGCTATAATAGATTAAGTACAGGCGAAGTGTATTGTCCCGCCTGGAGGAGATTCTGTGAATCTAATTGGCGATGTTCATGCCGCCAATCACTAATAATTTTTTTTTTCGTACGCCCGCTAATACTCGAGGCGAAATCTCAGGTTATTATTAATGTCTAACCTGACATTGATTTTACGTGAGTATCCCTTTTTCTTGTACAGAGACAGGTGTCCCTCGCCATTCAGGCAGATACTCGCCGATTTCGGAGGTACCCATTAGAGCTGGGTCGGCTCAGGAGCCGCCAATCCCTGGTCGACGACACTCCTTCAAATGTCTTCGCCAGGTCTCGAGTTAATCCAGTCCAAATCCCGGTCGACGAAAAATCCTCAAATGCCGTCGCCCGGGTTTGATCCTGAATCACCCGGTCGCCAGAGCGTTGTTGTAACCACTACGCTAGCGCGGCTCCACTAATAATATAACAAGTGATATACGCCTGGATGGTGATTTATTAGAGCGATCGTGTTTTCCGTACATAGAGTTGTTTGATAAATTATTGTGTGCGAATAGTGTATGCCGCACCAAGGACATTCTGTATATTGTTATGGTGTGTTCGGAGAGCCAGTGTATAAATACTGTAGTTTGTTATTTCTTGCAGGCAATGTCAGCCTGAATAAGATGCCAGTATGCTTGCTAATATAATTGATATTCAGGACTTGTGTAACAGTCAATAAATGTCAAGGAACTGTAACCAGTGGCGTTCGTGTTACTTCATACCCCTAGCGTTGATCATCATCTACACACGCCACATCACCATCATGAAATATTGTTCTTTACATCTGGGAGTATCATCGTTTATGGTCCCTGACAAGTAGGGTACATTATAGAATTTGACATCTGGGGACATCGTCTATAAAGTGTCCCGACAGTACTAAAAAGAGTAGCACTAAAGGGTATTATCACCTTTGAACGAAACTAAGATTGCCTGGTGTCGACCAGTCTTATGATAATTTCAAGCATCGCCTAAGAACATTGTATTGATTTGTATCATAGTAGACGATCATACCATACGTAGAATCAGATTAGTCAAAAGATTACTTATGACCAGTGATGAAATACCGGTAACGAGAATGTCATAAGTTCTTCTTCTTCGTACACTCTCAGACGTCCACTTGAATGTTCTCAAAGAAAGCAGTTGTCAGTTTGAGGCTATTTGAATCCCCGTAAAGCTTTTCCACGAAAAGAACTGGCGTCGGCTATATGTGCTTTCTCTGTACCACATATAAGGGGCAACTTTAAAGCAGATGTTCAGCAGTCATTTTATCAGTGCCACAGTTACACTGATCGGTAGTTCCTATCTGTATGATCAGTTCGACATGATACTTGAACGATAGCCCACGATCAAATGTTACTCCCAGATACTTCAGCCTGCCTTTACTTTCAATTTTCTGCCCATTGAAAGTGATATCTGGAAGGTCTGCTTTCACTATGAAGTTGTCCAAAAGAGCACCACATCACACAGGCGTTGTTGGGATTGACAAGTAATACTTGTGACAGAAATTGTGAACATCATGCGCCACATGAAAAACGGCAGAACGTCTGGGCCAGATAATATAACAGTAAAGGAAATGGAACCTTTAGTGTATCTTAATGTTATCAGACCGAAAGGTCTTTTATATTTGGACATGCGCCCTAATGTAACCGACTAGGTTCATGGAGACTTTTGGGGGATTAGGAACGGATGTGATAACAAAACTGTTGACTGATATCTACAACAGTGGTCACGTTCCTGATTATCTACTAAGATCTATATTCTTAGCTTTTCCACAAGAAAAAAAAACATGAAGTTATGGAATGCAAGAACACCCCATCATTAGTTTCATGGGTGATATGACCACATTACTGTTAAGAACGATCATGAGAAGAGTGAGAAATAGAATAAACTTAGAAATTAGTGAGGAGCAATGTGGATTTCTAGAAGGTAAAAGCACTAACAACACCTTATATATGATAAGAACATTATTAGAAAGAGCCATAGAAGTTAGAACACATCGACATTTGTGCTTTGTAAATTACACTAAGTCATTTGACAAAATGAAACATGAGGATTATTAAAATGTTAGAAAGCATAAACATCGTAAAGACTTTAGAATAAAAATAACTTACAGACAACAAAACAGCGGCTGTAAGATTTAGAAGCCAAATGTGAACGTTTCAGCTTTTTGTGGCATTTTACAACGAGCTTATTACGGAGATATGGACAGGCTAGATGAAATATAAGAAAGACAAAGACACTCTCAGGCAGAAACATTCAGATTTTTGTGCTATCCTAACAGCGTGCAACTTTTATCTCTGCTGGGTGATTGTTACCTGTCATTCCATCAACACAGCAGTCGAAAGCTCAAGCTAAATGAAATTTTACAAAATGTTCATTTGACTTAAAAAATAATTTGAGAAATACCGTAATACATAAAACAATGACAGAAAAGGTAGATATCAGACAATACCCGTTAGCCTCCAAAGGAGCAGAGACATTCAACAAATATACCCAAAGTCCCTTCTGTAGCTCGCCATCAGTTCAAAATCTCATCATTTTTATTTCTGTCTCCAATTATCTTCTCCATATGTTCTATGGTCCAAAACTATTTCTCTTACCATGATGGTTCCGGAACAAGGGCGGCCAAGTACTGCTATCAACAGGTTTCGTCAGTTTTTTTTAAAAATTAATGAAGAAAAATATCTCGTTCAACCTCTGATGGGTTATAATTAGGATATATATTGTTTCAATTCCAAATAATATGAACAACTACCGACATGAGAAAGTGTCGTCACATTTGTCAAATCATTGTAAATACGGAAAACCACAATTATGCTTATACGTTAAATAAATAAAAAATATATAAATATATAAAACAAAACGAACAAAATCAAGAAGAAACTCTACAAGAATAATATTTAAGTGGAGGGGTGTAAAGGCCTGGTGGTTCCAGTTATATAACTGACTTTAACAGATATTTAATTGACTTTTATCTGTTAAAAGTCATACGTATTGTAAGAACAGCATCAGACCTTCACATTCCCAGCCACTATATATACTGAAGCACATTAAAAACGCACCACTATTATATATACTCATGCCTAGAAGCTGGAAAAATAAGTGTGGGAATGGATTTTCCCCGTGTTTGTCATGAGGTAGAGAGCGAATGGCTGCTGGAATGGAAAGTGCAAGATTCAACCCACGGGTTTGTGTACAGACTACATGAAAACAATGAAAGTTACACGTGCAACACGATTCCCAACAGCTATGACCCTGAAAATGTGTACGTGTTGTGGCAGTATACTCGGTATAAAAAGGCCGTTGAGACAAAACACCCAGAATAGAGGCAGAAAGAATGACCATTGAAGAAATTACATCAAACACAAAAGACACTAAAACGAACGACCAATCAAACGAAAAAGTCATCGAGGAAACGTGGGAAGAGCTACTCCCAACAATGATAGAAAAAGCGCTTTCCCAGACACTGGAGAAAAGGAAGACACAAGAAGCAGAAACGAGGAGGGCAAAAACTCACAAAACCTAACAAGCCAGATAGGAAAACAACAAATGTACACCATGAACACGCCACGACACCCCGAATGGACAAGAGCAAAGAGGTATCCTGACAGGCAGCTAGTGGTCCTTTTTAGGACCAGTCCTTTTCAGGACTAACAACAGGCTAGCACCGAAGATAGTAAACACCCTATATACCCCAATTATAACCAACTTTCAGGTTGAACAGGGTATTACAGCAACATAGTAGACGAAATCAACAACAACAACAAACAACAACACCCAGTACATGTGCTTGAAATGCCACCACTATCTGAAAACGACCGCCAACGAGCCATTGGTATGTTGGAGACCGGAATGAGCTCGCGGGCCATTGCCAGAAGGATGAATTGCCACCACAGCACTATTGTACGTCTCAATGAACGTTACGGAACCACTGGCAGTGCCCGGGATAGACCTCGGAGTGGCCAACCACGAGTTACTACCCCTACGCAAGATCGTCATATTGTGCTGAGTCACCTAAGGAATCGTTCTCTCCCGGCAAGTCAAACAGCAAGAGCAATAGTGGGTAGACGTGGGCAAGTCTCTCGAATGACAGTCATACGACGACTCAGAGATACAGGCCTTACTGCAAGACGACCTTATGTTGGGCCAAACTTGACTCACAGACATCGTCAGCAGCGCCTGCAATGGGCAGAGCAACATGTGAGATGGACTAGACTGCAGTGGAATGCTGTCCTATTTACAGACGAGAGCAGATTCAACATATCCTTTGCTGATGGACGTATGCGGATTTGGCGACGGTGTGGAGAGCGCTTTGCAGATTGCTGTGTTCGTCAGCACAACCGATTTGGAGGTGGCAGTATTCACATTTGGGGAGGATTCAGTTTTCACCATCGCTTGCCTCTTCACGTCTTCCGTGGAAATGTTAATGCTGTGACATATCGAGATGAGGTTCTGGGTGCATTGGTTGCTCCTGCGTTCACAAATTATCCAGACTTGCAGCGTCTCCAGCAGGATTACACACGTGCGCACACCGCATGCATTACGCCGCAATATCTACAGCAGCAGAACATTGTGACGATTGATTGGCCTGCCCTATCACCAGACATGTCCCCTATAGAACATCTGTGGGGCAAGCTTGGACGCAGAGTCTACAGGCAAGGTTCTCCAGCTAATCTGCAACAGCTCGAAGCTGCTCTTACACGTGAATGGGACTTGATTCCCCGGAATTTCCTTCAGAGACTTGTGCGTTCCATGCGGAGCCGCTGCCAAGCTTGTTTGCAAGCACATGGTGGTCATAGGCCTACCAGATACTGAGGATAGTGTGAATGAATTTTTGTATTGGTTGCATTTTTGGTTTTCTCCCTTGCCTGCACAGAATGCAATGAATTTCATAACAATCAAATGTACAAATTAATGACCAGGATGGATTCACAGGAAAATGAATAAAGATTCCAAATATGTAAACTTGTAAACACATATTTACATTTCACACTCTGTTCCTGGATTATACAGGTGGTGCGTTTTTAATGTGCTTCAGTATATTAACATTTGTTCTTGTTAAATATTGTTTGACTATATTATGCAGTTCTCTAGGTCTGTCTATTCTTAACACCTCTTCTATATTTATAGGTAAGTTTGATGCTTGCAAATAATCTAATATTGGTATTCTCATTTGTTCATACCTCTTACATTTTAACAAGAAATGTTCTAAATTATTGTCTTGAAGACATACTGCACAGTAAGGTTCTTCTATTCTGAAATAGCCTTTTCCCAGTTGTAGTCTGAGAAGTTTCTTATTACTGGGAATTTTCAATTCCCTAGATATCTGACATTTTCTTGTTGGAGCCTTGAACATCTTAAATGCATGTCTTCCTTTCAGATTTTTATCCCACTCTGCTTTCCATTCATCTGTTATTAAATCTTTAATTAAGCTCTTAATCTCTGATTTACTCGTCCCTACATTTATTAGATTTTTATCAAATCTACCTTTTTTGGCTTCTTTATCTGCCTTTTCATTTCCTTCTATGTCAACATGTGAAGGTATCCAAGCAATTAAGACTGAACATCCTCTGGAATGTAAGTATGTAGTAGACAGAAATATCTCCTCTGCTATATCAGGTCTACTACATTCTCGTAAGTTTCTAAGTGCTTTAATTGTTGAAAGAGAGTCAGTTAAAACTGTTAGTTTTTTGGGAGGGTTATTAGAGAATATTTCTAGTGCTTTTAGTATTGCCACCATCTCTGCAGTGAAAATGGATGTATTTCCGTGATGCTATATTCTTTTGCCATTTTCCATATTGGAATATATATTCCTATCCCCAATTTGCCATCCTCTCCCTTGGATCCATATGTGTACACAGTAATGCTGTCTTTTGCTATTTGTTGTATATATTTATTGGCTGTGCTTTTAATATTTTCTATATTATTTGTTTTCTTAAGTATTTCTGCTAGGTGGTAGTCCGAGTCTGGTTTCTTGATCTCCCAGGGTGGAATCACTGGCTTGTATTCATAACCGTTATTAATTGATGTAATTAATGTACCCAGATGTACAATTTCCTCTTAACATCTTTTATTTTACTGGTATGTGTCTGGTTCTTGTCATTATTTTCACAATTGTCATTATATTTACATTGTGGGGAAAAAAAACTATCAATATTTCAAAATAAAAAAAATCTCTGGAATACATCGAATGCTCCCATAATGGGGAGGTCATTCCAACTTTAAAATGCCAAAGTCGTATTGTAAGACCAGTTCAGTTACCTTTCCTTCATTAAGTCTGAGAAAGACGCCACAAAAGGAACTATGCTCCAGAACTGTACGAAGATGAAGAAATGTGAAGAAACGACACAGATAAAACAGGAACTAAATTATGAGGTATGACAGAGTGTCAGAAAAGTAGGCAAAAGCCACCATGTTTGTCAAGTGGATATCACTATATCTGCCGTGCACTTCAGTTATTAAAATAATAGGCCTAGCATATGGTGGCCAGGCGTCCGGATTTGTCCGGCCTTTTGCGACAAAACTGAGCGTCCGGCCGGATTTTTTTAAAATGTTGAAATATCCGGCTTTTATGTGATTGGCTAAATTACTTTTTCTGAGTACAGAAATTGTGTCAGAATTAAGAAATTTTGTCTCCGCAAAATCGACGGATCGCGCAAATTGCCAACAACACTACCGTAAGTTGTCATGTTGTTCAATAGTTTATAATAGATTACTATCATATTTTAACCCAGGTTAAACGCTGTTTAGGTTTATTGGCATTTGTTAAGGGGAAGTGTAACAGACTAAACGGCATGAATAAGAACATGGGGCTGGATTTAGTCAATTATAACTTCGTTGTCTATTTCAAATTACAAATAATATTAACCTTAGTTCGTACTGCTTTTATATTTATTGCAATTTGTTTATTTTGAAAAAATACACGAGTAGTTACTAGTATAATAATGGGTTTGTTAAAATTAAAACCTCGTCTGTTGCATTTTACAAATAATTTTAACATCGAATGTACCATTGATTAGGGGCATTATATTATATTTATGTTACAGATAGGCCTACCCGCCCAAAAACCAAAATGGAAGTGTGTGTTCATGGATGAATTGAAAAAAAAAATTTCAGTGATTTTCCAATGGTTGACAAGAGTATGAAGCAGACTGTCTTGTATGCAGAGGCGGCACATTTGTATCAGTAGCAAATAAAGGTGCAGCTGATTTAAAAAAAACATATAGTAACATGAAAGCACTTGTGTCTGAATGTTTGCAATAAAAACTGACATTTTAAAATAAAGAAATAAGCGAGGAAAGGTTTGAAGTTGCCGCGGCCGAGGGTGCTTTTGCTTTTCATACTGTAAAACACCACAACTCTTTCACATCAATGGATTGAACTTCAGTGTTACTCGAGAATGCTTTCCAAGATTCAGAAATTGCCAGCAAATTATCATGTACCAAAACAGCTGCTATTATCATTTCTGTGACTGCACAGCATTCTACTGAAGCAGCTTTGGAAGCACTGAAGGAAAGATTCCATTAAAGGCACTCTACTTGTGCAGTACAATTTCAAGGAGCTTTCATGCTCTGATTTCAATGCATATTTAAAACGTACTTTTGTCAAAAGTAATGAGAATAAATGCAGGTAATGATAACAGGGTTGAACTTGAAGAAACACCAATACAAGATGTAGAATCGTATACATATCTTGGCAGCAATATAGACAAAGTTGGAGGGACAGACAGTGATATCAAACTAAGAATACAAAAAGCAAGAGGAGCTTTCATTGCATTGGGAAATATATGGAGATCAAGAGAAATCGGATCCAACAGGAAAATAAGAATCTTCAACTCAAATGTGTAGTCAGTCCTATTGCATGGCTCTGAGACATGGAGAACAACAAAGACAACAACCAAAAAGCTACAGACTTTCATAAATGGGTGCTTGCGTAGAATAGAGGGATTAAAATGGTATGAAAAGGTTACCAACGTGGAACTGATGACAAGAACTAGACAAATGCCAGTGGAACAAGAGATGAGAAGAAGACGATGGATAGGACACACGCTGAGGAAACCTGTTGATAGCATTACAAGGCAGTCCTTGTTCTGGAACCCCCAGGGCAAGAGAGGCAGAGGTAGACCAAGAAGCACATGGAGAAGAGAGCTGGAAACAGAGGTGAAAATGATGAGGAAAACGTGGAAAGAACTTGAGATGATAGCACGTGACAGGAGGACTTGGCATGTGTTTGTTGAAGGCCTATGCTCCTTTGGGAGTGGAGGGTTATGAAATGAATGAATGAAATTTAAAACGTCGCCCAACTTTGTTGAAGATTTTATCATCAGAAAAATATAAGTTGGCACAAAATCAGTGTGATTTTATTTGCTCATTGCTTGAATGTAAAAAAAAAATATGTTTCAGTGTCTTGTAGTTACTGAACAAAGGTGTCCTACTTTTCGTCCTACTTTTCAAAAAATGTTGTCCTCCCTTGTCCTCCTTTTTATGACCAAAAATGGCATTTGTCCTCCTTTTTGTGTTGAACAATATGGCCACCCTAGCCTAGCATCTTTCACTTAACCCAACCACTATTTTGAGCTTTTTTCATATTACTTTAAAAAAAAAAAAAACAACTCAAGCACTTAATACAAACCCAGGTTGAAATGAAGAACAGTCGGCCGTCTTTTCAAAAGCCTACTGCTTTAAAACAGAATTTAGAGACACGGTAAAAAAAGCGTTAGTGTGTGACTTATGTGGATGGCATAGAAGAAGACGTCCCACTACACTTAATTTTGTCCTAAACCCATACCCTGTTCCAAGCTTTTTAATAAGTCCAACTAACTTTGCTTCTATAGCCACATGGGCAATATGGCAGCAGATGTATACTAATCTAGTTTTAACCTGAGATATATGTATTGTGAAAGCCTATATATTCAGTTTTTAACACATTAACTACCGAATTGGAAAACATGCTGTGGCGTAATTAAATTTTGTTCCCAGTTTCACCATGTAGGTGTATGCACAAATTAAGCTGTAGTTTTCGTAATTGCTTACAGATTTTTATGAATTATACGTCATTTTAAAGATAAATGAATGTACTTTTACAACAAGCTGAAAAACATTATGTTTACAGGTATTGTAAATATTAATAATAATATTAATTGATTGAAAGACAAAGTTTCCATTTAAAAAAAAAATTATCAACTTACTAACATGTTGCTTGTTTCTAAGGCAGCTAATACCTTTCTGTAGGTGATTATCGCGTATTATTTCCAATTACAAGAGTAACAAGCCCAAGGACAGACATATTGACTAATATTTACACTATCGGTAGCTTAAATTATCATACCTACACCACTTCCATAAACAGTTTTACACGATTTGGGAACTAACCCAAAACGCTGAAAAATATGAACATATTATCAATTTTCCAGTGTTCTACAACAACCATGCTTTGGGAATTAGTTTTCCGGTGGGAACTTAAAATCTTGAACCAGATCAGAAAGTGTTTCAGTACATTTTTCATTATTTTATTACTAAACATAGATTGACGCTCTGAGCGGCTTGCAGTCCAAATGATAGGATTTCATAAGCCGGTCCCACCGGCTTGCGGTAATTTAATGTGTTAAACTAAATGATCTGAAATCTGATCACATCAACTGACATTTTGGCTTGGAAGGCTGGCTGCAATAGATCTCTATCATCTTCTGTCTCTTGTCTTAATGCCCAATATACTACTTACTTAGTCGCCCTGCTTCTACCATGGGGTGAAGAGGTTTGCCAGAGAGCATCATCCTATCCTATTGGCTGTCTTCCTCCTGGCCTAATTCCAATCTAGTCCTTGGTCCATCAGAGATTGTCTAATGTTGTCCTCCCGTCGGACTCTGGGTTGTCCTGGAGTTCTGGATCCCTGGCACTTAGGTTTCCCATATTTGTCATGGTAGCTGATCTTCTCCCATTCTGCAATAATGTTTGATATAATAGATTATTTCTCATCAATTTCTTGACGTTCTCCTTCTGCTTACAACACTGTTTTCTCTTGCACATATGCCTTCAATTTGTCCTTCCATTATGGTTTTCAGCAAACTGGTAGGCCAGTGTATTTATATAAAAAAAAAAAAAAAGGTAAAGGAACCCGTTACACGCCCATTGAGGCATATTGGGAATATGGTGTTAGGCCCATATTATCTTGACCGTCGGCACACGAGGGGTGATGTGGTCGGCATCACGCCGGCCGCCTTAACCTTCCCAGAGTAGCTCTGGTACCCATTTGGGGCTGGGTCAACCCAGGAGCCGTTTGTGGCCTAAAAATTTTCCGCCTCATCTGGGGATCGAACCATAGACCACTGCGCTAGGAAGCCAGTGCACTAACCACTATGCTACCGCGGCTCCTAGTGTATTTATATATGATCAGGATATTTTGTCTTAAATCTCATTCATTATTTCTCTTTTTATTCCTAGCTGTACTAAAATCCCTTCTCTCCCCCCTCCCCCTCTTTCATGAGAATTACCTCATTCTGCTAAATATCCAAATCTCAATGGCCCAATTCTTTTGTCTAACTGATCATTGTCCCAGTTGCTTCATCATACAGTAGTTAATGCTTGATGACTGTCATTTTTTAATTTGTGAATGTGACCCATTCTTCTATATATCTTATCTTGAGAGTCTCAATTCTGTCTTCCAATTGCATGTTTGTTGTCCATGTTTCTACATCATACCGTACTGAAGAATATATGAAAACATTTGATAATTCTCAGTTTTAATTTGTGAGTTAATTGTTTAGATGTCAGTATTTATCTCATATTGTTGAATGTAGCTTTGGACATTCTTATTTTTTCTTTATTTCCATTTAATGTCTACAATTTTCTCTCATTATGTGTCCAAGACATGGTTTTTCTCTCATTATGTGTACAAGACATGGTTTTCTCTCATTATGTGTCCAAGACATGGTTTTCTCTTATTATGTGTCCAAGACATGGTTTTCTCTCATTATCTGTGTCCAAGACATGGTTTTCTCTCATTATGTGTCCAAGACATAGTTTTCTCTCATTATGTGTCCAAGACATGGGAAACTCTTCCAGTTTTTTCCCATTTATTCTTATCATTAACGTTGGCTTGCCAAATATTGGCTTGCTAAAATATCATTTTCTCAATGTCTAATCTATAATCATATCTTATGCTGTTTACTTGCTTCATTAGTTCTTGTAAGTCCTGTTTACTTTCAGCTAATAAAACTATATCATCTGTATATCTAGGGTCTTTTATTGATCTTCCACCTGTGTTCAGTCCTGGGAATTCCGGTGTCTGTCTGAATATTTTTTTCTGTGTAGATATTAAATAGCCAGGGGCACAGTATGCATCATTTGGTCACACCTCTTTTTATGTTTACGCAAGCACTTAACAAGTCAGAACACATCAGGAAATAATTATGTTGGTCTATTTCTGCTACATGTTCACTAATTCTCTTGTTGTCATTTCATTCATTTCCATTTTCATTTTGAAATAAATCAGTGACACAGAAAGAGTGACATGAAAGTTTAGAAGCTTCATCTATAATGAGCAGTGATGCTTTTCTGGCTAAATATATAAATATAAGATGAAGATACTTCTTCTTCCTCGTTCGTCCTGAAAAGGACGGTGGTTGTGTTGTGTCTGTTTACGCCTAAGCTGTGATATCTGCACCTTTCGGTCGACACATCCGACTTCTGCACGGCATTTATCGGGACCGGTTTTGCCTTCCCACTGCGATCCCTACTCGCTCAGCCAGACTGCAGTGATGCAATCTGTTTCCAGGACCACCACTTGGAGGTGGAGTAGGGTCTTGACCAGCTCTGGTTCGCTGATCCTGATGCAAGCAGTCAAGCTATGGGTCGCTGACTGCATTCTCTATTGCTGCATCTTTGGGTCCCAGATGAAGATACAAATTCATACAACCCTGACATGCTTAATGGGGAAAATTCCATAAATATAAAAAATAAAACACAGACATAAATATTTCTAAAAAACATATAAGCTATGAAGAGATTAGGAAGAAAGGCCAAGGGTGTTGTTACCGGTGTGTTTTCTTTACTGGTCTGTCTCTGACAATGATGTTGTCAGGGCTGTCGGGCTTACAACATGTGGCCAACGTATTTCTTTGTAACGTGAATTTGATGTGGGCCGTTTAGCTTTGGCATATGGTGATGATAATTGAGCTCGGTAACACTGTTTAAAGGGTCAATGCAGGATGACCAACTGGCACGGATAAACACTGTACTCGTTGGGAGAGTTAGTGTTAACATATTTATTCATGACAAAAACTTTACATCCATAGTTTACAGACATTCTTCATCAGCTATGGTCATGGTAGAAAAATGTACATAGCATAATTACGATTCACCAAAGGCGTTGACTGACTGCACCAACCGTTACCACATCAAGGTTAACGGATTAGTGATATACATGGTTCTGACGAAGTGACCATGTTAAAATTCTTTACGTAGTTATTTATGTTCCTTTACGCTTCAATCAGCTCCTTGCGTTAGAGGGGCACACTAGCAACTTGACATATCTGGTCAAGTTGAAGCTCTGCCATAACGATACAGGAGACAAAGTATCGGAGGCAAGATACTTAAAACGAGCCGTTTCTGGCTAAATATTCAAATTATAAGATTCTTGGCATAGCTCCCTCAAGAAGAGTGTATTCATCTTTTAGATGATCATAATGGCTACTTATTTGTGTCTTCCTTTGACTTGGGTAAGAACCTCATAATCAATCACGTCTATACAAGACGCTAGTTACCTCGATCTGCCTCCAGTACCTTGACCGGATAGCAACAAAATCACAGCGACAAACCGCGCCATACCCGTTTAAGAATGGTGCACTGTCGTATGCAAATAATTAAACATACAATTAACCTAGATGCGCTCAAATGTGCGTCTACAAAATACTAGATGCACATGTGAGGATCTCAAACATTTAACTCCCCCTCTATGAATATAAAACAACTTAACAGTTGTACAATTTAGTTTCCAGGCTGTAATGTGCAGTGTTTCCATACTTTCCAAAAAATGCACCATGAAAAGTTGGTAGAAATTTGTTACAAGTAGGTGGGACAGTTTAGGAAATTAGAAAGTGTAATATTATAAGTAGTAATTGCCTGATGTTGCTGTTGCAGTTTGTTCCCAGTTTTGGTTGCTGAGTATTTTTATTTATATCAGCACCTTTTCAAGGTATTAAATTAGTTTATCATTATGAGCTATGCCTTCTTATAGTCAAAAAGCACATGTAAATACTTTTGGGACCTCTTAAATTTTTTTCTGCTATTATTCTAATACATAGTGTTGCCTCTGTTGTTTTGTTGTGTTTAATAAAAGTGTTGTTAAACATTAGCTTTTCTTTTTTTAAATATTAAAAATAAATCTTTCTTATCTGTGTTTTGTGGCTTTAGTGAAGTCTTAAATTAAAAAAAAATATTGACTTTCTATTGAGTTGATGATTGGTGTAAATTTGTGAAGTCTAAATATAAAAATATTGACTTTCTATTGAGTTGATGATTGGTGTAAATTTGTGAAGTCTAAATATAAAAATATTGACTTTCTATTGAGTTGATGATTGGTGTAAATTTGTGTTGTTCTAAAACAGGATTTCTTAACCTTTGGACCACAGACCCCCAAGGGTCTTCATGAATGGATTCTAGTTGAATTTTATTTTCATCATAATTTTTGCTCTGAAGATTTTATCATGTAAAGATACATATTCTTTTTTTTTTTACAGATTGTGTCTGTAAATAAGCATAATACAATGTATTATTTGTGTGCACAAATCTTAATGATACATTTGCGTAGAATTTTTCTAAGATGAGGTCCATATCCTTTAAGGGACAGTCAAAGGGGTCTGCAGCACAAAGAAGGTTAAGATCTGCTGTTCTAGAGGTTATGTCTTCTATCTGACTTGAATTTGGTAACTGTTTTTTGATGTCATCTCAGCTGTTTCTGTCTAGGGAGATGAAATGACAAGTAGTAAGACTTGAAGAATTGAAATGAAATGACAAGATCATCAACAAAGTAGACATGACAAGTAGTAAGGCTTGGAGAAATGAAATGACAATATCATCAACAAAGTAGACATGACAAGTAGTAAGGCTTGGAGAAATGAAATGACAATATCATCAACAAAGTAGACATGACAAGTAGTAAGGCTTGGAGAAATGAAATGACAATATCATCAACAAAGTAGACATGACAAGTAGTAAGGCTTGGAGAAATGAAATGACAAGATCATCAACAAAGTAGACATGACAAGTAGTAAGGCTTGGAGAAATGAAATGACAATATCATCAACAAAGTAGACATGACAAGTAGTAAGGCTTGGAGAAATGAAATGACAATATCATCAACAAAGTAGACATGACAAGTAGTAAGGCTTGGAGAAATGAAATGACAATATCATCAACAAAGTAGACATGACAAGTAGTAAGGCTTGGAGAAATGAAATGACAATATCATCAACAAAGTAGACATGACAAGTAGTAAGGCTTGGAGAAATGAAATGACAATATCATCAACAAAGTAGACATGACAAGTAGTAAGGCTTGGAGAAATGAAATGACAAGATCATCAAGTAGACATGGAAAGACCTTGACCGGAATTACGGGGGGGGGGGGGGGGGGGGGGCATGTATTTGTTGCAGGCCCATGCTCCTTGGGGAGCTATAAGGTCATGAATAATTAAATGATAAAAGCTGGGAAATCAGGGGAGACAAAAGCACAAACACAGTGAAGGGACATAAGAATACTGGCTTTACAGAAGATTATTTTTAAATATCGTGTAGTGAGAAAATAAAAAAAAACATAAAAGTATTCTTGTAAAAAAAAAAATCTTTTAACATGTCATAAGATATACATGGAAGGCTAGTCCTACACTTTTACTACAGGGAATAAACGAAAGGTGGGGAGACACAGACAAAGAATGCAGCATATATGCAAATAGAAATTAGAGAGCAAAAACATTTCCTGGGATGAATACTGCAGCTTGCTAGAATGTGGCATTGTTTCTCTAATATAATATTTTAAAAAATTATCACAGCTTACACCTTTACATCATCGAGTTTTTTTTTTGGTTTATTCTGAAGATTTAAAACTTTGTTGTATATTTATATGAAACAATTTTTCTTTCCAGCCGTCAAGAAATAGCCAAACACAGTTCCCATTTATGAATGAAAAAATTAAACTGGAGCTGGATTATAAAGTGAGTTTATTTTTGTTTTTTCCTCTCTTGTTACTACTGACATACTAATTATTTCTAATGTTGGCCCCTACCCAGGTGAAAAAGATTAAATATGTATAGTGATTCTCAGAAAAACGTAAATTAAAAAAAAAAAATATTCTGACGCCCTCTTTTGATTTTGTTTTTCCCACCAGGATGAAAGGAAAATTGAAAATAGCATCTCTGGACTGGCTGTCAGGGTGAAACAAGAACAAGATAATAAGGTTACAATTCTATTTTATGTTATATATATATATACAAGACATGGAGCTTAATTAAAGTAGATAATATTTGTAAGTTGTCTGTTATATGTACAGCTTTGATCTCTCATTGATTGTGTACATTAGTTTTTCTGCCATAATACAGTGTACGGTACCCTGCTATGGTTCATCACTCTTTCTTCTCAGACTTCATGTCATGTTGATGGCATAAAGATGGAAGAACTGAAGGCAGCACTGGAGAAAATCAAGATGAGCAAAGCAGCAGGGCAAGATGGTATAACGCCAGAAAGGGTTAAGTACTTGAGAGTAGCAGGCAACCTATTACTCCTGAGGGGTCCTACAGGCAGCGTGGTGCAACAAGACCATACCAAAGGATTGGGAGATTGCCATCATAACACCAATTTTCGAAAAGGGTGACAAATGACAATGTAGAAACTACAGAGGCATATCTCTTCTCAGTGTCCCTGGTAAAATCTACTCTAGAATCCTGGAGCAGAGACTCAGATGCCTAGCTGAGCCACAAATGGATGAGGTCCAGTATGCCATCTGAACAAACTGAAGTACTCAAGACCCAATCTTCACACTTAAACAGCTGAGTGAAAAGGCCCTTGAGTATAAGTGATGCATCTTTGTTTCTTAGATCTGGAAAAGGCGTGGGACAAGGTCCCCTGGAGCAAACTTTGGGACTGTCTGGCAAAGACCCCGAATTATAACAGCAATGTTTAGATCAGCCAAAAACAAAATAAATATAAACATCATCCAGTGTTATGCACCAACAATTGATAAAGAAAAATCTGAGAAAGAAGAATTTTACACCAGATTACAAAATGTCTTTGACAAAAAGAAAATAAAGGACATCACAGTTGTGATGGGGGAACCTAAACGCTAAAATAGGAACAGACAACATCGGTTTTGAAGAAATCATGGTAAAGTTTGGATTGGGTATGATGAACGAGAATGGGGAACTATTAGCTAACTTCTGTGCTTCAAATCAACTAGCTATAGTAGGAAGCATATATCCACATAAAAGAATACATAAAGCAACATGGATATCACCAGACCACAGAACTGAGAATCAGATTGACCACAAAAGCATAAGTAAGAAGTTTAGGTCATCATTGCATGATGTAAAAGTTTGTAGAGGAGCAGATGTGGTATCAGATCACTATCTTCTGTTGGATAAAACAAAATTAAAACTCAAGAAATTTACAACAGTATAAAGACTTCTATACATGTCTACAGTATAATGTGGGATATCTAAGAAATTGGGAAATAAGAGAAAAATTTTCAATCACAGTATCCAACAAATACCAAGTACTCTAACAGCGGGAAGAGGAAGCAGATACGGAAGATCACTGGGAACAAGTAAAAAATATATGGAACGAGATGTGAAGAAGTACTGAGAAAAAGAGAACATCAGCACAAAGCATATATAACAACAGAAACCATTAGTGAGATAGAAGACAGGAAAAACAAGAAAGCAGATTTAAACAGAAGCACAACCAGATGCTCCAAAGCCAAGGCTCATGAAGTATACATAGAAGCAAACAAAGAAGTAAGACAAAATGTCAAAAGAGACAAGAGGAAGTATATTGAAGTTGGCAAGGGAAGCAGAGGAATCTGCAGCCAAAGGAAATATGAGGGACCTGTACAACAACACAAAGAAGCTAACTGGGAAATATAAGCAAGCAAATGGCCTCATAAAAGATAAGAATGCAAAACTGCTTAGTAATGTACAAGAACAAATGAAGAGATGGACAGAACATTTTGAAGAACTTCTCAATAGACTAGCTCCAACTTAATCCCCCAGACATCCAGCCAGCAGAAGAGGAGCTACAAATCATCTGTGAATGACCAAGTAGAGAAGAAATAAAGAAAGCCATAAAGCTTCTGAAAGATAGAAAAGCAGCTGGTCCAGATAGCATTCCAGCAGAGGCTATCAAAACAGATATTGATACTTCTACAGAGATATTATATAAACTACTTGGCAAAGTCTGGGAGAGAGAGGAATACCAGCAGAATTGAAGGAAGGTTATCTGGTCAAGTTGCCTAAGAAGGGAAATTTACAAGAGTGCACAAATTATAGAGGAATAATGTTACTATCAGTGCCAGGAAAAGTATTAAACAGAATCATCCTTGAGAGATTAAAAGAGTCCATAGACAAACAACTGAGAGATGAACAAGCAGGTTTTTGACAAAACAGATCCTGTACAGACCAGATAGCCACATTGAGAATAATAGTTGAACAAAGTCTGGAATGGAATTCACCACCATACATCGGATTCGTGGACTATGAAAAGGCATGTGACAGTGTAGACAGAGAATCACTTTGGAAATTGATGAGGTATATGGAGTTCCCATGAAGATCATTACCTTAATAAAGAAGACCTATGAAGACATGACATTCAGAGTTCTTCATGAAGGACAACTTACAGAACCGTTTAGGATTAGAACGGGAGTGAGACAGGGATGCTTCTTGTCTCCATTTGTTTTCTTACTAGCAATAGATTGGGTTATGAAAACATCGACACCACACAACAGAAATGGAATCCAGTGGAATCTGATTAAACAGCTTGATGATCTATATTTTGCAGATGACTTGGCTCTTCTGTCCTATAACCATTATCAAATGCAAGACAAAATGAAAATACTTGATGAAAGGTCACAACAAGTGGGCCTGAAAATACACAGGGAAAAGACAAAGATTATGAGAATAACTACTAGAAATGATAACAAGGTAGAACTTGAAGAAACACCACTAAAAGATGTAGAATCATACACATATCTTGGCAGTAATATAGATAAAGTTGGAGGGACAGAAAGTGATAATCAAAATAAGAATACAAAAAGCAAGAGAAGCTTTCATTGCATTGGGAAACATATGGAGAACAAGAGAAATCAAGTCCAACACGAAAATAAGAATCTTCAACTCACATGTCAAGTCAGTCCTATTGTATGGCTCTGAAAGAACAACAAAATCAACAACCAAAAAGCTACAAACTTTTATAAACGGGTGCTTGCGTAGAACAGAAGGACTGAAATGGTATGACAAGTCACAAATGTGGAACTGATGACAAGAACCAGACTTGAAGAATTGAAATTATATGACAAGATCATCAACAAAGTAGACATGGAGATATCTTGACCTGATGTACAGGACAAGCAGGGGGGGGGGGGGGGGGGGGGGGAAGAACTGGGTTGTATTTGTTGAAGGCCTATGCTCCATGAGGATCTATAATGTCATGAATAATTGAATGATAAAAGCTGGGAAATCAGGGGAGACAAAAACACAGTGAAGGCACAAAAGAATACTGGCTTTACAGACAAATCTTTTTAAAATGTCATGTAGCGAGAATTTGAAGAATAAAAGTATTGCGAAAATAAATCTTTTAACGTGTCATTATTCAGGGAATGTTATACCCACACTTTTACAGCAAAGAATGTTACATTTACACTTTTACTGCAGGGAATGTTACTCCTACAATGTTACCACAAGGAATAAATAAAATGAGTGGAGACACTGTAAAAGAATGCAGCATATAAGCAACTAGAAATTAGATAGCAAGAATATATTTGCTGGGATGAATGTTGCAGCTTGGTAGAAAGTGTTTATATTGTCTAATATAATGTTTGCAATTATCACCACTTACATCTCTACATCATCTTCTTCCCCACTATAATTTTTTGGGTTTTTTTAGGATTAAAAACTTTATTGTATATTTGCATTTATTTTTCTTTCCAGCCTCCAAGAAATAGTCATACACGGTTCCCATTTATGGATGAGAAAATTAAACTGGAGCTGGATTGTAAAGTGAGTTAATTTTTTTCCCCTCTTGTCACTACTGACATACTAGTTCTTCCTAATGTTGACCCCTACCCCTGTGGAATAGATTAAATGTTTCTAGTGATTCTCAGAAATCTCATGTATTTTTTAAAGAATTTTCTAATGTCCTCTTCTGATTTTTTCCCACCAGGATGAAAGAAATGTTGAAAATGGCATCTCAGTTCTGGCTGTCAGGGTGAAACAGGAACAAGATAATGAGGTTACAATTTTATATTTCATACATACATTAAATGGAGCTTAATTAAAGTAGATATTATTTGTAAGTTGTCTGTTATGTGTACAGCTTTTATCTCTCTGTGATGTGTACATTAGTTTTACTGCCATAATGCAGTGTATGATATCTTGCTATGGTTCATCACTCTTTCTTCTCAGACTTCAAGTCATGTTGAGACTACAGATGCGTTCAGTAGTGAAACAATAAAACTGGAACCAGGCTATGAAGTGAGTAGTTTCTTTGTTAATTATTTGAGTAAACTATCAGTGTGCTTTAGCCCACTCATTTATTGAAGAGATCTACACTTGCAATATTGCTTCAAACACCTTTTTCCTTATCATGATCATAATATCCTGTGGGGATAGCTTATGCAATTATTTTCCTCCACAACCCATAAAAAGTGCTAGTTTGTTGTAGCACTGGAGAACCACATAATCTTACTGTCATTGAAAATGGTGTACTGTACAGTTTGTTTCTCATTTAATAGAGTTATACTTTGCTGCCATTTTTCTATGAATTAGCTTATACATGATGTTAATATAGTGCCCACGTGTTTGAATGTTTCTGCTTGTTTCAGATTGGTACCATTTATATTTATTTGAAATTCTGTCTCATGCCAGCGAAGAATGTATTGGCATTATTGGAAGTAAAAAAATATTTTCAATTACCGGCACTTGGATCACAGAATTAAAATTAATAAATAACTTTTTTGTGTGTGTTTATTTTCAACTTCAAAGGTCTACTGTTTCTGTACTGTCATGTACAAACAACATGGCTTTAATATAATGGTTATATAACATCTTCTTTGATCCTTAGCCGCCGACCGTCAAAGCAGTCAGTGGCCATCACGCCTAGTGGCGTCTTGTAGGGCAACAACAAATTGATTCCACTTTGCTCGGTCGGTGGCCATCCTTCGTACAGTGCCCCAACTCTGGTTCATTCCCTGCATCTCAGCCTCCACAGTCCTCCGCCAGGTTGTTTTTGGTCGGCCTCTCTTTCGTTTTCCTTCAGGGGTCCAAAGCATAGCTATTCTTGTGATGGCATCGGGGTCTCTTCTGAGGACATGACCAACCCAGCTCCAGCGTCTGCAGCTATGATGGTGTGGGTTATATAACATGCACTGATTAATACTTGCATTTTATCCAACATTATGTATATTGTTATGCACAAAACTGTTTGACTTGAATAAACATGAAAATTTCCCCAAGCACATACTGGCAATGAATGTTTTTACATTTTTGGAAACAAAAAAATTATGAAACTTTACTTTATAAAAGATGAAAAAGCAAAACAGGAGAGAAATAATATAAGAAAGATGAAAAAGATACAAGGTGATAAAGATAGGCATGCTACATCACATCCATCTTGATGCCATCTTTGCCACCATTGGTTTCTTCTTCTGTGACATTGCTTATCATTTCTTAGGCTTGACCATGCTCACTACCAAGGAGCTCTGAAAAATATTTTTCCCATCTTTCCATTACTTCCTTTGGGGCAGTAAGCAATTTGTCATGCTTGTCCTTTATAAATTTAAGAGGGCACTGGTTTTCCTTCCTTGTGTTCTTTAGGATATTGTAGAACAATGTCGGTGTTTTTTGAGCATCTTTTTCTAGGTTTTCTCCAAATTATTCCCTGGATTTATGTTTCGCTGCTTTCACCTTGTTCTTTGCTTCACATGTTCTCTATTTTTCTGTTTTTTTTTTCTGCTGTATTTTTAGCTGCTAAGTATTGTTTCCATGCCTTTTTCTTCTTTATTATTTTCTCTTTAAATTCCTCTGTCGACCAAGGTGTCTTCTTTCCCTTCTTCCCAAGTTGGACTTCACTAGATGCTTCTGCTACAGCTGCTTTTGTGATGTCCTTGAATTTAGGCCATAGGGTTTCCAGGTCATCAGGTCATTCTTCTAGGTTTCTCACTGATGCAATAAGCCCCTGATGCCTGGTCTTAACTTCTGGCTCTCTTAACTTGTAGTTCTTAGTGCTAATCTCTCCTGATCAGTCACTTAGTTTCTTGTGTGGTGGTGGGCAATACCTAGGCCGGGCAAATCTTTCAGTTGTTCTTTTAGTTGTCAGCAGGTAATGATTACGTCCAATCTCTGGCCCTCTCCAAACTCTAGCATCCTGCACATACTTGAATGAGCTCTTGTTAAGAATGGCATAGTCGATTACTGATTTCTCATTCTTTCTTTGATTCATATCTGGTGTATGTATATATGCGCTTATGGGAGAACTTTGTTTTTTTTAAACAATTCTTTATTGTTACCTATCTTAGTCAACATGTTGTTTCTGTTAGGCAGGGACATGCTAAGAAAGTTATAAGGGAAGACAGAGAAATTCTCATTGTATACTCATTTCAGCACAATCGTAATTTTCAAGGTGTTCCTCAAAACATCAGTTAACTCTTTCCGTACATAATTATTTTCAGCTCTGGACGGAATTATTTTTAAGCCCCAAAAATTTACACATACATAATTTACGTTTACTGACAACGTGTGTCTAATCATGAGTTAAGTATAACATATTATATATCAAATTAAAGTACATTGGATGAACAATATAAATCCATATGCCTTTCTAGCTAATTTTATGTTATGTTTATGTTATAACAGATAACATGTACACGGAAACAAAGATAACTTGAAATTTTGAACAAAAATTTTCGACTTACGTAAGGCTTGTAACATAAATTGTTATCACAATACAGTTTCACTGCTCTCTATGTGCAGGTAATCCATTTAGAAACACAGAAAAAGTAAGAAAGTTATGGTTGATCACACAGTTTGTTCACATATTAGTAACATATCCTGTGTGTTTTTGGCCATTATGGCGATACGACAAAACACGATTAAAGATGAAGATAAATGTGAAAAATTCCCTTCAAACGCAAATAAAAGACGTTGAAGCTTGTTGAAATTTGCCCAGTTTTGTGTTTACTTCCGTTCGAGATAAATTCCGCAGTATAAAATATCAGAATAGAAAGAAACAACGAAATAAATCAGCGTCTTTTAAAAGATCTTGTGGTCACAGCAATCGGCCATTGCATCTTTTAAAAGATCTTGCGTACGGAATCAGTTAAATATGCCTATTTCATTTTTTTTAAAACCTGTGTGTGATGCCATAATTTTTTGACTAATGGGCAAAAATGAAATTGTAAAAAAGTGAGGCCTACTAAAAATGTGAATTAAGGTGTCATATATAGAAATAATATTTAAAACTGCAGTGATATCACTTCTACAAGGGAAGCATTCATTGCGTGACAAACTTTCGATTTGTGATTATTAACTGATTCCATACGTAATTATTTTCTCCCCTGGACAGAATTATTTTTAGACCCCAAAAGTTTGCATTTACATAAGTTAAGTTTACTGTTATAAAATGTCTAATTATAAGTAAAGTATAACTTATTGTATATGAAATTAAAGGAAAATGGATGGACATCATGAACATATTAATTGTTTTTACTAAATTTATAATTTAGTAGTTTTGTTTTATAATTTTAGTAGTTTTATTAAAAAGTACATACCAAAAAAAAAAAGATCTGAAATTATGAATCTTTTTTTTCCACTTACCTAAGGCCTCTATCAGAAATTTTTGTCACAGCACATTCTAATTGCTTTCATTTTGTAGGTAATCCATTTGGTAATACAGAAAAAGCAACAAAACTGAATAGCTGTTAAACGAGCAATATGTTTCGATTATAAACCGCTTCCATTCTGTGTATTTTCAGCCATTGTTTATCACTAAACTCACAATGAAGACCAAAGCTGCGGTATATAATGCCTGCGTCACCAGCACACTCCTATATGGCAGCGAGACCTGGACGACCTATGCTGGGCAAGAGGGAAGGCTCAATACCTTCCATTTGCGGTGTCTACGCCGCATCCTCGGCATCTCGTGGAAAGATAAAGTGACAAATGTCGAGGTGTTGTCACGTGCTGGCCTTCAGGGTATGTATACGCTGCTTGGACGGCGCAGACTTCGCTGGCTTGGCCATGTTCGCCGCATGGAAGATGGTCGCATCCCAAAAGATATCTTCTACGGACAATTAGCAGATGGCAAGAGAACAGTTGGGCGACCACAGCTGAGGTTCAAAGATGTGTGCAGGAGAGATATGAGGGCACTGGACATGGATCCAGCAACATGGGAGGATGAAGCTGCTGATCGCACTAAGTGGCGATGCTATTTACGGCACCACCTCAGATTGGGCGAAGAGAGGCTCACACAAGAAGCAGAAGTGAGGAGAAAATGTCGAAAGGAGCACCAGGAAAATAAGCAGCTGAGGGCTGCCACCTCAGGGGCGCATTCCCATAGTCAGTTATGACTGAAGGGGCTATTATTATTATGTTTATCACTATGAAACGCAAATAAAAATTAAGCTAACACACTAAAATTCCCACTAAAAGTGAACAAAGACCGTTCAGAAATGCTTAAAAATGTGTTTACTTCTGTCCTGGATTAAATTCCGGTCATTTTAAAATACTGGATTGGAAAAAGAATCAAAATTAGTTAGAGTCTTTAAAAAGACATTACGTCCAGGGGAACGGAACTGCACGTCTTTAAAAAGACGTTAGTATGGAATCAGTTAAACCACCACTGCTCTGAGAGTACATCTGCTTGTAACAGGACAACTGTTTGTGTGCCACTAAATTATTTTGTTTCATAGATGGATCACACATTTGTCATGTATTAAACGCACTAAATAATTCTCATATTTTCATTTTCCTGCCAGAATCATGATGGTCATAACTACACTAAAGACTGTGATACTCATGTTCAGATATTTGACATCATGGATACAAAAACACCAAGAATTAAGAAAGTAGAACAGCCTGACTTATGTAAAGATGAAGGTAATGAAAGGGTAGTCGTATAGATGTGATAATGCTTTTTTTTATTAATTTTATTTGTGGTTGTTTTTTTTTTTTTTTAAAAAGTTTTATTTATTTCTGAGAATCTAACTCTGTATTCTTTATAAAAACATATGTAAGATCAGGACAACATTAAGGATACCATATATAGAGATAATAGTGGAACTACTCATGAACCTTTTGCCTGGTCTGGCATACTTATTTATTATCATACACCAGTACTCGCGCATTTGCGCACGCACGCACGCGCACACACACAAAAACTTACACATTGTGTAATACTTCATGTCATAACAAATTTATAATGATTTCATCTTTCTACTCCTCAGAAGTTACTCACATTAACTCTTAGTATACGTGCTCAAAAACCGCGTTTTTACGAGCTGATTTCAGAGAGTGCTTTTTAGACTTTACTGATTTTGCATTCAATAACTTATTTATAATAACATAAAGTGTTATATATCAAAATGTGGAGAAATGAAACATCTATGACATGCACTTAACTTAATTGTTAAGTGGTGTTAAACATGCATGCAACATATGCAGTAACGAGTGCAAAAAAATTTGACATGGACACTGACCGGCCTATTAGGTAGGCCAGCCATAAAATGAGGATTGATCGTTGGCCTACCTAATAGGTCGGTCAGATATTAAGAGTTAACAAAGTCATCTACAGTATTTTGTCTTCTTATAGTCAAAGTTTTAGGTTTGCTGTGTGTTTCAGTCTGTGTGAATCTTTTAATGTCCACTTATTTCGATGCGTGTAAAAGTATGTAAAAAAAAAAAAAAAAAAAAAAAGTAATCCCATAGCAGATACTGCCTTAACTCTTTGACTCCACAGCAACGCTCTGAGCGTTGCAAAATTCAACACGCCGTGCCCCAGCAACGCTCAGAGCGTGGTTTTTAGTTTATCACGAATAAACCCTAAAAATCGTCCGCTTAATGCAGTTCATATATTAAAACTCGTAGAATGACTTCCGCTACTATTTAAACAACTAATTTTACTTTAGTTAATCAGCACATGTGCGTATTTTGATGTTATTATCACAATTTTTGTGAAGATTCGCGTGTTTACGTTTTTCGTTGTTTTTGCTAGAGAAATATGTCACGCTTTATATTTACATTTTCTAAGTCTCCTAAGCAAATAATTGTGTCAAACTACTTTATAACATTGCTGACATTGATGGTGATTGTTTGGTAGTCACAGTTTGTTGTCAAAATACGGAATATATGCAGAAAAGCTAGACACACTAGATTTAGTTGATGAGTGGGCGTAGTCATATTCTGGCCGATCAAAAAGCAACAAAACTAGACCTACCGTAACATCTAATCACTAGTTCTTGGTAGAAGATGAAGCTAGGGATACTATTAAAACATTAAACAAGAGTAAAAAATTATTTATATGACGTTATTCTTATTTATTTGTTTGAAAATTACGTAATGCACGATTGCATAATTTATTTTTTACTTACAAAGAACCACGGACAAACTGGTGCGAATAACACTAAATCTACTAATTTTGGCCATAAGCATGTTTTTTTTACTTTGTATATGGATTAACTTGACGTTTGAAGACTAAAAAGAAAGTTTTATTGTCTACGACAGTAATTTGTCTTAGCGTTTTTCAATTTTACATGCAAAATGATTAAATTATACCGAACATACTTGTTTTAATACTACCACAGACATTATATATTTGAATTCTCTATCCATTTCCCTACAGTTTGGTATATAATAAGTACATGTTCAAAGGAAAATTCACAAACAAATTTAGACTGAAAGATGAACACTTCACTCTATAAAATTCTGCCCACAAAAAAAGTCTGGCACAGCGTGCAAAATAACTCTGGAATGAAAGAGTTAAGGGAGTGAAGTGGCTTCGCCATACTAGGTCCAGCATCAAGAGGTCGGGGTGACCAATTCTCTTCTGTGTTTCCTTTCCCTTCTGTAATGCAAATAGCAGAGTCAGGAACCCATTTACAGCTAGGTAGACTGGAGCGTGACGGTACTGTGATTCAAACCTGGCACCTTTGCTGTGGGAGACCATTCTACCCACTCTGCCATTCTGTCAGTCGGAAGCTCGTAAAAGTATGTGTGTATATAAATATTTAAAGTGAATTTTGTTTGTTTATATGATCGAAAGTGCTAGAACCTCTCATTATCATGAAAATTGCAATATGAGAGCTAATCACTGCCATTCAAACAATATAACAATTACTTACTTACTTACTTAGTCGTTCCCCTTCTACCGTGAGGTGTAGAGGTTTGGAAGAGAGAGCGCCAGACTATCCTATCAGCTGTCTTCCTCCTGGCCTGGTTCCATTCTAGTCCTCGGTCCTTCAAAGATTGTCTAATGTTGTCCTCCCAGCGGACTCTGGGTCGTCCTCGGGGGTCTGGATCCTTGGCTTTGTGTTTCCCATGCTTGTCGTGGTATCCGATCTTCTCCCATTCTGCAGACATGGCCAAACCATCTTAATTGGGACTGTTCTACTTGGGTCTGCAGGGGGTAGGATTTAAGGCCTTGACGTATCGTCTGGTTGCGTACCATGTCTCTTCTTGTTACTTCAACCACCTTCCTCAGATACCTCATTTCTGAGGTTTGGATCTGGCTTTTATGGGTTGTAGTCATTGCCCATGACTCGTATCCATATGTCAAGACTGGGACATAGGTGGAGCGGTATACAGCCACCTTCGTTTTCTTACCAACCTCTCTCTTGCTGAGGAATCCTTGATTTATGGCCTGAAAAAGTCTCCCAGCTGCTGCTTTTCGAGTGGCCAACTCTTCTTTGATGCCTCCCTTTCGGTCTATAATAGCTCCGAGGTATTTAAAGTGGTCGACCTGCTCCAGGACCTGTTCTCCCAGCTTAATCTGATGTCTTCTTTCTTCTCGTGATATCACCATGGATTTTGTTTTAGAGCTGCTTATGACCATCCCTCTCTTCTCCAGCTCTTCCTTCCAGACTTGCAGGTTGGATTGGAGATGTGCCTCTGATTTAGCAATCAGGGCAACATCATCAGCAAATGCCAGCTCCGAAATATAGACCTGTCTCATCTTCCAGTACCCCACTGAATACTTTCTTATTCTCTCCTTACATGCCTTGATGACATCGTCCATAAGGAGTATGAAGAGGTAAGGTGATAGGATATCACCTTGTCTTACACCAGTGGTGGTCCTGAACTCTTCTGACTTATGGTTTGCTGTCCTCACATAATTTCTGCAAGACTTGTAGAAGCTCTGTATAGCATGAATCAGAGGTGCTGGAATATTCTTCCTTGCCAAACAGTCCCAAAGGTTGCTCCAGGGGACCCTGTCAAACGCCTTTTCCAGATCTATGAAACAAAGATGCATCACTCTTATACTCAAGGGCCTTTTCACTCAGCTGTCTGAGTGTGAAGATTAGGTCTTGAGTACTTCGGTTTGCACGGAATCCGCACTAGACCTCATCCAATTGTGGCTCAGCTAGGCGTCGGAGTCTCTGCTCTAGGATTCTAGAGTAGATTTTACCAGGGACACTGAGAAGGGATATGCCTCTATGGTTTCCACACTGTCGATTGTCACCCTTTTTGAAAATTGGTGTTATGATGGCAATCTCCCAATCCTTTGGTATGGTCTTGTTGTACCACGCTGCCTGTAAAACCCTTAAGAGTAATAGGTCGCAATATAACAATTATGGATGCATTATTCCATCACACCATATAGACTAGGGATGTATTAATGCACCACAACATATAGATAGGGATGTATTATTGCACTACAACATATAGATCATGATGTATTATTCCACCACAACATATAGATAGTGATGTATTATTCCACCACAACATATAGATAGTGATGTATTATTCCAACACAACATATAAATAGAGATATATTATTCTACCACAACATACAGATAGTGACGTATTATTCCACCACAACATATAGATAGTGATGTTCTAATCCACCACAACATATAGATAGTGATATATTATTCCACCACAACATATAGATAATGACATTCTATTCCACCACAACATATAGATAGTGATGTATTATTCCACCACAACATATAGATAGTGATGTATTATTCCACCACAACATATAGGTAGTGATGTATTATTCCACCACAACATATAGATAGTGATGTATTATTCCACCACAGCATATAGATAGTGATGTATTATACCATCACAACATATAGATAGTGATGTATTATTCCACCACAACATATAGATAGTGATGTATTATGCCACCACACATATACATAGGTATGTGTTATTCCACCTCAGTCATATACTTGTCATCTCCTAGGTATGTGTTATGCCACCTCAGTCATGTACATGTCATCTCATAGGTATGTGTTATTCCACCTCAGTCATACATGTCATCTCATCATCATCAGTTGCCATCTCCACAACGAAGGTTGGCTGTAATGGATCTCCAACGTCTTCTGTCTCTTGTCTTGGTGGTGCACTCTGATAGACTCTTTCCTGTCCATCTTTTGATGTTATCTTCCCACTTATAGCGCTGTCTTCCCCTTGCACGTTTGCCTTCAACTCTCCCTTCTGTTATGGTCTTCTGAAAGGTGTTATGCCTTTTTATGTGGCCAAAGTATTTTAGCTGCCGAACTTTGACCTCCCTCATTAGTTCTCTTTTCATACCTAGATTTTCTAGGACCTCCTTATTTGTTTTCATCTCTTTCCATGAGATACGCCCCATTCTTCTATATATCCACATTTCAAGAGCCTCAATTCTTTCTTCCAAATGCTTATTCATCGTCCATGTTTCTGCACCATACAGAAATGCAGAATATGTATAACACTTTATGATTCTCAGTTTTAATTTGTGAGATAACTGTTTGGATGTCAGTATATGTTTCATGTTGTTGAATGTAGCTTTGGCCATTCCTATTCTCTTCTTGATTTCTGTTTCACATCTGCCATCTTCTGTTATTATATGACCAAGATATACGTAGCTCTTGACTTGTTCCAGGATTTTCCCATTTACCTAAAATTAAAATCTTTAATGTGGGTTTATCGTCTGTTTTGCTAATTATCATAGTTTTTGTTTTCTCAATATTAATGTCGAGTCCATATTCATGACTTATACAGTTCACTTGCTTCACTAGTTCTTGTAACTCCTGTTTGCTTTCAGCTAACAACACAGTATCATCTGCATATCTAAGGTTGTTTATTGACCTTCCACTGATGTTCAGTCCTGGTATTTCCTGTATCTGTTTGAAAATTTTTTCAGTGTATAAATTAAATAGGCAGGGGGACAGCACACAACCTTGTCTGACACCTCTTTTTATGTCTATGTATGGTGAATAATTCCTCCCCGATCTTACTGTGGCAGTTTGCTCCCAATAAAGGTTACTGAGTATTCTTATATCCTTTCCATCAATACCTATGTCTTCGGGGCATTCAATTATTTTCTCATGATGGACTCTGTCAAAAGCCTTCTTATAGTCAATGAAGCACATATACATACTTTTTTGGACCTCTGTATATTTTTCTGCTAATATTCTTAGGCAAAATATTGCCTCTCTTGTTCCACTGTTCCGTCTAAAACCAAACTGTTCTTCTTGGATTTCGCTGTCTACTTTACTTTTTATTCTTTCCTGTATGATTTTGAGCAGTATCTTAATTGCATGACTCATCAGGCTGATTGTTCTGAAGTCTGAACATTCTGTTGCATTTGGTTTTTTGGGCAATGTTATGAAAACTGATGTCTTCATGTCGTGTGGTATATATCCTGTATTGTATATATCGTTGCATATTTCTGTGATTGTATCTATACCAAAGCTCTCCAGAGCTTCTATCATTTCAATTTTTATGTTATCCATGCCTGCTGATTTTCCTTTTTGTATCATATGAATGGCATTCTCTACTTCTGATCTGAGAATGTTTGGGCCTTCATTAGAATCTGGTGATGGTTTTTTACCTCTGTTGTCCTCGAATAGTTCTTTTACGTATTCTGCCCATCTGTTTGATATGTCTTTCTCATCAAGTAATATTACACCATTTTTGTTCTTGATACAGCTGCCTCCTTGTGCAAACCGCGACCGATTTGATAATTTCTTTATTTCTTCATGCATATCTCTTGTCATGTGCTTTGCTTCCAAGTCTTCTATTTCCTTGCATTTTGTTTCTATCCACCATTCTTTTGCTTCTCTACACATAGTACGTATGTCATTGTCTATTGTTTTATATTCTGGAGTGTTTTTTGCTTTCTTTCTTTCTGCCATTTTATTCAAGATGTCATCTGTCATCCAAATTTGATTTTTCTTAGACTCCTTTTTAGGTAAATTTGCATTTGCTGATTGTATGCTTGTTTTTAAGCATTCCCATTTTGCGGTTGCTTTTTCTTCTGGGTTTTCTCTTCTATACTGCTCCATGCTTTCTGTCAATAACTTGATATTTATTTTTGACATAGATTAAATATTTCTGTTTTATATCTGGTTGTTTCAGCGCTGATATTTCTATCTGGGGTTCCTCCTGTCTTCTGTTTCCTGCTCTTTTCAGCTTTATATTTACTTTGATGACGACTGGATTGTGATCTGAATTTATGTCAGCGCCAGGATGTGTCTTTGCACTTGTGACACTGCTCTTAAATCTATGTTTTATCATGATATAGTCGATTTGATTTCGTGTTAAATCTCCTGGGCTTTTCCATGTGTATAATTTCCTTGGGTGGTGTTCAAAAAAGGTGTTACATATGACCAGCTGGTTTTCTTCACAGAACTGGATAAGTCTGTCTCCTCTATCATTTCTTGTCCCTAATCCATACTGTCCTACTATTTTCTTGTATTTTCCTTTTCCTACTTTTGCATTCATATCACCCATTACTATCAACACATCTGTAGATTTGACTGGTTTAAGTGTTTGTTGTAGCTCTTCATAGTATTCTTCTATTTCTTCCTCGCTGTGATCTTTAGTTGGTGCATAAGTTTGTAAGATTGATATGTCGAATGGCTTTGCTCTCATCTTTAGTAACATCATTCTGTCATTGTGTGTCCAGTATCCACATACGTATTTTTCTAACTCCTTTATCAACATTCCTACCCCTCTTTCATGTTTTTCTCCTCCTGAGTGTATAAGCGTGTACTGGTCTCTTGTTATGTAGCCTGTATCCAAAAGTCTTGCCTCTGCAACTCCCAGTATATCGAGTTTCATGTCTGTTACCTCTAATATAAGATTGTCAAGCTTTCCTTCTCGGTTTAGAGTTCTAACATTCCATGTTCCTATTTTTAGGCTTCTCCTACTAGTTTTTAGGTGGTCTTTCTCAGAATGCTCCCTTTCAACAGAATTTAAGGAACACTCGTCATTATGTACTTACTCATTAGAGGAGTTGCCTCTTCCCTGTTAATTTGTACAGTAGATTCTTCCCCAGGGGACAGAGAGTTCTCTACATATCGGTTCTTATCTTGTTGTTGTGATCCCATTACGTTCTGTAGGAAGTACGTGGTAAGGCCCCAATCTCTTCCACGGTGGCTAGCCATTGTCTTTTTCTATGTCCGACATGCCTCTAGTGCGCCACACACTTTGCTGTTTCGCTTTGCGAGCCATTGATCTTCTCAGATTCCTCCGCCTCACTCACCGTCTCAGTCTTTGTGTACTAGGGATGGACATTCCCTTGAGTAAGATTGCTCCTACTCCACCCATGTAGTTTAGCCAGTCAGCCAAGACTGTTGCCCGGGATGTGGCCACCGCCATACACAAGCGGTATTCGAGGAGCCATACATGAGCTAGATAAAGAGAGGAGAACCAAATAGGATCCTGACTATCCTGAAAAGGACATGGCTGTCTCTCACCGTGAGGTACTATCCCTCTCTCTTTATCCTACATCCCAATAGGTATGTGTTATTCCACCTCAGTCATGTACATGTCATCTCATAGGTATGTGTTATTCCACCTCAGTCATGTACATGTCATCTCATTTCTTTCTCTTTAAGTACCATGTTTGTTGGCTTTGGTGATCATGTCTCTCCACAACTTCCTGTCTCTAGTACTGTTTATCATTTCTGAAGTTGACCACTTTCCATGCCATCATGTCTCTCCACAACTTCCTGTCTCTAGTACTGTTTATCATTTCTGAAGTTGACCACTTTCCATGCCATCATGTCAGATTGTCCAGGATCTTCTATCTTTGTCATCCTTTGTGTTTTTTTTTTTCTGTGTTTTCTCCCTTGCTGACTTCCATGTCACATACATTCAATAGCTTGTTCTCTCTACCTCAGTTAAAGTAACAGAAACAAGAACTATACAGGTAGTTCTCTGTTTATGCAAATTATTACATATGCCTATTATTATTTGGGGTCAAAGTAGCTAAGAGTTGAGGTTTCTGACTCTAATTCTAAAGGTACTGGGTTTACTCCAAGTATAGGGAATATAATTGATGGACATTTTTTTCAGAACCAGTGGTTCCTGATGATGTCATACTCCCCCCATCTCATGAGATCAGATACTTAGCCTTCGCACATAAGGGCAAAAAAACTAGGAGGTCTTGTGTGCACATTGCACATGTTAAAAATCCCTCAGAAGTTGAAAATCATAAAGAGTAGGCCACTACGGCCACTACCATGGCAAAATAAAATAAATTAGGAAACCTACCTGCTACAAAAATATTTGTAGAATGTGTGGTTCCTGTATATTGGGATCATCACTGGTGCTACATAGTTTGTGCACTATGCTGAGATTCTGCATGAATGATCTAAGGGAGCAGATTGGAGCACTGAGAGAGTTATCCATGTGCAATGAAGCTCGTCCTTCAAAAATGAAACCAAACATATGTGCATCAATTTTAGTCTTTTTTTTAAATTTATACCGCCAAACTTGAAGTTACATGACCCAATATTTAGACATTTGTACAGTATTTTATCTGCGTGCCAACAAGAGAGAATGTCAGGTGATGACAATTTGAATGTTTCATTGAGGGATTGTTGAAAGTAGGCATTTATTATTAAAGATGCAGTTTCGCCAATCATGATTGAGATCAAGAATGAATTCTGCAGCGATGCATGACCGGTGTGTGAAATAAACTGAGCCCAGAATTCTGTCATGTCTTTGAAGGCTTTAGCGTTGATAAAAGTATTATCACAGCTATTAAATGATGCTGTCAGAATGGCCTCAAGAGCTAGCTTAGATGGAGTTGATGAAAAGGAAATTGTAAATTTGAATGAATCTCAGAAAGTTGAACTGAGCAATGAAGAGTTGTTGGAGCACAGAAGACGATGCAGCCAGCAACAGCCATCAGGCCACCAACTTACAGTGAAACAATTAATGGAGGCCTTCCAACTTGTTGAATCCTGCTTTATGACCTTTAAAGAAGATGATCCTACCACAGACAGGAGATTTATGGTCATGTGGAAAATGACAGAATGTGCTGCTCCCTACCAAGAACTCATCTGTCAGCAGAGCTAGTGTAAGAGGAAGTTCAGTCTCTGGAGTGAGTATTTTTTCTAATCCAGCCTATCTATTACGACTATATTCTAATCAGATGAACTTTCTCTCCTTATATCAAATATAAGTTTCACTACACCCACGTGCACACACACAAATATGTGACGAATACGCACAGACGTGAAAACAGACTATGGATAACAGATATGGGTAGGGGTTTGACCAACACTTTAACTTAAGTTTTGTTACATTTATTATCATATAAACTGCTCACAACATCAAACACATATATATATCAATAGATCATAGTATAGACATGGGAAAAATAACCCATTAAAAAACGCCCTCCCCTTTTGTGAAGAAAGAAAGATACCCAAAAGAAGTTAATAAACCCAAAGGTCAAAGGTTAGCATTAGGGTATGGGATATTCAGTAAAGAAACAGAACAAGTTCCTAGTTAAGCGGTCCTGTAACTATTCAGTTCAGTGTGATAAAAAGAAAATAAAGTTAGTATAATGATTGTAACAAAGGAAAATATTTTTCTCTATCTCTGACTTTCACTCTGTCATTCCTGTGGCCACAAACATACTCGCTTACCCAGTACTTGGCGTACGTGTCTCTTGGAAAATAAAAACACTAACAATAGTATGACCTATCATGTCAGGTTGGTTGCCAAGTCTGGCCCCAGACTAGCCTTGGTACTTAATAATAATGTCAAGGTAATTGCCAGAATTGGTGCGTTAATTGTTTTCCTAGATGAGTCCTGTACCACCTCATATAGTGGTTGAAGTAAGGCGTATCCGGGACTGTCACAGTTATAGAAAGAAAAAAATAGTTCCTGTACTGTCTAACCTCTGGTTGTTGAGACAGCTGTTACGTTATGTACACTGGTAATGATAGTCCTATCGGCTTTTCTCTGAGTTGAGTTCCGGTATGAAAAAAACAGGAATTCCCCTGGGTATAATCCTATTGGGAAACTGTCTTGTCACAGGTCGAGTAAAATGTTTTATATATTTTGCCACAGCGGGCTGATAAAAATTGGATAGAAAAAAATCTGGTATTTTTGCAAGTCCAGGTTAATATTATGTTTATTGTTTATAGTTTGGCCTCTCTCGTGAATGAAGAAAGTGGACCACACCGGTCAAAATCAAAGACCCAATAATAACAATAATGTCACTGGTAGCCTATAAGACCGCTGGTTCGTTGGTTTTTGATCGAGCCTAAATTAGGAAGAAACAAAACAATTTAACCCAAAATGACAATACTATGTTATCACGCGGAGTGTGATCTCTGATCCTCTCCGTCCTCTAATTAACTTAAAAGGCACACAGTATCTTAGTCTAACTTATCGTGCTTCGCTTCAGCGGAGACTGTTTGGGTGTCAGGTATGTGCCTTTCCCCTCCCAGTAAACACTCAGTGCACAATATCAGGATTAATTTAATTAAGACTCCTTTAACACATATCGCTGGTCATTACTACGTTACATTGACGTCTATCGTTTTTAACACATGATATAAACGCTAGTCATTAAAACAATTTACACACAGAGAAATATAATGCGCTTATTACTCTGGCACTTTTAACATTATACTTAAGTCCGCGAAAAATGGTTGATGGATTTTACATCACTGAACAACTGGTAAGAGAATATCTGCGTGTTTTGCTATTTCACTTGGGAATAATAATAATAATAATAAATTCTTTAAGCACCAAACACGGCACATAAGGCAGAAACCAGTGCTCTCCAGGTTGTTCGTTGTGACGCCACTCTTCTTAACTCTTGCACATTATTTAGGCCTAACGTTCTTCCTTCTCTTATTATTGTTCTTCTGAGTGTTTCTTTTGGTCTTCCTTTTTTCCTCTTACCCTCAGGAATAGCAGTGAATAAAATGGTAAAACTTTTAACACATTTAATACTTAAGCACAACTAAAATATTACCACAATCAGAAATTTAAATCCCCACAGGACAATTTAACACATTTAGCGAATAAACTGGTTCCTAGTCTGTCGTGATTAGATTCTTCCAAAATTTCTGATAGACTGATATTTGACTCGGGAGAGACGGCAGCATATATACAAACTGAAAGATGTCAAAAGTCACACTTAGGGCATTTCAGGAGAAATCGCGAGCTTGGCTTCACAAGATAAAAGGATTCTACGGTTCCTCTGTTCGACGTTGCCAATCAACAACAAAGGCTTCTGATATCAGCGATTGTCTCCCTGTATGTACAACATCACAGGATTTGCTTCCCCTTGTAGAGAACTTCAAAGCTGTTTACCTTCCACGTGTTTTGGGCACATGCAATCTGCCAGTCATCGTAATATTGACTGCTCTGCTGGCGTGAGAACTTCTGTTAGACAAGCATTCTACGCTCACCTGAATAAGTGACAGTTTCGAACGTATGCAAACAAACTCGCAGCTCGTGAGAGCAGAAAAAAATAGGCGTAGCTAAATATGAGTCAAGACAGTTGATTTGCGTGGGTTTTTTTCGTAGCAGAAATTATACACGCTTGAGGAGGAAGCAAAGGTGTACGGAAAACAAGCAATATTTGCATATACATGTCACATTATTAAACGTATTTATTTTTATAATTATGCATGGCATTAGTAGAACGCATCTCCTTTACATTACATGTATTTGAATGAGAAAAAAATCATGTTCAATTTACGGGATGTCTAGAGTATCAGGAAAGCAAACATCAGGTAGACAAGGAACTACCTCTGTCTGAGGAGGCAAACATAATTGACCTTGTAACAAAAATTTCTTGAGTTTCCCATCCCATCAAAACCTCAAAGTTGTTAAATTCTTAATCATGTCCTTACTGCATTCCTCCTCACTTTCATATTTTACTTAACTGTACCAGCTCCCTGTTTTCCTGGGGTTTTGTTTCTTCTTTTTTCTTTGTTGGCCATGTTCATTTGATATTTAATAACTTCTTATCTCTACAATAATTAAGTAACAAAAACACGAATTATACCTGCAGAAAACAAACTCAACTGACTTTGTGGCACAAACTCCTTGAGTTTCACATCCCATCAAAACCTCAAAGTTGTCAAACTCTTAATTCTGGCCTTACTGCAATCCACCCCACTTTCTTTTTTGACCTAACACAACTTTTTACTGCACCATTTCTCTGTTTTATTTTTTTTTCTTTGTTGGCTATCAGTAAGTCTATACCGCTTAGCTCCCCAAGGAGCATAGGCCTTCAACAAACACATACTAAGTCCTCCTGTCTCGTGCCATCAGCTCAAGTTCTTTCCACATCTTCCTCATCATTTTCACTTCTGTCTCCAGGTCTCTTCCCCACGTGTTTTTGATCTAATACTGCCTCTCTTACGCTGAGGGTTTCAGAGCAGGTTTCCTCAATGTGCATCATATCTATCGCCAGCATCTTCTTTTCATACCTTGTTCCACTGGCAGTTATCTGGTTCTTGTCATCATTTCCACATTGGTGACTTTGTTATACCATTCCAATTTCTCCTATTCTAAGCAAGCGTACATTTATGAAAGTCTATAGCTCTTAGAGTCCCAGAATAAGAATCCTGTAATTCCCCATTTCTGCTGCCACCGGTGCAGGTTTTCTTTTGTTGTTTCAGAGAACAAAGAGTACAGGTGCCAATCCTGGAGATTATCCTAGAAGACAAAAGATTAATCAGTAACCAAGACTCCTTTCAGCTTTGTCTTGGCTGCTTCATGAGTTTCATTTCCAGAGGACCTGCTGTCATTGACAGCTGAATTGATTTATATTCTGTATTTGACCTGTCCATATTGTTTGTTGAAGTTTTTGTGGTAAAGATTTTTTACAGGATGTGGTAACCTACCCCATTCCCAACCTTGCTTAGTGTTGTGTCGTTTCTTCTAGAGGTAAAGACCTTCATTACGCGAATGTTTTCTCAATGAAAATATTTCAGAAAATGTTCTTAAGTTGAAACGAACTCCAACAAGTAGTGATCAACTGGTCACTGATAGGCAGCACGCAAGGCTGTGATGAATGTACATAGATTTTTATTGAACGTGACATATACGGCGTTGAACAAGACAGTCATAGTTACAGGTGCAAAAAAGTCATACATCACAATGTTGATCATCACTTTTCAAGGGATGAAGATTCTCTAACAATTAAGTCCTCTTATTCAAATGTCTAAGGATCCCTTCCTTTGCCATAGTATATGTATTGTAATAACGTCCGTTAACCTTCTCTCAAGGACGTATCTTATGACCAACGGATTCATACTCAATGAGTAATATTTCTTATCAGACTTGCCATGATTCCAGGCTTCCTTCCTACAATACTTAGGCAGCATATATATATAAATATCCAAATAAAGTCATCCACAACAACACGACCAGGTTAGAGTTCTGTGTTGACTAACCTCTCTATATCCATGCCATGACTTTGGCATTGACTAACATACGGCATATAAAACATGAGAAGCATATAATTCAATCAACTTTGTGTACTCGTAGGTATTCTTCCCTCTACGGTAATTCAAAAGGCTACCGACTCCGTCTGTCCATTCTAGAAAATAACATACAGTGATGGATTTCCCGCTAGATCAGAACTATGAGCGGCCTTACACTTTAATTTACTCAATAAACATTTAATGACATGGGGCGACACTTACTTGATCCTACTACTGTTGGCTTCAACATGAACCAGTAGAGATCATATAACATAATGGCTTCTTCCAAACTTGCCAGCAAAATTCCAAGGAAATATATATCGGACATAAACGTGGTCCGTACAGCCCCGACAAAACATGACGTCACAATCCCCAACTAGGTTACCCGTGCGTCCAAAGCAACTCACACTGCATTGTGCACGTCAGTGCGTGAATCAATCGAACGCTCAAATAATATAACTATATAAAACTGGTGCGTACATTTGGCAGGACCGAAGACTACCCCCTTAGGTAATAAATGTACGTAACAGCTCCCTTATCACCTCCCCTTAAAAAAAATTAATTCTATTAATTTTTTTTTTTGAACTAAGTACCCGAGAGAGGTGAGTCAAAACTACAACAAGATATATGAAATGCATAAAGTTATACTATATTAAGAAAAGAATATTAAAAGAAATCAATATAACTAAATGATAGTATGCATTAAAGCACACATCCACAATTGACCTACTTTGGAACGATGTGGTAATATTCGAAGTAAAAACAAGTTTGAAAATGAAAAATGAAAAAACCATTAAAAAAAAAAATGATAATAAAATTCAACTAAGTTTTCAAAAAAATTTGAAACATATGATTTCAAAAATGAAAATGAACAGCAACACTGATGATGATCAATGACAAGAGAATCAATAAAACAGAGAAATTGAAAATACAATGTGCAAAAATGAAACAATGCAAAATTAAACACATTAAGAATTAACACACTTAATGTTTTTCTAACACTAGTATGGTTGACTAGTGATCTAAAAGTGAGATATCATAACTAAGACCCGTGAATGTAGGTATTACCTGACAACTAAGAAAGTTAGTTTGTGTGTGATCCATAATCAATTAAATAGATTAAGTTGAATTAATCTAATTTATATATTCCTTAATTACTAACAAATAAACAGTTAACAATATATTCTAAGTAATTGCAATATCACTATCAATATGTCACTGTTCCGTTACAACTAGTTAGCAATCGACGAGATAATGTTCTCAATGTTCCATACACGATATAATATATTCTCTAACACGTTATGTAGTGTAATATGTTCCATAGGAATAACAAATGTATATTTGTCGCTCTTAACAATGTTGCCATATTAATAAAAGTTACTGTAGTACCAATGTTCCCGTTCTACCAAAACGCTAATATAGTATCAATAACAATGTACAAAGTTATTCATGTTATCGGTGAGGATGTTCCAACATATGGAAGTGGCTTAGTTTCGACAAGTTCGCTTGGGCATCTTGACAGACAGTCTGCGAACACATTCTGCACTCCAGGAATAGCTCGTATCTCAAAATGGAACGGTTGAAGCGCTATAGCGTAACGCGCTGACTTTGATGACTTAACGTTCCCTGTATTCAGTGCGGTAAGAGCTTTCTGGTCAGACTCCACCACAAAGTGTGATCCGAGGAGATAACGATCCAGTTTAGTGATTGCCCAGACAAGAGCAAGGAGCTCTTTATCCAGAACGGAATATTTCGTCTCGCTCGGCGTGAGCTTTCTGGATACGTACATAACCGGAAATAAGGTGCCGTTATATTCCTGCATCAAAACTGCAGCAATAGCGTAAGAACTTGCATCACTGCGGAGAATGAAGGTGAGATTTTTGTCAGGCAACCTCAAAAAAGGTGCATTTGAAAAAAATTGTTTTATATAGTCTAACGCCGTTTGGTGATCCTGCGACCACTTTATTACATTAGATGTGCCTTTCTTCAGTAGAGAAGAAAAAGGTGCAGTTATAGTAGACAAATGAGGGATGAATTTTGAATAGAACTGTATTAGTCCTAAAAGCGACCTAACTTGTTTTTTTGTCTTAGGTGCTGAGATGTTTAAAATTTTTAGAGACGTTACTGTCTTCTGTATACATGAAACCATGACCTATGCGGTGACCCAGAAATGAGATGTCATGAAAACCGACAAAAGCCTTTGAAGGTTTCGCTGTTAAGTTATAATCCCGTAAGGTAGAAAGTAAAGATTTTAAACCCTGAATATGTTCATCCCAAGAGTCACTGAAAAGACAGATGTCATCTATATAAGTAATGACATCGGGACGATGAGACAATATGCGGCGCATCATGCGTACAAAGGTAGCTGGCGCATTCATTAATCCGAATGGCATAAAATTCCATTGAAAAAGACCCCGTGGTGTCGAGAAAGCGGTGAATGGCTTTGCTTTAGGAGTGAGTGGCACTTGCCAATATCCCTTTGAAAGGTCAAATTTCGAAAAGAATGTAGCATGAGATAATCTCTCCAATAAGTCATCTAAAAGAGGTAATGGTTCCGCATCGAATTTTGTAACTTTGTTTAATTTCCTGTAATCTACGCAAAGACGTATATTGTTGTCTTTCTTCCTAATGATTACCATGGAAGAAGAATATGGTGATGAAGATGGTTCAATTATATTTAATTGGAGCATCTCATCCAATTCCTTATCAACCTTATCACGAAAGTGTAAAGGAATAGGATATGGGCGAACTCGAATAGGCGTATCGTCAGTCAGAATAATGTCATGTTGGATGACTGACGTATGACCTGGGATGTCAGTGAGAACATCCTCATACGAGTGTAGAATATTAGAGACTTGCTGACGTTGATCAGCCGAAAGAGTAGATGAGATTGTAACATCATTCCATTTCTCAGTGGAATGGAGTGGTACAACCGGTATTGGTAGTTGTACATCATCGAAAGAAGATTCCTCTTCTTGGATGACTGACAAACTAGAATAGTGTTGAATAGGAGGTGTAGGATCGTCAGTTGCCTGAAACACTGACTGTAGATAATCAGGACGTGAGTAATACTCCTTCAACATGTTAATGTGGAAGGTTTTATGTTTACCATTAACATCAACGATGTAGTCGACATCGGATATTCTTGAGATGATCCTGAAAGGACCTCTCCAGGTAATTAAAAGACGATTGTTATGCGTAGGTAGTAAGACAAAAGCTTCATCACCAGGTATGAGCTGGCGAAGACGTCTATACTTGTTTGCAAATAGACGAGCTTTTTCTTTGGCTTGTTCAGATGATGCAGTAGCTAGTCTACAAGCATCTATGATTCTCTTTCTCAGAGAGATCACATACTCATAAGAGGATTGAGTTTCCTCTTCAATATTCTCGTCAACCAATAAGTCGTGGATTAACGACATAGGACCGCGTGGTTGCATGCCAAAAACAAGCTGGAATGGAGAAAACCCCGTTGCTTGATTTTGTACTTCGCGATACGCAAAGAGACAAGCGGGTAGGACCCGATCCCAGTCTTGGGGATGGTCTTGAGTCATCTTACCCAACAACTGCTTGAGTGTCCTATTGAGACGCTCAATTAACCCATTTGACATCGGATGATAAATAGAACTAAGAGATCTGTCTATACCTAATGTCTTCATAACTTGAGACATGGATTCAGAAATGAACTGAACCCCATGATCCGACAAGATTTTCCGTGGAAAACCAATGCGTGAAAAGATTAACATCAATGCCTCTGCTACACTGGCAGATGAAGTGTTCTTGAGAGGGATGGCCTCAGGCCAACGAGTGCACATATCAATGCACGTAAGGATATGCGTATGCCCTCTAGCAGATGGAAGCATCGGACCAATAATGTCAATGGCCATTTTATCAAATGGTCTAATCGGGATGTCCGCAGCTTGAATAGGAGCCGCATGAAATGGACCCCGTACCTTAACTTCCTGACATATCAAACAGGACCGACAATAGAGAGTGATGTCCCTATGGACGCCTGGCCAGTAGAATGCCGAAAGCACTCTGGATTTGGTACGCGAAAAACCCATATGGCCCGCACATTGCGAGTCATGCGCATGTCGTAATATACGAGATCTCATAGAGGATGGGACTAAGATCTGATAACATAAGGATGAATCCTTTTCCCGTATTACTCTAACCAAAATCCCATTTTTAAGTATAAAGTCATGTCTAGATTTTGCAAGTTTGTTGCTTGTATTCTTTTTGTTAACATACTGAAAAATTTTTTTTAATGAATCATCATTCTTTTGCAATGTTGCAAACAACTCCCGTGAAATAGGAGCATCATCATCACAAGTGGTATGAACTGTAGGTTCAACAGGTGTATCATGCGACATATTGGTAGCTTGCGCTCTAGTCACTACTACATTTGCAGTTTGAATATGTCGCTCTTCCCATTCAGCTATTTGCTGTGGTGTACACTCTTTAATACCATGTATGCGACCAAGTATTAAATCACAAATTGGATTTGGAAGAAGACAAGCCTGGATCTGTCCTGAAAAAAATGGTGTATGAAGTGTTATAATGGCTGTGGGAAATGTTTCGACGGTGCCACCAAAAGTCACACACTTGACAACCCTGCCCGTGGCACAACTTGGGTTGATCAGCGAAGTCCGGACGCCCACAGTGCTACAACCTGAGTCAAATAGGAGAGAGCATGAAATGTTGTTGACAAATCCCTTGTTAAACTTAAGAGAGCCATGTCCCTGGTGTACTGACGCAGGAGTGGCCATGCAGACTGCAGGTAGACTAGGCAAAGTATGACCGCAACGCAGCGTCGTGATCGCCTTAGGCTGGAAAAGAGTCGAGCATTCTGGACAGTCTTTCACCTGGGTACAATCAAGAGAACAAGACATAGCATTGTGAGGTTCAGCTACTTTACCCTGTTCAATGTTAGCCTGTGTATCAATTAAAGAGACATTAGAATGTCTACCCGTATTACTTGACGATCTTTCTCTGCGACGCGATCGATTTTGATTATTTGCATTAAAATTGCCATAATTGTCTTTTCTACTAGAGTTAAAATTTGGATGAGTCCGATAGTTTGTATAATTAAAGTTATGCTGTTCTTTAAAATTTTTATTCCAAGAACCTTGTCTGTTTTGCGGACCCTGAGATTTTGATCTCCAGTTTTGTTTATTATAATGTCCTTGATTATTTTTAAAATTATTGTTACCAAAATCTTGCGATCTATGAGTTTGGTTCCAAGAAACATTAAATGGAGCAGATTGTTGAAATTGCTTCCCTTTGTAAAAGTTATCATTGTTAAAATTGTAATTATTTCCCTTATTGACATACCTATCAGCACTAAAAGAACGATTGCGTGAAAAATTGTTTTGTTGTGCTGCAAAAGCAACAGGCAATTCATTCTTAATCTGTGCGTTACTTAGATCCATGTTTGGGTGAGCAGTACAAAAATTTTTTGCATGTTCTTCTAAGTCTTTTATTGATAAAGGTTTCCGTTCTTGCAAAAATGCGAGAAATGTAGGATTTACAGACGATAGTACCTTATCGCGCATCAGTAAATCGAAGAGACCTTCATATGACTTTTCAATTTTGGATAATTCAATCCATCTTTCTAGTGTTAGTCGTATTTGTGACAGAAAATCATTGAAATTTCTGCTAGATTGAGGTAGTAATGTATGAAATCTTAAACGATATTCGTCTTCTGTCATTTGGAATTTTTGCAGAAGTGCTGCTCTAAGAGCATTATAGTCATTTTTCTCACCAATGCTGGTGGTATGATAAACTGCTAATGCATCCCCTGTAAGTAATCTGGATAAATATGTACAGTATAGCGCTTTATCCACGTTATAAGATCCACAAGTGGCCTCAAACCTATCTAGGAAGAATATTACGTCATCAGACGGGGGATTAAATTTTGGTAATTTAAGGTGAATTTCCTTAAAATAATCATGTCTGGATGGAGTTTGGCTTTCAAAAGTTCTCTGAGAATTAGATTCCTGAGTTAACCTAATTCTCTCATATTCTGACTCTGCTAATTTCAGTTCATGCTGTCGTTTTTTTTCATTCTCTTCCATCTCAAGCTGAAGTCGTTTTACATTTTGTTCAGCTATTAATCTCCTCTCTTCCATTTCTTTTTGTTTAACTTCCAATTCCTTTTGTTTATTTTCCATTTCAATCTTAAGTCTTTCTTCAGCCTCCCTTTGCTTCTGTTCTGCCTCTCGCTGAAATCGTTTATCTTCTAATTCAGCGGCCAATCTCATTTTTTTCTCCTCTTCCTCAGCTATAAATTTCCTCTTCTTTTCATCCTCCTCAGCAGTTAATCTCATTTTTTTTCTCATTTTCCTCAGATTCAATCCGTTTTTGATCTGCCTCAAATTGAAGTTTTTCTAGTCTTAAAGTTTCTAACTTTCTCTGTTCGGCTTCTATTTCTTGAGCTTTCCTATATTCTGCAAGTGCAAATGTTTTTGCTTCATCAGGAGCCATCTGAAGAGCTTTTGCTTGCTTAATGAAATAATCTAGTGAATACATTATGCTTTATAAGTAGTCACAATACTCTTGATTTATAAAAATGATAATTAATCAATATAAATTAATTAACCTTGTTACTATAACAAGTGTTCTTCGTTCCTGTCCTTAGAACGGTATAATGTTATCATATAATTATTAAATATGTTATTAATCAATAAATTTATGTAATCAAATGTCATGAAATGAACAACGAGAAAGACAATAGAAACATAACCGACAAGACATGATAAACTGGACGGGTGAACACAATCGTAGAAATCAAAAAAAAATAAAAATGTATAACTAAAATAGAATATCGTAAAAATATACGACGATAACTACGATCAGATAATTAACAGTACAATTGACAACACAGTGTAAAAACATAGGTTTTGTAAAAAACTGAACGACAGGAAAGGTGAGATGGACAATAATACAAACAAAATTCATCATAAAACTAAATATGAGTAAAATAAATACCAAAAACAACAATTAAACGTGACGAAACAGCTAAATACATACTATTATAAGAAGCAACTAGCGATCGGAACTTCGGCAAGGTTTCTAGCCTTGTACCGGAACTATCGCTCAATTGAAACTTACAAGTTGAGCCCTACAGAACGTCTGACGAAGAGCCCGAATTGGCTTCGAGATGGATCTCGTTCGTCAGATCAACCTCCCTACCTCCCACGACGGATATACAACATATAACATATAACATGGAATAAGTAAAGGTGGACATAACAATAAAAGGCACAGCTAAAAGTAATAAAATGTACAACGAAAGTACGTTATACTTATCTCGCGTGCAGGTAAAAAATCAATGTGCCTCGTCTCCGTGGATGTACGTCTACGGATAAAATACTTCGTTCTGCGTATCTAGATTACAGCTCGCACGCAATAATGATGAAGAGGTAATCCCCAGGATGTCAGTCACTGTGAAACTTAACGTGGAGGTTGATTGAAGACCTTGACCTTGGTAAACGTAAGTTGTTTCTGATTTCTCATCCCACTGGGTTCCAAGTTCGAGATGTTGGCGCCTTGAAAGTTCAAATCTTCTTTTCAATCGATACTTGGATTAAGTTCGTTCCTTGGAAATTAGTTATTTCCAGCCCACGCTGGCACACCATTTACTGTTGTGTCGTTTCTTCTAGAGGTAAAGACCTTCATTACGCGAATGTTTTCTCAATGAAAATATTTCAGAAAATGTTCTTAAGTTGAAACGAACTCCAACAAGTAGTGATCAACTGGTCACTGATAGGCAGCACGCAAGGCTGTGATGAATGTACATAGATTTTTATTGAACGTGACATATACGGCGTTGAACAAGACAGTCATAGTTACAGGTGCAAAAAAGTCATACATCACAATGTTGATCATCACTTTTCAAGGGATGAAGATTCTCTAACAATTAAGTCCTCTTATTCAAATGTCTAAGGATCCCTTCCTTTGCCATAGTATATGTATTGTAATAACGTCCGTTAACCTTCTCTCAAGGACGTATCTTATGACCAACGGATTCATACTCAATGAGTAATATTTCTTATCAGACTTGCCATGATTCCAGGCTTCCTTCCTACAATACTTAGGCAGCATATATATATAAATATCCAAATAAAGTCATCCACAACAACACGACCAGGTTAGAGTTCTGTGTTGACTAACCTCTCTATATCCATGCCATGACTTTGGCATTGACTAACATACGGCATATAAAACATGAGAAGCATATAATTCAATCAACTTTGTGTACTCGTAGGTATTCTTCCCTCTACGGTAATTCAAAAGGCTACCGACTCCGTCTGTCCATTCTAGAAAATAACATACAGTGATGGATTTCCCGCTAGATCAGAACTATGAGCGGCCTTACACTTTAATTTACTCAATAAACATTTAATGACATGGGGCGACACTTACTTGATCCTACTACTGTTGGCTTCAACATGAACCAGTAGAGATCATACAACATAATGGCTTCTTCCAAACTTGCCAGCAAAATTCCAAGGAAATATATATCGGACATAAACATGGTCCATACAGCCCCGACAAAACATGACGTCACAATCCCCAACTAGGTTACCCGTGTGTCCAAAGCAACTCACACTGCATTGTGCACGTCAGTGCGTGAATCAATCGAACGCTCAAATAATATAACTATATAAAACTGGTGCGTACATTTGGCAGGACCGAAGACTACCCCCTTAGGTAATAAATGTACGTAACACTTAGGCACTTTTTACAACATGCAAGGTAGGAAACACTATTACTATTTTTGTTTCCCTTCCAGGCCTCGGTAACACACGGGTGTATGTTCCTATATAGTATTTTCTCATTTTTTTTTATAAATTTAGGTACCGTATTATGTCAGTATTTTCACTTTGCTCATGATTCCTCTAATTATGTCTTCCCTGAAATAAAACCTCTCAAGTTCATCACCTCTTTCAGTCTTTTACCTGACCTATCTCTTACTGCTACCAACTTTGCCTTTGTGTCATTTTATGAAAACTAGATTCACCTGTCATCTTAACTTTATTCATAAGTGACATCAATACAAGATTTTACTCCACAGTTTTACTTTCCATTTTAACTCTACAGCCACCAAACTTCACTCTAGGAAATGGCTCTTCATAAAACACATTGAGATTAAATTTGGTTTTTAATGTATGCATGTTATCACTGTTAGCCACTCTTACCTCTTGTTTGACTTCAGAGTCCAACTATCCCAACTGCTTATAGTCTAACCTCCAGCAATTTCCTTTTTTACCTGTTTTATATTCCATCTACTTTACAAACAACTTTATCATTTTCTGTCCACCCAAAAGCAAGATACACTCTCATTTCCACCCCACTTCTACTGACATCCCTTCCTCTTTACATACCTGTCAATCTCTTGAGGGCAAAACATTTACACTGAATCAATAAAAACCTTGCAAAGACCTAAAAAATACTTTACATGAAAAGTGTATAATAAATTATACAAAAAAAAAAAAAAACATAGTTTGTACTATTTACTTCATCATTGTATTCAACCATACGGGTTCCTGTGAAGATTTACATTTTGCATGTCTTATTTTATAGTAAGTCATATTTTCACTGACTTTATACTTTGTTACGTTAAAAGAAAAATAATAATAGTATTGTATTCAATGTCTTGAGATAACATGACAAAGATTTTTAAGCATTCTGTGTTCTATGCTGGTGGTGGTTGATACGAGGTATCTGGGTAATGTTGGCCTACTTTAATTTGGTACGCATTAACACAGTAATGTGCTTTGCACTTAAAGCCATTGTATTGACCGCGATTTTATAGGGTTGTCTCGGGATAGAAATGACGTGGTAGGTTGGTATGCTGGGAATGGCAACGCTCTTCCTACACCCTTCATATTCTGAATTCCATCCTAGCCGGACATGACTTTTCAAGGCTCCCGTTAATGATAGTGATTGTGTAGTAGTTCTTCTATTATAAGGCAACAGGGTCTGCCGCCTTGTTTATGGATACAATATCGTCTCATTCTATTGATGAATCATCTTCGGTTCAAGAAGATTTGCAGGGAGTGTATCATTAATAAGTATCCAAATTATTATATCGCCAAACCTATGGCTGTTCATTACCGGATTACCGACATACGGAATCGCGAGTAAATAGCCAGACATTTTGACGACTGATGAATTAAATATAGGAGACGATCTTGGACTGCATGAATTGTATGTATATTTGATTGATGCCATATATTGTGGAACTTGCTCTAGTAATAAAAATGTATCTATGTGGACTCTTACCACCTATGGAGTTATCAACTTACTATAGTTGAAGTTGGTCTATTTACCCAACATTCGCAACTTACATCTATTAGCACGATTGCTCAAGGAAAAATAAGTCTATAGTAAAGAGAAAGAAATACAGGCAGAAATAATAATATGAAGCTATCTTTTACTCCTACAACAAATCTCGACGCACCACACCTTCAACAAAAGAACCCTGTTACAAAAGGAACCTTTAACAGTGGTGATGAATTAATGTGTGTGCCTAGACAATTAAAACAAGTCCAGAAGTGTCACCCTTCTTTCTCTTTCTTCCTTAATGGTATGGGGACTCTATATAACACCGCACACTACCATGATATATTAAAGGTGTATGTTTTTTAATCTTTCTGTGTCAATTATTATTATAATTTTTTTAAATAACTGTTAATGCAAAGTATTCTGTGAAGGCATGATAAAGATAGAGCATTCTGGGATAGCATGATAAAGATGAATGGAAAATTATTAAAACCTTTCCCAAAACCCTTTTCACATTGAGCAGTTTAAGAGACTTCTGCCACAGAAGAGGGAAAAAAACAGTATTTTGCCTGCATTTGGATTTTGTAAGGGATATTGGCTTTCAAAGCTGCTTTTGTTTTCTTTTTATTAATTATGTTTTTCTTGTTTACAACACAACCTGACATGAAAATCTGAGACGTTGAAATCAATGATGTCATAAACAAAAATCAAAAATATTTTCCAGAACTAACATAACACAAATTGTCTAAAAATTTTACGTTGTATTTCCACTCATGACATTCAGCATAATGTGCAGCATTCAATAGAGGCAAAGTAAATCTGTGCTGACCTTGATGTAAACACATGTTTGAAATAATTGTGCTCATAATGAAGAAAATTAAATGTTTATTTTGCTTATGGATATTCAAGATTTAGAATGAAATCTGATGCTGCCAAAATGTCTGATTATTCTCACTTTTAAATTGTGACTAAGCCATATGTCTTACTAAAATTTTATAGAGCTACACAATTTAGGACATCTGATAACTGATTGCTTATCTTCCACTAGTTATTTATTTCTATCTAAATCCCATATAATTTCAGATGTGCCTTACCAAGCCCAGAGCATCAACACTGGAACAACAGGAAGTAATGTAGCGGTGCATTCCATTATTTGTCAAGATAGATCAGCAGACATTGGTGAGACCCAGAATGATGTCAAGATCATAGTTCGAAGTCAAAGTGGGTCAGATGTCATCAGGAAGAACAGTGATGAACTTGACAGGGTTGATATGAGCTGTGGGTGTGTAAACAATATACAAAGTAAGGAAATACAGAACCCTTATGAACATGATGTTTGTGGTGTAATGCAAAAACATTTTTCTACTCTGAAAAAACTAAATAGAATACATACTGGAGAGAAACTTTACAAGTGTGATGTTTGTGGTGTAGGGTTAACACGACATAGAAGTCTTAATAGTCACAAAAGAATACATACTGGAGAGAAGCCTTACAAGTGTGATGTTTTTGGTGTAGGTTTTACAGATGGTTCTAATCTGAAAGCACACAAAAGAATACACACCGGAGAGAAGCCTTACAAGTGTGATGTTTGTGGTGTAGGGTTTGCACGATGTAGAAGTCTTGAAAGAATACATAATGGGGAGAAGGCTTACAAGTGTGATGTTTGTGGAGTAGGGTTTACACTGTCTTCTTGTCTGAAAGCACATAAAAGAACACATACAGAAGAGAAGCCCTATAAGTGTGATATTTGTGGGGTAGGATTTACACAGTCTTATAATCTGAAAAAACACAACAGAATACATACTGGAGAGAAGCCTTACAAGTGTGATGTTTGTGGTAAAGGGTTTACACTGTCTTCTGGTCTGAAAGCACACAAAGTAAAACATACTGGAGAGAAGTCTTACATGTGTGATGTTTGTGGAGTAGGTTTAAACGAAATGGTAATCTTAATGAACACAAAAGAATACATACTGGAGAGAAGCCTTACAAGTGTGATGTTTGTGGAGTAGGGTTTACACAATGTAATGCTCTTAATAATCATAAAAGAATACATACTGGAGAGAGGCCATACAAGTGTGATGTTTGTGGAGTAGGGTTTACACTGTCTTTTAATCTGAAAAAACACAACAGAATACATACTGGAGAGAAGTCTTACAAGTGTGATGTTTGTGGTAAAGGGTTTACACAGTCTTCTCATCTGAAAGTACATAAAAGAACACATACAGGAGAGAAGACTTACAAGTGTGATATTTGTGGGGTAGGATTTACATTGTCTTTTAATCTGAAAAGACACAATAGAATACATACTGGAGAGAAGCCTTACAAGTGTGATATTTGTGGTAAAGGGTTTACACAGTCTTCTCATCTGAAAGCACACAAAGTAAAACATACTGGAGAGAAGTCTTACATTTGTGATGTTTGTGGAGTAGGGTTTAAACAAAATGGTAATCTTAATGAACACAAAATAATACATACTGGAGAGAAGCCTTACAAGTGTGATGTTTGTGTAGTAGGGTTTACAAATAGTTCTAAACTGAAAGAACACAAAAGAATACATACTGGTTAAAAGCCTTACAAGTGTGATGTTTGTGGAATAGGGTCTGCACGTCGTAGTGATCTGAAAACCCACAAAAGAATTCATACTGGAGAGAAGCCTTACAAGTGTGGTGTTTGTGGAGTAGGGTTTACACAATGTAATGATCTTAATAAACATAAAAGAATACATACTGGAGAGAGGCCATACAAGTGTGATGTTTGTGGAGTAGGGTTTACACAATGTAATGATCTTAATAAACATAAAAGAATACATACTGGAGAGAGGCCATACAAGTGTGATGTTTGTGGAGTAGGGTTTACACAATGTAATGATCTTAATAAACATAAAAGAATACATACTGGAGAGAGGCCATACAAGTGTGATGTTAGTGGAGTATGGTTTACATATAGTTCTAAACTGAAAGAACACAAAAGAATACATACTGGTGAAAAACCTTACAAGTGTGATGTTTGTGGAATAGGGTCTGCATGTCATAGTGATCTGAAAGCCCACAAAAGAATTCATACTGGAGAGAAGCCTTACAAGTGTGATGTTTGTGGTGCAGGGTTTATACAGTGTAGCAGACTAAATAAACACAAGAGAAAACATACTGGAGAGAGCCTTACAAGTATGAATTTTATGGCATAGTATAATATGAGTATGGTGATCTAAAAACACAACAAAGAATACATACAATAGAGAAATCTTGCATGTGTGTTTTATGTGGTATGCCCATGTTCTTATCTGAAAAGACACCTTAATATACATACAAGAGAGAAGCCTTTCAAGTGTGATATTTATGGATTAGGGTTTACACAGATTGCTATTATGAAAAGACAAAGTAAAATACATACTGAAGAGAGACCTTTCAAGTGTGATGGTTTTGATGTTATTGTTAATCAGAATCGACCTCACTGCACTCTGGGCAAACCCATAGGAGCTCAGTCTCCCTCGGCAAATGTCGAAGAGTATGAATGCTAACTGTACCTGTAGCACGCTGGTTGTACATACGATGGATGCATCCTCTCTCATGTCCATCTCTGCTAGTCCCACGTTTGAACAGTCTCAGCCTCGTTGATTCAGCCATTGCAGTGTCATTGTCTAGCAGGCAATCATTAATTGCCCTTAGTATCTCTCCCTTATCCATGTCCAGTGTTCCCACTATGGGTGCTTTCAAGACCAGTCTGTCAGCTCTCTCATTGCCACGTACTGCTGCGTGACTGTTGAGGACTGACTCATAGTTTTGCCAGCATCTCCGTTTGGTTTTATTTGAGATGGTCGCACTATGAAGCATTGCCTCTGGTAAGACACATAACGTGATGCGTACGTTACTTGCTGACGTGTTAGATGGTTACGCAGAGTCGACATGTGGCCTTATGGCATAAAGCAGTGTTCTTGGATTATGTGTGGTTAGCCCACTAAAATATATAAATGTAGGCTTGAATAGCCAATGGTAAATGTAAGGCGTAAGGACGTTTGAGTCCAGAATATTTGGTATGCGTTTTATCGGTGAATAACGCATAGACTAATTAATATAATACAGAGTGTGTAGATTAATGTTAACAGGTTCAAGTATGGCAGACTATGATGGCGTGAGCAGCCAAATTAAATATGAGAAACTAGCCAGAGATTATATAAATAATAAGGCTCCTAAGAGAGAAGCTAAAGGTATGGTAACCTATTGAAATACGTTCATTCAATGCGTAATTATTCTAAAGAAGCTAACAGTGCTAGATATTATAACTCTGAAGAGTTAATGTACTAAAGTAACGGTTAACGTGACCGTGTGGAGGTCAAACAGTTGAGGCTAATGTACAGTGTGTTCGCTACTGCCTATGTGATATATGAACTTTATGTTTTCGTCATCAATTATTATACGATGTTGTATGCATGGATAATAGAAGCAAAAGTCGTCATTCAGGCATTCCTGTCAATTGCTTGTGAGTTACAGAAGTTTGTGCTGCATACTTAAGCACTTCTGTTCTTCATTCAAGAGTTCTGATCGACCATGTTGGGTTGATTACACACACACACACGCACGCACACACGCACGCACACACACACACACACACACACACACACACACGCGAAACGTAGACGACAGGCTAATGGGCAAAAATATAATGAGAAATAATATGATTGAATATCCGTAATCCAATATTACTGCAGAAACCCACAGTTACGGCAATACACTAACTTTACTGCAGTAAACCGACAGTCCAGTCAGAGGAGAAAGTCAAAGCAAGAGTAATATGCCCACATAGAAAATAAAGCCTGTAACAGTGACCAGGGCAGTAGATCCACACCAGTTCTTGAAGACTTGAGGATTCTATTGATATTTTTCATTCCTGTTACAACGTAGGATGCACATGTCTATGTTTATTTCGCATTGCTGTCATTGGCGGATTCAAGGCGGTGGTGTTGTCCCTAGGGACTTTGAAAAACGTTATTACATATCTACTGCTCCAGCATCTTCCCCCCCCCCCCCCCCCCCCCCCCCCCCCCCCCCCCCCCCCCCCCCAGTTGGGACTTCGGACGACGGATGGATTAAAACATGTCTGGTACTGGAAAATGGCAAGTACCCTAAAAGTTATGAACGTAGTTTGCAAGTAATTTACGTGGCGGCACAATGAAAGGCTGTCGTGCAGGTAGGTTTGAGAGTTATTTATGGTCCCGTCTGAGTAGAGTAGATGGTGATAAGTACGTGAGAAATAGATTTCACAGGTGAATAGTTTAAGGAGAAGATCTGTCTCAGGAATGAGTAGTTTTTCTAGTCCAGCCTATCTATACGACTATAATTTAGTACAAGACAATCTTTCCCTCGTCGTATATGTAAATATAAGTTTAACCACACACAGCTATGTGATGACAAGACACACAAACATGAAAAACTATGGTTGATTGCGTATGGGTCTGACCAACACACACAAAGTTAAGTTTCTTTTGTTGTTTACTATCATTAAACTTGACAACACCAAATATCTAAAGACAAATCAAATAAAATCAGATTTACATACATAGGAAATAACAGAACAAATGTGCCCTCCACTTATTGAGAAAAGAACCCAACAAGTTAATACCCCAAAGGTCAAAGGTTAGCACTATGTTAAAGAATAGACAGTGAAGAAACAAGTTCTTACTAAATGCTACCCAGTAAAGTAAACAATTTTAAGCAAAATCAAGGATGATACAATTTCTGTAACACAGAAAAATATTCACTCTCTCTGTTATACAGTGGCAACATTAACCAATCAGTAAATGAAGAAAAAGGCCGCTGGACTCCCTTTGATCAGGTCTGCTAAGAATTAAAAAAACATTATGGAAAAATGCTACTATTCTATATAGCTATATATATACACACGGACAGGGACAAGACGATCTCTTATCCACTCCGTCAGTCCTAATTTAAAGTTAAAAGGCACACGACTTCCTTTACGTCTATACGATCAGCTTTTCACCTATGCTGCAATTTCAGGTCGGATGAAGGTATGCAACCCTCCCTGTCCCCTTTGTGCGCACATTAACAATCCGCATACAATGTCAATTATTATTCAATTATCCATATGCGCACTTACATAAATATTAATATTATTAATAGCTATTACATTGTCTGCGTCTGTTGATCATCGTATGGTATTAAATAATAGTCACTTACTATAAATATACAAAATGAAATATAACATGAATTCTATTCTGTCACTATCAGTCGCGCCTAGCATATAATTCAGTCAACTAAAACCGTCTCTTCTTGTGTGAGAAAGCGGGTGATGAAATTAACATTAAACTGAACCTCTGGTATAAAATAACTACTCATTATTATTTCACTGGTTTTAACAGCTAGACTCTAAGTGAATTATAACGGTAAAAGCTTTAACACTTAAGCACTAATTTCTATTACCAGAAAATCCTCATGAAAAGATCCCCATGAATGCTATTAACACATTTAGCGAAATGGTTCTAGCTACTGTGTGCTTAGACTATTCCAAAAATTCTGAGTGACGACTGATAGCTGGTTTAGGAAGAGTCAGTTTATATATCATCATAGTTGCTCTGGTATATAGATGATGCTACTTTTCACACTCTAGTGTAAGCAGAGAACCAGAAACATGAGTCCCCCAGATAAAAGTTTATGGTCAGCTTTTCTCTGGCGTTCGACCGCCATCAAAACTTAAATTCATGTAACCGGTTTCTCTTAGATTTTGCCCGTATCTGAAGATCAAATAACTCGGGGTTTCCCTCTGTGTACGAACATCAAAGAGTACTTGGGGAAAGATTTTTACCCGTGCATTTACTTCAAGGGTCCGGTGTTATTCACGCGCGGCCTGTCAGGTATCCGATGATTGACAGATCAGCTCGCGTGAGAAACTTGGGTAAACAAACCTGATTCGCTCCCTGTTGTGACTGGCAGGTCACAAAAGTATGAAAACGCTTCGCCAATCCCAAAAGTAGTCACATAAAAAAAAAAAAAACGTTATTTTGTTTTTTATTTGTCTAAAAATATGTGTAAATAAGGAATGGGGGAGGGGAGGATGGCTTATCATTCTGATGTATCACACCTCCCTTGGACAATTCCTAGATGCGCCAGTGATTGCTGTACGAATGTTGTAAAAAATGGGAAGCACCAATAAAATCATCGAAAACCCATCGTGAGTTGAATGTCGAAATAACATCAGTGTACAGCGATGTTCTGATAAATAATAAACTGCCAGCAGGTGATAACAGAAGCGAAGACGAACATACTATGTCGATCATGTGTAGTCTAAACTGCAATCTCTAGGACCATCAACGGTCACATCCTCATCTCTTTCATGTCTGTCTCCAGTTCTCTTCTCCGTGTGTTCTTTGGTCTCCTTGTACCTTATCTTACCCTGGGGACTCCCTAACAAGGACTGTCTTGTAACGCTTTCATCAGGTTTCCTCAATGTGTGTCTTATCTATCGCCAGAGTCTTCTTTTCATTTGGCTCTGGTCTGGTTCTTGTCGTACGTTCCATCATTAGCGATCTTATCATACCACTTCAATCCTTCTGTTCTACGCAAGCATCAATCTGCAGTTTTTAGGTTTGTTGTCTTTTTGTTCTCTATATTTCAGAACCTGAAGGTTCGGATTTTTGTGTGTTGGACTTGATTTCCTAGTGCAGTAAAAGCTCATTTAGCCTTTTGTATTTTTATTTTGATATCAGTGCCTGACCTTCCAACGTTGTCTATATCTGTGTAGTCGCCGGATAATCAATGTAGGCTATTTAATAAGATCTTATTTGAAACTAGTGTAAAAGCCCGTCATAAGACGGGAATTAAATTCAAAAGCACAAATACCTAACGGCAATTTTACTTATTCAAAAGTATTTTTAAAAAAAAAACCACTTTGCATCACCACAGTACACGAACTACGTGGCAGCAGCGAGAATCTCAATGTATGTATACGGGATCACACATTCTATAAATATTTTTGTGCACACCGTCATTTGCGCATTCTTCTTTGGTAAGTGTTACTATTTTCGGGAGAGTACATATAAGGGAAAAAATACAATTAATGTCTAACTTTCAATCAAAGTTGCATCCCTTAGCATTACGCACTGACAGAAAAAGCTGGGATTTTATATATAGGATATTCTGGATAACCCTGAGTGTCTTACAATCTCCTTGTGTTCTATTGGGTAGTCCCATGCCCGGGGGTCTCTGTGAAGACACGAAGAAAGAATATGACCACTACTCCCTCATGCATGTCGTAAAGGGCAACTAACACGAGGTTGTGCCATGGGACTGGCAACCTTGTCATGTAAAACATAGTTGCAGAAGCCACATCTACAAGAGCCCAGCGGTTTGGGTGCAGGCTTCATGCAAGGATGCTCCATAAGGATCCCATAAAAATGAATGAATGAAACATTGAAAAATTCAGGGTTTTTTTTTAATTCAAATTTTAAAACACGACAATACAAAATAAATATAGGAAAAATGTCTCATTGGTTATGAAAAAATCATGAAGCTGATTCGTGGGTATGGTTTAATTAAAAAAAAAAAAAATGATGATGTGGATACATGCTAAATGACGAAAGTTTCAGAAACAGGGTTGGAAGAAAAGGGAGATGTTAATACTGGAACACTGTTGCAACTTTTTGTTTGTTGTTGTTTTTCCCCCTCCGCACAATTAATAGCCAGACCTAAATCTAAATCCAAACTCTATTATTGTTTTATCACAGCTTCCGGACAGTCGCAGCATGTGTTGGCAATACTGCAAGATGTGAAATCTAATTAGCGCAAGTTAGAAGCCCACCAAATTGAGTCGACGTCAAATCTAATTTGTGCAGACTATAGACTCGCAAACCAAAGTTCCCCTGGCTACTCTCATTAGCTACATAAAGGTCGCTCTTCCATCTTCTAGCAAGATGACGTTACCAGCATACCCTTACTCACATTTAGGGAGAAGATTTTGGGAATGTGAAATGAAATGCACTGCTTTCCTTTTCTCCATTACTGTTGACCATAAACCTAAGCGTCACTACGAGAAATCATGTCTAACACAAACAAAAGAATCTTCAACTCAAATGTCAATTCAGTTTTGTTGTATGGTTCTGAAATATGGAAAAAAACAACCAAAAAAGCTACATATTTTCATAAATGGGCGCTTGCATAAAATAGAAGGATTGAAATGGTATAACAAGGTCACTAGTATGAAACTGATGACAAGAACCAGACAAGTGCCAGTGGTGCAAAAGATTAGAAGAAGACGCTGGCGATAGACAGGGCACACACGGAGGAACCTTTTCGTAGCATTACAATGCAGCCCTTTTTCTTGAATTCTCAGGGTAAACGAGGTAGAAGGAGATCAACGAACACATGGAGAAGAGAACTAGAGACAGAAATGATAATTGTGATGAAATGGAAAGAACTTGAGCTGATGGCGCACAACAGGACTTGTTATGCGTTCGTTGAAAGCCAATGCTCATTTGGAAGCCAAAGGGTTTTGATTGATTGATTGATTGATTCGGTGTCACGACGAGATCCGGTGATTAGGATGATGGCTGAGCTTTTGGCATGTGCATGGAACATCCGGTTCAACCTCATCCAATACCATAACTTCCGTCGTAAGTACGTCGGTCGGTTGGTCACATCATGCACGCTTTCATTTGCACATTTTTCTATTTTCGAGAGAGTACATTAACTTTCAACCACAGCTAAGGGGTGCAACTGTGGTTGAAAGTTATACAATAATTGTATTGTTCCCCTTATATGTACTCTCTTGAAAATAGAAAAGTTCGCATATGACAGTGTGCATGAACAGTTTGACTATGGAAAGAAGCTAACAACACAATTGATAAACAGTACACTGGAGACAGGAAGGTGCTGAGATGCAGAATAAATCAACAGACAATCAGCATTTTGCCTGCATTTTGATTTTGTAAGGGATATTGGCTTTCAAAGCTGCTTTTGTTTTCTTTTGATTATTTATGTTTTTTCTTGTTTACAACACATCCTGACATGAAAATCTGAGTCGTTGACATCAATGATATCATAAACAAAAATAAAAAATATTTTCCAAAACTAACATAACACAAATTGTCTAAAATTTTATGTTGTATTTCCATTCATGACATTCAGCACAATGTGCAACATTAAATAGAGGCAAAGTAAATCTGTGCTGACCTTGATGTAAACATATGTTTGAAATAATTGTGCTCATAATGAAGAAAATTAAATGTTTATTTTGCTGATGAATACTCAAGATATAGAATGAAATCTGATGCTTCCAAAATGTCTGATTATTCTCACTTTTAAATTGTGACTAAGCCATATGTCTTACTAAAATTTTATAGAGCTACACAATTTAGGACATCTGATAACTGATTGCTTATCTTCCACTAGTTATTTATTTCTATCTAAATCCCATATAATTTCAGATGTGCCTTACCAAGCCCAGAGCATCAACACTGGAACAACAGGAAGTAATGTAGCGGTGCATTCCATTATTTGTCAAGATAGATCAGCAGACACTGGTGAGACCCAGAATGATGTCAAGATCATAGTTCGAAGTCAAAGTGAGTCAGATGTCATCAGGAAGAACAGTGATGAACTTGACAGGGTTGATATGAGCTGTGGGTGTGTAAACAATATACAAAGTAAGGAAATACAGAACCCTTATGAACATGATGTTTGTGGTGTAATGCAAAAACATTTTTCTACTCTGAAAAAACTAAATAGAATACATACTGGAGAGAAACTTTACAAGTGTGATGTTTGTGGTGTAGGGTTAACACGACGTAGAAGTCTTAGTAGTCACAAAAGAATACATACTGGAGAGAAGCCTTACGTGTGTGATGTTTGTGGTATAGGTTTTACAGATGGTTCTAATCTGAAAGCACACAAAAGAATACACACTGGAGAGAAGCCTTACAAGTGTGATGTTTGTGGTGTAAGGTTTGCACGATGTAGAAGTCTTGATGGACACAAAAGAATACATAATGGGGAGAAGGCTTACAAGTGTGATGTTTGTGGAGTAGGGTTTACACAGTCTTCTTGTCTGAAAACACATAAAAGAACACATACAGGAGAGAAGCCCTACAAGTGTTATTTTTTTTTTTTTTTTTTTTTTTTTTTTTTTTTTTTTTTTTGCGTACGCCCGCTAATACTCGAGGCGAAATCTCAGGTTATTACTATGTCTAACCTGACATTGATTTTACGTGAGTATCCCTTTTTACTTGTACAGAGACAGGTGTCCCTCGCCATTCAGGCAAATACTCTCCGATTTCGGAGGTACCCATTGCAGCTGGGTCGGCTCAGGAGCCGCCAATCCCTGGTCGACAACACTCCTTCAAATGTCTTCGCCAGGTCTCGAGTTAATCCAGTCCAATTCCCGGTCGACGAAAAATCCTCAAATGCCGTCGCCCGGGTTTGATCCTGAATCACCCGGTCGCCAGAGCGGTGTTGTAACCACTACGCTAGCGCGGCTCCTACAAGTGTGATATTTGTGGGGTAGGATTTACACAGTCTTTTAATCTGAAAAAACACAACAGAATACATACTGGAGAGAAGCCTTACAAGTGTGATGTTTGTGGTAAAGGGTTTACACTGTCTTCTGGTCTGAAAGCACACAAAGTAAAACATACTGCAGAGAAGTCTTACATGTGTGATGTTTGTGGAGTAGGGTTTAAACGAAATGGTAATCTTAATGAACACAAAAGAATACATACTGGAGAGAAGCCTTACAAGTGTGATGTTTGTGGAGTAGGGTTTACACAATGTAATGATCTTAATAAACATAAAAGAATACATACTGGAGAGAGGCCATACAAGTGTGATGTTTGTGGAGTAGGGTTTACAGATAGTTCTAAACTGAAAGAACACAAAAGAATACATACTGGTGAAAAGCCTTACAAGTGCGATGTTTGTGGAAGAGGGTCTGCACGTCGTAGTGATCTGAAAGCCCACAAAAGAATTCATACTGGAGAGAAGCCTTACAAGTGTGATGTTTGTGGAGTAGGGTTTACACAATGTAATGATCTTAATAAACATAAAAGAATACATACTGGAGAGAGGCCATACAAATGTGATGTTTGTGGAGTAGGGTTTACAGATAGTTCTAAACTGAAAGAACACAAAAGAATACATACTGGTGAAAAGCCTTACAAGTGCGATGTTTGTGGAATAGGGTCTACATGTCGTAGTGATCTGAAAGCCCACAAAAGAATTCATACAGGAGAGAAGCCTTACAAGTGTGATGTTTGTGGTGCAGGGTTTATACAGTGTAGCAGACTAAATAAACACAAGAGAAAACATACTGTAGAGAGCCTTACAAGTATGAATTTTGTGGCGTAGTATAATATGAGTATGGTGATCTAAAAACACAACAAAGAATACATACAATAGAGAAATCTTACATGTGTGTTTTATGAGGTGTGCGTGTGTTCTTATCTGAAAAGACACCTTAATATACATACAAGAGAGAAGCCTTTCAAGTGTGATATTTATGGAGTAGGGTTTACACAGTTTGCTATTGTGAAAAGACAAAGTAAAATACATACTGAAGAGAGACCTTTCAAGTGTGATGTTTTTGATGTTATTGTTAATCAGAATCGACCTCACTGCACTCTGGGCAAACCCATAGGTGCTCAGTCTCCCTCAGCAAATGTCGAAGAGTATGAATGCTTATTGTACCTGTAGCACGTTGGTTGTACATACAATGGATCATCCTCTCTCATGTCCATCTCTGCTAGTCCCACGTTTGAACAGTCTCAGCCTCGTTGATTCAGCCATTGCAGTGTCATTATCTAGCATGCGATCATTAATTGTCCTTAGTATCTCTCCCTTATCCATGTCCAGTGTTCCCACTATGGGTGCTTTCAAGACCAGTCTGTCAGCTCTCTCATTGCCACGTACTGCTGCGTGACCAGGACGGTAGATCCACACCAGTTCTTGAAGACTTGAGGATTCTATTAATATTTTTCATTCCTGTTACAACGTAGGATGCAGATGTCTATGTTTATTTCATATTGCTGTCATTGGCGGATCCAAGGCAGTGGCGATGGGGCGATCAGCCTTCCCTTGGGAATTTGAAAAACATTATTACATATCTACCGCTCCAGTATCTCTCTCTTCTCTTCTCCTCCCCCCCCCCCCCCCCCCCCCCCCCCCCCCCCCCCCCCTCCCCAGTTGGGACTTAAATGTAAGTAATCGTTAGGTCAGACAACGGGTGGATTAAAATATGTCTGGTACTGGAAAATGGCAAGTATCCTAAAAGTTACGAACGTAGTTTGCAAGTAATTGTATGTGGCGGCACATTGAAAGGCAATAAATGGAACCGCCGTACAACAATGAAACAACAGACGGACGACACAAGGAGACTTCACTCGAGCTGCAAAAACAGAGGATTGTGTGATAATGGACCTATGTCCCAGTCTTGACATATTGATGCGAGTCATAGGCAATGACTACAACCCACAAAAGCCAGATCCAAACCTCAGAAATGAGGTATCTGAGGAAGGTGGTTGAAGTAACGAGAAGAGACATGGTCCGCAACCAGACGATACGTCAAGGCCTAAAATGCCACCCCCTGTATACACAAGTAGAACAGTCCCAACTAAGATGGTTTGGCCATGTCTGCAGAATGGGAGAAGATCGGCTACCACGACAAGCATGGGAAACAAAGAGCCAGGGATCCAGACCCCCAGGATGACCCAGTCCGCTGGGAGGACGACATTAGACTATCTTTGAAGGACCGAGGACTAGAATGGAACCAGGCCAGGAGGAAGACAGCCTGGCGCTCTCTCTTCCAAACCTCTACACCTCACAGTAGAAGGGGAACGACTAAGTAAGTAAGTGTGACAATGGGCGGATAATTTCTGTATCTGACGGCCAATCCCAAATTAAAAAAAGTTATGCTATAATATAAAATATGCACACATTTTTATCAAATTTAGTCTCTTTGTAGTATCTTACTTTGTATAATTATGTTATAAATAGTTGTATTTTTAAAAAATACAAATAAATATTTTTGAGTTAATGTATATTAAAACTATTAAGTAGTCACATTTAAAAAAAAACGTTATTTTGTTTTTTATTTGTCTAAAAATACCTGTAAATAAGGAATGGGGAAGGGGGGGGGGCTTATCATTCTGATGTATCACCCCTCCCTTGGACAATTCCTAGATGCGCCAGTGATTGCTGTACGAATGTTGTAAAGATAGAAAGCACCAATAAAATCATCGAAAACCCATCGGGAGTTGAATGTCGAAATAACATCAGGGTACAGTGATGTTCTGATAAATAATAAACTGCCAGCAGGTGATAACAGAAGCGAAGACGAACATACTATGTCAATCATGTGTAGTCTAAACTGCAATCTCTAGGACCATCAATGGTCACATCCTCATCTCTTTCATGTCTGTCTCCAGTTCTCTTCTCCGTGTGTTCTTTGGTCTCCTTGTACCTTATCTTACCCTGGGGACTCCCTAACAAGGACTGTCTTGTAACGCTTTCATGAGGTTTCCTCAATGTGTGTCTTATCTATCGCCAGAGTCTTCTTTTCATTTGGCTCTGGTCTGGTTCTTGTCGTAAGCTCCATCATTAGTGATCTTATCATACCACTTCAATTCTTCTGTTCTACGTTGTGGTGGATTTGATGTTAACTGGTAAAATGTGAATTTCCTGCAGATGGGAGGTCAAGCTGTGAAGGCCCCTGAGTCTAATAGATAATAGGGTTTGTGGTCTCAGGGAACCTTGCTGCTACCACCCTACGACCTCAACCTGTGACGTATTTTATCCTAAGTATAGTAATGGTGTATGTCTGTTATCTGGCTAGTGTCTAGGGTAATGTGAAATGTGCTGTAATAAAATGACAACAAATACACCTAAGAACTCTATGATAAGTAATTAACAACACCCAGGGGAGCCGCGCTAGCGTAGTGGTTACAACACCGCTCTGGCGACCGGGTGATACAGGATCAAACCCGGGCGACGGCATTTGAGGATTTTTCGTCAACCGGAATTTGTACTGGATTAACTCGAGACCTGGCGAAGACATTTGAAGGAGTGTCGTCGACCAGGGACTGGCGGCTCCTGAGCCGACCCAGCTGCAATGGGTACCTCCGAAATCGGAGAGTATTTGCCTGAATGGCGAGGGACACTTGTCTCTGTACAAGAAATAAAGGGATACTCACGTAAAATCAATGTCAGGTTAGACATAAATAATAACCTGAGATTTCGCCTCGAGTATTAGCGGGCGTACGAAAAAAAAAAAAAAAAAAAAAAAAAAAAAAAACAACACCCAGAGTTAAGTTTAAAATGTGAAATCTTTTTTACAATTTATTGTTCCAGTATCACAATTTTGTGTATACTGGCATATTGAAACTCAAAATGATAATTCAAAGTATTTAAATAAAATTGATTCAATTTATAACTGAGTATATTATTTTTCACAACTTTAATTAAATATGTCAATCTGGAACAGTGTCAATTTACTCTTGCTCCTATGAATGGGTAATGATTGAATGAACGTCTGTCTTCATCATAATCTAATACACATTTAGGAAATGAGAGTAGTTGAGTTTGATATATCAAGTGCCCGGAGACGATTTCTTAACTTAGTATCCTCTGGTATACAGGATGAATTATGTTCACATCACCAGCTTCCACTGCCAAGTCAGGATTCTGCTCTTGAAATATAACAAGGAGGCACATAGTCGATACTGCCTCAAGTCTTTAGATGCAGAAATATATACAGGTATAGGTTGACCTGGGCTCAATTGGAGTCATAGATGAAACCCGCATCAGAGAAATATTAACACTAATAAGTTTGATTTGTGATAAATATGGTCAAATCCAGATCACTTGCTGGTGCAGATCAGCAAAACAAGATCGTACTAATATCTTGTCTTCACACAACTTTAGTGTAATACAAATTTTTCTCAAGTGGCGACTTGCACTACCTTCAAACCAGTTTTATTCCTCCGTTAGTATATTAGACTCCAGCCAATCAGGGACTGTTAGGCTTCTAGCGTCCTTTTTTTTCAAAACTGAACTCAATTTTCAAATCTTGGACTACCCTACCCTTTCCCAATATCTGTCAAGCTGAGAAAGATGTAGTCTGTTAGTCCATCTGTCTTCTGTCAATATCTCTTTTATTTATTGAGTGGTTCAAATTCTGATAAATAATTATTGATCCCGTTGCTGTCTGTCACACAGTGCTTATATTTTTATACATTTATTCATTATATTTACTATTATCGTTTTTCTTCTTCAATTCTTCAAATAACATATTTTCCTATCTACGGTAAGATACATTAACACTTTACTCTTCTATTACCCAATTAATGTCATTGTATTCGTCACTGTCTTTTATTTTAGCATATAAGAAAATTATCTAAGTTTTTCTTTTATCTAACCTTCTATGCCCCGCTTGGGTGCCAATTTCAAATTATGTAAACAACAAAATCGAGACACTACCAACTATGCTCCTTTTCTCCCCCGTTCCATACTGTATTTTCAAAATTTTCCACGTTAATCGTAATTTTTTTTCTTTAACTGTCGTTCTCATTTAAAACGAAACAACGCTTTTGTAGTACGTCACAAAATTGCGACCACGCGTTGGCCGTATGTTACAATATCGCTACTTTTTAGCCCGAAATACGAGTGTGTGTGTGTTTTTGGCTGTGTCGCGTCCAACAGCGTGGATATATACATTGAACTGAGTGTCGAGCGAAGGGAGTCTGCAAAACTTGCGACATCGTTTTTCCAACATGCTACGACATTGGCATGCACTATCGTTTTCGGTTCGCGAGGCCAGAAAAAAACCAAACGCGTGTCAAATTGTAGCATTTACTCTCTCACTTTTATGCCTTCGCGTATTCCTTCCCCGTTTTCTTCTTACACTCTTGCTCTGAATGCTAAGCCTTGTTTTTCTCAAAACTGTTACGGTAGTGTCTCAATGACGAGGTATAAAATCTAGTACTATTTGCAGGCGTAGGAGACAACGTTTCACGCAACTTCCTTATTTTATCCCTATATTCTTTTATCTCTATTGTTTTGAATTTATAAAAGGTGGGCTATTTGAACTGTTGTCCATACAGATGTCACTTTACGACATACGCAAGCATCAATCTGCAGTTTTTAGGTTTGTTGTCTTTTTGTTCTCTATATTTCAGAACCGGAAGGTTCGGATTTTTATGTGTTGGACTTGATTTCCCAGTGCAGTAAAAGCTCATTTAGCCTTTTGTATTCTTATTTTGATATCATTGCCTGACCTTCCAACGTTGTCTATATCTGTGTAGTCGCCGGATAATCAATGTAGGCTATTTAATAAGATCTTATTTGAAACTAGTGTAAAAGCCCGTCATAAGACGGGAATTAAATTCAAAAGCACCGATACCTAACGGCAATTTTACTTATTCAAAAGTATTTAAAACACCCACTGTGCATCAGCACAGGACACGAACTACGTTGTAATTTTAAAATGTAATTTTGTTTTAAATGCAATAGGACAATCTGTGAAAAAATTACACGTACAAGAAAAAATATACACAAAGTGCACTTTGAAAACCCTTACTATAAAAAAGAAAACAGCACATATAAAGTAGTTTCTTTCTAACATTTTTAAAAATTATTTTTGTCTGAAAATCATTCACTAGTATACTGCACTCATGATTCAATCTCCATAACAAAAAACTAGTACAGTAAAACTAAATAAAAATATGAATAAAGTACCAGTCACCTCAGTGTGAAACTTGAGCTTGCTTGTTGTTACACAGCTTGTCAAATCTTGGCACCAATTGAGATACAGCTACTCTCATTTCCTTCTCCACACCAAGTCTTGATCAGAACTTGGTTTTTATGACAGCCCCTTCTGAAAACCCAGCCTCACAGAGATAAGAGGTTGCAAAAGGAATTAATATCTTCAGTGCTCTCTTGCTCAAGCTTGGGAACTCCTGTTTTACTGAATACCAAAATTTTGGCAATGCCATGGATGGAAACTTCGCTTGTAGTGAAGAGTCTGATGAAAGTTCTATCAGTTCTTCCTCTTCTGCAGTACTGAAGTCCGAAGGAGCATCACTACTGGAGGGATTTTGAACCCACTGAAACCTGTCACAGTTTTCAGGAAAGTATTTTTCAAAATGAACGCCGAGTTGAGATAAGTGTCCTTAAATTATAGAAACAATATCTGCACTAAAATCTATTTCATTTTTGTTCTTTCATTTAACTCAGCTTTCTAGAGAAATATTCTCTTGGTTTGCCCACGTCATTCTTATGAACACTTTCTAAATGGCGCTTCAACTTGCTAGGCATCATACATTCGACAGAGAGAACTTTGAAACACAAAACACACTGTGGACGCTCTTCATTGTTCCCAAGAGTGCACGTGAAACCAAAATCTAAGAAACCTTCGTCGTATTTTCTATACTTACGTTTCCTTTCCTCATTACCACTTTCCTTGTCATCCTCAACAAGTTCTCGCTTTTTACTAACACTTGCCAAATTAAAAAACTTTCCATAGTTTATATCAAACTCACAACACAATCAAAAACGTTTGAAAACAGAAAATCACCGTGTTACCTACTATTGTCGCGCGAGGAAAAAGCGCGGAAAGTTGATAGGCAGGTCGGGGGAGCGGAACTTCAAAGGCTGGCCAACATCAAAAGAAATTTCTCCGGGGTCATGCAGGTTGACAAACACCAAAAATGAAATTTCCCACGGCTCTGTGTTTTCTTTACAGCTAAATACGAAAAAAATCCACGGCGCCCCTGACCGACAGTCATGGCACCCCAGGGCGCCGCGGCGCACAAGTTAAAAACCGCTGCCTTAGCGTTACGCACTGACAGAAAAAGCTGGGATTTTATATATAGGATATTCTGGATAACCCTGAGTGTCTTACAATCTTCTTGTGTTCTATTGTGTAGTCCCATGCCCGGGGGTCTCTGTGAAGACACGAAGAAAGAATATGACCACTACTCCCTCATGCATGTCGTAAAGGGCAACTAACACGAGGTTGTGCCATGGGACTGGCAACCTTGTCATGTAAAACAGATTGTTGCAGAAGCCACATCTACAAGAGCCCAGCGGTTTGGGTGCAGGCTTCATGCAAGGATGCTTACCGGAATATTAGTTTTATGCTCCATAAGGATCCCATAAAAATGAATGAATGAAACATTGAAAATGAATGAAAATACAAAATAAATATAGGAAAAATGTCTCATTGGTTATGAAAAAATCATGAAGCTGATTCGTGGGTATGGTTTAATAAAAAAAAAAAAAAAAAAAATGATGATGTGGATACATGCTAAATGACGAAAGTTTGGGAAACAGGATTGGAAGAAAAGGGAGATGTTAATACTGGAACACTGTTGCAACTTTTTGTTTGTTTGTTGTTTTTTTCGTACAATTAATAGCCAGACCTAAATCCAAACCCTATTATTGTTTTATCACAGCTTGCTTCCGGGCAGTAGCAGCGTGTGTTGGCAATACTGCAAGATGTGAAATCTAATTAGAGCAAGTTAGAAGCCCACCAAATTGCTCGACGTCGAATCTAATTAGTGCAGACTATAGACTCGCAGATCAAAGTTCCCCTGGCTACTCTCATTAGCTACATAAAGGTCGCTCTTCCATCTTCTAGCAAGATGACGTTACCAGCATACCCTTGTGGTGAAGTGGGATGTTATAAATATTTATATGGGACTTAGTGTACTGACTGAGATCAGCTGTGAAGGTATCTATATCTATTAAGAGTAGTGTATTATAGATAACCTTACTTGCTACCACATATCTATATATCTCAGTCAGAATTATTCTGGAATAGTGTGATGACTACGTTATGTGTCTAGGGTATGTGTATGATGAAGTGTAAGTCACAACAACAGACAGATAAACAATTTAATTTAATCCACTACTCTTGACAACACTGTGACACTCACATACATATAACACTCTATGAGAATATCTTAAGGAGTCACTGATAACTTTTCAAATAACAATATGTATTCATGGTTATCATAAAGGTATATGTGTCCTGATTCAAATACAAAGGAACCAGGAATCACAATCAATTTTAATTACAAGTATATGTACAGACTTTATCAATATGAATATTGTAGTGACATATATTATTAAAATATCCTATGTGTGTCAGTTGTGTAGTGGTAATATGAGGTAATACTGGTTTTGTTTTGTTCAAGCTCTGTTGGTATTTGTCATCATGACTTCAATAGTTTGTCTTTTGGGACTAGTATTGGAGATGTTTTCAGTTCCTGATATTAAGACAATTAAATTCCCCTCTGAATGTTATTTTTACAAAGTCCTTTCAAGATGAGGGGACATAATGTTGAGCTCAGCTGGCCAAATCAGCTTATCTTGAGTGATGGCGGCAGGAAAGGACTCCTCTGCTCGAATTCTCCTCTGGGCTCTGGAGACACCTCACTGATAGCTAAAAAGACCAAGGAGTATGCTGTCCGACTCTGGATTCAGCAAAGCTCTGACCAGGTGCTGCTCAGTACCATCAAGACCACGGTCCCTGTAAACAAGAAGGATGTACCTTCTACTTCATAACTAATTGATACTCTAGTTCTACACGGAGCACAATACAACACAAACATTGAGTTCAGAGCGTTAGGCCAACTGTCAGCTTCATCTGAAATACTTTATACCAGTATTTACCTCCTTAATGGTTACCACGCCTCTGCACTTCCAGCATTATTTCTGTCTAATCAATCATCCAGGTGTCAGTGTACTATTTGGCCATTCCATGCCGTTTTACTTCCCTCCGACACCCTCTGTTCAGGCTGGAGCATTATAGGCTTTATCTCTTGTTTGCCACTGAACTACACATATATATACAGGCATAAATTAACAATTTACATTCAATTTTCATTAAAAGATACTGAATGGTTCAAGCTTACCACAATTTCATGGAAATAAACACAGATACGTTGATTAGCAATGAATTCTGGCACAATTACTGGCACAAATTCCCATCTGCTTATGTTCCAGGCTTTTATTTTAGCAAAAATGTGAGCTGGCTTCAACGCACTGTCGCTTTATCAAGCTTATTTGCACTAGTGGTCTCGAACTAACGCTCCTAAGTGAGTATATCAGCGAGTCTAGCCAATGAGGCCACGTTTCGACAAGTGTTTGAAAAAATGTTACCTTTCTACGTCTCCCTAACAACCAAGATAGTATTTATAGCCCGACCAATCGTGGTTAGTTTTTCATTTGTTGCGCTCCAATCAATTTGGAGTTTACATGGTAGGCTATTTATGTAACGTAAGGTTTTTTTTCAAACACGTTATAAAAAATTTTATGAGCAGAAATGATTTTGTGTTGTCAGGCATCCCCACTATTTTATTTTGGTTATAATTTATTAATTCCTGGACTATTTGCGTAACGTTTTACATATTCTTTGTCAGCAAGCACTAAGGAACCCAAATATCCAAATTTAAAAGAGCTACGTGGCTGCGTTCAAAATATGTATTTTCTACCTCCTGTTTCGAAGATGTGCTGTCTGGGAAGGGTAGTGTATTTTATCACTGTCCGTCTGAAAAAAAAATTAGTGCATGTAGTCTTACACGCGTGATGGCAGCATTTGTGTATCGCGCGACGCGTGTTGCCTGCGTTCCTGATTTTCAGCCCTCCCTCTCTCTTTATCCTTTAGTCCATCTGTTCGTTCGTTTTGGTAACGCAGTGTAGAAAAAGACATGAATGGAATTTAAAATTTAGGTCAACTTGCATATTTCAAGGTTTTTCTTAGAAAGGCAGCACATTTTATTGTGTGTTTGGGAAACGCGTGTATGTTGCAGAAGGCCTATATTTAACGTGGAAACGTTACAATTTGCAGACGAAGCATAAAACAAAGGGGATTTCGAGTACTGTCATTGTGACAGCACTGTTCTTTACCATTCTTCTTCCTTTATTTATTATATGTATTTATTAGGCTTCATATTTACCTAATAATTTATATATGTGGATTAGAATATTCCACGACACCTCCCCTCTTAAAACAGACATTATATGTCAGTCCTTTATTCTATATACACATAGAGAAATTTATTATTAGTTCTGGGGTTTACGGTGATTCTCATCACACGGATGGCGGCTTAAAAAATCCGCTCCCAAATTGGTTTTTCCAGATATATACTCAATGCTAAAATTATATGGAGCCAAAAGTAAAGACCATCGGAGTAACCTGGAGTTCTCATGCCTAGCCTGTGCTAGAAACGATAACGGTTTGTGGTCTGTTTGCAACTTAAATGCCTTCCCATATAGATAAATATTGAATTTCTTTATCGCCCATATTACTGCAAGACATTCTTTTTCGCTAGTTGAGTAGTTGATTTCAGCTTTATTCAACTTTCTGCTAGCATATGCCACTGGGCTTAATTCCCCATCCAATGCATCAGATTTCTGTAGTAGAGTTGCACCTAACCCAATATTACTTGCATCCGTCCTTACTATGAATTCTTGACTTAAGTCAGGTAATTTCAAAATGGGTTTACTTGTGAGCTTTTCCTTCAATTCTTGGTAAGTCATTTCACATTGTGGTGTCCATGTAATGCGATCTGGATGTCCTTTACGTGTCAATTCAGTTAACGGTGCACATATGGAATTAAAGTTTTTGATATACTTCTGGTAGAAACCACATAATGAGACAAAGGATCTCACGTCCTTCTTGGTTTGTGGTCTCGGGGCGTTCTGTAGTTTCTCTAAATTCTTTGGGTCAGGGGTCATGTTTCCCTGATAAACTGTGTGTCCCAAAAATTCCAATTCTTTACATCCAACGCAACATTTAGTTGGTCGGGCTGTTAAATTTGCCTCCCTAAGTCGATTAAACAGCATGTTCAGAGAGTCAATGTGTTCCTCAAATGTTTCTGTTGCTATAAGGATATCATCCATAAAATTTGTTATACAGGGATTATTCAGAGGATCCAATAATTTTCTCATCATTCTAGAGAAGACACTAGGCGCATTCTTCAATCCAAATGGCAATCTATTAAACTCATAGTGTCCTTCTGAGGTACTAAAAGCTAGGTATGGTCTAACCTCAGGCTTTACTGGAATCTGATAGTATCCTTTACTCAGATCCACTTTTGAGAAATATTTAGCTTTATTTAGTCTGGCAAACAGCTGATTTGTATCCGGCAATGGATCCACCTGTCCTTCTGTAATAGCATTCAGTCTCCTGTAATCTATACAGAGTCTATGTTCTCCAGAGGGCTTCCTTAAGAGTACAACACCGGAACTATACGAAGACTCACTGTGCGAAATAATTCCTTCCTTCAACAGATAGTCTATCTCTTCCTTCAAAGCTTTCTCCTTAGCAAACGGAATCGAATATGGTTTCATACAGACAGGTGTGGAGTCTATTAGTTTCATATCATATTCCAATAGGTTTGTATGCCCTGGTCGGTCTGTTAACACCTCTGCATGATTATTTAGAACCTGTTGCACTCTCTCTTTCTGAGTTTTCGTTAAATGTGTACTGATTTTCACCTGTGCTGCTGTCTCACAGGGGTGTAATGGATATTCAAATGATGAAAGTGGTTCCTTTTTCATCTCCATGGCGATGGACAAGGTCAACAAGTGTGTCTCTTCCTGATGTTCTCTTTCCAAATATTTCTTCAGGAGATTCACATGATAGATTTTTTCTTTCCCCTTCTTATCTATCTTATAATTTGTTCTAGATACCTTCTCTAAAACTGTATATGGACCCTGCCATCCAATTTGTAACTTATTCTGACTCCCGGGCAAAAGAAGCAGTACTTTCTCTCCCACAGCCAAATTTCTGTCTTTCGCCTTCCTGTTATAATAGGCAGCATGTTTCTTCCTGGCTTGTTTCAAATTTTCATTGGCAAGTTTCCAGCCAGTTTTTAACCGAGTGGTCAGCTCATTCACATATTGGTATGAAGATGTAATGTTTTCCTCTGCCTTTTCATCAGTCCACGTTCTTAACATAGCTACATGTGGACCTTTAATTGTGTGGACCTATTTGTCCATGCACCGGTATGGTCTCTTCCACTCGAAGCTTTATAGTGATGATTTTTCCTCCCAGAATTATCATTCACAAAACGACCGCTACCAATTTTTCTTTTGGGGCTTTCTCCCCACTTAAAATTCTTGATGAGAGATTTCCTCCCTACATCCTCTTCCTCCAGTTTGTTTAAGTCCGATTGAGGGATTTTCGGCTTATCCTGGGGTAAGACATCTTTTTGCACTCTCCGCATAGTGGCCATTGTAAAACAGTTAAGTGAAGCTTGTCCGTGAAAAGGGGCTTCCCATTCCATTTGGTCCACTTTATCAAATCTATTTTTCTTTTTATTATCAGGCCTAATTTTGCCTCGGGGCGTGTCCAGGTCCTGATCCATGTTCCCACTTGTGGGTGTTCCCTCATGTGCTATGCTACACCTTTCTACAAAATTCTCAATGTCACATCTTGCTTTGGGCCAATAATAATTGTGAGCCACCTTTTGAATGATGGTACCTATCTTCTCATGGTCCCCATCTGGTTTCACATGTAGGCTCCTTATTAAGTCTGCCCTATATCTTTTTAGAAGAACCAGCTGTCCGTGACCTTTGGATCTAGCTCCAGTCTTCCTATACATCAACTTGTTTTTCATGTAAAAATCTCCCTTGCCTGGAGTTGTATGACAAGTTGACAATTTTCTGAAACAAGGCTTGAGTGTTTTATCCCCAGCCTGTGCCTTCCTCATCTCTTCTGGAGTGGTATCTAACATAATATCCTCCTCCTGTCTTGAGGTCGACCTGACCTGAAGGGTTGCCATATACACAGGTTTCCTTCTGCAACGGTCAGTGTCATGATTGTCCATCTGACAATTCTTACACCACCTTTTTCCTTGGTTGAAAGATTTTCTTTCATTATATTTCCTTTCATCGAATTGTGGGAATTTATTTTTATTTTCATACCGTGGCCTATCAAATTGGTGCTTACCTTTATTTTGATCCTTAGGATCAAATTTATTAAAGTTCTGTGGTGCCCTAAAGTTATCCACTTGTTTCTTTTTATTACCTGTTACCTCTGCTTGAGCTGCTTGATACCTTTCAGCAACATTTAGCAACTCATCCAGCCTCTCTGCACCTTGTTCCATGAGAAACTTTCTCAGGTCTGGAGCCATGGACTCTCTTAGTTGCTCTATAAGGACCATTTCCTTAAGATCTTGGGTTTTCCCCAGAGAAGTCCATTTGTCCAAGTATGTCTCTATTCGTGCAGAGAACTGGTGATAGGTTTCACCTGACAGTAGTTTAGCATTCCTAAATTTTTTCCTATAAAATTCTGCATTCTTTTCATACCTTAACAAAAGAGCCTGCTTTAGCATGTCATAATTTTCCTGATCACCTCTGCTCATTTTTGCAAAAACCTCATAAGCTGCCCCACGAAGTCCCTGAGATAACTTTAAGCTCCACCTTTCTCTCTCTAACCCATACGTGGTAGCTAATAGTTCATACCTATTTAGGTAGCTCTCTATATCATCGTCTTTCTCAACAAAATGATCTAAATGAAAATTCATAGCTGAGGTTGAGGCTCCTTGGCTAGCAGTGGCATCAGAGGCAAAGGGACTGGCACCATTTTCAGGAGCATGGCCCTGAAACTCAAACTCCCTTAGTCGTAACTCATGTTCCCTTTGTAATCTCTTCTCCTCCTTTTCTGCTTCCCTTTCTGCAGCCTGTCTTCTTTCCTCGGCTTCCCTTTCTGCAGCTAATCTTTTGTCTTCTCTTTCTGCTTCCAATTTCTTAGCCTCTTTGTCAGCCTCAATCTGCAACCTCTTAGTCTCAGCCTCAGCTTGCAACCTCTTAGTCTCAGCCTCAGCCTCAAATTGCAACCTCTTAGTCTCAGCCTCTAACTTTCTTTCGGCCTCTTTTTCTAATCTTCTTTCTTCGCGTTCAATAAATTTGTCACATTCCGTAGTGACATAGGCAACCATAACTTGCCCATCTAATCCTAACTCTTTTGCAGTCTGTACAGCAGCAGATCGAAACTTGGCCAGGTCCGCCATTGTCTATCAGGTAAATTTCTACAATGTCTAACCAACAATTCAAATTCTAAATATATATAATGGACAACACAGGCACCGTGAGCTCAACCTTATTTAATTCCACCCAAGGATACCTTTTAATTCTTATATTCCCTGAAGTGAATTACCCCCAATATTTTTAATAGGGAAAGATTCAAAATCCCAAGAGCGAGACCCCAATATATGTGGTGAAGTGGGATGTTATAAATATTTATATGGGACTTAGTGTACTGACTGAGATCAGCTGTGAAGGTATCTATATCTATTAAGAGTAGTGTATTATAGATAACCTTACTTGCTACCACATATCTATATATCTCAGTCAGAATTATTCTGGAATAGTGTGATGACTACGTTATGTGTCTAGGGTATGTGTATGATGAAGTGTAAGTCACAACAACAGACAGATAAACAATTTAATTTAATCCACTACTCTTGACAACACTGTGACACTCACATACATATAACACTCTATGAGAATATCTTAAGGAGTCACTGATAACTTTTCAAATAACAATATGTATTCATGGTTATCATAAAGGTATATGTGTCCTGATTCAAATACAAAGGAACCAGGAATCACAATCAATTTTAATTACAAGTATATGTACAGACTTTATCAATATGAATATTGTAGTGACATATATTATTACAAATATCCTATGTGTGTCAGTTGTGTAGTGGTAATATGAGGTAATACTGGTTTTGTTTTGTTCAAGCTCTGTTGGTATTTGTCATCATGACTTCAATAGTTTGTCTTTTGGGACTAGTATTGGAGATGTTTTCAGTTCCTGATATTAAGACAATTAAATTCCCCTCTGAATGTTATTTTTACAAAGTCCTTTCAAGATGAGGGGACATAATGTTGAGCTCAGCTGGCCAAATCAGCTTATCTTGAGTGATGGCGGCAGGAAAGGACTCCTCTGCTCGAATTCTCCTCTGGGCTCTGGAGACACCTCACTGATAGCTAAATGGACCAAGGAGTATGCTGTCCGACTCTGGATTCAGCAAAGCTCTGACCAGGTGCTGCTCAGTACCATCAAGACCACGGTCCCTGTAAACAAGAAGGATGTACCTTCTACTTCATAACTAATTGATACTCTAGTTCTACACGGAGCACAATACAACACAAACATTGAGTTCAGAGCGTTAGGCCAACTGTCAGCTTCATCTGAAATACTTTATACCAGTATTTACCTCCTTAATGGTTACCACGCCTCTGCACTTCCAGCATTATTTCTGTCTAATCAATCATCCAGGTGTCAGTGTACTATTTGGCCATTCCATGCCGTTTTACTTCCCTCCGACACCCTCTGTTCAGGCTGGAGCATTATAGGCTTTATCTCTTGTTTGCCACTGAACTACACATATATATATACAGGCATAAATTAACAATTTACATTCAATTTTCATTAAAAGATACTGAATGGTTCAAGCTTACCACAATTTCATGGAAATAAACACAGATACGTTGATTAGCAATGAATTCTGGCACAATTACTGGCACAAATTCCCATCTGCTTATGTTCCAGGCTTTTATTTTAGCAAAAATGTGAGCTGGCTTCAACGCACTGTCGCTTTATCAAGCTTATTTGCACTAGTGGTCTCGAACTAACGCTCCTAAGTGAGTATATCAGCGAGTCTAGCCAATGAGGCCACGTTTCGACAAGTGTTTGAAAAAATGTTACCTTTCTACGTCTCCCTAACAACCAAGATAGTATTTATAGCCCGACCAATCGTGGTTAGTTTTTCATTTGTTGCGCTCCAATCAATTTGGAGTTTACATGGTAGGCTATTTATGTAACGTAAGGTTTTTTTCAAACACGTTATAAAAAATTTTATGAGCAGAAATGATTTTGTGTTGTCAGGCATCCCCACTATTTTATTTTGGTTATAATTTATTAATTCCTGGACTATTTGCGTAACGTTTTACATATTCTTTGTCAGCAAGCACTAAGGAACCCAAATATCCAAATTTAAAAGAGCTACGTGGCTGCGTTCAAAATATGTATTTTCTACCTCCTGTTTCGAAGATGTGCTGTCTGGGAAGGGTAGTGTATTTTATCACTGTCCGTCTGAAAAAAAATTAGTGCATGTAGTCTTACACGCGTGATGGCAGCATTTGTGTATCGCGCGACGCGTGTTGCCTGCGTTTCTGATTTTCAGCCCTCCCTCTCTCTTTATCCTTTAGTCCATCTGTTCGTTCGTTTTGGTAACGCAGTGTAGAAAAAGACATGAATGGAATTTAAAATTTAGGTCAACTTGCATATTTCAAGGTTTTTCTTAGAAAGGCAGCACATTTTATTGTGTGTTTGGGAAACGCGTGTATGTTGCAGAAGGCCTATATTTAACGTGGAAACGTTACAATTTGCAGACGAAGCAGAAAACAAGGGGGATTTCGAGTACCTTCTTTGTGACAGCACTGTTATTTACCATTGCTCTTTTCTTTATTAATTTTATTTGTTAGGCTTCATATTTACCTAATAATTTATATATGTGGATTAGAATATTCCACGACAACCCTTACTCACATTTAGGGAGAAGATTTTGGGAACGTGAAATGAAATTCACTGCTTTCCTTTTCTCCATTACTGTTGACCATAAACCTAAGCGTCCCTACGAGAAATCATGTCCAACACAAACATAAGAATATTCAACTCAAATGTCAAGTCAGTTTTGTTGTATGGTTCTGAAATATGGAAAACAACAACCAAAAAAGCTACATATTTTCATAAATGGGTGCTTGCGTAGAATAGAAGGATTGAAATGGTATAACAAGGTATGAAACCGATGACAAGAACCAGACAAGTGCCAGTGGTGCAAAAGATTAGAAGAAGACGCTGGCGATAGACAGGGCACACACGGAGGAACCTTTTCGTAGCATTACAATGCAGCCCTTTTTCTTGAATTCTCAGGGTAAACGAGGTAGAAGGAGACCAACGAACACATGGAGAAGAGAACTAGAGACAGAAATGATAATTGTGATGAAATGGAAAGAACTTGAGCTGATGGCGCACAACAGGACTTGTTATGCGTTCGTTGAAAGCCTATGCTCATTTGGAAGCTAAAGAGTTTTGATTGATTGATTGATTCGGTGTCACGACGAGATCCGGTGATTAGGATGATGGCTGAGCTTTTGGCATGTGCATGGAACATCCGGTTCAACCTCATCCAATACCATAATTCCCGACGTAAGTACGTCGGTCGGTCGGTCACATCATGCATACCGTCATTTGCGCACTTTTCTATTTTCGAGAGAGTACATTAACTTTCAACCACAGCTAAGGGGTGCAACTGTTGTTGAAAGTTATACAATAATTGTATTGTTCCCCTTATATGAACTCTCTCGAAAATAGAAAAGTTCGCAAATGACGGTGTGCATGAACAGTTTGATTATGGAAAGAAGCCAACAACACAATTGATAAACAGTACATTAACTGGAGACAGGAAGGTGCGGAGATTCAGATTAAATCAACAGACAATCAAGATACTCTTCTGTCCAGTTTCATTCGGGAAACGGATTTAACTCATCATTTTTCTTAAAAATAACTTTAAAATGTAAGTTTTTGATTGTTTCTTCAAGACAAAATTTTAATTTAAAGTATTGCAGACTTATTATTATGGATCAAAATGATCCATAATATTAACTTGGTGGTGGTTCGACATGTAACAGAAACAATGCAGTAACACACTAATTAAAAACCGGTCAATTTTGACGGGTTATTGCTAGTATGGGCTATAAATTGTGTGTATAATGTTCTTTATTCTATATAGTAGATTACGTTTTTTTGGGGTTTTCTTTAGTTGGTTCTTCGAGGCTACGAATCTCTGCCAATGGGTCGTTTTCCTGAAATTACCTCTCCTATATTTTTGTGGGTGGCGTGGCGGAAATTCAGGGAGTCAACTGGCAAATCATATATATTCTTAGTATTTTATTTATTTTTTGGTCTCATTTAATTCCAGTTCTATACTATATAAGCTGAAAAGACACCTCAATATACATACAAGAGAGAAGGCTTTCAAGTGTGATATTTGTGGAGTAGGGTTTACACAGTTTGCTATTGTGAAAAGATCGGTAAATTTTTAATGGATCATCTACCATTTTTGGTTCCGCTTGTTATGAAATTATACGCAGGTGCTGCAGGTAATAACTATTTTGCTTGCTGCTTAAATATGTGTTTATACAGGGTGTCCCAAACGTCGTGTGCAGTTTTAAGTTATTTAATATAAAAAACTACACATGGACTTTTCAAAAGACAAAAAATTAAGAAATGGTGGATGATCCATTAAAAATATACGGATCGGTACAAGGTCGTCTAATACAGTATAAGTTAGTTGCTTATCCTTTACAGGACGTGGCAATCAACCCCAGCTTTTATTGGCTGTTTGTGATTTTTCGAGGCAATTTTTTCATTCAGTAGTTCGCCATTGCTTTCTGAACGGTACGGCGCTTATACCATTGTTAAACATCCACACAACGCGATCTGCTACCAAACCGCCTGCAGCAGGTTTCGAACCTGGTATATCTGGATTATGAAACTGCGTTCATATCCATTAGGCCACAGACGCCGACTAAAATATAGTATAAAACTGGAAATAAATTAGATAACAAATATATCATATTTTCCAGTTGATTCTCTGAGTTTCTGTTAGACCAGGTGTTCTCTACCTTTTAATTTGCTCATCGTTTACAGCCTCATTTACTTATGTGGCCCCCTCGTAGTTGCTGTTAGCTGGAAAAAAAGATACTTTACCATCTTACTGTGGCCCTCTGGAAATATGGCATGATCCCTTGTTGGGGTGCCATTTAATACGTCTATTGCTGGCGTCTGGAGCAAACAATTGAAGAGGGTTTTGTCTTGCGCCTGCGCTAAGCGCTGACGGGCCACAAAGAAAAGATAAACAGATCAGGAATGCGACAAGCTGGTAAAATACCTGGTGTCAACCCAACATTAGATAATCATCGGTAGCTGAAGCGTGAAAGTAAGATACTGATCGGATGAAAAGAGAGAATGAATGGCACAGTGCCGAGAAGCAACGAGGATCACAGAAAAATTAACGCCTGAATTATGGCTGTCGTTACACTGCATTTGTTTATCCCTTCTCGCCCTTACTAGCTCATGGCTTGTTGTATGCTGATTCTTGATCTGGTAATATAGTACTTTACTACGCTGTGTAACTCTTTGGGTGGGTCACGTTGTTATAGTGTTTCCACCAGTTGTACCGGGTGATCTCTTTTTTAATACACTTCAAACCTACGGGTCTTTTATGTTTGGACATGCGCCCTAATATAACCGATTAGGTTGAACAGGACGCGCCTCGCCAAAACGAGGCGGAAGTGGTTCAATGTGTGCTTTGCCTAATTTGTGATAGTACGAAATAAACAGTGTTCACTGGTGAAAGTCATACAATTCAATTCTGGATTGACTGAAACTTCGGCCGCTTAAAGTTGACAGACACTAAGGCGGTATGTGTTACAATTTTTAATTTTTTTTTAAATTTTAAAACACATGGTATAAGTTAAACATCGCTGTATTATTTTGATTTCTTATCTTCCTTGTTTGCAATTTTCTCTCATACTATCACACACGTTTCTCTCATAAAATGGTGCGCACATATTAACCAGACTTTAATTTAGTTTCTTTTTCTCGGGTGAGAGGCAAGAAACATTCCTTATTAGATAAATGCGAGCACTACATGTTAGTCTAGACAAATCACACGTAGATGCAGCTATTCAACAAATTCAGACCAACAGGGAATAACACATAAAAACGGAGACGAAAAGGACAGGCATATAGCAGTACAGATCTTCATCAAATATGATCCCGCAGACGAGCACAGATTAGTAGATGTTTATGCCCGATCGATAAGAGTGCAGCGGTAAATATCCTTTTTCACTGACATTTAGTCTCAACTCTATATAGCAGTGGTGGCCAAGTTAAGGTTGGCCGAGGGCCAGATTATGGTAAAGGGTAACATCAGAGGGTCAGACCTATAAAATCCTTAAAAAATAACGTTCTGAGATTTAGTTTTACATATATAATGAACCACGTACAGAAAGCAACGGCAAACTACTGTACTGCACATCTGCCAAGACATGTATACCAGTCTTCGGACTGAAATTACTGTAAAAAAATATATAATGAATCTGTTGTTTTAATTTGTTTTGTAATTTGTAATATGATATGTAATTATTTATTTCAAACATACATTTGTGTGTTATTTCATTGTGAAGAGTGTGGCTTCAATCAACAATAAGAGGCCGGCCAAAACAGGTTGGCGGGCCGGTCAAAACTGGTTGGCGGGCCGGATCTGGCCCGCGGGCCGTAGTTTGGCCACCGCTGCTATATAGGACGAAGCATTCAAGAAGTAGAAAAATATAGCCTCTATAAATTCAGAGAAGTTCAACTAGGATTAACATTACACTGTGTAAAAAACAATGCCAAAGAACAACTGTTTAGCAATGGAACACAATATAAAATTAAACAGGCAGAGACACTAGGTGTGTGGCAGCCTACTCTTGCATTGTTTTAAGTATGTCACTGCCTTCTTTCCTACCCAGGTTCATTACTTCAACGGTGAACGAAGAAACGTATAAACAGACAGTGTCACACCTCACATGTATCCACGTAACTCTGTATGAAGATGGCTAAGTCCGTCATGGACCAGTTTGTGTGTTGTACTTTGTCTTGATGAATGACTGATGTCAATGCTGCCTGAGGTTGTTCTCGGCACCACAATTCTATACGTTTTGCCTAAAGCGTTGGTGATTGATTTCTCCGTATGTTGGCCGTTTATATACAACACACATTTAGTGACCACATAATACCACGTAGGATCTCTGGTACAAACATGGGAACGGCGTATTCAACTGGAACAAATGTTTATTTACACTATGTATAACAAATGTCGTCGGTGACCCCTCCAACAATCTGAGTCCATCCGAATCTCCTCTCTTGAACACTATTAGCTTCCATACACCCATGTAATTCAGAGTTTCACTGTCTTATGCATATTGTCCCTTTGAGGACAGTACAGGTATATTATTGGAATGCGCTCAGGTTATTAAGATAGTTATACCGGACTGACTCCGGGGAATGTAACTTTTCCTGATTATAGTGGTCGCTATCTTAGTACACTTATCCACCATCGAATTGTCATAACTAGTTTACCCTACGTACCCTTCCTTCGGAATAAAGCTTCACCGCTCCTTGTACTATTGTCGGAACTCGTCAGCCTATCTATCTATGGAGGCTTATGTCTACACAACCCGGACTTGGGATATCTAAGAGACAATACATAGTCTCCTTTAACTAGTGGTCACCTTCAATATGGCTGCCCTGCTTCTGTTCCGACGTCTCTCACGCTTCTGCCAGATGCTGAGACAAAACGTGCTTAACCTCTTTCTGTTTTGACCCTTCCTATGCGCATCATTTCCGTACATCCATTTTTTCTACCTCGTCTATACCACTCATGTTAGACTTCTCATTCTTCTTTCCCTTACTGCCACATCTATCTCCTTAAACCCTCTCCCCCACCCCCCCCCCCCAAAAAAAAAAAAAAAAAAAAAAATAAATAAATAATTATTTATCCATAGGAGAAAACATTTTTCCCATGATCGTACCAACACTATTGTACTTTTCCCTATATACAAGATCCTTTGCCATGTGTTGTTTCTACCCTTCTTTAACACATAACTAATTTTCATCTCTCCAATGGACACTTTCTTTCTACCCAACATAACTATTTTTGTACTGGGAACATTCTTGTCCTGTCCTTTTAGCAATTACATTCATCCACATCTCCTTCCCTTTCATACTTCTAATGAAGAACTGTGATGATATACATTGATATACCTATAAAATTTGTAGTATTTATAAGTCAAAGTAATGTAGGGATAATAATGGTGAAGTTGTAACGTTTCGTTTTCGACCACGCCAAGCAATCGTATGGATTTTAGCAGGCCGTCTTGTAGAATAAATAGTACTATCGTTTTCTAATGCCTTGGAAAACTATTTATAACATTTTGATACGAAAGGTTTATTCGTCCAGAAGGAATGCGAGAGAGAGAGAGAGAGAGAGACGGAAAAATGATACTTTTGGCACGTGTTGGTTTGAACCACAAAATTGTCAGCGAGCGAGCGATATCGCTAGCGGCAGATTTAAAAATACAACGAAAAGCCAATACTTGTTCGTTCTATCGGCACGCAGTTTGACATATATAACCACGCACATAGCGCAGTGTCTGCCAAATAGCGGATTTTTCTGACGTAACCCACTTGTTGTTTCGGTTTGAACAACGAAGGAAGGGGAAAGATGGTGGATTTATATAAAAGTAGAAATTGCCAAATAATATGGAAAATATATGGAAATCTTTATTACTAGGATTGGGACCATAAAACTTAGTTATTTTGATAGAATATGATCTTCTGATTAATAATATGTTTTATTCTCCAAAAACGCCCAATTAATAGTAGAGATATTGACAAAATACTATCTTGGTTCGTACAGACTGACAAGCAGACCCTCGTTTTTGCATTCACTATCGGTGACAATTTTTTGCACGCGTTGTTGAAAAGCAGCAGAAGAGGGAGGGTCAAAGTCCAAAGGGGGAAATCTAGGAGTAAGTGGGAGGCAGAATTTGTTAGGCCAAAAAGCAAGTCTATTTTTAACTTGTAACGCCAAAAGCGGACGGACCGACAGACAGAGGTACCCCGAAATTGGGCTGTAATTTTGGCTTTATTTTCAAATTGAAGTCAGAATTGGGAATCGTCCGATCCCATTGGCCAGCTTAGCTAATATTGAGAAGAAAAGTTGAAGGCTCGAAGCCATTTGAATTATTACTGTCCATTGAACAGGACGATTGAAAGTCTGTGAAGTGTGAATTGCCTTATTAAATATATATAAAAGTAAAAGGCGTCATAGTCCAGCCAGTGGCACGTCTGAAGTTGTGCCAAATCAACGTACCTGTGTGTTTTCATTGAATTTATGGTAAGACAGAAATTATTAATATTTTATTTAAAAATATGTGTGTGAGATACTGCCATATGACAAAAATTACGACTGTAAGTACATAGACTAGGTCCCTAGCCGACTTCTGCAGGGCCTAGAGGTTGATCCATCATATAACAAGCTACAAGAGATGTGGAACTAAAATATTTTATAAGTTGTCACCATGGATCATCTCACCTATCATATTTAATAGAAACAGATCATTGATAATGGCAGAGGTGTTGCAGCCATTAGGGGAGAGGAATGTGAAACTGATACTACTTGTTACATCATTTATGCGGATGAGCTGGGTTGGTCAGAGAGAGCTGACCCATGTCTGTTATTTTAAATATATTATATATTATTGTTTGTAAAATTGGTGGATTAGATATTATGTTAAGACAGAACATAATTTTCGTGTTGCAGGGTTTCTTTGTCTGGCACTGTGCTAGTGCCAGATGTTCTGAAGTGAACGACTGTGTGTTTCTCTAGTGGTACAAGCTTTCTACCACTGGAGTAGGAATATTGATACACGCTGTCTATCATATTACCTCAGAACAAGTGAGGCAGTGGCTGTTTGCCGGAAAGACAACTATCTTCTATCTTCAAGGGCCAGATAAGTACAACAAACCTGGCCCGAGGAAAATTCATCAACTATTCCACCAGATAATAACTGAATTGTATTAGTAATAAAGACTTTTCCACCAATAAACATGTATAAAGAGAAAAGAAACTTTATGAAGACAGACCGGGTATGATGTGAACACCCCGACCCGCCATCCAGTACAAATTAAGAATTAATATAGGTTTAGTAACATCATTATTAGATTTTACAGTATCTGCTTGGACAGTTGTCCTTTTTGTTTGATTGAATATATATATATATATATATATATATATATATATATATATATATATATATATATATATATATATATATAGATGTGTATATATATATATATATATATATATATATATATATATATATATATATATATATATTGATTTCATTTGATTTGACAGTCCTGACCAAAAGAATATTAGGTTCAGGACTAATAAAATTGTAAAAAAGATTTTCTAATACCAAACTTAAAACACAGTGTTAGTCGAGTTGATCATAGAACTTAATATTTGTGAGTGTCTTGAGTATTGGGTTACCATCACACCACAATTTCATTACCCTAGACATTAGACGTAGCCATCAGACATACTAGTCTAAAATAAGTCTGAGTGAGATCGTAGGGTGGTAGCAGAAAGGCTCCCTGAGAACACACCTCATCAATTGTTATACTCAGGGGCCTTCACAGCTTGACCTCACTCAGTTACACTATAAATATAACACCAACATTCAAAACATCTAAAACCACCACAAGAACCATTTATATTTCTCCATTTCTTTCATTCACAATCGACCAAGTGTATTTCCTGACAGTCATTCTTTCACCCCTGTTATCTCACCTGCACATCATCTTGCTAACCATTTTTAATGTATCACACACCTGGTGTGGTTTTCTTTTGCCATTTCTTCACTATACCTAGAACCTGCTCTGTGTCCTGCCTTATTATGTACACTTTACATGTCTGCATGAGCCATTCAGTCATCGACATGTCTGCATGAGCCATTCAGTCATCGACATGTCTGCTTGAGCCATTCAGTCGTCGTAGTCTCATTCTAATGCCGTCCCCTGTCTATCCCAGGGAGAAATGTTTGCCTTCCATTTACGAACACTCATCTTCCATTTTCCCATCTACTCATGTTATATGATTTTTTTTTTTGGTTTTAATACTTGACACGTGATTACATTTCCACTTCTTTAGTGGTTTTCATGTTTCTATATCAGTCACATATCATCATTTTCTTATGTTACAACATATCATCATACCAAAACTGGGGAATTTATCTTTTCCCGTCACTTTCCTTAAGTGACCTTTAATTCCTCTTCACATTTATGACTGTTCTTACCCTTGTCATTCGCACTCACATTCTGCTCACTCTGTACATATCCATATGTAAAGTGCAATCTTTACTATCTTGCAATATAATACATTTATATACTTATTATGTTCGCAAATATTTTGTAAACAAAGTATTTCCTTTTTAAGCGCTTAAGGAGAAGTCATTTTTGAGTTACTTCCCTTGAAAGGAGTTCCGTCATCTTCGATCGGACTCCGCGGACGGATCTAGGCCTACTGCGATTTATTCTTTGCCTGGGTAGGAATAGATTGTTCTTGCTTCAGTATATCTATGGCCTGAATTTATACGTAGTGTTTGTATGAGTAGGACGAGTCTGTCTTATATATGTATATCTTTACATTTCTAAGTCGAACTATGTTGGTTGTTGCTAGAAAAGGTCAAAGGCTATGCAGCGGAAGTATCGCTAGCAGGGGGGTGTGATTCATGGCTGTCATCCTGTCGGGATGTCGAATTTTGTTGTAGCCGGCTTATTGCCGAAAAAGTGATCTATAAGTAAATGGGGAAAAGTGATAGTCATTTAGACATGTTGTATGTACTTTACCCCAGTGTTTATTCTCTTTTGCCAAGGAATGGCAAAGTTATATTTCGCATAGAAAGGTAAAACCACAATTTATTATGAACTTGGGCCTCGCCATCGTTGTCGATAAGCAGATGCACAGTGGTACTTTTGAAAAGAATATTTATTCAAAGGAAGATGACATTCCTATGTATCAGCACTAGATTATATGATATTATTCAATTACCTCTATGATAGAAGCTATGAAGAAATGAGGACATTTAACGAATGACCAATTTTGGTCTGTATCCAATAGTGAGTGAAGCTCACGAGAGAAGCACAGCCATGTTGAAATCCATATACTTTGTATTTATCGAGTGAGAAAAAGGGATGCCTGTACTATCGCTCGATGAACCAAGAGATCACTGCTACATGTGAGAACCCATGTCTGGGATTCCTATATCTTTATGGAAAATATATATATTGAACTTTACGTGAAGGGATATTCGCTAGACGAGGTTAGGTCTAGGAGCCTTCCTATATATTGGTTATGGTCTGACGTGCCCAGTCAGTAAAGCCAGATGGTTTACATGATGGAACTCTGAATGCTTATTTACGAATGCTCCATTATGATATTTGCCAAGCATGAATGCTAACTTAAGATGATATTCCTGTGATCAACATTATGCTGTCTATGTCGACATTTGTTCCTGTAACCATACACGTACTGTCCAAGTGTGTGTCTCATTAAATGTTATAAAAAGACCACGGTAGTTCCAGTACTTCTTGAATTCGAACAGTGTGAGTATGAGTGATGTACTACCAACCTGTCAACTCTATCGAATCATTCTACCATTCGCGTTCTGACATTCAGATACACACTCATTGTCTACACTCACATTCTTGTCAGAGCATCATCACGTTCCAGGACAAGATGACCTGTATGACCAAAACTGTGCTGGGTTTAATGAGTTGACAATCGTTACACTTTACTACACCAGTCCCAACATCTACATTTATCAACTGGTGGACATTCACGGCATTTAACAAATAAACGTGATTTAACAACTACTGGCCAGTATGAGTTTAACAACTGGTGGCCAGCTTCCTGGGTCAACCTGCACAGTGACCATATTGAGAAGTAAACTACTGAGACCAGACGTTCCTTGGGGTCTGTTACGACACACAAATACATCAACAGTACAACTCTACAGTGATGTCAGCGTGACCTGTCCTGTCGAGAGTATGCAGTAACTAGGTCAGCGTTTGTTGACATTTGGTTCGTTGGACATTTGCCATACAACTGACAGTGTTACACAGCAAGCTTGGTTGAAACATAGAACATTACACATCAGGACTGGAGAATATTTGACAGTGTTTGCGAAAGGAAGTGTTATTGAACTGAGAAGTCCTACATCGATTGTTATCATTCACATCAACGATGGAGCTTCTATTTCTGTGTTGAATTTAAAATAATTAGACCAGAAGTATTTGTTTAATAAAGTACCACAGTACTGTACTATTAGGCAGTGTAACTGAGCCTTCTTTACAACACATTCTTTCTGCAACACTCTATTTACATCATATTGCCATACTATTTATGCATTTATGTATTTATGTTTAAATATTTATATGTGATATTTGTTTGTATCCAGCGGGTTGTTGTTTTGGTTGGGCGGTGTCACACAACAGATTATCCCACGTAATAGAGGGTCTGATGTGTGCGTTTCTATAGGTGCAATTTTCTTGATTGAAAATTTGCTGCGACAGCTGTTGCTATTAGTGTTAGCTATGAAGACTGTACTCATTGTTGTTTTTGTAATATTCCTCTGTTCTTTAGTTTGTTTTGATTTGTTTGTAATTAGTTGGTCTACCCTATTCTATCTTTCAGTTCTATTCTCAATTTATATTTATATACTGTGGCGTTATTTGTATTTGTTATCCTCTTGCGGTTTATCTTTTATTGTTTTTCCCATTTGATTTGTTTCATTTCCGCAAATGTTTTCATGTTCTTCTGTATAACTGTTTTGTTTTGTGCCTGATCGACATACACTATTTAAAATATAGTTGATCATATAAATTGATGTACAAGAATCAACTGATAGTTAATTGCTATTACTAAAGGTACACAGTTGATGATATAAAACACTATTTCTGGTGCACTGCACTTATATTATAGAGTGAACCAGCAACTTATAGCTGTTATTATATAAGGATTTATACAAGACCTTTGTAAGGCTTGTTTCCCACAGTGATTGGGATAGTTAAGTACTATTTTCCACAGGTTACAAAGTTATCATACAAGGTCTTTGATTAAGACTAAGAAAGTGAATTTATTTACTTTTGCAAATTACTGATCTTATTAGACAAGATGTCTACATTAGATTATTTTATCACACAAGGCAAAGCTCTTGATAAGACTGGTCAGCAATTAGAACAATGGACAGTTGCTCAATATGACAAAGCATTAGCTGCAGAAGAGAGAAAATTAGCAGCTGAGGAAAAAAAAATTACAAAGAGAGGATGAACAAAAGAAATTGCAGATACAGACTGATGAAAAAAGATTCCAGATGGAAATGGAAAAAGAGAAAAGAAAAGATGAGGCTGCTGCAGAAGAGAAAAGATTACAAATAGAAGCTCAAGAGAAAAAAGCAATAAGAGAACATGAACACAAAAAAGAACTTTTAGCATTTGAGTTAGAAAAGTTAAAGTTAACAAACATAAGTAATGTTAATCAAGCATCTGGTGGTAATGGTAAACCCTTTACTTACAAGGTCAAGGTACCAGCGTTCAACCCTTCCAGTGATGACATAACATTCTGGCTAAATAGATTTGAACGCTCGTGTCGAGCCCATAATGTGGACAAATCACAATATGCTAACCAGTTATCAGAAAATCTGAAAGGTGATTCTCTGACTAGTTTAAGTTTGGTTGAAGAGGCTGACAAAGATAACTATGATGTTATTAGGGCAGCCTTATTAAAGAAGTATCAGTTGTCTGAAGAGGGTTATCGGAAGTTGTTTAAGACAATGGTGCCTGAGGCAGGTGTAGAATTCTCAGAATTCATTGCAAGGACACGTCTTACATTTGATCGTTGGATTGAGCTATCCAAAACAGAAAAGACTTATGAAGCCCTTATGGACTTGATACTCAGAGACAAGATTATGTCAAGTATAAATAAACCTTTCCTCGAATTCTTACATGAGCGTAAACCTAAGTCTCTAAAAGAAATGGAACAGTATTGTACCCAATACGTCACTGCACATCCGGACGTAGCTATTAGCAACAGTAAGGTTAAAGAAGGTATGCCAGTTGCTTCTGCAACACCATACAACCCTAATCACTCTCACAAATTCCAAGGACCTCAAAATAGGTTTAATAAAAAAGGTAACTATTACAGTTATCAGAACCAAGGTAACCAATCATTTCAGGGTTCTTCTTCGAATACCTGGAGAAGAGCTGACAGCCCTCGATTCAGGGGTGGTCATAATTACAGGAACTTTCGCAAAGGAAGTCATTCTAGAAACTATCCAAGTTTTCCTTCATGGAGACAACAAGATCATAATTACAGAGATACTCATTATAATGAATATGATGATAGTAACCAAAGGAGCTATGATTCAAACCCGAGTAGGGGTTATAATAGTGGAAACAATGATAAGTACAGAGGCAATAATAACAGAGGTAGAGCACAATTCAAAAAACATAAAGCTCATTACCAGGCGAACTCTGCACAGCAAGAGTCCCACGAAGCCTATAAACAAAATAAAGATAATGATGACTCTAATAATATGACATGTGCCGCTTTTGATTTTGGGAGAGCATCTCAGTGCCCCCAATGCAAAACATTATTTGAGCCAACCACAGTGTCTACTTTAAGCTGTGGGCATCCTCTTCCCGCTCTTCCTGCGTCAATCGCGCATGATGGGAGAGGTTCTCTTGTCTTACACAAAGGTTTAGTAAATGACAATCCAGTCTCAGTACTTTTTGATTCTGGATGCACAACTATTGGGGTTAGGCAGTCACTCATAGATCCTTCTCATTCTACAGGCAAAGTAGTCAAATGCGTAACATTTGGCGGCACCATAGAGAAATACTCTACCGCTATCATTAGGATTGCTACTCCTTTCTTCACAGGAGATGTACACGCATGTCTTTTGCCGAATCCGATCGCTGATCTTATCATCGGTCGCATTCACGGAGTCAAAGAATGCACTCCGGAGCAAATTTCCGTTTGGGAAAATCAAAATATGCAATCTGCTAATGCGGTAGTCACTAGAGCTCAAGCTCTCAATATGCCTGAAACTTCATCTGTTGAAGATAATGAAGTGCATAACCAAGATGATCCCTTGGTAATTTCTCGTGACTCGTTTATAAAACAACAAGAAGAAGATCCGACTCTTAAGAAATTCTTCACTCTTGTAACGAAAGGTGATCCGAATAAAGATTCAAATTGTAAATCTTGGATTACAATGAAGAATGGCGTACTTGTACGTATGGTGCAAGACTCCACTAAGTCAAGTCATTCTCAGATTCTTGTACCCAAGAATTTGAGAGTTAAGATCTTACAACATGCACACGACTCTCAGTGTGCTGGTCACATGGGTTTTTCCCGTACAAAGTCAAGAGTTCTTGCGGCTTTCTTTTGGCCTTTTGTGAACAAGGACATACGGATCTATTGTCGATCCTGTAAAGTATGTCAAGAAGTCAAATCCAAAGGTCCTCGTCATGCTGCGCCTATTCAGGCTGCAGATATTCCTATTCGTCCATTCCAGAAAATGGCGATAGACATCATTGGTCCATTCAAGATCAAATCTGCTAGAGGACATCAGTTTATCTTAACGTGTGTAGACATGTGCACACGTTGGCCAGAGGCTATCCCTCTAAAGAGCATTACTACCGCTGACATTGCAGATGCTCTTTGGCTTATATTTTCTCGGCTGGGATTCCCCGGAGAAATATTATCAGATCATGGCACCCAACTGATATCGGATACCATGTCTCAAGTAATGTCTACTCTACAGATAGAGAGATCTTTGAGTAGCATCTATCATCCTATGTCCAATGGGATGGTCGAGCGACTAAATAGAACACTTAAGAACTTATTAGGGAAGATAACTGAGGATCATCCTCAAGATTGGGATAGGGTTTTACCCGCGGCCCTCTTCGCGTACAGAGAGGTCCCCAATGAACATACAGGGTTTTCTCCCTTTGAACTTGTCTTTGGCGCGCGACCGCGCGGCCCAATGTCTTTGCTGCATGATCTTATAACAGCTGACAATATTGACGATGACACAAAATCTTCTTACGAGTATGTCATCGCGCTGAGACAGAAGATTATCGAAGCATGCAAATTGGCAACGTCCTCTTCTGAATTTGCTAAGCAGAAGGCAAGACAATTTGCTAATAAGAAGAGAACTTTACGACAACTTTGTCCTGGTGACAAAGCATTTGTTTTGCTACCTTGTCGTGAAAACAGGCTCCTTATTAGTTGGAAAGGTCCGTACGATATAATATCGAAAATTTCAGATGTTGACTACATCGTCGATATTAACGGGAAGCATAAAACCTTCCACATCAATATGCTTACGGAGTTCCATGAACGTCCTGACTATCTACAGCCTATTTTCCAGGCAACGGACGATTCTCATGTCAAACATGGTCATTACTCATCACTGTCTGTAATACAGGATGAGGAAACAAGTTTTTCGGATGTTAATCTTCCGCTTCCAATGATCCCACTTCATTCTAGTGAATCATGGAAAGACGTTACTGTTTCTCCTGATTTGTCTCTAGGAGAACAGCGACAAGTTTCGTCTATGTTACAAACATTTCAGGATGTCCTCACTGACATCCCTGGACAAACTCATGTCATTGAGCATGACATTGTTCTAACTGAACATACTCCAATTAGGGTTAGACCTTATGCTATCCCTATACATTTCCAAACACAGGTTGAAAAGGAGTTGGATGAAATGATAGATTTACAAATAATCGAACCATCCACTTCTGCATATTCTTCGCCGATGGTTATTGTTCGAAAAAAAAGACAATAACATACGTCTTTGCGTTGACTATCGCAAATTGAATCAAGTTACGAAGTTCGATGCTGAACCTATGCCTTTACTAGAAGAGCTACTTACTCGTCTTTCTAAATCGCATTTTTTCACTAAACTTGATTTGTCTAAAGGATATTGGCAAGTTCCATTATCCGAACGCGCCAAACCTCTTACCGCTTTCTCTACTCCCAGAGGCCTTTTCCAATGGAATTTTATGCCTTTCGGCCTTATGAACGCACCAGCTACATTTGTACGCATGATGCGTCGAATCCTATCGTATCGGTCAGATGTCATTGCTTATCTAGACGACATCTGTCTTTTCAGCGATACTTGGGAAGATCACTATTCAGGGTTAGTTGAATTATTATCAACTCTGCGTGAGTATAACCTGACAGCAAAACCATCCAAAGCTTGTATTGGCTTTAGCGAAATTGCTTTCTTAGGCCATCGAGTAGGTCACGGTTTCTTGAAGACAGAAGACCATAATATCACTAAGATACTTAACATCTCTATCCCTAGGACTAAAAAGCAAGTGCGAAGTCTTTTAGGTCTCATACAATTTTATGGACGTTTCATTCCGAATCTGTCCTCTATCATGGCACCTCTCTCTACACTATTAAAGAAAGGGTCGCCTAACATGGTTCACTGGTCTCATGAATGCCAATCTTCACTAGAGAAGATCAAAACTATGTTTTCATCACCATCTATTTTAGTGTTACCTACAACAGATAAGACATTTGTTCTTCGTAGTGACGCTTCATCCACTGGGATTGGAGCGGCACTAATGCAAGAGTACTCTGGAACTCTGCATCCTGTAATGTATATATCCAGAAAACTTAATTCTGCAGAAAGGAATTACTCGGTTTTAGACCGTGAATTATTGGCAATGGTTTGGTCAATTCTCAAACTCCAAAGATTCCTTCTGGGCGCGCATTTCGTAGTGGAAACTGACCAAAAAGCTCTTACGGCTATCCAAAGTAAGAACTTGAAGAGCTCGAGATCAACTCGATACGCAATCGCTCTTCAACCTTTTCATTTCTCTGTACGAGCTATCCGTGGTTCAGAAAATGTGATGGCGGACATTCTGTCCAGATGCCCACATGATGCCACTTAACTGTTAAATATTGGATCTTTTTAATATGTATAACTTTACAACAGTTATTTTTTTGTTTCTTTACTAAGATACACATTTGTAATTTAATAATAGAATGATGGTATCGCTACTTAGCGGTTTATTGATGTTTATTCACCGCTGTTCTTTGATAATTGTTTCTTCATAAGTCATAAATTTAAGATTATAGTGTGAATTTTTGGTATGCATTGTATAATTACCAGAATTGTATTATACGTACATCACACCTTCCTGGAAACATTTATTCGTAGAGAAACAATTTCTCTCAGATTTTGAGATATATTCTCACCGGTCATATTAGGAATTATAGTTATTCCTGATATTTTCATCTGCGCAGTATTCTTGCGTTGTGAGCCTATTCTACGTTGCTCCTAGATGTATTTAAAAAAAAAAATTTTTTTTTTTTTTTCCCGGGAGGTGTGGTAAGACTGTAAAGTGCAATCTTTACTATCTTGCAATATAATACATTTATATACTTATTATGTTCGCAAATATTTTGTAAACAAAGTATTTCCTTTTTAAGCGCTTAAGGAGAAGTCATTTTTGAGTTACTTCCCTTGAAAGGAGTTCCGTCATCTTCGATCGGACTCCGCGGACGGATCTAGGCCTACTGCGATTTATTCTTTGCCTGGGTAGGAATAGATTGTTCTTGCTTCAGTATATCTATGGCCTGAATTTATACGTAGTGTTTGTATGAGTAGGACGAGTCTGTCTTATATATGTATATCTTTACATTTCTAAGTCGAACTATGTTGGTTGTTGCTAGAAAAGGTCAAAGGCTATGCAGCGGAAGTATCGCTAGCAGGGGGTGTGATTCATGGCTGTCATCCTGTCGGGATGTCGAATTTTGTTGTAGCCGGCTTATTGCCGAAAAAGTGATCTATAAGTAAATGGGGAAAAGTGATAGTCATTTAGACATGTTGTATGTACTTTACCCCAGTGTTTATTCTCTTTTGCCAAGGAATGGCAAAGTTATATTTCGCATAGAAAGGTAAAAACCACAATTTATTATGAACTTGGGCCTCGCCATCGTTGTCGATAAGCAGATGCACAGTGGTACTTTTGAAAAGAATATTTATTCAAAGGAAGATGACATTCCTATGTATCAGCACTAGATTATATGATATTATTCAATTACCTCTATGATAGAAGCTATGAAGAAATGAGGACATTTAACGAATGACCAATTTTGGTCTGTATCCAATAGTGAGTGAAGCTCACGAGAGAAGCACAGCCATGTTGAAATCCATATACTTTGTATTTATCGAGTGAGAAAAAGGGATGCCTGTACTATCGCTCGATGAACCAAGAGATCACTGCTACATGTGAGAACCCATGTCTGGGATTCCTATATCTTTATGGAAAATATATATATTGAACTTTACGTGAAGGGATATTCGCTAGACGAGGTTAGGTCTAGGAGCCTTCCTATATATTGGTTATGGTCTGACGTGCCCAGTCAGTAAAGCCAGATGATTTACATGATGGAACTCTGAATGCTTATTTACGAATGCTCCATTATGATATTTGCCAAGCATGAATGCTAACTTAAGATGATATTCCTGTGATCAACATTATGCTGTCTATGTCGACATTTGTTCCTGTAACCATACACGTACTGTCCAAGTGTGTGTCTCATTAAATGTTATAAAAAGACCACGGTAGTTCCAGTACTTCTTGAATTCGAACAGTGTGAGTATGAGTGATGTACTACCAACCTGTCAACTCTATCGAATCATTCTACCATTCGCGTTCTGACATTCAGATACACACTCATTGTCTACACTCACATTCTTGTCAGAGCATCATCACGTTCCAGGACAAGATGACCTGTATGACCAAAACTGTGCTGGGTTTAATGAGTTGACAATCGTTACACTTTACTACACCAGTCCCAACATCTACATTTATCAACTGGTGGACATTCACGGCATTTAACAAATAAACGTGATTTAACAACTACTGGCCAGTATGAGTTTAACACCATACAAAGTTTATTTCCTTTCACTCATCCAGTCACTTCTATTGTCATACATGTAAACCCATTTTCTATTATTGTCTGTCACCACACACCTGGTGTGAATTGTTTGGCCTCTTTCTTCTCTCCTATAAAGCCTAAACATGTCTTCTGTCGTGTCTTTCTATATACATTGTTCATGATTGCGTGAGCCATTTAACTATCATGGCAACACTGAATTGCTATCTTCCTGTCCACCCTTTTCTAACTAGACTTATGTCCTTGGTCTCCTACACAGAAATATTTGAAACTTCTTGGGTCTACCTATCTTAAACCATTTTGTTGCTTTTGCCTACTTGCGTGTTTTTCTGCTGCTGACCTGTCACTTGACTTCCTCTTCCACTTATGTCTATCTCTCTTTACTCTATTTTTACGTCCTCCCCTCATCACTTTGTTTCATGGTTTCTCCATATTTCTTCTTTTCTCACTGACATTCTTCAGTACTCCATGTCTGTACCATGTTCCTGTGCCTTCTCACTCCTCTTTTCTTCTTTGTCCCTTTCTTATGGCTTCTCATTGTCCGTTCCCTCTCTGGAACCTCTCTTTGTGCTACCTCCTCTTCTTTCCTTCTCCACAACACTCTGTCTCTCCGTGTCTGAATTTCTTCTGTACATGTTCGGTGAGGGTTACCCTCAATAGACTCTCATTTGTAGTCTGGCAAACGCCGCACTTAACGTTTTATGTTTTCCGTTCCCTCCCTGGAACGTTCTTATCACATTTCTCTTCTCTTCATTCCCTCTTAGAACCTCTATATATATTCATGCTATTCTCCCTATGACCTTTCGATTACCTCGAATTTCTTAATTTCCTCTTTTATTTTCTTCTCTTCGTGTATTTTGGAGAAAAAAAAATATGATTTCTCCCCAAAGTCTTCAGAAGACTCCGGCCACTGCCGCAAAATCTCTCTCCTCACTTCCATTTTTCTCTCTTTGCCATTTTCTCCATGGCTTCTCACTTCTACATTTGTTCCTTCTAGAACTATCATTTCTATATGTCTGTGCCATCCTTCCTATGGCTTCTCAATACTCCCGTCATTTCTCCATGACTCTCATCTCTTATTCATTTCCCTATGGTTCTCTATTGTGTTCGGTGGAGAATGACTCCACTAAAAGTCTCCTCATGACTTAGCTAACGCCGCCATTTTTATTCTTCTCCTTCCATCGTTTATCTGCTTCTGACAATTCCCTCCATCTAGTCTGACTTGTTATCTCCGCATAACGTTTCCTCGTTTCTGCTCTGTTCGCAAGTATTTCATCCACGTTGTATACTGGGTACTCACGTTCTCTATTCCTACTTCTATATTTTCTCCCTTCCTCCTTGATTCTTCTACTATTCTCTCATCTACTATAACTCCTTTTGTGTCTGTGAGTACCGTCACTCTCCTCAGACAATACACTGTCTGAGTCAGTCTACACCGATTCTGAAGACCATTTCCATCGACTGCTATGCTCTGCTTCTTAAACCGTCTGTCGACTTTTCCTCCTGGTCGATCTATCCTTTTCCTCTTCTTTGTAATGTTTCTTCCCTGTGTCCTCCACATACTGCTCTTCAATCATATCGATCACACGCTTGTGGACTTCTTTTTCCCTTTTTGATAAGTCCGTATCAAACTTTACTTTCAGCAATTTCCGCACCTTCTTTGTTGACAAGGTGTTGAGGTCAGCTCCTCTTAGGGTGCTTTTTATTGCTTTCTTCAACACATTTACGCTTGGTTCAGTCATTTTGATCATTTTCTTCGTCTTTATCTGATTTATGCATACAAGATCACTGTTCTCATTTCTCGGTCAATTAAGTTATATTGCCTTCGTCGTCCTCTGTATATTCAAGCTCATCCGACCTGAAACCTTGGGCATATTCGTCGGAGTCCATAACTCTATCTTCCCCACTTGACGAATCGGATTCTGATTGTATGTCAAGCTGGTACTTTTCGTGTACTGTATATACTCCTTCCTGTCTCGTCTTCCTCTTCTCCAATGCTGGTACTGACGTATTTAGCGCGGTATCTCGTCAAGAACAAAGTGAAATAATTAAAATTATGTAATATTCGTTAAGGAAGTGGAGATAATCAGGTCAATTATCCAGAACGTATGTTTGATGCATGATTTATACAAAATTCAACATTCTACAGTCACAATTCTAATAACATGAAAACTACTAAGATGACTCTGATGAATAATTATAATCGTCGAATAAAAACAATCTGAGGGGGAGGGAAAAATTAAGGAACATTTCTAATATTAAGAAAACTTAACGAACAATGATTAATAATACAATGATTCCAGCCTGGAGAAATTCAGCATATAAATGTAATTTCTCTATAAACAGCTGATATAATTGTAATGAATACATAAATCATTATAGTACAATAGTTGTGATCTGTCACACTTTTACATTGGATGCTTGGACGCCCTATTCTTTCCGATTCAGAATGTTCTTCAAAATTTCGTTCGACAAAACGACACTTAAAAAATTTAGCAGACAAATAATTCTCTGAGTGAAGTTTTGCTTGAGGAATATAGAGTAATATTCTGGGTGTATCCTTTAAACTACAGGGTGTCCATAAAATATTGTACCCTTTTCAAACAATTTATTCTCGTCCCCATGATGTGATACGAGGAAACTTTCTATTACAAAAGTAAGATGATCTCTGGACGTTTTTAAGCATACCTTACAAAGACTCAAAAAGAATGTACCTATTTCTATTTTTTCACCTATTTGACCAGTGTGTTGAAAGACATGTAACAATTACCGGTTGCAACTCAACTGCGAAAGTTTCACTTGAAATACCCGCTGCGTGCTTGCGCACTTTTTTGAGTCTTTGTATTAAACATGATACCAAAGGAATTTTTCTTTCTGCGAAAAAAAAAAAAAAAAAAAAAAAAAAAATTTGCATCGCTTCTTGAGTTAGTTCCGCGTTTCTTCTGCAATATATTCGAAATTAAGAAAACATAATCATAACAACTGGCAGAATTACACAGAGAAGTTACTGACAATTTCAAATGAAAAAAAGTAATTAACAGGATTGAAAAACAGGGGCTTATTGTAACAGCAGTGAGACACCTAGAAGAACGATCAGATAACAAAGAAACTCTCTGGCTTAAATTTAAGGACATAATAAAAACAGCTGCAGCGGAAGTATGTGGTGGTTCACCTTGGGAAGAAGGAAAAGAGGACACTTTGGTGGACAGAGGAAGTTAAAGAGAAAATATGCGTAAAGAAAAAGCCATGGAAACAATACTTAGAAGCTGAAACACAGAAGGAAAAACAAAATATAGAGAATATGTGATACTCAGAACAGAAGCAAAGAACAAGGTGCTTGCAGCAAAATAGAAATCCTGGGAAGAATTTGCAGAAAAGATGCTCAAGAAAACCAGACATTGTTCTATAAAACACTAATAAATACGAGGAAGGAAAAACAGTGGCATTTTAAATTTATAAAGGACAAGCAAGACAAACTGGTTACTGGAAGTGATGGAATGATGGAAAGAATATTTCTCAGAGCTCTTTGACTGTGAGCAAGATCAAGACTTAGAAATGATAACCACTAGCACAGAAGAGGAAACCAATAGCGATAAAGATGGCATCAAGATGGAAGAACTGAAGGCAGCACTGGAGAAAAATAAGGTAGGCAAAGCAACAGGACATGATGGTATAATACCATAAATGGTCAAGTACATGGTAACAGCAAGTAACTTGTTAATCCTGAGGATCCTACAGACAGCCTGGCGCCACAAGACTGTATCAAAATATTTGGAGATTGCCATCATAACACCCATACTCAAAAAGAGTGACAACCGCCAGTGTGGAAATCATAGAGGCATATCCCTTCTCGCTGTCCCTGGTAAAATCTACTCTAGAATAATGGAGCAGAGACTCAGACACATATTATACTTTATCACTGGACAGCTAGACAGCGCGTGAGAGAAACGGAACAGAACCTTTGAAGTTCACCCAGGGAAATCTAGAAAATCCCCTAGGGAACCACAAATGGATAAGGTCCAGTGTGGTTTCCGAGCAAACCGAAGTACTCAGCACTTTATCTTCACATTCAGGCATCTGGGTAAAAAATGCCATTGAATCGACAGGTTATAAAGATGGCATCAAGATGGAAGAACTGAAGGCAGCACTGGAGAAAGTTAAGGTAGGCAAAGCAGCAGGACATGCCAGAAATGATCATATACATAGTAACAGCAAGCGACCTGTTAATCATGAGGGTCTTACATCTAGCCTGGCGCCACAAGACTGAATCAACTATGTTTGTTTAGTTTTAAAATAACATGTAACAAATTTAATAAACAATTAGTATTAACGGTTTAAAATTAAAAAAATGCTGGTGAATTTTATATTGGAATCAAATTTTCTCTTCACGGAGATTTAAGGTTTTGTTATAGTCTAGTCAGAAAGTTATGTCCCTTTCACGGTTCTGAGAAAATCAAGATTTTCTTAATAGGAAAAGCACCATTTCTGAAGAAAATACTGTTTACAAAATCAAAATATGCCTACTTAGAATGTATTCTGACAAATAATTTCACTGATTTAGATTCATGGAAATATAAATTATACTACTTTAGACTAATCCCAATATTCATGTTTCTGCTATTTTGACTTAAAATGCCCTGTAGCTTTCCCCTTTAACCGAACTAAGCACAGAATCTGTCAGAGTTTGGCCTGTCATGTCAAGTTCCCTACCAATATTCAGATAAAAGAAGTGGAGGTTTTGTGATTCGGCCATGCTGTGCAAGGAGATTGTTTACAGGCGACACGAAAAATGCAGTTGCTACTAACTAAAATAAAATTATCCGCTCTAATGTCAAAATACTAGTTGACTAAAAGTATCTAATACACAACACCAACAACAGAAATAAGTCTTCAGCAATGGGGCAGTGTTTTCCTCTTCCATATATTTATAGAGAGGTTTTGATTTTATGGATATTTATTTTACTCTTAAAATATTTCACCTTATTTATTTATTTATTGCAAGACGTATGAGCAGATTTATCTAAACTAATTACTAACAATAAAATTTTCAGTAATCTAAAATTTCTGTCAGTATTTGTGACGTGTAATGAAAAAGAGTCTACAGTAATCGAACAGCCTATTTTAACCTAATAGCTACTCTCTGATTTGCTAGCTCAAACTTGCATTAAAACTACATGTCCAGTCTTTCTGCAGCTCACCCTGTTGTCCCCGCCCTCATTTCTTGAAACATTGGCAAACGCGGTGTCAACAATCTTCTTTGACCTGTCAGTCAAAGCAGGAAATAAATCCCGCTATGGCTATACTTCTTTCCACTCACGCGAGCTCAGCTGTCAATCATATAATACTTTATCACAGGACAGCTAGACAGCACGTGAGAGAAACGGAACAGAACCTTTGAAGTTCACCAAGGGAAAACTAGAAAATCCCCTAGTCCCCGTTTGATCTCGAGCACGGGTATTCTGGGGGAAGCCCGTTAGAAGAACAAACGACTTTTGATCTCGGTCAAAGGTCCAGACGAAACACTCTGAGAGACCGTGACGCAAAGCCTTTCATCTTGGGAACTCTAGCTCCTGAGTTATGTCCCACACAGGAGTGCGAAATAACGCCATTAGAAATCAAACCCAAGTCTGTGATATATATATATATATATATATATATATATATACATATATATATATATATACATATACATATATACATATATATATATATATATATATATATATATATATATATATATATATATATATATATATACTGATGTTTAAAAAAAACCAGCCATCAGTCGGAATTTGAAGAGTCTACCGCGTAGGTCTAAAACAAATTTCTTTATGGAACACTGCGTATACGTAATTTCGTGGAGATTTCATTCTGGATTCTGACCTGATCCCCAAGTGGACGACCAGCGGTCTTTATTGTATAATGTGTGTACTTGTACATCGGTACTTATAAAGTATCTATCAACAACACTGGCTAACAAAAAAAATTTTTTTTTTCTTTCTCTAACATTTCTATGTTTTTCTGGTCAATTTTAATGCGCTGTTTTTAAATCTGCAAACCGTTTTTCTCTATCAGGTCGGGATCTCTAGAAATACGCAATTGAAGTTTTTTAACAAAGCATACAGTATTACAACATCATTCGTACAACAAGTATAACAGTTATGTAGGCTTGAATTTCTTTGCAGTCGACTTTCGTCGGTGAATGGCATGTGGTACATCGCGATGAAGCATCCAACAATAATCGGCAAGCATGGTCACACTCCACTGTCCTTGATAACGTGACTCCATTATGGTGATATCTTGATGGAATCGTTCTCCATGTTCATCGCTGACTTTGCCAAGGTTGTCAGGGAAAAAATCAAGATGCGAATCGAGCAAATCGATTTTGAGGGACATGTTACAGCCCATAATTCTGTATGCATCTATGCACTGCTTAACAATATGCACATAGTCGACAGATTTGTGATTTCCCAGAAAGTTATCGACGATCGATTTGAATGCCATCCATGCGCGAAGTTCACTACCATGTAACAAGTTCTCGAATTGTTTGTCTGCAATAACTTTCCTAATCTGAGTTCCTACAAAGATACCTTCCTTTATCTTTGCATCGCTAACTTGCGGAAACTTTTCTCGAAGATAAGTGAAAGCTTTGCTCGTTTTATCTAACGCTTTTACGAAATTTTTCATGAGCCCCAACTTTATATGTAACGGTGGTAAAATGATGCTGTCTTTGTTAACTAATGGCCCGTGTATTAAATTTTTATGCCCGAGCTGCATACGGTCCCTGATAGGCCACACCTTTCTTGCATAATGTTCCTGTCTGTTGCGGCTGTCCCATTCACATAGGAAGCAACAAAATTTAGTATACCCAGTCTGCATGCCCGTGAGAATTGCAATGACCTTTAGGTCTCCACAAATCCACCGTTGGTAGTCATTGTACTTTATTTTTGCCAAAAGTATAGCCATATTGTCATAAGTTTCTTTCATATGAACAGAGTAGGCGACTGGAATTGATGAAAATAAATTTTCGTTATGCAATAACACGACTTTTAGACTAGTCTTGGAAGAGTCGATGAAAAGTCGCCATTCGTTGACTATGTGCTCATAACCGAGTTGCACCATTAGACCGTTTACATCTTTGCAATAGCAAATGTCATCATCCCTCTCAAAGTATTGAACAAGTTCTCTGTGTCTATGACGAAATTTAGATATCGGAGTATTGGGCGCTAAAAGATTCCATTCTTTGAGTTGCGAACCGAGTAATTCCGCTTGTCCTTTGGTAAGAGTGAGATCACGTATTAGATCTGAAAGTTCTGAATGGTTAATTAAGTGAACACCATCATTCACCGGTATATAATCCGAGTCAGAATTAGTTTCTAAAGCAGGTAAACTATCACTTTCTGATGGTTCATTCACGTCCAACGGATAATGTTCTGGTGGAACTGGGATCGGACATGTGATTGGATCATGAGGTACTGGTTTCGAAACCGATTCAATATTTGGATAAACCACAGACTTTCTAGTTTTAAAAGTGAAACCATGGATATTTGTCAAGCAGAAGTAACAATCGGTAGCGTGATTTGTCGGTTCACGCCATATTACTGGCACTCAGATTTATTTCAAAATACAGTAACTATTTGAAAAATAGCGTAACATATGTCATGCATCTTTTAGCAGTATAAAAAGTAGAATTATTTTGCATTTTATTAATTTTTAATAAGTTATATAGTAAAAATGAAACGGAGCAAATAACGGTTTCTCAAAAATATATTTATTCACAAATACCTTAAGAACCCGATGTGATAGAGATAAACGGATTTCAAATTTGAAATCAGCGCAAGAAACTGACCTAAGAACACTTATTCTTATATAAGAAAGAAAAATGTTGTTTGTCAGTGCAATCGGGTAGGATCTATAAGGATACTAGCCTCATGATATTTTGTGACTGTAAATTATACTGACTGGACTTACCAAATCCAGGATATTAAACAGCCCACAGAGGCAGAGACCTGATATCATCATTGTTTCCAACACATGAAAGTTGTATTCAAGTGGAGTACTTAGTCGATACACTGTGCAGGACCGGCACTCTGGCAAAGAGTCGGTCATTAAAATCCATCATCATCATCCTTAAAATTAGGAGCAAACAGATTATTAGGATAATCACCTCACTTCAATAGTCAAAATCATAACGATTTTTCACACTAGTCACCTGTTTGCATTGACACACGTACCCAGATAGAATTCCAGATCAAGCGGGAACCTGGAGCCTGTTCTCCCCCACCCGCCCGCCCGCCCGCCCCATACACTGCACGCGTTGTCGCTCCTAGGTTATATAGGTGTAAGTCCTGTGTCTAGATTTATTCTCCCCTTGTGGACACCCCCATCGGAGGAAAAGTGGATAGTTTAGAACAGTGACGATAACCTTTAGGATTTATACCCCAACCAGGATTTAGCGAGGACTTTAGCAAATTCGGCGTTCACCTCATTAGTATTTTTTGGGGGGACAAACTGGGGCCAATTTGTACTTTCGACATCTCGAGTTGGTACCACAGTCAAAAAAGATTTTGAGGGATATTCTTTAAAACAATGGATACCACAGACCCACGGGTGATAGACAATAGATAAGAGAGTGAGAGGTGGCCACTGAGTGAGAGAGTGTGCGATGATTTTGTTTTTTGCTGAAGAAAGATCTATTAAGTTGGTTGTTTGATTTCTTTACTTGGTCTTATCTCGCACCAAGATTGTTTATTCCTGTAAGGAAGTGCCAACCTTCACCCTTTGGGTTAATATTTTTTTGGCTTTCCCCACACGGTGAAAGCGTATGAAAAAAATTCTTCATTTTTTCCTCGATATGTATGATTCTTGATATCGTTGGGTATGTGATGTTGTAATAAGTTTAGTAATAAATAAACAACAAATAATTAACGTTGTGTGTTGGTCAGACCCATACCCATTTTCCCGTAGTTTTTCACATGTATGTGTCTTGTTGTCACATGGTGTTGTGTGTGTAGAGTAACCTGCCTTATTTTAGATAGGGAGGCAAAGACTGTCTTGGAAACAAAGCACAGTCGTACGAATAGGCTGGAGGAGAGAAACCTACTCACTCCAGAGACATATCTTTCCATCAACCTACCACCAGTGAACCTAATTTCTATACCTTCTCGTGTTGGGAGCCGCGCTGGTGTAATGGCTTCGGCGTTGTACTGGCGACCAGGTGTTCATGGTTCAAACCCGGGCGTCAGCGTTTGAAGAAATGTTTACGGCCGGAAATTTGACTGAATAGCCTGAACGGCTCCTGTGATAAACCCTCTGTGGATGGGAAGGAGCGAAACTCCTGACCGGGTTGGAAGGAAAGTCCTCAGGTTCCCCAGCCTCGCAATGACATGTCATTGGGCCAAAGGGCTGAAAGCCCAAGTGCCGCTGGTTAAGAAAAAAAAAAAAAAAAAAAAATACCTTCTCGTGTATCAGTCAACAGTCATTCTCTACTTACACGGGCCAAATAAAAAAATTACCTAACGTACTACACTATTCTATGGAAATTAACCTTTGAGTTTCTTCTCAAAATGAGGTGTTCAATTGTGATTTATCAAAACGCGTATCCGAGTTCAATCCCGGACGAGCCCCAATTGTCACGGATTGCCTCCCTTGCTTTGCAGTAATGGTCCAACAGTGGCAAAAACTCAGCAGTATCTAAATGGGTCGTCAAAGGTGTCCACCTTCTCACAAGATTACTCTTACGGAAGCTTTCACAGGATAATTCAGAAGTAAAGAACAATGCTGCTTAGCGCTGAACATTTGTTAACTCATATCTCTCCGTCGCATTTTGTGAATGATTTAAGCAATGGTTTTTAGCCCGTTCAAGCCCCCAGCCGAATTAATTCAGCGAATTTCCTCTTAAAGTGGTATGTCTCTGTCTAGAGGTAAATAAATATATGTGTGTTTCTGGCTCATACGTTTGCTTTCATATATGTTATAACTGAATCAACTATGTTTGTTTAGTTTTAAAATAACAGGTAAGAAATGTAATAATCAATTAATATTAACAGCTTAAAATAAATAAAATGCTGGTGAATGGGAATTAAATTTTCTCTTCACGGAGATTTAAGGTGATGTTATAGTAAGAAAGTTACGACCCTTTTGCTGGTGCTTTTAATGAGCACTTAACTGATATAAGGGAGTCCTGCAGCTGTGGTTTTCGTCAATTATTGGTGATGATTGTACTTTTCTCACACGAGTGGCGCAGTAACTTCAGTACGTCTGATAGCTATTAACCACGACATTGTTAGACAAAATAGAAAACAAATGTCTCTGCTAAGTACATCTGTGGGCTGCCAATTAACAGGAGCATTATCGCTGTTCACCCACCAGTGTTAATCTCTCAGAAGAATTAAATTCCTGATTACACAGTATAGCTCAGGGAAGATGATTAAAAAATCACCATATTCCTCTGGGTATTAACTGGGAAAATGTGTCTGGACAGCGGGAATAATGAGTTGCCTGAGTTACAAGTGACAAAGTGCATATATCTCACAAAATATTATACACGTTAGGCACAAGCGATGTAATCCTCACTCATCAAAGTTCCATTCGGAGTCTGTGGTCACCTCTGCTGACGGTTTTCAGCACGACTAGCTAGAACAAATCCCCAGCGCTTGCTTTAGTGGTTTACGATTATACTAGTTTCGTCTGTTGAGGTTGCCAGCCTTAGACACACACACACACACACACACACACACACACATATATATATATATATATATATATATATATATATATCTATATATATATATATATATATATATATATATATATATATATATATATATATATATAACCACGTAACAAGAAAATGTGTCAAATTTACATTTGTAAAACAATTGTTACACTTACCCCAAAGTTTTCGAAATACACAATCTCCGCACACAGGTTAGAATGGACACGAGCAATTTATGTTATATGCTCTCGAACCACTTGGTCTGGAAATTTTGAATCCCTTTTATAACGGGTGAATCTGCGAAACGCTTGGTCTGGGAAAGTTTCTCTTATGACGGGTGATCCAATTATTTTGGGTTCCAGTCTTTGTATTTTAAGTCCTGGTCCCTTAAGTCTTTCAGTCTCTGTATTTATAAAGGTGGGCTTACTTTTTAAGATTTGAAGTTTCCCAAAAACTTTGATCTGTCACTTATAAGTATGGAATTCAATGTCCGATCCTCCTCTTTCTGGATTTTTGTGTGTTGCGCGTTTGAAGTTGCGAAGCTGTCTGTTCTGTGTCTCTGAGTTTGCAAGATTATATTTTGCACTTCTCAGTTCAAATCACAGGTGGTACTTCCGCCGACTTTTCCAATGAAATTCAATGTTTATTCCGGCTCTTACTTCAATCCAATGGTAACCTTTTTAGCACTGTGTGGGACGGGGTGTCTTAATTCATAATCTCCCCTGCGTGTTTAAAATATTACATTTAATGTTCCAACGCGTGACCTCTTTATATTAAGATGTAATATTTTCGGTGACATCTTGTGCACTCTCACAAACAAGATTGTGAACTATTTTGATGGCAAGTTGCTACCTTCAAATACTAACTCGCCAGACAGATTTCCTGCGGTAATCCCACACAGGGATGGTCTCGTGAAACTATTATCTCATTATCGCCCGTGTTTTCGTGCCTTCTCGAGACAGTCAAACAAAAGCGGTCGCCGGCCGCTTAGAAAAAACTCTATTGGCTTCCTATTCATCCTCGTACGAGACCATATTGTGTCTAACGAGGATCGTCTCCTATCAAATGGGGCAGACGACTCAAAGTGATAAACGTATTACCGCTGACCGGTGATAATGACCTGGTATTGTTACGATAATTCTACAGTTCACCTGGCGTTACGTAAACACGTCTGCGTGTAAAAAGATAAAGGTAGTCCTATAGCAGATACTTCCGTAGGGGAGTTGAGTGTTAGAGACTTCACTCTACTGATCCAGCATAGAGAGTAACAAGAATTAAAAGGCATGATGTATGCCAACAAAAATCGATTGGTGAGACAATGAAGAACAAGAAATAATACTGACGTAGATCTGAAGGTGTGAGAGATCACACAAAAGAGCATGTTCAGACGTTCTGTGACATTTATCCACACAATGAAAGTAGAACATTTTTGAAATTTTAGCATTAATAAAAAGATTGTTTATAAGTTTAATAAGTTTACAAAAGTATGGATCTAATGAAGACGTTCACACACAACATTCATGCTATGTTTAAACATTACACTATATACAAACTCAAAACAGTTTCTTTCGAGTTTTTTTTTAATGCAAATTTATCAATTATGTCATTAAAATCAGTAAGTCGCAGTTTATCATTTTCTATGCAGAGAATGCTAAGATCAGACCACCGATCTTGGGACATTATTGACCGCAGATCATTCTTAATCCTTTTTAGTCTAGAAAATGATCTTTCACCATTACAATTAGTAACCATTAAACACAGGAACAATCTGAAAATTGTTTCCACATTTGGAAAAGCTGTCTGAATTTTTTCTTGGAATATTATTTGATACAAGTCCTGGTGGCAGAAATTTTCTTTTTCCGGGTGAGCTTGTTTGACGTACAGGTGGAAGTGCAAGTGTTCATCTACTAGAGTAATTTTTGCTTGCTGTTCAATTTTGTCCAAATTAGCCGGAGTGTTTGATACGAACTGCAATAGTGAACTGTAAATCTGTGCACATGTGCTCTATGAAATTTGTGAATTTGAAGGACCTTGCTAACTTTATGAAATTGGTCTAGCAAATGTGTCCAAAGGTGAAGCAAGAAAATGAATTCAAATTCTTCCATTTTTTGTAGAAGGTTTTTAGCCTGTCGTCTAGTGTCAGTTTCATCACCGTAAATATGACTGATGGCTTCAACAATGTTAGCATAACTTTCGTTAATCGCTGCAGCAGCTTTGGCGTGAGCCTCCCATCTTGTGTCTGATAAATGCTTAGGAACTTTCAACTCTGGAGGCAAGAAACTTTTTAGCACACGAAGCTGAGAAAAAACAATAAAACTCATTTATTATACCAAACAAATTCACTGCATCCAGACACGTGTCAACTGCGGTTCGTCCTACTAGATTTAGGGAATGTCCAGCGCATAGAATAAACTTTGCAAACCTGTTCCTTTCCATAATTTGTTGTTGAACTCCGTTATACTTTCCAGCCATATTAGCTGCATTATAATATGATTGTCCTCTACATTTACTGAAATCAATTTCAAGTTCACTGAAGTAGTTCAGTATCCGCTCAGCCATACTTTCTCCGATGTGATCTTTCAGTGCAATTAATTCAAGCAATCCAAAAATGTTACTATTGTTTGGAGAATCAAATGTTTTATCATCTCCTCTAAATGCCAAGCCACATTCTGCCAAAAGGGAAATCACTGCAATAACTCGCTGAAGTACGTGCCGCCAGTAATCCTGCTCTGCTTTGATTTGCTCTTCGAGTTTTGATGTTAACGTTTGACCACACTTTCTTGTTAAATATGTTAGCACGGAGTTCATATGAGTTTTAGAGTTTTCGTGGGTTTGAACAAGATAAGCGTGATGCCAATCATTGAATCCAGTAGAAGCTAAAGCTGTAGTTGAGTAATTTGGTTAGAGAAAAGTTTGCAAACAAAACAGTAGACTTTTCTTTTTGTGAGAGAATACACTAACCATTCTCGAGGGTAGGTTTCTCCATTTACTTTAGTGTAATGGAATACATTCTTTGAACAGAACCGGGTTTGGTTTTTGTATGTTTGCTTCGAATTGGTAAAAGGCTGATCCCAGTGCTGATATTCCGATGGGCCTTTTGCAATCCAGAATGATTTTTCCTCGCTATTCAATGTCGTCCATAAACCTACTTCATTATTATCTCTGAAATCACTAGTAGCATGAAAAGTTGGTATTTGTGTGTCTGCATATCTAGGGTTTTCGCTGAGCTTGTTTGCTTGATCATAGTCTTTAAGATCGTAATGAGCTTGGACTGCTTCTTTTAAAGTAACTTTCTCGTGCGATGTTCCTTCAGCGCCTTGTTTTAATTCTTTGGCTATAGGTCTTCTCACTTCATTGTCACTTTCTCCAGAAGTTTCCTTATTTGTAGAGGTAGTTACTGACACCAGTTCTCCTTGAAGAGAGGCTGTGTTCTGTATATAAACTGGTTGTTCCTCAGTCTGCCCAGACTACTCAGTGTAGTCTATTTTATTTTCTTCTGTTTGTAAACATAATTGTTGTGTATCAGAGAGGTTATGCAGGATGGTTCTGCCTGCTGTACAAAGCCATATGACATGCTTGGCTTTAAATGCTTCAGTATTGCCTTCGGTTCCATTTGTCGCTTTCGTTTACTAGCACCACTTTCATATCACTTACTCATTATTTTTAACACTAAAAGTCAAAATTAAATATTATTGTGATTCACAATGGTATAAAAGAATCCAAACTTGATTTCAAAATGCACGGGACATTACTCTAGGCTCTACTAATGTTCATAATGTTTTTATTTCGGAAGTTAACTTATGTCTATAATAGATTCGCATTTTGGCGAAGCTGGCAAGAAATGGCGGCAATTTCTCCTTTTGGCTAAATTGAAAAGCAAAGGGTTAAAGCCTCCACAAACTTTACTAAACAGTAAGTGCGTATTTGTGAAACTGTCATCCAGTCATACGTGTTTAATGTTACTAGCAACTATGCCTATATAGTAGAATCAAAAATGTGTGCTTTGGTCACTTCCATCAATGTATTCCTAAATTTTGGATTTGTGCTTCATTATTGGTACGGCCCTGATTTTTATCATTACAAATGGAATAAAATTAATGGTGAATTTTTTAATTTTTTTGGCAGGAGGCAAAGGATCTCTCTCTCTCCCCCCCTAGATTATGAGGCCCTGGGCTGCAGCACGCTCAGTCCATATGTAAATCCGGCACTGCCTACACTACTGACTTGCACAAGAGTTGATATCCTTTGTTGGAAGTGAGAACCACACAAAAACAGTAGGCTAATAAGTTGGCTAAAATAAACAGACCCACAGAAGAAATCATTCTCTACTCAATAAGGATTAGCAATTTTTATTGGATTATTATAATTACAACTTAATGATCACGCTAACGTACCGTGAGCTGTAGATATAATAATTTATATTCAAGGGGTTAACTGACACCTAAAAATTATTTCAAGGGTTCTTTCAAAATAAAAAAGGTTGAGGAAGGATTCTGTATACATACATACATCCTTACATCTGCTGTAAATATTAATTTAAATGCAATGAACATTATAAATGTAATATAACAACATACATTTACAGTATCAAATTACAATTAAGAAATAAAGTACGTTAAAAAACAATAAAAAAACAAAAACAATAAGAACGAACGTAAAAAACAACCAAACAAAAACAAAAATAAAATCTTCCTTGAAACCAATCAGATTAAAGTAGTATATAGATAGATAGATAAATGGATAGATAGATAGATAGATAGATAGATAGATAGATAGATAGATAGATAGATAGATAGATAGATAGATAGATAGATAGATAGATAGATAGATAGATAGATAGATAGATAGATAGATAGATAGATAGATAGATAGATAGATAGATAGATAGATAGATAGATAGCTAGCTAGAATGACCAAGAACACACAGAGTTTGACTCATTTAACATCGGCGGGTACCAGATCCCGGAAATCAGATATGCTGACGACACAGTCCTCCTATCGACCAACCCAGAAGGACTTAAACAATTAATTCTGTCCACCAAAAAACTACACTGCCATCAGTGGTACCTATACCTTGTAGCGGTATGGCAGCTTGTGTACCCTGACAATCCCCAGAGTTATACCAGTGGGAGATCAGGAAAGCTGAGACAAATCACAGCAGAGATGAAGAACTACAAAATACATATCCTGGGAATAAGCGAGAACAGATGTACAGGTAAGGGGAGAATAAAAACAGCTACAGGGGAAACAGTACTTTATTCTGGCAGAGAGGATGGTCAGCACAACGAATGTGTAGCCATTATCCTGAAGAAAGGAATGGAAAGGTCTTTACAGGAATGGAAACCCATCAACGACAGACTGATAAGATCAAGACTGAGAGTAAGGTTCACCAACACCACAATTATACAATGCTATGCACCAACAAACGACAGCGATGAAGAGATCAAGGACGAGTCATATCAACAGGTACAAAAAGAAATGGAAACTACACCCAGGTACGATCTCATTATAGTAATGGGAGACCTAAATGCGAAAGTGGGAGCACACAATAATTATAACGAAAGAGTAATGGGGAAATGCGGCAGTGAAACAGCAAATGAGAATGGGGACAAATTAATAAGCTTCTGCAGTATTAACAACCTGGTCATTGGAGGAACACTTTTTCCACACAAGGAAGTGCACAAGTTAACGTGGGAATCACCAAACGGACGAGACAGAAACCAGATAGATCACATAATGATCAATGGCAGATGGAGACATGCACTACAAGACGTGAAAGTAAGAAGAGGCGCAGATGTGGGAAGTGATCATCACCTAGTAGTAGCAAGACTGAAAGTGAAACTCAGAGCTGCTGGACCAGTTGCAGTCAAACAGAAATGATACAACATCACGAAACTGAAGGATCCCTGTTGCGGACAGTTTCGCTGAGTTTATAGTCTGTTATATGTACCTGTTTAAATTTGGAGACATTATTTGTTAAGATTCTTGATAAAAGGGGAGTTACTCATTTTTTACTTGGGTTGAAGTCAACAGTAGTTTTTATCCCACTTGTCTTTTACCTGGCGGTCTAATTTTAGGACCGAGGTCTTAAAACCTGACCATATATGGCTCGAGTGGTCAGCCTTTCCTGGAATGTTTCAGATCACCCCACCTGAGCCTAACTCATGGGTCTTGCGTCACGACGCATGCGCAAGTTTTTGTGGCGCGTTAAGGAAGTCTGTTTGTTAAGGAGTCGAGCTGTGGTTTTCAAACGGTCAAGACGTTTTGGCGTCTTCGATCTGGCTTTATGCCTGGGGAAGGAAAGTCCTCTGTGTGTGACCAAGATGTCTAAAGATTGTGTCTCCATGTTGTATTCTAAGCGCCTAGGAGGCGAGTGTGTTTTTTTGGTGTTTATTCTGAAGAGATGTCAAGGTAAATTATCCTTCAAATCATCTTCTTCTATTGCCAGAATTATGAATAACATTTGTTACCAGCTTAGTGACTTTTCCCTGGGCGGGAAAGAGTCCATTGAGAATACTAGGATCTGAGCTCTCGAATTATGCTAACGTTGTATGCATCGGGTCTGTGAATGCCCGACGAACTTTATATTATCTTGGACAAAGTCTGACTCACCTTGTTTGCTAAAGAAATACCACAGAGGCCACTGTATTTAGAGGCCCGCCATATTTTGCGGCCTGCTGTATACTAGAAAATGAATCTGACTTGCTGGTGTCAGAAGAGAGTTGGTTTAAACTCGTATATTTGAAGACCCGCTGGCAATGCGGGGTATTCTGCTGTAGCTGAAGAAAGAGAGATAGATTGAGGTCAGCATCATTTATGCACAGCTTACTAATGAACTGTTGATGCAAACTGTACTGAACTGTTGTCATGCTTACGATGTCCTGAGTTTTGTCAAATGACTGTATTTATATTGATGTCGGCGTCCCTTGTAATCGTACTGCATTAAAGTGTTGAAAACGTCAGAGGTGTTACCAAGCTCCATGACTTTCTACGTTGTGGTGCAAGAGTGTATTGTCCAGTAGATGACTGTCTTCCACGAACCTTTACACACCCATTCGCACTCTTTGATGTCTACTCACGCACCATTACTGTAACACTTCAACACTAGGAAGTCAAGATTGAATGTCAACATTATGGCGCCCAACGTAGGGCCTACAACATTTAGTATGAACCTACTGTTACAACGAAAACAGGACGCTACATCTATGGTGGCCTCAGAATCGATCTTTACATTTATGGTGGCCAGTATGGGGATCGAACCCACGACATTCGCGTTATCAGCACGACAATAGCCCCATCAAGCTGGCTCACCATACTTGTTTTGCTCCCTTCTAGGGAGAACAGACTTCTTATTGCATGGAAAGGTCCGTATACAATAGTTTCAAGAATTTCCGATGTCGACTATGTTGTCGATATTGACGGAAAGCATAAAACCTTTCATATAAACATGCTTACGGAATTTCATGAACGACCAGACTATTTGCAGCCTATGTTCCAGGCGACGGACGATTCTCCAGTCCCACATGGTCATTACTCATCCCTGTCGGTTATACAGGATGAGGAGACTACTTTCTCAGATGTTAATCTTCCTCTTCCAGTGATTCCACTTCATTCTACGGAATCATGGAAAAACGTTACTGTTTCTCCTAATTTATCTACTGAGAAACAGCGACAAGTCTCTTCTATGTTACAAACATTTCGGGATGTCCTTACCGACATTCCTGGGCACACACATGTCATTGAACATGACATAATACTTACTGACCATAATCCTATCAAAGTCAGACCTTACCCTATCCTTATTCATTTTCAAACACAGGTCGAGAAAGAATTGGATGAAGTGATACAATTGAAAATAATTGAACCATCCACTTCAGCATACTCTTCGTCCATGGTTATTGTTCGAAAGACAATAACATACGCCTTTGCGTCGATTATCGCAAATTAAACCAAGTTACGAAGTTCGATGCTGAACCTATGCCTTTATTAGAAGATCTACTTAATAGACGTTCTAATTCTCATTTCTTTACCAAACTCGACTTGTCGAAAGGTTATTGGCAAGTTCCTCTAACTGAACGCGCCAAACCTCTCACTGCTTTCTCAACACCTAGGGGTTTGTTTCAATGGAATTTCATGCCTTTCGGCCTTATGAACGCCCCAGCTACTTTCGTACGCATGATGCGTCGAATTCTCTCATATCGTTCAGATGTCATTGCATACTTGGACGATATCTGTCTTTTCGGTGATTCTTCGGAAGATCACTATTTGAGTTTATATGAATTACTGTCTACTCTACGCGAGCATAATTTGACTGCAAAAACCTCTAAAGCCTATGTTGGGTTTAGTGAAATTTCTTTCCTAGGTCACCGTGTTGGTCACGGTCTCTTGAAGACTGAGGACCACAACACTTCTAAGATACTAAACATTTCTATTCCTAAGACGAAAAAGCAAGTACGTAGTCTCTTAGGTTTAATACAATTCTACGGAAGATTCATTCCGAATCTGTCTTCTATTACGGCACCTCTTTCAACCCTATTGAAGAAAGGATCTCCTAATGTGGTGCACTGGTCCCAAGAATGCTATTCTTCAGTGGATAAGATTAAAACTTTATTCTCATCTCCCCCTATCTTAAGGCTACCTACTACTGATAAGACTTTTGTTCTTCGTAGTGACGCCTCATCCACTGGGATCGGGGCGGCACTAATGCAGGAGTATTCAGAAACTCTGCATCCTGTAATGTATATCTCTAGGAAACTGAATGCGGCAGAAAGGAATTACTCGGTTCTAGACCGTGAATTGTTGGCTATGGTTTGGTCAATCCTTAAGCTACAAAGATTCTTTCTTGGCGCGCATTTCATTGTGGAAACCGACCAAAAAGCTCTTACAGCTATTCAGAGTAAGAACTTGAAGAGCTCGAGATCCACTCGATATGCCATTGCTCTTCAACCTTTTCATTTCACGGTACGAGCTATCCGTGGTTCGGATAATGTGATGGCAGACATACTGTCTAGATGCCCACATGACTCCACTTAACTCATGTGTCCTAGATTTCATAATTCACATCTAGACTTATGACAGTTCTTTACTATAACAATATTTATTAGCACATTTGTTTTCACCTATGAATTGTACATTAAGTGATTTCTTTCTCTGTTACCATCTCTGGTATAACGGAGGAAGGTTTAATTATCACAATATAAGGGCCGAAAGTTTGCACGGCCACAGTTTATAGTTAAGAATGTATGTTTGATTACTGTATAATAAAAAATCTAACGGTTATCAAATAGAATTGTGTTATTTGTATTTTCTCAGCAAATCATTGATGTTCTGGGAGAACCTTTACATTTTGCAACCATGAAGTATTATGATGTCCATACTTACCCTTCGGACGACACTATAGATGCGCCCGCTTAGATTATGATCTTGAACTTCATTGATCATCTACATAGTTAATATAGTATATAACATTGTATTAAAGCAGATATTACATTTTAAAATGATGTAACCTTTTGTTGTTAAAGTGATTGTATCACTATACTGCGGTACATTAAGATAATGACACCGCTGGTTTTTTGATGATTTTTTGTCATTGCTATACGAGGTCGAAAGAGAGGCCGACCAAAAACAACCTGGCGGAGGACTGTGGAGGCTGAGATGCTAAAAATGAACCAGAGTTGGGGCACTGTACGAAGGATGGCCACCGACCAAGCAAAGTGGAATCAATTTGTTGTTGCCCTACAAGACGCCACTAGGCGTGATGGCCACTGACTGCTTTGATGGTCGGCGGCTAAGGATCAAAGAAGAAGAAACATGGAAATAAGGTACTTGATGTGATATATAAAATTAACTTTTGCTTGCATGATAACATTGCCAGCACTGTAGTGTACGTTGGTGGCACCTCCCTGGATATTGTATATTTAGAGAAATGCTTTCTCTAATGTTCTGAGATATATTCTCACCTGACGCTCCATGCGTCGAGTTAGCCTCACATTAGACGTTATATTTATTTGTGATACTTTTCGTCTGCGCATTATTCGTGCGTTATGAGCCTGTTGTATCTTGCTGTTGGATGTATTTAAAAAAAAATGTTTCATTTTTTTTCCCGGGGGATGCGGTAAACTGTTGCGGACAGTTTCGCTGAGTGTATAGTCTGTTATATGTACCTGTTTAAGTTTGGAGACATTATTTGTTAAGATTCTTGATCAAAGGGGAGTTACTCATTTTTTACTTGGGTTGAAGTCAACAGTGGTTTTTATCCCACTTGTCTTTTACCTGGCGGTCTAATTTTAGGACCGAGATCTTAAAACCTGACCATATATGGCTCGAGTGGTCAGCCTTTCCTGGAATGTTTCAGATCACCCCACCTGAGCCTAACTCATGGGTCTTGCGTCACGACGCATGCGCAAGTTTTTGTGGCACGTTAAGAAAATCTGTTAAGGAGTCGAGCTGTGGTTTTCAAACGGTCAAGACGTTTTGGCGTCTTCGATCTGGCCTTATGCCTGGGGAAGGAAAGTCCTCTGTGTGTGACCAAGATGTCTAAAGATTGTTTCCCCATGTTGTATTCTAGGCGCCTAGGAGGCGTGTGTGTTTTTTTGGGTGTTTATTCTGAAGAGATGTCAAGGTAAATTATCCTTCAAATCATCTTCTTCTATTGTCAGAATTATGAATAACATTTGTTACCAGCTTAGTGACTTTTCCCTGGGCGGGAAAGAGTCCATTGAGAATACTAGGATCTGAGCTCTCGAATTATGCTGACATTGTATGCATCGGGTCTGTGAATGCCCGAAGAACTTTATATTATCTTGGACAAGGTCTGACTCACCTTGTTTGCTAAAGGAATACAACAGAGGCCACTGTATTTAGGGGCCCGCCATATTTTGCGGCCTGCTGTATTCTAGAAAATGTATCTGACTTGCTGGTGTCAGAAGAGAGTTGGTTTAAACTCGTATATTTGAAGACCCGCTGGCAATGCGGGGTATTCTGCTGTAGCTGAAGAAAGAGAGATAGATTGAGGTCAGCATCATTTATGCACAGCTTACTGATGAACTGTTGATGCAAACTGTACTGAACTGTTGTCATGCTTACGATGTCCTGAGTTTTGTCAAATGACTGTATTTATATTGATGTCGGCGTCCCTTGTAATCGTACTGCATTAAAGTGTTGAAAACGTCAGAGGTGTTACCAAGCTCCATGACTTTCTACGTTGTGGTGCAAGAGTGTATTGTCCAGTAGATGACTGTCTTCCACGAACCTTTACACACCCATTCGCACACTTTGATGTCTACTCACGCACCATTACTGTAACACTTCAACACTAGGAAGTCAAGATTGAATGTCAACATTATGGCGCCCAACGTAGGGCCTACAACATTTAGTATGAACCTACTGTTACAACGAAAACAGGACGCTACATCTATGGTGGCCACAGAATCGACCTTTACAATCCCCTCACCAGAAAAGCTTTCTTGGTCGACGTAAAGAGAAGATATGAGATTAGGAAAAGCCAGGAAAGAACAGAGGCCGATGATGCTGACCAGAGATTCAACACCATCTCAACAATATACAAGGAAAGCAGCAAGTCATGCTTGGGATTCCAGGAAAGAAAGAGCCAAGACTGGATAACACCAGAAACGCTAAACACCATAACGAAGAAAAAGGAAATGAAAAGGAAGAAAACAGAAGCTAAGTCTCCCAGGTTAAAGGCAATATATAGTGAACAGTACAGTCAGCTGGACAAGGAAGTTAAACGTCAAACCCGTGCTAACAAAAGGACATTTTTGGATGACCTTGCAAGACAGGCAGAAGAGGCAGCACTGAGAAATGAACAAAGTACAATATACAAAATAACTAAAATCATCAGTGGAAAACGAGGTGCAAACAATATTACATTAGTAAGAGATAAGCACGGACATCTCATCACGACAGTAGAGGGACAGGAAACAAGATGGGCAGAGCATTTCAGAGAAACTCTGAATAAGGAACCACCAGAGACACAATTGAATGTTCCTGAGGCTGAAAATGATCTAGATGTCAATACAGACATCCCACAAAAAGAAGAAATCATCACAGCAATCAAAGGGTTAAAGAATGGAAAAGCTCCTGGTCATGATAACTTAAATGCAGAGCTATTTAAGACAGAACCAGAGCTAGCAGCAGAACTATTAGAACCACTATTTGCACAAGTCTGGAAAACAGGGACAACACCAACAGAGTGGAGAAAAGGAATAATTGTCAAATTGCCCAAGAAGGGAGATCTTGCAGACTGCAATAATTGGAGAGGAATCACTCTTCTCTCAGTTCCCAGCAAAATACTAGGCAGGATAATTATACAGAGAATTTCAAAAGCAGTAGACCACAAAATGAGGAAAGAACAAGCAGGATTTAGAAAGAACAGAAGATGTGTAGATCATATATTTACCCTCAGGAACAATATGGAGCAGTGCTCAGAATGGCAAAGACAGCTGTACATTAATTTCGTTGATTTTGAAAAGGCTTTTGACAGTATACATAGGGACAGTTTATGGAAAATACTGAGGGCCAATGGAATTCCAAGCTGCATAGTGTCAATCATAAAAAGCCTTTATGCCAACTTTACGTGTAGCATTGGGCAGAGCAACCTAACCTTTGAAGTGAAGACAGGAGTACCATAGGGATGCCCTTTATCAACCACTCTATTTTTAACAGTCATAGACTGGGTGATGCGCCAGACAACAGAGGGCAATCCAAGAGGAATAAGATGGACTACATTTTCTACATTGGAAGATCTGGAATATGCAGATGACATTGCACTGCTAGCACTTTCACATCAACACATCCAGGAAAAAACGGATAGACTTAATAAGTATAGCCAGCAGGCGGGCTTGAACATCAACCTAAAGAAGACAGAGGTCATGACGCTCAATGTAAACAACCCTGAGCCCATATCAGTAAGGAATCAGCAACTGGAACAGACAGATGCCTTCACATACCTAGGATGCATAGTAACACCAGACGGCGGAGCAAGCAAAGACATCAACAACAGAATGAACAAAGCAAGAACAGCCTTTTTAAGTCCAAACAACATCTGGAAGTCCTCTCAGTACAGCACAAGCACAAAATTAGGATTATATCAGAGCTGTGTGCTTTCTGTGCTTCTCTATGGCGCGGAGAGCTGGAGAGTTACAGAGAAGGAAATGTCGAAATTGTCCTCTTTTCACACAACATGCCTAAGAAAAATTCTCCGAATCTTTTGGCCAAATGCCATCACCAACCAAGATCTGCTTACTCGGAACAAGCAAGAGGACATGCACACCATCATAGCTGGCAGACGCTGGAGCTGCGTTGGCCATGTCCTCAGAAGAGACTCCGATGCCATCACAGGAACAGCTATGCTATGGACACCTGAAGGAAAACGAAAGAGAGGCCGACCAAAAACAACTTGGTCAAGGACTGTGGAGGCTGAGATGCAAAGAATGAACCAGAGTTGGGGCACTGTACGAAGGATGGCCGCCGACCGAGCAAAGTGGAATCAATTTGTTGTTGCCCTACAAGACGCCACCAGGCGTAATGGCCACTGACTGCTTTGTCGGTCGGCGGCTAAGGATCAAAGAAAGAAGAAGAAGACCAAAAAACACAGCGAGGCCCAGAATCTATACCTAAATGCCAAGAAGACCAAAGTATTGACAACAGACAAAGTAAAGACCAAACCAGAAAGTGAAATTGATAACGAAGGACTGGAAAGTGTTAATGAATTCGAAAATTTAGGATCAATCATCAACAGCTCTGGCGACTGTGCAGTAGAAATTAAAAGAAGGCTTGCAATTGCTTCACATAAACTAATACAGATGAAAAACCTATGGCAAGGCACAAGCAAAGAAACAAAGTTACAACTGATCAGAGCATGTATATTCCCAGTAGCAACATACGGCTGCGAGACTTGGTCACTCAATAAAACAGTTGCAAAAAAGGTTACATCATTCGAAATGAAATGCTACAGAAGGATGTTGCGAATACCCTGGAAAAGACCAACAGAGAAGTACTGCACTCGCTAAACGTACAGGAACATTGGCTCCTAAATACCATCGCAATAAGGAAGCTGAAATTTTTCAGTCATATAAAAAGACATAATAGTCTGGAAAAAATAGTGATGGAAGGCATGGTCCCTGGAAAAAGGGGAAGGGGTCGACCTAGACGACGGTGGACCCAGGACATCACAGAGAGTCTGAACTTGTCTTTGGCTGATGCAGGTCGACTTGCCCAGAATCGTGATGCGTTCAGAGCAGCTGTAATGGAGACAACGTTCTGGAAAGAATACGTCACATGATGATGAGATAGATAGATAGATAGATAGATAGATAGATAGATAGATAGATAGATAGATAAATAGATAGATAGATCCGTCTGGTTTGAAATTTTCAGGGGAGTTTACTAAGGTAAGTTTATATGTTTAAGGGAAAGAATTACGGAAAAATAAAAATAAAAATTTAAAAGTGGTTTATTACTTATTTTAATCATTAATAATTCAAATTAGCTTTTTTTTTTTTTTGAAGCATAATTTTATGTAGTACATGAGACATATTTATATTTTAGGTATGGTAATCTTATTGGCGTCTTATTAATCATTTTAAAGAATATATTTTACAAGAGCAGGCCGGGTGTTGAATAATTTTTCTATATTTGCATATGTAACTTTTAATAGGTAGTTTAATTTCCATGATAATATTAACTGCGACTCATGCGAGTTAAAAAAAATTCGACTCATGCGAGCATTAAAAAAAAAAAAAAAACAAAAAAAAAAAAACATCGCAGATAACTGAAACAGACTGCAATATCTTTTGTAAAAAAAAGATGGTCTTTTTCAGTTTTTACTGAGACTCATCCAAATTTTAAAAATGCGCCCCATGAGAGCATTTGAAAAAAATGCAACTCATGCAATTATTTTAAAAAATGCGAGCATTTGAAAAAAAAATGCGACTCATGCGAGCATTTAAAAAAAAAAACCAAAAAAAAAAAACACATCGTAGATAACTGAAACAGACTGCAATATCTTATGAAAAGAAGATGGTCTGTTTTAGTTTTTACTGCGACTCATGCGAGTTTAAAAAAATGCACCTCATGAGAGCATTTGAAATAATGCGACTCATGCGAGCATTTGAAAAAAAATGCGACCATTAAAAAAAAAAAAAAACGCAGTATAGTACACATGATGAGATCCAAACCAAACGCCAAGAAGAGGAAAATGTACACCAGTCCACCAGCGCTGAACAACAACCATGAGTATAACAAAACCAGAAACAGCCACCCAGAGAGAAAATCCGACCCATTTTCAAATACTAAGGAGGTGGAAGAAACAGCTCTACAACACAGACAGGTACATGCACAAGAGTAAGACAGAAGGGCAGAACAGCCAGACATCACTGTCGTAGATTTTATCAGATAGGTAATAGATGTTTATAGTCCTGTCTGAGCAGAGGTGATAGTGATGACAATGTGAAAGTAAGGGGTACGAATAGTTTTATCACGAGGTGATCGTGTAAGAGAAAGGACAGTCTCTGGATAGAATAATTTATCTAATCCAGCCTATCTGGACGACGATATTTAAATCATACGCACTTTCTCTCCTTGTACGAAAATACAAGTTACACTGCACTCACATGCACACAATTCTGTGACAAATACGCACGAACGTGAAAACAAACTATGAATAACATATAATGGATATGGGTTGACCGACACGATAACTAAAGGTTTAATAAAGTTTATTATCAATAGAAGATCACAACAATAAGCATATACATCAATAGATCATGGTTTACAGACAAAATTGCAAAAGAATAAATTAATCAAATAGGTTCTCCCCCTCTGGTAAAGAACCGAGGTTAATTAACCAAAAAGATCAAAAGTTAACAATAAGTTATCAAACAGTCAGTATGGGAAAAGAATAGGTTCCTAATGTAATCTATCGAGTGATTACTCAGATTAGTGAGATTAAAAAAAAAAAAGAAAGAAGAAACCACATAAGTATATGATGTTAACAAAAGACAAGTTTCTTTTTCCGTTCATTCAATTCACACCCATTCAGTGGCCACTTTCAGATTTGCTTACCCCAGTAGTTGTCGCAGGCATTCCAAGGAAATACACTAATAAGTAATAAGACTATTTTGTGTCAAATTTAAGTTTTGCCAAATCCAGCCCCAGACTCCCCGTAGTTGCTGACTGCAAATTTCACGGGAGTCGCTAAAATCGGTGATTTAATTTGTCCTGGATACAATAAGTTATCTATGCCTTCAGTTGGTTGGAGTAAGGTTCATGCGTGGTGATCGCCGACGTAGGATGAATAGAACATATATATTTCCTAGGTTGTTTAGCCTCAGGTGGCTGAGATGCTAGGTTAAGTTACACAAAGGTTGCTGACAATATATTTCGCCACAGCTGGCTGATGAGATTGATATAAGTCAATCTGGTAATAGTTCTGGTCCGGTTAATATTATAATTTAATGGTTCTTTTCTGGTTTCTCTCATGAAAATGAGGAAAATTGAACCACACAGGTCACAGCAAGAAACTCATCAATATTAAATATCCCTGGATGCTTATAATATTATAAGTTCGTATGATAATAAGTTCATATGGCCATAAAAAAGCCGCTAGTACTCCGGTTTTGATCAGCCTAGATTTTAGGAAAGAAAATATAAACATTACACCAACTTATCAATATCATATCTAACACGTGTTAAAATAGGACCTCTTCAAAACTCCGTTATAAATTAGATTTCAAACACACGTGTCTAGCTTATCCTATCGTTTTTAACGCGTGATACGAACACTAGTCGTTTAAAAAATTACATAAAATGGATAGAAGTAAACAATATATACCGTCAGTAGACAGTTATTTAATGTATGTACTAGTCAATTTAAAACACCTCTTACTGGGAAATAGCGAGTAATTAAATTCACTTTACGGCTGAAAAAGATTTAGCTATAAGTTATTTAATTAGCACAGAAAATCTCAGTGAAATATAATGAAAACTTTAAAAACCCTAAATCACTTAAAGGCTAGTATATAAATTACCGCAATCAGAAAAATGAAACACTCCACGAAAACCTAATAATTTTCACTCTGTTCGAGAAATCTAAGATATCGAGCTAGTGAATTATAGATTTCTGAGCAACTGATCATGGCTATCGGAGAGACATGGTATATATATCCATAGATTCCGTTCTATCGCTCTTTAATGCGAAAGTCACACCTACTGCCAGACCCGAGCCAATTTGCCGTTCCATTCTTGAATCAAGGGTAATTTTACCACCTCTGCCGCCGACAACCTCTCTGGCTTGACTTTCATCATCTCCGCCTTGCCGAATATCAGCTACGCAATTACTTCCCCTGAAAGTTTTACAATCCAAGGTCCGTCTCAGACTTAACATCGCCCCTGATCAAATAATCTATTACGCCATGCTCTGCGCTCTCTCTGTTCCACCGTGCTTAATTGCCAAACGGCTCAAGTGTTAATTGCAATTGTGAATCCTTCGTTCATGTAGCACAAAAAAATAATATAAACTAGATTGGGGGGGGGGGGAAGGGGAGGGGGCAAAACTGAACGGAGACAGCTGCACTATTTCTATATGTGACAATCACCTCCCAGCTTGCTGCGGATGAGAGGACAATAACATCAGAACTTAATGAGTTAGACCCAGAAGATATCATTATTGAAGCACTACGCAGAATTCGAGAATACAGAGACGAGTTCCTTGGTCATTCTCCACAATTACAAGAAGCAGTTTTGGAAGTAGCTCCTGACGTATCAATAGCAGACATAGAGATACCTGGGACTCAACGGAGAACGACCAAGTGTCCAACGGTGATCAGGAGAGTCCGTCCCACAGACCACACGCTCAAACTGAGACGGAAGTTGGAGCGTGCCAACTTCGCAAGCCAAGAAATGCCGTGTCTCACGAGGCACTACAGGAGAGGATCATTAAGATGACTCGGATGTCTGGAGGTGAGGCCTTGCTCAGGGCCCTACCCGACGATAAAGTGATCGGTATCCTCGAGGCAATAACGCGCAGGAGGAGCATAATTAGAGTTACAAGACACGAAAAAGGAGTTATAATAGCTCTAAATAACACCGAGAAGACAAACAAACTGATGGTCGAACTAGAGTCTGGACACAAAGAAGTCCAGTTGGCCCACCAGATTAAAGTTACTGTGGAGATCTACAAGAAAACCTAAAAGATAGTTGTAAGAGGGTTCCACAACAATTGGTCTACACAAGAAGTCCGCATCCGCATGCAAACAGAAAACAAGATTCACAAAATAACACAGGTTGAAAGGCTGAGGACATGGCACAAGAAGGACACAAACCTAGTTATCCTAACTATTGAAGAGACTTCAAAACCACGTCAACTAAACCTAGACGATAGATGTCGAAAAAACAGAAGAGCACATTCATCCAGTTATGCAGTGCTCAAACTGCCAGCAATTTTCGCACACTAAGAAAACCTGCAAGAGAGAAACAGTTTGCCGGTACTGTGTGGGAAGTCACTCTTACAATTAATGTCCTCACTCGAAACGAGACACCAACTCTAACGTGCGCAACTCCAACAGAACCTGCGCAAACTATCTCGGGAACCCCGGCCATACTGAAGGAATATGTAACCAAAAACGTCTTCTTCAGAGAAGCAAGACACTGAGACGCTTCAGGTGGCACTGCTAAACAGGAACAGCACACAAGAACCCAACTAATAAAACTTACCACAGATGTGCGAGACATAAAACAAAAACTCAAAGTCGACAAGAACAGGCAGCACAACGAAGACACAGAAACTATAAGAGACGAAACAATAGGAGCCTTATTGTGACATATTATGATAATAGCTTTCATATATCTATTTCATTATCTTCACTGTTCTTTTACCTTTCTTTCACCTATGCAAGTTTATTAACATAAAACCCTCCTACACTCAGAGATCTGTTCTTTTTCTAATTCAGCACGCATTTTTTATTGCTGTTCGCTATTTCCTTTAATGAAGGTTTACCAGCAGACCAGATTAGCTAACGTTGAGCTGTAATAAAACGCCAGCGATTGAAAATCGTTGTAATAGATCAGACAGCGAACAGGGGGAAATAATTTTAGTGCTAAGAGCAGATAATCTGGAACCACGGTGAGACACTTTCTATTACCTCCCTTGTAAATCCGTTCGCTAAAAAGGTAATTAAACACGGCGAATTGCCAGATCAAAGGACATTGATCGCTAGAATGGCCCATACGAGCAGAGACGTGTAAATTTTGCACTGATTAGCAAATTACGTTACGCCGGATCTCAAGCGAGTCCGTACGCAACAGAGAGAGTCTGGGTTTCGGTTCTAGCGTGAATAATGGCTTTGATTTCACGTATTCCCCAAGATCTGACCATAGGTGCTAAATCTAACAGAGAGTCTGGTTTCGGTGTATAGTGTAACATTCCCTTTGATTTCAGAGATACATATACCCCAGCATTCTAACTCAAGTTATCCAGTACCCACAGATCTTAAAGACATCTAGCTCGATTTCTAGAATCACTTGTATTAGTGAAGTTTCTTAGTTTTTCGTTGGAGATAGTCTTAGTATTTCTGTGTTTGAGGTAATTATATTTACTAGTATATTTGAGTGATTTAAGTGGTAAAATCGTCAATTATATTTTACTAGATTTTCTGTGCAGAGTGATTTACTAGATAAGTCCATCATTTATATTTCTCTATGTTTTACTGTGTTACATAGGCTAGCAGAATAAATAATAATTTCTAGCTAAACTATTCCAGCTATAAAAATAAATTTAATTAATTGCTAGTAACCTGTCAGAGAATATTTTAACCGACTAGTAATGCACTGTTCATCATGAGTATTGACGAAATATGTATTTATTTCTAATTGATGATTGATTTTTCTTAAATGACTAGAATTTATTTCACGGGAGATTTTAAAAGATAAGACAAGCTCTAAGCTTGTAGTTTCAATTTATAGTTAAATAACCGAAGTAGATAAATATATTATATTTTACGCGGGTTAAGGATAGGATTGAGAATACTATATTATGGTTAAGTATTTGTATTGTCTTTTCTCCTTTACACAGTATTGGGTCAAACCCTAAACCTTACCAGCGGCTTCCATATGAATCTGAGAATAACCTTACAAAAGAACATTCTGATATAATATCGGGTTTTTCAAGGTGACTGTCTGGCCTCGTGTTTACACACAGAAAGAGACAGAGAACCAACCCAAAGAATATTAAGAATAAATTGTAACTGGACTTATAGATATCCAGATTTCTTTTTTCACAATTTCATATACATTCAGCCTGTTGTGGCGACATAATTAAAATTGACATTACCTGAATAACAACCACTGTGTTGTGAAGAAGATTTATCCTGAACAGATTTATTTACCTGACACTCGATTTAACGATCGAATATTCCAAGCTACTGTACACTGTGAACATTAGATTTCTTAAATATTTTCCTACCTGGACACAAATTGAAGTGACGCAATCAGCATCCTACTAACAGTAACGAATCAAGCGTTTCCCAACATTTGGATTAATTAGTCTTGGAGAAACTGGGGCTTGTTTCGCCAAGAAACCCAACCTTTGATTTGCTGTGTGTACCTTAACGATTGTTCCAGAGGTTGTGAAAGCACATATTAGGCCAGAGTGGCTGGATGTGATCACAGGTTTGTCAGAGCGAGAGAAATCATGGATGAATAGTTCTATTATTGTATAACCCATGTACTCACTTTGTATTTTTTATGCAAGTTTTGCAAATGCTGTTCCTTTCAGAATAGATTTACGTATAAACTCTGTTCTTTACTGTAGAGGGAAATCCTAGACCATAGCGTATAAAGCTTTGACTCTTTTGGGGGGTTAATAACTTTCTTCTAACGGGATCTTGTCTCAACAGAGGGAGGGAGGATTACACCTATGAGTCTAACTCTTTAATTAATTCATTAACTTATGTTTATCTGTATTTGATTTGATATTCAAAATATTGCTGTTGTGAAGTTCTTTATGATAAATAAAATTTACATAAACTTTATTTTCGTGTGTTGGTCAGCTCGTCCCAAAAGATCCCTATTCCATTGATATAGTTTTTTCACGTTTGTGCGTCAAATTGTCGTCACTTATCTGTGTATGTGTAGATGTGACTGGTTGAATATATCAATATATATTTATAGGAACACTGTCTGATCTAAGAATCTCAGTCGTAATCGATAGGCTGGATTAGATTATCTCCCATAGATTATCTCTACAATCCAGGGACATACTTTACCTTTCACCATTTCACTCGTGAAAATCTATTTCTTTACCTTATCTCCCACTGAGCTATCACCGGTTCTAGTTCTATTCAGACCGGACCATAATTGATCTTAAATACCTATTAAAAATCTACGACACTTATAGAGCCACCAGACAATGTTGCAGGATATGAAATCCATTCAGCACCAAATAGAAGTCGACATCGCCAAACTCGCAGAGCTAAAGGAGGAGAATGAAGAAGTCCTCAACAGAATTGAAACAGAGAGAAGGATCATGGAGGATATCGTAACAAAAAGCAATCAAGAAAGAGAAAGCAGCAAAGAAACCAAAGACAGTTTGTGTTACACGTTTCATGACGATAACAAATGCCTGTACATCAGTTATTTAGAACAGTGGTTCCCAACCTTTTCACATCCGAGGACCACTTTTCCAGCTATATATAAGTTGCGGCCCACCAGCTTATATGTAATATCGCAATACCATAAACGCTTAACTGTTATTATTCAATAGATGAATAGGCCTACATTCGATAACACAAGTTGTTAATTATTTGCAAGATGACAAGGAAATTGTAAAGTAATAGTAATGAAAAATAAATTATACATTTAATTTATTGGTTACATACATACTGGTTACATACAAATTGGTTAAATACTATATATTCATATACTTCAATGGTTGAAATTACAAAATATTCAATGGGAGCCTTGTGCTTGAATTTCGCTCACTAGATTGTCAATATTGGGCTTCACAGAAGTTAAAGACAGTCTCAAAGCTGGTTCTGCTTGCAAACGGTTTCTGTGTTTTATTTTTATAGCACTAACAACGTAGAGAGGCTCAGAGCAAAATCAAAGCATTTAATACTAAATCGATAACGCAGCCACGGACCACCTGATAATGCGCCGCGGACCATAAGAAGACGAAGAGATATCGATAAAACCTATTAGAAGATTTCACACATTTTTTATGAATGACCTTACACGATGTACCAACATGGAAGCCTCTGGTCAATATTTAATTGATAGACGTTGCATTTGACGATACTAGTGCAGTGATCAACTTAACAATCCGCCGTTATTTGTTGAAAGTAACACTAAAGCTGAAGGATTTATGCAGTTGAGAAATGAATCCAATTTGTTAAAACAATCAGTAAAAATTGAATTTCATTCTGAACTTCTAATGATCCCACAATATTTATTTTGCAGCACCTGATCGCAACATATATGTGTACAGTCGTATTTCATTAATGGAAAGTCAGTGGAAATAATACAGAAATATTTTCTATATGGATTCCATCAATGACATTTTTTTTCTGTATTATTATTTTTTTAATGTAAATGGTGTCATTTCCGCGATTGTTTAAAAGAAAATACTGAATTGTTGAAGAAGACAATGTCCGGAATAAATAAATCATATTAACATAATAATATACTGTTGCCGTCATTTTTGTCGGTCCCAGAAGATGTAAATCTATTTAATACTTTTGATAGTCGAAGGTACAGAACTATATGTTAACTCCCTGACACAGGTTGATTAGGGGTTACCTTTCCTGTGTTTATTCTTGGTGGTTGATCTGTCTTAAGACGGGGGTTAACTGTTCTCAAATCTGTTCTGTCTACGCATGCGCTAGTTTTTAGCGCGAACCGAGTAGACTTCCGTCTGGGAGTGATGAGCTGGTTTCTGCCGGACGAAGATGTCCGTTGTTTCTTCTCTGCATTATCTGGGGAAAAGATAGTCTTGTGATGTTAGTGATTTTCCCCAGAGTTATTCTGTTCGTCTAGAATGACGACAGGTGTTATTTGTGTATTTCTCGGAATTCTGTCCAAGGTAAAATAACTTTATTATTATGCAAAGTTTGCAGAACATTTAGTATGAACCTGTGAGTAGCGCTCACAGTTCTTGTGATCCAGAGTCCATTATGTGGGCTTGACGTAGCCAATTAGGTCTATTCGTTGAAGTACTTTACAGAAGCACAATGAACGTATATTGATATGAAACCCGCAGGATAGCGGTACGTTTCAGCATGGAAGATAATACATGCCTATGAAAAAAAGCACAGTTGTTTATCAACCATTATAAGGCCCGTCATTACGGCCTATAACTTTGAGCAGAAGAAGAAGTGCCTGGCGGGTGAAGCCATATGAAGTCTTGACTTTATTTACAAGTTCACAGACTTCAATGTTAAGCAACTAAATTTGTTAAAGGACTACCTGACGCGTTCAGTCAGGGGCCCTGAGCTACAGTAGGAAAAATAATATGTTGTCAAGCCAGCGTTATTAGCATCATACCTACGAGCTATACAAAACTGATGATGCTCGATGTTCCTCATTATTACCACATATGAACAGTTGTTAAAGGACAGACCATTGTCGATAACGTCCTTATAGATGAGTGGTTCAAGCTTTATATGCCAGATGTTTTGCCAGTCATTTCCAATATATATGATGTCCTTGATTCTCGTCCATTTGACTGTAACTGTTGATGTCACTGTGTCTCGTAAATAAATGGTTGAAAGTTCCAGCAGTTTCTACAATTACTGACTACTGCGTGTGAGTGAGTGGGTGCCTTGTTTATCTATCAAAGAGCCTAAACGCATTCGTGTCTCTACACACCCACATCACTTGTCAACCACACAAACTTCGAGTACCTCACATACAAGAAATGTCTGATGTTCGGATGTCAACATGACACCCTGTTAGCGCCTCAACGCCTGGTGAGCTAATCACGCATACCAAAGCTGTTTGGCCCAGGTCGGACTGGCTACAACAGTACACAGAAAAGATATTGTTACGTTCCTACATAACATAACGTAAATCCCACCTTAACATTTGTGGTGGCCGTAAATATACGGTAACATATACATTTTATCACAACTGGTTATGACGTGGGAATTTCATTTCTGAGATTAACATGATTTTAAAACACTTTAAATGACATTTTATTTCAATTTTTTAAAATAACTTTTATAACGGTAGCTTTAGTCATCATAATCATGCATTACTTACTTACTTAGTCGTTCCCCTTCTACCGTGAGGTGTAGAGATTTGGAAGAGAGAGCGCCAGACTATTCTATCGGCTGTCTTCCTTCTGGCCTGGTTCCATTCTAGTCCTCGGTCCTTCAAATATTGTCTAATGTTGTCCTCCCAGTGGACTCTGGGTCGTCCTCGGGGTCTGGATCCTTGGCTCTTTGTTTCCCATGCTTGTCGTGGTAGCCGATCTTCTCCCATTCTGCAGACATGGCCAATCATGCATTAATAGAATGAAATTAATAAATGTTCTTTTTAGTCCTCCGTTTTGTCTTGTATAGTCCTTTTTTTACATACAAAAAGTCAGAAAATGTCCTCTTGTTAAAATCGATATGATCAGCCTAGGCTACATGTTTAGGTGATAATCTTGTTGCCTCACAAATCTCAACGTAAGCTTATCATGAATGTTACGGAGGCTTTTATTTCTCCACGGAAATACAGAACAATAATCTTTGTCGGAGTGGCTAAGAGCTATGGCGTCCACCTCTGCGTCTAAAGGTACCGGGTTCGCTCTCAGTACAGGGAATATAAATAATGGAATTTTTTTTCAAAACAAGTGGTTCCTAATGATGTCATATTCCCCCCCCCCCTTTTTTTTCCCCCATCTCATGAGTAGTGATATCGGATGACTAGCCTTCTCGGATAAGGGCGAAAAAATAGGTCCCGTGTGCAAGTTGTGCACTTTAAAAATCCATCGGCAGTTGGAAATTGTAAAGAGTAAGCCATACAGCCGCTGCCCTAGCAACATTTGAAAATTATGAAACCTTCCTACCACAAAAATCTTTATAGAATGTATGATTCCTGTATACGCATATTGGGATCCTCGCTGGTGCTACGGAGTTGTGCACTGTGCTGAGATCCTCCTTGCGGGATCTATGGGAGGAGATCGGAGCACTGATGGAATTTTTCATGTGTAATGACGATGGTACTTAACACCAAACCTTTTTCGACTGGAGAGAAGACGTCCCACTTAAGAAAGATAGACTCGCCACAGTCTACACTATTTTGGATTAGTGTACTTCAACACGAGACATTTAAAGAGCTCTCTACCTATGCCCATTCTTGCCTAATAACCTCAGTGAGTCATGCTTTAGTTGAGAGGATACAGTATCTTAAGATAAAACAAAAATACTGGGGGTCGGAGTGGCTACGAAGTATGGCGTCCGCCTCGAGTTCTAGAGGTACCGGGTTCGATTCCCAGTTGAGGGAATATAATTTATGGGAAAACAAATGTTCACAGTGGTTCTAATAATGTCATACTCCCCCCTGGTCTCCTGGGTAGTGAGATCGGATACCTAGCCTTCTCGGATAAGGGCGAAAAGAAAAGGAAGTCCTGTGTGCAAGTTGCGCACGTTAAAAATCCCACAGCAGTTGGAAATCGTAAAGAGTAGGCCTATCAGGCCGCTGCACAGGCAAAATTTAAAATGTTAGCAATCTACCCACAACAAAAATATTTATAGAATGTGTGATTCCTATATAAACACATTGGGATTCTCGCCGGTACTACAGAGTTCGTGCACTGTGCTGAGATCCTCCTTGTGTGATCTAAGGGAGGAGATCGGAGCACCGATGGAGTTGTCCGTGTGCAATGAAAATAGTCCTTGAAACCAAACCAAACCAAACCAAAACAAAAATCAAGAAATAGAATGCAGCTGCATCTTCTTTGTGTTATTGTAAGAATCAGAGCAGAATTGTTGCTTTAAAAAAATATTGTATGGACTTAAATGTACCGTCACAAATGTTAAAGGACTTTCCATCTGACAACGTGTAAGGTTCCAGTGAGGATGACAGAGATCTGGCCCTATTTTCTTTCTTTTTTTTTTCCTTTGGTGGCTGTGTTTGGCATTTTCTCAAAATGGTTCAACCTGGACACAGGGTTTCATCGGTTGTAAACGGGCTTATGTCCGAAAAAGAAAGACTTTCGGTCTGGTTGGTTGTTTAGCGTTGAGCTTTTTTTTTCAGTTTTGTGTCGCTAGCTTATCGATCGATATTATATCGGAGTAAGATATTGTTGTCATGACAACGGTATCAAAGTATGGACCTCTTAAGCTGTATTTTTGTATCTGATTAGAAACTATAGCAGTTCTCTAACAATTAGAATCCGCTTTGCAAAATTAATTGCATTATTATTATATACTAATTGTGGCGTTTATCCCCCTTGATCCGCAGTAGTGGTCCACGAGTGATGGCCAAAGCGTTAAAGTAAAGGATGAGCTTATAAAAGGTAGTAACCTTTGCTCAAGAATTACTTTCGCAGTGAGATAGATCAGAGGATTGGGTTCCCATATTAGGGAGTCTTGCAGGATTGAAGAAAGGCAGCTACAAAAAATGAATGACCTCTGTATTTATCCTCGACTCTCGTCTGCAAGACTAATATGTGTCACTATGTCACGGAATTGCCTCCCCTGCTTTGCAGTAGTGGTCCAACAGTGGCCAAAACTAAAGAGTATCTAATATGGACCTTCAAAGGTGTCTACCTTCGCACAAGATTACTCTTGGCAGAGTTGTAGGTAGAAGGATAATGATGCTTCTATCTCAAGGTAGTTTCATAAGATATTTCAGAAGTCAAGAACAATGCTGCATTGGGCAGGGCAATTGTTAACTAATATCTGACCCGCCGCCTTTTATGAAGAATTAAGCAATGATTAATTTCAGCTCGTTCAAGCCCCCACCCTGATTTACTCAGTGTAATTCTTATTATTATGATATAGCTTTGTTTAGAGTGTATTTAGTAACTTGACTGAGACAAACATGCAGTATATCAAAAATGATTAAATCGACGTTAAATTTGTTTATTTACAAATAACAGATTTAATAGTCACTTAGATTTAACAAGGTTTTAAAAGAATGAATAATGATTTATCAGAAATTTATCATCACTAGTGTGATGTAATAAGGGTTTTATGTAAGAAGTCACTTGGCAGCTTTTAGGTTTGACGTAGATGCAAATGGTAGTTTCTGATCCCGCTGAGTTTTTGGGTTCTGTGCGGAATAAAGGCACTGGGACAGGCCACTTACACGTGTTCTTAGGGTTCGTTATTTTAACAATGAATTTCTACTATGACTCTGTGCTTTAGATTCCTCAGATTCCGGGTGTTCTTGTTAAATGGCAGACTTTATTCTGGGCTCTGAAGTCCTCAAAATTGCTCAAACAATGGTCCGGTTCCGATATAAGAATATTGATTCTAGGCCCTGGGAAGGTCTGGTTGTTGTCTTGGCAAGCGATTCTCACAGTGAACTAGACTTGCAAAAAGTGTCAGATTATATTCACTGTCTTCCCCCGCATTTGTTTGTTACGAAGCTAAACAGGGTTCCAATCGTTTCAAGCATGCGTGTTTTGTGGGTTAATTTCAAATATTTCCAGGTAGGAAAAATTCTGCGCGTAATGCAGAGGTCACCTCTCCCATATATGAAAATAAAAGATCCGATTGTCTTCTATGCAAACTCACACACATCTGTAAACTCATTCGACAATGTGTTTCAGATGTGACATCTTAATTTCCTCTAAAACAGGTGTGCAGGAAACGATTATGTCATTCCTGTGCGCTGACAAATAAGTTATCTCCCCGTAGTGGCTATAAAACATTCAGCTTATTACCATCTTGGCGAAGAACGCACCCTGGCCTAATCAACGACTAAGCAAATACGCTGGGCGATTTTAGTGTTAATCTGTAGTCTGATGTCGGCCACACCCGAGATTAACCAACAGGATTGTCGATTAATTATTATCTCAGCCGTTCCTTGCAAAGCAGGGAGGAACAGGTAACCAAACAGGCATGACGACGTAACACTGACAGGAGTGTAAGAATGTTTGTAAATCCAAAATATCTGCTACATAGCATAGAAAGAAAAAGGTGGCGACCAGGAAATTCCAGGTAATCAGTCCTCACTTCAATTGAAAATGAGTACTGCCGTAGTGGAGAAGAGATCGAGAAGAGGTCGCCCCAATACATCATGTGACACACTAATTAGACAATAGACTTCTGGACAATGAGCCACCAATCGAAGGTAATTCAGCAAGATAATTAGATATATGTTGATGGCTGTATAGGAATATAAAATGAATCCATATGGGTGGAAACATCAAGTTCCAACCAACCAAGTTATCCACTTCAACTAGGGATTTATATTTACAAATAAACACAAGTACAGTAGAACTCCATTTATCCGAACCCCAATTATCCGAACATCCAATTATCCGAACACTTTTTCCAGAAAAAAAAATCAGATGCCACAGTCACGTTAGACTAAAATTCTGAATCTTTTGATGCGGCAAACTTCAAATGTGTGCGACCAATTTGTAGAGAATGGGATGGCTAATGGTCGGTCGCTTACGTACAGGAAGTCAGTTAGATCATAAAGTCAGTTAATATCTGGTTTATCAATCCAGTGTACGTGTGCGTTCTAGGTAGAACACTGGCTAAACAGACAGTTCAACTTAAAATAATTGTGTCTGCTACTACAGCAGAATAATTTTGGTGTGCAAGTATTTCTCTGTGCGATATGGCATCTTCCAGTAGGCCTAAAGCATATAAAAGGAACCGCAATGTTTTGTCAATTGAAACGAAAACAGAAAATTATCAAGAGACTAGGACAAGGTGAAACTGTGTCTTCACTTGCGAGGATTTTCAATGTTGGGAAAGCTACCGTCTCTGACATCAAAAGTAACAAGGATAAAATTATGAGTTTTGCATCGAAATTTGATAGTGAAAATTGGTCGAAGAAACGTAAAACCATGAGAAATGCGAAAGATGTGAAATTGGAAGAGGCTTTGTATATATGGTTTGTGCAAAGAAGAAGCAAAGGGGAACCTATCTCTGGTTCTCTGTTGTGTGAAAAGGCACTTCAGTTCAACAATCAACTTGACGGTCCTCCTGACTTTAAGGCTAGCCAGGGATGGTTAAGAAACTTTAAATCTCGTCATGGCATACGAGAATTGGAGATTCAAGGGGAATCTTTATCTAGCGATGCAACTGCCGCTAAAAATTTTAAAGAAACATTCTTGGCTTTTTTGGAAGAAGAAGGTTATTCACTCGATGATGTGTATAATGCCGATGAGACTGGCTTATACTGGAAATCATTGCCTCAAAAATCACTTGCATCTCAGCGCGAAGCAGCTGCCCCTGGGTTTAAAAAGTGCAAAGAGAGAGTAACAATTTTGGTAGCCGCTAATGCCAGTGGAAGTCATCGTTTACCGGTGCTAATGATCGGCAAAGCCAAAAAACCACGTTGTTTAAAGAATGTGACATGTCTCCCATTGTGTTACAAAGCACAGAAGAGTGCTTGGATGAATAGTGAAATATTTCTTGATTGGTATACAAATCAGTTCATCCCAAATGTGAAGAGGTTGAGAGAACAAGAAAAGAAAACTGGAAAAGTAATTCTTCTACTGGACAATGCACCATCTCATCCAGAGAAAGATACATTGAATGCAGTTGATGCAAATTTTAAAGTAATTTTTCTGCCTCCCAATGTAACAGCACTGATTCAACCAATGGATCAGGGTGTTATAGCAAAGCTTAAAAAGATGTACAAGAAGGAAGTCCTGCGTCGTTTATTGTTGGCTGAAGATGAAGAAAGTGTGGTGGCGTTTTCCAAAAAGCTTAATATCAAAGACTGCTGCTATATGTTAGCTGATGCTTGGACCACCCTGTCACAAGATAATCTCAACAAGGCTTGGAGTAGATTGCTTGGGAAAAAAAGGAGGAAATGAAACTACTGCAGTGGACACAAATGATGATTGTATAAATGAAGTTGTGGAACTGTTTCAAGCAATGCCCGGATTTTCGGACTGTGACAAAGATGATGCACACATGTGGCTAGAAGATGATAATGATTCTGGTTTTCAGTTTTTGAACGATGAAGAAATGTTGTCTTTTGTGCAAGAAGAAAACCAAATACATGTAGTGACCGATGATGAAGACTCCTCAGAAGTACATGATGCACTTGTAGATTATGAAGAAAAACCAAAACGTCGACCAAGTCCTGAAGAGGCCTTTATAGCACTAGAAACAGCGATGGCTTGGTACGAGCAAGAAGATGACAGCTGTCCTACACAGCTTCTGCTGTTGAAGAGAATGCGGGACTTAGCAGCCAAAAGGAGACTATCCAGTTTGGTGCAAAAGAGGATTCCTCATTATTTTAAATAGTGGGCTACATCTGTGCAAGTACATATATACGTAAGTTGCGCCTGGTTTTGAATCGTTTGTAATGTTATTTTGAAAACATTTCTCTTTCTTAACAAAAATAATTAATACAAGTAGTACATGCACTGCAGTGTAATAAAAGATTTTGGTGATACAGTGATCTAATACAGTGTGGGTATTATTATTACAGTACAAGTAAATATGTTTTATAGTGTATTTTCCTTGTGATGGTTAATTATTTTTAGAAATATGTGTACATGTACTCGATACATTATGTAATCCAATTATCCGAACATTTGATTATCCGAACGATGCTCGGTCCCATGGGGTTCGGATAAATGGAGTTCTACTGTATATCTATTTATGAAGTATATTTAGAAACAAGGTTAAAATAAGAATGTTAGATATGTTTAGTCATTTTCTTAAATTCTTGACTTTCATCTGACGTCAGGAGTTGCGTGACGCCTCGGATCACGTTAATTTAAGCGTAGATTTCACACGTGTGCCGCCTCTGATTGTCTTCTAGAACCGTCCCTTAGGATTGATATCCAGAAATGATTACCAGGAATTAAGAAGAACATACAGATGGCATCTCCAGAGAATATGTTGTCTCTAGATGTAGAAATAAAGAGATATCAAATTTTCCCCACAATATCATCTTCCTCTAATTTTCCCCACAATCCCATCTTCCTCTAACTTTCCCCACAATCCCATCTTCTTCTAATTTTCCCCACAATCTCATCTTCCTCTAATTTTCCCCACAATCCCATCTTCTTCTAATTTTCCCCACAATCTCATCTTCCTCTAATTTTCCTCACAATCCCATCTTCTTCTAATTTTCCCCACAATCTCATCTTCCTCTAATTTTCCCCACAATCTCATCTTCCTCAATTTTTCCCAACAATCCCATCTTCTTCTAATTTTCCCCACAATCTCATCTTTTTCTAATTTTCCCCACAATCTCATCTTCCTCTAATTTTCCCCACAATCTCATCTTCCACTAATTTCCCCCACAATCTCATCTTCCTCTAATTTTCACACAATCTCATCTTCCTCTAATTTTTCCCACAATCCCATCTTCCTATAATTTTTCCCACAATCCCATCTTCCTCTAATTTTTCCCGTTGAGCCCATGAGCAAGAATGCTGAGACCGCCGAGACAGATGACAGTGTGTTTTAAGAGAGTGAAAGAGTGTGCATGAGTCATAATATAATATACACACATTCGGTCAATCTGAAACGAAGTATTTACAAATAAAAAAGTATACGTCATGATATTAGCTTCATCACCTTTCTGCGCCATTTGGAGCATTGAGCTACCTCTGCCGTTGGTTATTTGTGAGGAAACCCGCGCGAAGCAGTTACCAGCTCTGGCAGTGGTGGTTCATGTGGCAATTTATTTTACATGATACCAACCTCGTGCACGACTTTTACATACATAATCATTTTAATACATGTTAAAATATACTTATAAGAATGTTAAAATATACATATAAGACTTACCCTTTTCTTAATAATGATGACATATATCCGAACGCCCACTTTGTTACATTATAGATAACAAAATGCGAAAAGCGACCGCACCTTGCAAACTTGTCCAGATGATTGTTATCCAAGGGGGAGAGTACACCGTCGACTTGGGGGAAAATAAAACGAAAAAATAATTTCACGTTGAAATACAACTGACAACTAAATTATGTTTTTATATTTTCGCTTAAAGTGAAAGTAATTAGTGAATATTTTTAAATTGCTTTGCAAAATGAAGAAAAGTGGGGTTGCTAATTACATATATTAATCAATGTTTTTATCATTTGTATTATTTTTCTTGAATTTGATAAAAACATGAATTTAAAACTTGTAACAACAAATTACGGCCCCTAGCTGTAAGAGCCCGGATTAGCCCGTGTTTTTTAGTAATAGTTTATGAAAATTTAAATATCAAATTGTGATATTTTAATCATAATTTATTCTTTTAATACTTTCTTACTTAGTCGCTCCCCTTCTACCGTGAGGTGTAGAAATTTGGAAGAGAGAGCGCCAGACTATCCTATCGGCTGTCTTCCTCCTGGCCGGGTTCCATTCTAGTCCTCGGTCCTTCAAAGATTGTCTAATGTTGTCCTCCCAGCGGACTCTGGGGGTCTGGATCCCGGGCTCTTTGTTTCCCATGCTTGTCGTGGTAGCCGATCTTCTCCCATTCTGCAGACATGGCCAAACCATCTTAGTTGGGGACTGTTCTACTTGGGTCTGCAGGGGGTGGGATTTTAGGCCTTGACGTATCGTCTGGTTGCGGACCATGTCTCTTCTTGTTACTTCAACCACCTTCCTCAGATACCTCATTTCTGAGGTTTGGATCTGGATTTTGTGGGTTGTAGTCATTGCCCATGACTCGCATCCATATGTCAAGATTGGGACATATGGGGAGCGGTATACAGCCATCTTCGTTTTCTTACCAACCTCTCTTTTGCTGAGGAATCCTCGATTTATGGCCTGAAAAAGTCTCCCAGCTGCTGCTTTTCGAGTGGCCAACTCTTCTTTAATGCCTCCCTTTCGGTCTATAATAGCTCCAAGGTATTTAAAGTGGTCGACCTGCTCCAGAATCTGTTCTCCCAGCTAAATCTGATGACTTCTTTCTTCTCATGATATCACCATGAATTTTGTTTTACAGCTCCTTATGACCATCCCTCTCTTCTCCAGCTCAACATGTTATGATTAAACAGAAATGTAAGTAGTGGTTCAAAGGAACTGAATATTTCATTCTAGAGGAACTCATATAACAAAAAGATAGTATCAAGGGATGGAACTTTGTCTCGGAGCGCATTATGGTTGTTAAACTAAAAGAAGGAGAAACCATAGTCAACCTGGTCATAGTGTATGGGCCAAATGAGGATGAGAGAGCAGAGGTCAAGGAGGAATTCTTCGAGCTGCTTCAAAGGACAGTGGATGACTGCCTAGATGAAGTTATCATGCTCGGAGATTTTAATGCCAGAGTTGGAAATGACCATGTTAGATGGGGTGGAGTTATCGGAAGATATGGAGAAGATACTCTCAATGACAATGGAAAGCGACTCCTTAGATTCTGCAGTGAGCAGAATCTGATCATTACAAACACAAAGTTCCCCCATAAGCGCATACATGCATACACTAGATGTGAACCAACAAAGAATGAGAAGTCAGTGATCGACTATGCCATTGTTCGGAGAAGCTCATTCAAATATGTCCGAGATGCTAGAGTCTGGAGGGGGCCAGAGATTGGAAGTGATCACTACCTGCTAACAATCAAAAGAACAACTGAAAGAGTTGCTCAGCCTAGGAACTGTCCAACATCACGCAAGAAACCAAGTAAACGAGCAGGAGAAATGAGCATTAGGACCTACAAGCTGAGAGAGCCAGAAATTAAGACCAGATATCAGGGGCTTATTGCTGCAGCGGTGAGCAATACAGAAGAACGACCTGATGACTTGGAAACCCTCTGGAATAAATTCAAGGATATCATAAAGACAGCTGCTGCAGAAGCATGCGGTGAAGTCCGACTTGGGAACAAGAGAAAGAGGACACCTTGGTGGACAGAGGAAGTCAAAGAGAAAATAAGAGAGAAGAAAATGGCATGGAAACAATACTTAGGAGCTAAAAACACAACAGGACAAATGGAAAAATATAGAGAATATGTGACACTCAGAACAGAAGCAAAGAACAAAGTGCTAGCAGCAAAACAGAAGTCCTGGGAAGAATTTGGAGAAAAGCTAGAAAAAGATGCACAAGAAAACCAGAAATTGTTCTATAAGACCCTAAAGAACATGAGGAAGGAAAAACAATGCCCTCTCAAATTTATAAAGGACAAGCAAGGCAAATTGCTTACTGCCCCGAAGGAAGTAATGGGAAGATGGAAAGAATATTTCTCAGAACTCCTGGATGGTGAGCATGGTGAAGCATCAGAAATGATAAACACTAGCACAGAAGAGAAAACCAATGATGGTGAAGATGACATAAAGATGGAAGAACTGAAGGCAGCACTGGAGAAAATCAAGATGGGCAAAGCAGCAGGGCATGATGGTATAACACCAGAAATGGTTAAGTTCATGGGAGCATCAGGTGACCTATTACTCTTAAGGGTTTTACAGGCAGCGTGGTACAACAAGACCATACCAAAGGATTGGGAGATTGCCATCATAACACCAATTTTCAAAAAGGGTGACAATCGACAGTGTGGAAACCATAGAGGCATATTCCTTCTCAGTGTCCCTGGTAAAATCTACTCTAGAATCCTAGAGCAGAGACTCCGATGCCTAGCTGAGCCACAATTGGATGAGGTCCAGTGCGGATTCCGAGCAAACCGAAGTACTCAAGACCTAATCTTCACACTCAGACAGCTGAGTGAAAAGGCCCTTGAGTATAAGAGTGAGATGCATCTTTGTTTCATAGATCTGGAAAAGGCGTTTGACAGGGTCCCCTGGAGCAAACTTTGGGACTGTTTGGCAAGGAAGAATATTCCAGCACCTCTGATTCATGCTATACAGAGCTTCTACAAGTCTTGCAGAAATTATGTGAGGACAGCAAACCATAAGTCGGAAGAGTTCAGGACCACCACTGGTGTAAGACAAGGTGATATCCTATCACCTTACCTCTTCATACTCCTTATGGATGATGTCATCAAGGCATGTAAGGAGAGAACAAGAAAGTATTCAGTGGGGTACTGGAAGATGAGACAGGTCTATATTTCGGAGCTGGCATTTGCTGATGATGTTGCCCTGATTGCTAAATCAGAGGCACATCTCCAATCCAACCTGCAAGTCTGGAAGGAAGAGCTGGAGAAGAGAAGGATGGTCATAAGCAGCTCTAAAACAAAATCCATGGTGATATCACGAGAAGGAAGAAAACATCAGATTAAGCTGGGAGAACAGGTCCTGGAGCAGGTCGACCACTTTAAATACCTCGGAGCTATTATAGACCGAAAGGGAGGCATCAAAGAAGAGTTGGCCACTCGAAAAGCAGCAGCTGGGAGACTTTTTCAGGCCATAAATCGAGGATTCCTCAGCAAGAGAGAGGTTGGTAAGAAAACGAAGATGGCTGTATACCGCTCCACCTATGTCCCAGTCTTGACATACGGATGCGAGTCATGGGCGATGACTACAACCCATAAAAGCCAGATCCAAACCTCAGAAATGAGGTATCTGAGGAAGGTGGTTGAAGTAACAAGAAGAGACATGGTACGCAACCAGACGATACGTCAAGGCCTTAAATCCTACCCCCTGCAGACCCAAGTAGAACAGTCCCAATTAAGATGGTTTGGCCATGTCTGCAGAATGGGAGAAGATCGGATACCACGACAAGCATGGGAAACAAAGAGCCAGGGATCCAGACCCCGAGGACGACCCAGAGTCCGCTGGGAGGACAACATTAGACAATCTTTGAAGGATCGAGGACTAGAATGGAACCAGGCCAGGAGGAAGACAGCCGATAGGATAGTCTGGCGCTCTCTCTTCCAAACCTCTACACCTCACGGTAGAAGGGGAACGACTAAGTAAGTAAGGAACTCATATATACTGAAGCACATTAAAAACACACCACCTGTATAATCCAGGAACAGAGTGTGAAATGTAAATATATGTGTTTACAGGTTTACATATTTGGAATCTTGGTACTTGTGTCTGTTATCACCCACAGATTAAAATTGTTGAAATCGTACTTTGTGTTAACTTTTTTCTCTCTTCAATTCGCGCAACACCGTGTCATTCGTGTCAAGGCCGTGGAAGATGAATCTCTTATTTTTGACTGTCTAATGTTAACCTCCGTTTGTTTTCCTCTTTATGATGCATTGGAGTGAAGGTGTTAGAGACTTATTAACGAGGCAAAAGTTTTACATTAAAAAAAACTTCACTACAGTAAGACCAGCTTTATGATACAGGGAAGTGAAGTGTTAGAGACTTCACTACAGTAAGACCAGCTTTATGATGCATTGGAGTGAAGTGTTAGAGACTTCACTACAGTAAGACCAGCTTTATGATACAGGGGAGTGAAGTGTTAGAGACTTGACTACATGTGTGACTTTTTGTGGCGACATATCGGAATAAAGTTCTTCAGTCAGACCCGTTTGACAGTATCATGCATGACATTACAGAGGTTTGGCCTCCTCTTTAAATTGTGCTGCTACGAACGAACATGTGTATGTCCTGATATGTGCCAAGCTTCAGCGATCCTTGGTGATCTGTTCCCCTCACGGTCCTTTTTAGGGCCCACAAAATCCACAAAACTGCACCACGGTCCTTTACAGGGCCCAGAAAACCCACAAAACTGCACCCACCACGGTCCTTTTCAGGGCCCACAAAACCCACAAAACTGCACCACGGTCCTTTTTTGGGCCCTAATCAGAGCCGGATTAACGTAGTAGCAAAAGTAGCATATGCTACGAGCCCCGCGCTTTTAGGGCCCCGCGCCAATAAATATGTACATAATTTTTTGGTCATCTTCTAATACGAGCGTGAAACCAATGCTCTTGTGATGTATGCCATCTTTAGCGCCTTTTCATTTGGTGTCACGAAATTGTATGAGAAAGGGCAGAAGAGGGTGACTTAGTGTGACTCTTCATTATATTTATCTTAACTATTTGCGGACGGAAGTAGTCATTTTCTTTAGATTTGTTGAAAGTCTGTACACCTTCTTTTCTGCTTCTACCTACCGGTGGGGTCTCCTTTCTACTGCATTATGTGCTGGCGGTACTGACAATAAGTCCCTTTTGCCCTTTGTGAAAAGACTGTCAGATACCAGGTGGTCCGCTCGGGCAGATGCAACAAAAGCACTTTTACACAGCTTTTCTGCAATAAAACAGGTCTTGGATGATATTTCAGATAACAATGATCAGAAGGTAGAGTGTCGTCAACAGGCTCGTGGTCTACTTTCAACCGTGATGAAGTTAGACACAGGAATAATGATCATACTGTGGGATCAAGTATTACAACGTTTTCAAATGACCAGTGCTTCTTTGCAATCTTCTGACCAAGATTTGAATACAGCTTGTGCACTCTATGAATCCCTGCGGGGGTATATTCAAGCTATGCGGTCAACATATTGCCGGAGAGAACCAGAGAGCTACGATACATTTTGCCGGAGAGAACCAGAGAGCAACAATACATATTGCCGGAGAGAACAGGGAGCTACGATACATATTGCCGGAGAGAACCAGAGAGCAGCAATAAATATTGCCGGAGAGAATCCCTACTTGCGAAATGCATAATAGACTTACCCCGCGTAGACACAATTTTCTTCCTGCCGCTCCTACCTGCGAATTGCCAAATTGACTAGCCGCGCAGGCAAATGTTCGGAAGGCAGTGTGGTCATTGAATTTCAGAATGGGTGATAAAGGACACAAGAACCGGAATCTTTACTCATTTTCCTATGAATCCATTCTGGTCATTAATTTGTACATTTGATTGTTATGAAATTCATTGCATTCTGTGCAGGCAAGGAAGAAAACCAAAAATGCAACCAATAAAAAAATTCATTCACACTTTCCTCAGTATCTGGTATGTCCACCGTATGCTTGCAAACAAGCTTGGCAGCGGTTCCGCATGGAACGCACAAGTCTCTGAAGGAAATTCCGGGGAATCAAGTCCCATTCACGTGTAAGAGCGGCTTCGAGCTGTTGCATATTAGCTGAAGAACCTTGCCTGTAGACTCTGTGTCCAAGCTCGTCCCACAGATGTTCTATACGGGACATGTCTGGTGATAGGGCAGGCCAAATGTCTATCCATTTCCTAAAGTATGGCCCTACATTACAGGCGAACAGAGTTTTGTGTAAAAAAGAATGGGATACCCTGTCAAAAGCATTTTCCTGGTCCAACGATAGAATAGCGGCTTCGTGCTGCTTGTCTGACGCGTAAATAATAAAGTCTAAAAAAAGTGTGTATGTTTACTGATATTCCTCTGCGGCACGCTGTTCTGTTGGTCGTCATGAGTTAAGATATTCTTGTGTAGCGTAAGGTTTTTCTAGTACGAAAATAGTGTTTAGAGAAGAAATAGAATTCTCTCCAGAATGTATGAAGTCCTAGTGTCAGAGAAGAGCACCGGTATCACAAGTGAGCTACGGCTGCGAATACTCTGAGCTAGACAATAGTTTAAGGCTTCAGAAATATACTTTGCCACATTAGCTGTAGTAACTCATGTGATGTTATAATAAAATTAGAAAAAGTAACCCAACTTAAACAGTTAAAAATTTAACAAGTCACTTGAGTACAATTTCATAATTTATTATTTACATTTATCTAATTATGTAATGAAGGGTGAGTGTTGAACGACGGTGATTATGGTTTTGTATATACAGCAAGTTGATAATATAATTATAAGTTTAAACTTAGAGAAAAAGTCCCCATGGGATCTTTAATTAATTTACACAAAATATGTTATCTCACTGTTGGTATTTATACTAGTCTGTCTCTTTTAATCTATGCCCTAATCTTTCATCATCTGATAGTTGAATGTCTCACATTTGCCACTTGAATCTTTACTAGGTAACTCAGCTTTGAATCAGTACTAGTCCAGATATGGGTTGACACATAACACTGTTAGTCTGAAAGTCACTTCCATCCAATCCCAGCTATCAGGGGGAAAAAGCTATGGAACACTTCAACCTCTGGGCTCCTGGTATAGTTAGGCAGCAGGATCGAAGGTCCACTCGACTTCAGGGTTTTTGAAATTTGACTGTAGAACCTGGAACAAGGAGTATCAAGTGGCTAGGCAATGTCATGGAGACCTTTAACATCCTATTGTGTGTATGAGATGAGGATGTCATCAGATGTCTGCATGTATGATAAATGATACATGGCCTTGTATGATTTAGATATAGTGAGACAGAGTGGTGTCTACTGCAAAACATTGTCTCAAATATAATAATACATGAATAATCAAAGCAATATGAATATATGGACAGGATGCAACTTTTGCCTTTCTCACCTACATGCCAAGTCAGTACTGGTCTTGCTGCTAGGTTATAGACCCAGAAAAAACCAGAATGGTTATATCTAGCCCTGACAAGGGCTGTGGTGGTTATAATTTAGGTTTTCCAATCTTCAGCAATCATATACACAAAAACAATATGTCCTGATACATTCACAACACACTAAAATCTGAAATAAAATTGATATTATTTGTGACCGCTTGGCATACACTATCATTTATACGTGTTAAAAACCACATACAATGAGAATAACAACGTTAAAAGCAGATAAGACATTTGTGCAAAAAAAAAAACAGATATATTAAAAAGTTCACAGCTTTGAGAGAAGCTGTCCCAGAATAACAAAATAGTAAATGCATGTTTTTGAATGGAAAGTTTTGTGAGAAGTTGCGAATCTGGGTTTTTTTCCGTTGTTAGAATGAGAGACGTGTGGAAAAAGTCGAAAAGCTGAGGAAACGTGTGCAAATGTAGATATTTTGTACCGTGTGAAAAAGAAAGCATCGTGTGAAAATTGGCGGGAAAAAAGAGTGGGCTGTATAAATAGGAGAGAAATGCGAGAAAGAGCATGATTCCAGGATTTATAATTCCAATGATTCCATGATATTAGTCTAGGGGATTTTACAGATAGTGTTAGGTGAACTGCGTCTTCGAGATTATCACGACCAGTTTATATTTTCTTCTGTTGGATACATTTTCATGTTGGATAAATCTTTTTTTTTCAAGTTGGATACTCACTACTTTGTGTAAGCAAGAAATTAGTACTTCACCATTGTGTCAATAACATTGCTGTTCTAATCACGTTATTAAACTATATTTTATTTTTCTACAATGCTGAGTTTCCTTTGGAATATTATAATAATAATAGCCCCTTCAGTCATAACTGACTATGGGAATGTGCCCCTGAGGTGACAGCCCTCAGCTGCTTATTTTCCTGGTGCTTCTTTCGACGTTTTCTCCCCTCCTCTGCTTGTTGTGTGAGCCTTTCTTCGCCCAATCTGACGTGGCGCTGTAAATCCTATAGGGTGAAGCTGGAGTGTCCTCTCCAGGGCGCGAGCTTGGGCAGTTATATGGAGATCAAGCTGTTGCCCATGCAGCATGTTCCCCCTCTCCACACAGCTGGTAGATCCAAAGGAACGGCAGTAGCCGATACAGTTTGGTGCCAGCTCAGTCGCAGGAGTTGCCAGAATAATGTCGAATCGAAATTAGACTGCCTTAGGGACTCCGACTCCGGATTTATCCTCAGGGTTTACTCCCGAAGCCAATTCCATAAATGGATATTCCCGCAAGTTCCTTCTCTTAGATAAGCTACATACCAAGGATCACGAGCCCTATCTGCCCGAAGCTGCTGGTTTTAAGGCGCCAGTCGCTCGCCTTTGCCCCTTCTCCCGTCAGTGAAAACAGTTCCGCCGGGCTCAAACTGAGCACACGTGAAGGCCGGGAGTTGGACCTGGTTGTCAGAGGCTGCTTGAGGCGCGTGCCATAGAAGTATTTTGGAATATTACAGTTGGATTATTTGACAAATCATTATACGAGGTATGGCTTTTCACTAAACCTAAAAGGGTACAAACGAATACTGGGAAGAAGAAGAATAAACTAAGGTCAAGAATTTCCATCTCAGGCGGACAGGCCTGTAACGACTTGAACCAGTACATACAAGAGTTAGCCCTCGTCAAAATATTTACCTGCGCACAACACAATTAACTGAACTGACCCGGCCAACTGACGGACACACATTCTCACATTGATGCAGTAAACACAGCCCGGTTACACTACTCTAATATTGGTGCCGTGACTTACCCGGCCACACACGTGATCAGCACTTTTCTTTAGTGAAAGCATACTATAAACATTGACTCCGCGTCCAGCCCTTTTCCTTTTGTGAAAGCATACTCACTTTGGCGAGAGAACAGCCACATTTTTTAGCGATAGCAGACAGGCTTAATCACTTATCACTATTAATCACTATCATGGATCCACAAGCGTTGCAACAGCAGCTTGATCAGCAACAATTATTGCTACAACATCAACAACAACAACATTTAATAAATATACAGCAACAGCAACAATCAGCTCTACCACGTCACACACCCCTTCCAGACGACGCAGAGCCAGCTATGATTGCTCTTCAGAAAATTACGGAAACTTTAGGTAATGTAGACCATTTCGCCAAGTACCAACAGGTGCGAACTGTCGTAACTCCATTTGCTGGGGATGCTAAGTCTTTCAGGAAGTGGCTAGTGGACATGGATAGATTTGCTTCTCTTATAAACGCTGCATGTGATGAAGACCGCAAAAGAATAGCTTATCTGTCTTCAGATTCTTTGGTGACCGACTTTCTCCGTCGTAGATCTAAAACATATCCCAATGACACCTTTGATTCACTGAGGAAAGAGCTTGTACAACGCTATAGTGATATAACCGATGGACAACATGCTTGGACTTTACTTCGCAAAATACACCAAGACAGATACGAACCAGTACAATTCTATGCAGATCGATTACTCAACTTGGCTGAAGATGCTTTTCTAGACGGGAACATCCCTTCCCAAGAGCTTGAAAGACATTTAGTTGGTATTTTTATTGACGGATTACACGCAGATAACCTTAAACTCCATCTTCTTAGAAAGGATACACAGACCATTACAGAGACCATTCAACTAGCGGTGACTGAAGAAAATGTTCGTAAAAGGTTCCAGCAACAAATTGGCAGGGAACCAAAACGTGACCATTCCGACGAATTCCACGAGCCGATGAAAATTGGCCAAGACCACGTTGGAGTAGGAACAGCTCCCACAGAGTTAATTCAAATTACAATCATTCCAACCAACATGCAGGACAGTCTCATTCGCATCAGCCCAGAAGACATCAACAGAATGTGCACCAGGTTACTGCCCTTATTTGTTTTATTTGCAAACACCGAGGACATACTTCTTACGAATGTACACAAACACAGAGTTACAATCAATACAGAGCACATCCGCATCAGTATGAGAACCACTCACCACGTTATTATTATGCAAATGGTGATCAACACAGACCTCACCCACAACGAAATCATGCCTTCAATCGAAGCCAGCCCAGATCGTACAACCAAGGTCAGGGAAACGCTTATGTCAGCCGATAAATGGGACCATTCGGTATGACAACAACAGACATAACTTTAAGAACAGTTATGAACAAAGGTCCTACACCACCAAAAACAAACCACAACATCATAGTACCGATTGTAAACCACAGTTAACAGAAATCAATCACATACATTTATCACCTGATCCCAGTTCATGCTTAATATCCATCAATAACAAAAATTACAGAGCTGTGATAGATACTGGAGCCACCATTAGCTTGATGAGAGAGCAAATATACCTACAGATCAAGAAACTTGTCAGATTTGCACCTTCAAAAACCTATATGGCTTCTGTGACAGGCCAACATTTAAAATCGATTGGAACTGCTTATGTGACATTTCAGATCTGACATAAAAAACTTATTCATCCTTTTATAATTACAAGAGGCATGTCTCGAAATTTCATATTAGGACGTGATTTCTTGAATAAACATTAGGCAAGAATTTACTTTGATCTACACAAAATAAAGATAAATGGCGAATATATTATGTTGCAAGATGACATTCATATCGCATCATTAGTTCGACTTACATCACCAGTGACATTACAACCAAACTCTCTTACTATAGTAAAAGGTCGTATTAAAGGATCCCAATACTTCAGTCCAGGACACACAATTGAAGTACAACCTTTAACAGACAATGCAATTAACGAAGATCCCCACATCAGTATCACAGAAGGAATCGCAGAAGTTACCACCACCCGTGATTTTCCTGTAATGATTTTAAATACCTCAGGGAAGGCGACATCAGTTGCACGTGGTGCAATTATAGCGCAAGTTAAATTTGTGAACACAAGTACATCTGACAAGGTTCATTCTCTTTCGACCCCCACCACCAAGAAAGAAACACACATTGATGATCTGAGTCACCCTCCCCCATTCCATACTCCTCGTCAGCCCCACACTTTTTCCTACGCCCTCATACGAACTTTGAGAAATCACAGCGCCGGGATACATGTCCTGTCACTAAACATTCACACTACGTTCCGTGCAAACCGTATGGAAGGAGATCCCACTGTGAAGCCAAACACAGGTATTACAAGGATAACATGTATGTTAATACTGGTAAACATACAAATTACACACGCCGAACAAACGAACAGTGTAACTTTTCAACTGCCTACCCAGATAAAAATGTGCGTAAATACCACAATATTCACTGCCTTACAGGGGTACAGAAGCGAAAACCTACAATTGATTATGACTTGAATTATGCGGATATCGTAGATCAAGAAATATTATTGAAGCCTACCGTAATCCTCTAACACCAGCACACTTACCGGCTTATAAGACAAATGACAGAACTTCTCCAAGTAAATTTTATGCTTATACGAGAAAACAGCGGGCAGGAAATAGAAAGGCTTATCACAGGAACAGATTTGACACTGAGAGATATTATCCAGAATCTGATAATGACAGCTTACACCACAGGAAACGCAGAAGTTTTCATTAGATTAATCTTGTGACACACGTTACCCCCAGATATCATCGCTTAATTAATATGAAAAACCAGCGACGTAACCAACTAGTGCATACCCAGATAAACACGCAGGGAAACAAACCTTCAATAAATCAACGACAGCTAAATCCACAGTACTGCCGTAGTGGTAGAGAGAGCGAAACTTACAATCAACGCTTCACCACCGAACCACAGCAAGAAAGCAGTTATCAAGGAATATCCACTACAGCTGATGTGCACAAGAATAAGGAAGACAGGCTGACAAAATTACTTGAAACCTTGCATGCAGAGGAACCTCATGTCAATAGGCTTCAACTGTTTGTCACCAAACACCAACATATGTGACTAGAGCGCACATCTACAGTCTACATGGATATAAACACTACAACTGATGTTCCAGTGCACCTCAAACCTTACCACACTCCCCTTAAGAACCGTGAGTTAGTGAAGAAATCTATAAATGAGATGCTTGAAGCTGGCATTATAGAAAGATCAAGATCTCAATGGTCATCCCCCATTGTCATTGTCACAAAGAAAGACGACAGCCACCGTTTCTGCTGCGATTATCGTGCACTTAACAAGATAACGAAGACGATATCATACCCACTTCCCAGGATGGATGATATACTGGTGACGCTTAGAAATTCCAAATGGTTTACAACATTAGATGCACGATCCGGTTTCTGGTGCATCCAAATGTCACCAGAGGCAAAGGAAAAATCCACCTTTTGTACGCATATCGGTACCTATGCATGGAATGTAATGCCCTTCGGATTTAAAAGAAGCCCGGCTACTTATATGTCACTCATGGATGAGGTCTTGAAAGGATTCCAGCCCTTTGCCTTGGCATACGTGGATGATATCTTAGTCCATACGCCAGGTACAATACAAGAACATCTGAAAAGGGTTGAACAAATTTTTGATCGCCTGAAATATCATCACATAAAGTTGAAACTCTCAAAATGTGAATTCCTAAAACAGGAAACAAAATACCTAGGTTTCATTATTAATGGCAGCGGAATTCGCCCTGACGACGAGAAAGTACGAGCGATCAGAGAGAGGCCACGCCCTACAACTGTGAGACACGTAAGAGGTTTTCTAGGATGTTGTAGTTATTACAGACGCCACATCGTCAACTTCTCCATGACGGCGGAGCCATTAATAGCACTAACTAAGAAATATGCCAGGTTTAGATGGACGGATCAATGTCAACAAGCATTTGATTACCAAAAAAATGCACTCACAACCATTCCAATGTTGGCACACCATGATACCACCAAACCAATGATCCTATACACAGAAGCTTCTGATAACGCTGTAGGAGCTTGTCTTGTACAACTAAACTATTCTGATGAAACCCCTATTATCCCAAATGTACCCTACGAAAAGCCAATTGCCTTCCTGTCACACGCATTAAGTAAGTCCCAAAAGCGTTGGACCACAACAGAAAAGGAAGCATTTGCCATCCATTATGCTATGCAGAAACTGGATTTTTACATCCGCGGAACAAAAGTTATCATCAGAACAGATTACCAACCCCTTGTTAGTTGGTTGACGAAGACATCCGAACAACCAAAGAAGCTTCAAACTTGGGCCATGAATTTGCAGAACTATGACACTACCATAGAATACATTTCCGGAACCCTCAATACATGTGCTGACCTGCTTTCCAGAATTCCATATCCTGACAACCAGACACAGAGTAACGAAAATGAAGCAGCTGCAACGGACATAAATGACAATACTAGACAAATAAATGTCATAAATTCAAACCAAATTGCCGATCAGTCGGACACTCACACAGACACTGACCAATTGTCAGAAGAGAATCGAACAAACAACTTCGACATCCTACAGGAACAAACGAAAGACCCGGAAGTCGTTACACTAATGAAACACATTACAGAAACACCAGCAAAAGTCAAAGATAGCAACACATCTTTACAGGCAGAACAAGCACAGAAGTACTGTACTTCAAATCAACCGAACCCCAGTACTACCTGTCACCACTCACATTCGCCTACAAGTAGCGAAGACAACATTCCTCCTAAAATACAACAGGAACGACTATCCCAACAACAGCAGACTGTACAAGATACCACCACCTATCTACCTACACAACTATCTTCTGATGCAGAGTTATCATCTGCCTCATCAACTGAACGAAATGCTTCTGTTCCTACGTCAATACAACGATATGAGTCAGAGTCAAAGTTTATACGCCTTCCACAAGAGCATATTCGTAAAAAGCTGTACACGAAACGTCGAACTAAGCGACAGAACATCGCACAGCACAGTGTATCAACTTCGCAACACCCTACCTGTAACACTGCATCAACCGTCACTGCTGTAGACATTGAGAAGAAAATTAGTGTAAATGAGATAAAGAAGGCAATAAAATGTACCCTAAGAGGAGCCGATCTTAACACCTTGACTACAAGGAAGGTGCTGAAAATGCTGGAAGTAAAGTTTGACACAGACTTATCAAAAAGGAAACAAGAAGTGCGCGAACTTGTGATCGAAATGTTGGATGAAGAGACAGATGTGGAGGACACAGAGAATGACGATTACAAAGAAGAGGATAATAGATTGTCTAAGAGAGGAATCGCTCTATTAGAGATAGCCAGGCTGCTCTAGCCAGGTCTACTCTAAATGGTTTCATTTTTTTTTGGTACGAGTGCGATAGCACTGTCCAGGAGAGGCATGTTATATTAGAGTTAACCCAGTTTGCTCTGGCTGGTTACCCTAAATGGTTTCATTTTTTTTTTGTCCGAGTGCGATAGCACTGTCCAGGAGAGGCATGCTATATTAGAGTTAACCCAGTTTGCTCTGGCTGGGTTACCCTAAATGGTTTCATTTTGTTTGTTTGTCCGAATACGATAGCACTGTCCAGGAGAGGCATGCTATTTTGGAGTCGGCCAGTGTACTCTTGCTGGCTGCTCTAAAAAAAAGTTTTTCTGATGATGCCAGCCATCTTCTATGTCGTCCAGTTGATGCTATCAGCGACAGTCATAACCGCCAGTGAAGAGAAAAATCTGCAGAGGCGCAACTCTATTCAACATGCACAGTTACAGAATTCAAACCATTTTATTTTGTATTAGAAGATTTAAATAACATTTTGGACTTAGAAATATATGTATCAAACATTGTTGTACATATTATAAGATAACCAAACACATGGGTCACATTGATGTATATTAGCCGTTAAGGAAAAATCTCAAAGGTTAAAGAAGACATTGTGTGATCTTAAGACAAGCACATCAACCAAAACTGGCGATTTTGCCGTTTGTACGCAATGCGTTACAGTAATTTTTGTTGGCATTGCACCCGACCACATCTATGACAGTTATGTCATAATATTAAGACTTTGGCGGAAAACCAAAACATTATTACACAGGTGATTAGCCGGAGCATCACAGATGGTGAACGATACTCAGAGAATTTTTTTTTAAAACACATTTTTCTACTTGTCTGTTCAGGAGTTGCTGAAACTAGACATACCATCACCAACCAAGATCTGCTTACTCGGAGCAAGCAAGAGGACATGCACACCATCATAGCTGGCAGACGCTGGAGCTGGGTTGGCCATGTCCTCAGAAGAGACCTCGATGCCATCACAAGAACAGCTATGCTATGGACCCCTGAAGGAAAACGAAAGAGAGGCCCACCAAAAACAACTTGGCGGAGGACTGTGGAGGCTGAGATGCAAAGAATGAACCAGAGTTGGGGCACTGTTGCGAAGGATGGCCACCGACCGAGTGTTACGGTATATGATATTAACGCCGTCTGCTAAAGGTTATCAGACGTGCAATCGTAAAGGTTAAGACATTTAATATATTGCGATAGATGTTTCAATTATTGAACGCTCCATACACGATCGATTATGACGTGTCTAGCGTTGTTTAGGACACAGTCGGTAACTAGGAGACGCTACCCTTTGTTACTTGACCGCCAAGCTGAATAGCTGCGTTTTTCTAACCTTCCAATTCAATGGCATGATATAGCCATTTATGTGTGCATTTTTGATGGACCAGGGTCAGTCCTAGAACTCTATATGAGAGGAAAATTTATGGAGGTTAGTATTTAACTAGAATCCTCAGAAGGAGGAGAATAATCGTCAAATTCGTATGAAATATTCAGACTTGCAGTCTCACTGTCGGCAGGTAGCCATGTCTAGCTGCGCGTGCATATAGCTGTGATGTTCTGACGACAATACTGCATTGTATCCTTAAACGGACATTGACACGTAAACCAGCAGTCTGCGTTATTGATTAATTTATGCATGACTTATAAGGACTTATGTTCTGTTCCTATTTGAAATGATCATCCTGTGTGTACATGTGATTAAATATTACGGACTCAATCTGAAGGCATTAATTACTTCATTAATGTTGCTGAGTTCAAGTTACATGAACTACTTCTTCATACCATGCTACTGAGTTGTATGAACACCTTCACCCTAATTCGCGTAATACTAAACAAAGCACGATTAACAAGAGATCACTAAAGTAGCCATACTCAGTGCATGATCTTCAACCGGCAAATAACTCAGCAACACCGAGCAAAGTGGAATCAATTTGTTGTTGCCCTACAAGACGCCACCAGGCGTAATGGCCACTGACTGCTTTGACGGTCGGCGGCTAAGGATCAAAGAAGAAGAAGCACCCGACCACATCTATGACAGTTATGTCATAATATTAAGACTTTGGCGGAAAACCAAAACATTATTACACATGTGATTAGCCGGAGCATCACAAATGGTGAACGATACTCAGAGAATGTTTTTAAAAAACACATTTTTCTACTTGTCTGTTCAGGAGTTGCTGAAACTAGACATATGCTAAGGATCGTTTTTATGATTACTTATTATGCATTGTTGAATTTAATTAATATCGCATAAATAACTATGTACCATGTATCATGTCTTTTTAACAAATTACTGTGTTGAGACACACAGTTGTTGTACTCGTACAGTGCAAATTATTTAAGCCCAAATGCGTATTTAAAATATTAACCCACACCTCTCTTCTCCCTACTCACAAACTGTCCAGACGTAGTGACCTCAATAACACCTCGCTGTAATTCGCTATATCAATCCAACCTTCGTTTTTTAACCACCTTCATCTTCCCCCGTGTAAATTTCCCCATGCGAGTTCTTCTTTTTTTTCTTTTCTTCCCTTTCTCCCAGGCCTCGCGTTCATTCATCCATCCAAAACCGGAACTACTTTCTCCACTCCCCCAGCTATTTAATTGTACTATAACCCCCCCCCCCCTTCTCCCTTACTTGACGCCACACTGTTCGCGTCAATGGAACTTTTCAAAATATCCAGACAGTGTGACCTTCCACTGCTCCCGTTGACACTCGTGGAGGTCATGGTCACACGAAAATAGCTATGGTCAGTTACCATTCAGATGTAAATATTAAGATAGGATACATTTATTGTCCTGAGTGTTGATTAAAAGTTCGAGTTTTGTTTGGCATGACCAAACCTTATATGTGTTGACTTGAAAAAAAAGTGCAATAAGTTTAATATTAATTATGTATATTTAATATCATAACTCCATATTTTTATAATTAATACTAGCGTTTTGTTAAATAAAGATTACACAAGTGTATTAATACATGAATAATTTACATTGCGTATTGCACATTGCTATCCATATCCCATACAGTTTAATGACATAGTGTATAAACAACATGTATGTATCCCCGTTTTACGCAAAATAAATCTACTGGATTCCCCCGTTTTACGAACAAAAAATAATTTTTGGGTTTTGTTTTTTCTCACGTGTATACTTAGATCTTGTAACATTTTTTAGTTGGCTCACATAAGTATATGCCCCCAGTCAATGACTTATACCAGTAACATACATTTTTCTCAACCATTGTCCATTGCCAATTGGCTCATTAATATATGCCCCAATTTCAAGTTTTACTCCAGTATGTATGTTAAGGACGTGATATTTTTTAGTTGATAGGACGAAAATGTCTCCACATGGGATACGTTTTTGTGGCCCCGGGACGTGTGTGTTCGCTTGGCATACACTATCATTTATACATGTTAAAAACCACAAACAATGAGAATAACAACGTTAAAAGCAGTTAAGACATTTGTGCACAAAAAAAAGTATCATGAAAAGTTCACGGCTTTGAGAGAAGCTGTCCCAGAACAACAAAATAGTAAATGCATGTTTTTGAATGGAAAGTTTTGTGAGAAGTTGCTAATCTGTGTTTTTTCCGTTGTTAGAGTGAGAGACGTGTGGAAAAAGTCGAAAAGCTGAGGAAACTTGTGCAAATATAGATGTTTAGTAACGTGTGAAAAAGAAAGCATCGTGTGAAAATTGGCGGGGAAAAAGGGCTGTATAAATAGGAGAGAAATGCGAGAAAGAGCATGATTCCAAGTTTTATAATTCCAATGTTTCCATGATATTAGTCTAGGGGATTTTACAGATAGTGTTAGGTGAACTGCGTCTTCGAGATTATCAAGACCAGTTTATATTTTCTTCTGTTGGATACATTTTCATGTTGGATATATCTTTTTTTTCAAGTTGGATACTCACTACTTTGTGTAAGCAAGAAATTAGTACTTCACCATTGTGTCAATAATATTGATGTTCTAATCACGTTAATAAACTATATTTTATTTTTCTACATTGCTGAGTTTCCTTTAGAATATTACAGTTGGATTATTTGACAAATCATTATACGAGGTATGGCTTTTCACTAAACCTAAAAGGGTACGAACGAATACTGGGAAGAAGAAGAATAAATTAAGGTCAAGAATTTCCATCTTAGGCGGACAGGCCTGTAACGACTTGAACCAGAACGTACAAGAGTTAGCCCTCGTCAAAATATTTACCTGCGCACAACACAATTAACTGAGCTGACCCGGCCAACTGACGGACACACATTCTCACATTGATGCAGTAAACACAGCCCGGTTACACTACCCTTATATTGGTGCCATGACTTACCCGGCCACATATTCACATAAATATTGATAGGAACCTACACACCGTTTAGGATCGATTCCAAGCTCTTATTAAGACTGTAATCTGCGAAGAATGTCTGCCTTTCATTGCAGTGGAAACTGACGTAGTATAGACAGCACTCTACTTGTCTTATGGCTGGGTTTTAGTTGTGTGTAATTTGAACAGCGTTCTCGCCTTATGTATTGTGAGCGCGGGCATCTGAGGGAGCAGGTAGGTTTTGCCTGTTTTCAGCACTGAAGTTTTCGCTCATTTTGGGTATTATGTGCAACTGTCCCAGCAACCGTTCCAATGCACACTCAACCAAGTTTATCCAGCACGTTGTCTTATATTTCCTTTATCTTTCCCTACTGGAAGCTTCCTTTTCATATAATAATAATAATAATAAATTCTTTAAGCACCAAACACGGCGCATAAGGCAGAAACCAGTGCTCTCCAGGTTGTTCGTTGTGACGCCACTCCTCTTAGCTCTTGCACATTATTTAGGCCCAACGTTCTTCCTTCTCTTATTATTGTTCTTCTGAGTGTTTCTTTTGGTCTTCCTTTTTTCCTCTTACCCTCAGGAACCCAAGTGAGCGCCTGTAGTGGTATTCTGTTGTTTTGCATTCGTAGGACATGACCGATATATGACCATCGTCTTTTCCTTATATAGTCGGAGACATATTTCTGCCTAGAGTCTTCTCTTATTTGTCGATTAGTCTTGAATTCTTTCCAACTGATGTTCATGAGTTTTCTAAGACATTTGTTCTCGAATGTATTCAGCTTGTTCTCCAATGATTTTGTTATTTTCCAACTCTCACAGCCGTATGTTAACACTGAGATAACATTTGAATTAAACAGACGAAGCTTGGTATGTATATTCAATGATCGTAATTTCCAAATGTTAGATAATCTATTGAAGGCGCTAGCTGCCAAAGCAATTCTAGTATGAATTTATCTTGTTGTGTCACCATCCTGAGTCATTTTACTGCCTAAATAATTGAAACTTTCAACTTTCTGTAGTTTTTCCCCGTTCAAGATGATATCAAAGGTCTCATTAGAAAAGTTCATAGCTTTAGTTTTAGTGGCATTTATTTGGAGACCTATTTTAACCGAGAGATGACACAAATTATTTACTACTTCTTGGGATTGTCTGGGTGTTGAACTTAAGAATGCTAAATCATCTGCGAAATCCAGGTCCCCCAGGAATTTTCCATTTGTCCATTTTATACCTAATTGTTCATTGTGGGTATAGTTTCTCATAACCCAATCAATAGCTATTCCAAAAAGTAGTGGTGACATAATACAGCCTTGTTTCACCTTTTCATATACTTAACCTTAAATCGGGTATGACACGTATTTACTATAAATTTATAAAATCCATCACTAGGTTAGACCTGTGATGTAAAAGTCAACTAAACTACAAATACTTTAATATATACATACTCCTTCCAACTTTCCTTTCGGATTTCCATTCCTGCATATCCTTTCTGTGCAAAGCTATCACCCTTTTTTATAATTTCCTGTTACATAGTCTCCCTTCACCAGACGTTATGTACTTAACTTTCGACACTATTACTTCGCCATTGTGAATTTTTGCATACCGGCTTCTCTCTGATAACATAACCGAATGCGCATGCGCGACCGTTACTATTTTTAGAATGCTTAGTTACACGGTGCAGTTCAAGGCTTTCACAATTTTATTCTTTCTCTGTCCGTTCTATCAGTCCATTAACTAAGCGTGTTTTTGCACACTTTGCTACAGCATGAATGGTTTTAGTTTATTAGTAAGAGTTTTAGTCAGAATTTTATAGTCAGTGTTTAGAAGTGATATGGGTCTGTAATTTTTTAGTAGTTTCCTGTCTGTTTTGTCTTTTGGTAAGAGTACTATGTGCGACTGATTTAAACTTTCAGGAAGTTCGCCCTTCAGAAGGGCCTCCTCAAAAACTTTCATTAACAGTGGTCCGAGAACGGGGAATAAGAATATAGAGTTCTGATGTAAGGCCGTCTGGACCCGGGGTCTTATCTCGGTTTAGTGTGTTTACTGCCTCTCGCAAATTTTCTAGTGTTAGAACTTGGTCTAAATTTCTACTATCTTGTTCTGTGAGAGGTTTTGTGTACTGTAGAAAAATGTTTTGTTCGTCTGTTCTTGTTTCTTCTTTGGTGTATAACTGTTTATAAAATTCCAAGATGGTCTGACATACGTTTGTGTTGTTCGTTTGCAATTGTCCATTTGTATCTAGTATTTGGCGGATCTGCTTACTTTGTTGAATGTTCTGTTCTATTGCCAAGTACTGTTTGTTTGGAGTCTCTTGTGTTGTTGTTACGACACGTTTTAACGATGTCGTCTGCTACAGTTGTGAGCACTTTAAAGTTACGCATTAGATGCCTGAGAGGTTATAAATAAAGAATGTTTTTCACGCTTCACGGTATTTATTGAACGCGAATAGTGTAGTACAATTATGACGTGGTACGGTTGACATAGTCCCGCTTGACTACGTTCTTCGTTTACTCTTTTGATTATAAGCTCCGAACGAGTCGGACGTATTCTGTTTACTTCCAGGATATCATTATAGTGCAGAGTATTTCTTTGAGAATTTTGGCTAGAGGGTCAGTCTTTATTATGATTAAAGTAAGAATGGTTATGGATAACCATTAGTTATTGAAGTCCAGATTACAGGAGTAATTTGATCATGTTTTGATCCAAGTTCGCAAGCTGGCAGGTCTCACTACCGGTTAACTGCACTGCAGTAACGCGTGTATATAGCCTACCATGTTTTGACGACCATAATAATTGATATATATGCTTGGACTGGACTGCACTCATTTGAGATGAATTGTATTAATGAATATATTGTTATGCCATGAATCGTGATGTGCTATGTAATAAATATGTCAAATGGACTCAGAAGAAAACGGGGGTTATCAACTGATTTACTTGATTGACCCTCAAGTTGGCGAAATATTTGAACGCCTTTGTTTTCATTTTATGGTTTTGTGTAAGCACGATATTGCTCATTCAAGAACACTAATATTGATGAACTTATAGACGGGGTTCGGAAGAAAGGAACCGATGACACCCAATTTATTAATGAAATACCCTGTTCCAATAAATATACACCTTCAGCAGATGGTGGATGTAAAAAACGGATCCGCAACAGTGGTTGCCAGCGTGGTTGCTGAAGAATTAAAGAAATAATATTCGTCATTTCAAGTCAAAATATTACAGTATCAGGAACAGTGGTTTACGAATTTCCTTACGAGCAAACGGCGTACGATTGTGCAAAGTTCAAGACGCATGCGCACTGATATTCATTTGACGTCATACTTAGGCGCAACAAGAAGACATGACCGTTTGCGATTGAAATACTTGAATGCTCAATTTCTTTGAAGAACGAATAGAAACAAAGTCAACAATGCCTCAGCAGTCAATCCAGACATCTATGCTTAGATGTGGGTGTATGCCAGCACTGTGTGGTTGATTCAAGTCGTCAATTAAAGATAAGTACAATTTTAGGCCCAAGAGCAAGTCTATGTCCACTACTTTTGCAGGCATATTTTTTCTCATAACATATTTTACATGTTTTGTTCTATAATGGTGTCTGAATGTTCATTTAGCGGGCTGGTTGGCGGAATCAGGATTTTTGTTATGTCAGTGCCAATTGACCGCAAAAATCCTGATCGTTCTGATAGGGTTTAGTCGAATAGTTTCATTTTTACAAAGCATCTACTGAGATTTCGTTCGTGGCAGACTGCGTTTGCTTTTGAATCTATTCAACATTAAGTGTTTTAGCAGTGAAGTTATGTATATACTTGTTGTATTTTTTCTGTACTAAGTTTCATTTTTATTCATTTTTCGTCACCTGTTGGTAAACTATCTCGTCCATTCTAAATCAAACTATCGTTTATTTCCATTTTTATATCATGTTACGTTTGTCAATGCTTTGTTTTCATTCTATGGTTTTGTGTAAGCACGATATTGCTCATTCAAGAACACTAATATTGATGAACTTATAGACGGGGTTCGGAAGGAAGGAACCGATGACACCCAATTTATTAATGAAATACCATGTTCCAATAAATATACACCTTCAGCAGATGGTGGATGTAAAAACGGACCCGTAACAGTTGTATATAATTTCGTTCTCAGCATTGCCCTTTTATATGTGTGTTGTTTATGTTGTTCTAACTGGTCTTGCAACTCCTGGATAACCGGGTTAGTTTTGTCTATTTGTTTTGTCAGTTTGATTGCTTGGTCTAATATCTTTTCTTGTGTTTTGGATGACATGTATTTGTAGGTGGCCAGGGCCTGTGTCCTATCTTTTATGGTGTTTTTTAATAAGTCCCAATATCCTGCAATATTTTGTTCAGGGGTCTGTTCTGTGTATCCTAATATGAGTCGCGTCATTTCCTTTGTGAAGAAATCATGTTTAAGTAAACTGTTGTTAAACTTCCAATTGTTACGGTATTTTATTGAAGTCGTCTGCTATAGTTGGCAGGGTGCTACTTCTAGGGTCACAGCGTTTAATATAATTCGATGTTAAGAATTCTCGGACTATTGAACGCTATATACACGATCGATTTATGAAGTGTTAGCGTTGATAGGTCACGCATCGTGACTTAGATACGAGACCCTTTTTACGTTGACCGTCAAGCTGTGAAGACGCGTCCTATATTCGTCCAGTGTTAGGCATTGTATTGCCACATATTTATATAAGTGCTTCGAAGTAGGGACTCAGGGTCAGTCCAAGCTATATGAATCAAATAATATAATAGGTTAGTAGATAACCTACTTCAAGGAAGATTATTTCAGTCCATAATATTATATTTATCAGACGCATACGCTCATTGTCGGCCGTTGGAAACCCCAACCTCGCGTGCACACAGCTATGATGTTCTGGCTATTTTAATTCGTTTTACTGGACACGGACTGAGATTATGATACGGATTCAAATGTATTTTATTATAGATGTATGCTATCAATGAATAATACTTGTGATGTCTTCATCCGTTGTTTCGTCAAATAAACGTTTGGACTCAATTAAGGACTTACCCACATTACTTCGATTATGGTTGGTTACTTCGACTTGAGATATTGATTGTTGTTTGACCTGATGAACTCTTCTTCATATGAAGTTTATACTAATGATAATCAGGTTCGTACGGAACCAATGTTTTCTTGGACCCTCATTAATTAACGAAAACCATTTGCATTGACTTCAACTGCGATGATGATGAATAAGAAAAGCATACATATTCAACTAATAATAATAGAATGAGAAACCCAATCAACCGAACGAACCCCCGCAACAATGGTGGCCTGTTGTGGCTGTGGACGTTTAAGTCACACTAGATTGAAAAACAGAATTCTTTTCAAGCAGAATCGAAATGGACAATTTAAACCCCATTGATGATTATGCCGATGGGCCTGTTTGTTCGCATTTGCTATGATTTGACCTTGCGTGTTAGGTGTCCAGTTCTGTGAATAACTAGTGTATTCTACTGTATTCAGTTTCATTTTATTGAGTTTTGTATTATTGTTTGTAATCTATCTCGTTAATCCTGACCTTGCTATCTTTATGTTCATTTATATGTATTGTAATACCGTCAGATGAGTCCTGTGACGTCATTAGTTTTTGCATTCGTATTTTTGTTGTCGTATGCTGACCTACATTCAGTTCAATCCGTGACCTTTCAGTACTTCTGATTTCTATGCTTAGTTTTGTAAAATCATTTATTTTTGTGAAATTGTCAATTGTATCTTGTACTTCTGTGTTGTAAACGTTTAGTTAATAAATTGTATTGTTTGTATTTATCTTTTATATTAATAACATAATGATAGTACTATAAATTGATTTCAATGATATGGTAAATTATTTTAATTACTTTTTATTAAATTAGATGATGACTTAGGGGATTGCATCAAGTTGCAGTAGTGGTCCAATACACTAGTGATACATTTTATATATTATGACTAAGGCATAATAGCATAATATATACTAATTAATTATTATAAATTTATGGTCTGCCTTGAGTATGACAGACATATTAGATGTTAATTAGTACACTGTCCTAGTACTATAGTGTGGACTTAGCACATATCATTGTTTGAATAACCTAATTATATAGGGATAATACCCGTAATTTATTAAATATTGATATTAGGTGCACGATATAAATTCAGCATCTTAAATAAATAAATAGCATAACTATATATGATATATATTAGTAGGTACATATAATATTATTACAAAATATTATATATATTGTGGAACTTACAAATAACAGTACAAAAATATTATAATTATTTATATTGAGTATTCATACGTTGAGTAAGTACAAATAACAACATAAATTCTATTGGTGATTACGATAGACTAGTAATTACTTACAAAATTAACGTCAAGAATGTTTAACTTGGATCATTTCATTAGAATTGGAAAAGATTGTAATAAAAAGGGAGATGCACTCCTGGAATTTGCGACAACGGAACTTGCGAAATATGAAGCAAAAATGGAAGAACTTGAAAGAAAAGAAGCTGAAAAAAAGCTACTTTGAAGAAGGAAGAAGAAGAACGTAAGGCCGCATTGAAGAAGGAAGAAGCAGAACGTGAGATGAAAGAAATTGAAAAAGAAAAAAGAGTAAGAGAAATGGCTAAACAGGAAAGAGAAGCAGAGGAAAGGTTAATACAGATGCGTATGGCTGAATTAAACTTAAAAGCTCAAGTAGCTTCAGGTGGAAATAATAATACTGATACACATAATGGATCTTCATCCAACCAAAACAAACCTTATTATAACTTTAAATTACCACCTTTCAAATTGAACCTCGACGACCTTTCATCGTACCTAGCACGTTTTGAACAGGTATGCACAACAAATAACTTACCAAAACATACATGGGGTTTAAAACTTAGTGAATTGCTGGACAGGGAACCATTAAGTGCAGTTCAGAATGTTGGCCCAACAATAGCCAGTGACTATGACGCCATTAAAGCCTTATTATTGCGTCGTTTCCATTTTGACGAAGAGGGTTGCAGATTACGTTTTAAAAGTCTTCTACCAGATTCTAATAAAGACTTTACAGGTTTTATTGCGAACATACGCAATACCTTTAACAGATGGGTGGAACTGGCAGGTGTCAACAAATCATACGACAAGTTAGTCGATTTGTTACTGAGGGATAAAGTATTATCCTCTGTCAGCCCTCCGTTCTTTGCCTATTTGCAAGAACGTAAACCATCTACTATTGATGAATTAGAAAATATTTCAATAAACTCTTGCACTGCTCATCCGAATGCGAGCATTTCTAACTCGCTAATAAGAGATCATCTACCTGTGGCCTCTAATATGTCATACCACAGTCATGACAAACTAAGAACACACAGTGTAGATAGAAGTCGCTTCAAAGGAAATTATAATATTAATTTTCATAAGGGACATAATAATTTCAACAATAAGAGTGACGTTAATAGAGGTAGACCACAAAATAGGAATTATTCACCTCAGTCGAGATACAACAATAGTCAACGCAATACAAATCATAACCGATCATACAACTCTAATACTGGCAATAGTTGGAATAACTATGATCAGAGCTCGAGACATCGAGATAACAGTTACTACAGGGGACAACGGGATAATTCTAATGATCATTCTCGTCATCGATCTCAGTCTCGTAGATCGTCTCATCAGCATCATCATGCAGGGGCAGCAATTACTAATAATACAACCCCATATGTTCCACAAAACGATAAAGTAATACAGTCTTCTTCTACATGTTATGCAATTAATTAGTTTTGAGAGATTCTGGTTCTACAACTATTGGAGTTCAACAGTCACCTATCCATCCAAGTTGTGCAACAGGGGAATATGTCAAATGCATGACAGTTGGGGGGACAATTGAACATTACCCCACTGCTATAATTCATATTAACACACCTTTTTTCACAGGGAATGTTAAGGTATGCATGTTAAGGAACCCAATTGCAGATCTTATGTTGGGACGCATCCACTGCAGCAAGGATTGTACACCAGAGGAAATCAGTGAATGGGAGAAAAATAATCTATATATTGAAAATGCTGTGACAACGAGAGCGCAGACTAAACTATTAGAAACTATCGACACTAATAAGGAGGAACCAGACAAACAGGAAAATATTGTTGTTCATTCTTCGGTTGACCGAGCGTCCTTTGCTGTAAAACAGAAAGAGGACAGATCATTAAAAAAAATTTTTGCTCTGGTCAACAATGTTGACAATCTTACCTTAAACAATAAGAATAATCATTGGTTTATGATTAAAAATGATATATTAATTAGATGTTTTATGGATAAAACTCAAGTAAAACAACAGGTCATGGTTCCTTTTGTTTTAGACGGTACATCCTTCAACACGCACATGATTCTAAGTGCGCAGGTCACATGGGATATACTCGGACACGTTCTCGAGTATTATCTTCATTTTTTTGGCCAGGAGTGTCACGAGATATTTCACAGTACGTACGCTCTTGTACTATATGCCAGGAAGTGAAAGCACGTGGAGCTTTTCACACGGCGCCTATTCAGGCTTGTGACATATCAGTGAGACCTTTTGACAAAATGACCATTGATATTATTGGTCCACTCTTACCATCAGCAAGAGGACATAGATTTGTTCTCACGTGCATTGATTTATGCACACGATGGCCAGAAGCCATACCATTGAAGACCACCACTACCACAGATGTAGCTGATGCACTACATCTTATCTTTTCTAGAGTAGGTTTTCCTAGGAAGTTGTCATCAGACCATGGATCTCAATTCATATCTGATACTATGACAGAGGTAATGAAGACCTGGAATATAGATAGGAATCTCAGTAGCATTTATTATCCCATGAATAATGGTGCAGTAGAAAGACTTAATCGTACACTTAAACAAATGTTACATAAGGTTACGGTTGAACATCTACAGGACTGGGACAGAGTACTCCCAGCTGTTTTGTTCGCCTATCGAGAGGTGCCCCATGAACAAACTGGCTTCTCTCCATTCCAATTAGTCTTCGGTGCTCCACCAAGAGGTCCTATGGGACTAATAAAAGATTTATTGATTGACTCCGAGATGACTCAGGATACCCAGTCATCCTATGAGTATGTAATTAATCTCCGGAATAATATTATTGAATCTTGCCCAATGGCAACAGCTTCATCTGAGGCTGCTAAAGCAAAAGCTAGAACTTTGCAAAATAGAACTAGACGATTACGTCAATTATTTTCAGGAGATCAAGCTTATGTCTTACTGCCACATAACGACAATAAACTACTTATCTCATGGAATGGTCCTTACCAAGTTATTGATAAGATTTCTGATGTCGACTATGTCCTAGATATTAAGGGACATAACAAAATATACCATATAAATATGCTCAAACAATTTCATACTCGTCCAGAACATCTACAGGCTATTTTTCACGAACTAGATGGCACATTAGTACCTACATGTCACTATTCTAATCTGTCAGTTATTCAGGAAGAAGAATCTTCTTTTCCTGAGGTACAGATGGCGTTACCTGTACCTATAGTACAACCTACTGAATTTTGGCGGGACGTAACCATCTCTTCTTTGGTTACACCGCAACAGCATCATCAGATTGCTGATCTTTTACAATCTTATCCAGATGTGTTGACCGACGTACCGGGTCGCACATCAGTAATTAGTCACGACATTACTCTTAATGATGATACACCAATTTGTGTATATCCTTATTCTGTTCCACTACACTTTCTTACTAAAACTACTAAAGAACTTGAGCAGATGTTGTCTTTAGGAATTATTGAGACTAGTAATTCTCCATTTTCGTCTCCATTAGTCATTGTCAGAAAGAAGGACAACAACATTAGACTATGCGTGGACTATAGGAAGCTAAATGCTCAGACTGTAGTTGATAGCGAACCACATCCACTTATTGACGATTTACTTCCACGTCTATCCAACGCAACAATATTCACTAAGATAGACTTAACTAAAGGTTATTGGCAAATACAACTAACCGAAAAAGCTAAATACTACATAGCGTTTTCCACTCCACAAGGTCTTTACCAGTGGAATGTGATGCCTTTTGGGCTTGTTAATGCTCCAGCTACCTTTATTCGCATGATGCGAAATATCTTATCAGGTAGACCAGACATCATTACATACATCGACGACATATGCTTATTTAGTTCGTCATTTGAGGAACATTTTTCAGGGCTTAAACGTGTTTTGGAAATACTCCGGGATAATCATTTAACCGCGAAACCTACAAAAATACAAATTGCGTTTCAGGATAACCTTCCTGGGACATATTATTGGAGCGGGAAGTATTCAAATGGTTCCTTGTACGGTTTCAAAAATCTTAAAATTATCAGTTCCTCAAACGAAGAAGCAAGTTAGGAGCTTATTAGGGTTAGTTCAATACTACAGCAGATTCGTACCTAACTTGTCATCCATCACGGCTATCTTGTCATCATTGTTGAAGAAAGACATGCCGTTGAAAGTGACATGGACAGACGAATGCGACAAAACTTTTAATAAAATATTGCATATATTTTCAAATCCACCTATTTTGAGACTACCTGATGCTTCTAAAAAGTTTATCCTTCGTACAGATGCCAGTAATTATGGGATTGGTGTTTGTCTGCTCCAATGTCACGAAGGCATACTACATCCGGTTCTTTACATCTCACGCAAACTTAAGACTCCAGAGATTAAATATTCAACGGTGGATAAAGAATTATTGGCCGTCGTGTGGGCCATCACCAAGTTACAAAAATTCTTACTAGGTGTACCCTTCTTGATCCAAACAGATCAGAAGGCGGTGGCATCCCTACGTCGCTCGAATCACAAAAGCCCGAAACTTACGAGGTTTGCTATCCTTTTACAACCATTCGAATTCACCATTGAATACATATCGGGGACAGAAAACATCGTGGCTGACGTACTATCAAGAAACCCTTCGGATGTCGATTTATGAACACTGACACACTTCGAATATATTAACGAAAGTTCTTATAATAAGAGACAGAATCCTATCGTTAAACTCTCGACCAGTGAATGAAACGTCGACTACAATTCAAATAAATGATTATTAGAGACATGCGTCATACGAAATGAATAAAAGCAAGAGACATTGTGTTCGTATTTACGCTGGGACTTTGGTTAGTGTCCATTAATGCTACAACTAGTTGCAACAAAGTCGGAAAGAATATCTGAATTCAAATTGGACAAATTTCGTTATGTGACATGACTAATTGAACGTTGTGAAACTTAAATTCATTCAGGATCGGAACAGTTAAACAGTTTTCGAATGGAACTTTCCGTAGATCCTTATGGAAAATAACGACGTCTGGATCGTCATATCCAATATTACTTAGTTCTAGTTATTGATTGAATTAATAAAGAAATAAAATAAAATTGAAATGTGAGGAAAAAAAAATGAAAATGAACTATGAAAAAAAAAGTGTGTAACAAAGAAAACAAATGAATCTCACACAATGCTTAGATAATATTCTTAGATATAATCAGTAATATGATAATGATATAATAATATATTATTTAATTAATTAAGTTAAGTATTTAGTAACACAAATATTTAATTTCAAAAACACCACCTATTGATTTTATACCTTAGTTTTTTACATTTCACTTGTCTTTACTCCTCATTTGTCTTTTTCTTATGACATCTTCTTTCACTTTCGTTAATTAGATTGTCAATAATTTGATTATTTACACATACACTATGAGTAATTAGTTTAATTTTAATTGGTTATAATAATTTCATGACATCTCACTTTCGTACTTAGTTAACACTTACGTTAATTAATTAGTTAATTATTTAATGACTGTTGACAATCCTTTTGGTTATTTAATTTACATGTATAGCATGACTGTCAATATGTTACATGATTATATATTATCGACATGACCACGACACTGTTCTAGACAGAACATCGTAGGCCATATGTCGGGTTTTTGGTTAAATTTTTTAAAAAAATGTTTGAGTAAGATAGTTCAAAAAAAATCTATCTAATAGATTTTTTTTTCCCGGCGTGCAGGGAATTCTTACGGTATTTTATTGAAGTCGTCTGCTATAGTTGGCAGGGTGCTACTTCTAGGGTCACAGCGTTTAATATAATTCGATGTTAAGAATTCTCGGACTATTGAACGCTATATACACGATCGATTTATGACGTGTTAGCGTTGATAGGTCACGCATCGTGACTTAGATACGAGACCCTGTTTACGTTGACCGTCAAGCTGTGAAGACGCGTCCTATATTCGTCCAGTGTTAGGCATTGTATTGCCACATATTTATATAAGTGCTTCGAAGTAGGGACTCAGGGTCAGTCCAAGCTATATGAATCAAATAATATAATAGGTTAGTAGATAACCTACTTCAAGGAAGATTATTTCAGTCCATAATATTATATTTATCAGACGCATACGCTCATTGTCGGCCGTTGGAAACCCCAACCGCGCGTGCACACAGCTATGATGTTCTGGCTATGTTAATTCGTTTTACTGGACACGGACTGAGATTATGATACGGATTCAAATGTATTTTATTATAGATGTGTGCTATCAATGAATAATACTTGTGATGTCTTCATCCGTTGTTTCGTCAAATAAACGTTTGGACTCAATTAAGGACTTACCCACATTACTTCGATTACGGTTGGTTACTTCGACTTGAGATATTGATTGTTGTTTGACCTGATGAACTCTTCTTCATATGAAGTTTATACTAATGATAATCAGGTTCGTACGGAACCAATGTTTTCTTGGACCCTCATTAATTAACGAAAACCATTTGTATTGACTTCAACTGAGATGATGATGAATAAGAAAAGCATACATATTCAACTAATAACAATAGAATGAGAAACCCAATCAACCAAAGAACCCCCGCAACACCAATATGGGGATCTTTTAGATGTTATAATGGGCGTTCCTTTACCTAACACTGTATAAACCGCTTTATGGTATGTGAAGTCAAGTGTGCTGTTAATATATTGTGTTTCCTGTACCTTGTAAATATCTGATGTATATATCCTATCTATCCTAGATGCTTGTCGTAAGCCCGGGTGTGTCTTATCTATGTAAGTGTACACGATCTATTATTTGGTTCAACGCTTCTAAAGTCATCATTCAGACTATGCTCTTCTAAAATAATTTGGAATATCTTCAACAGAGATGTCTGATTCCTAGTTACATGTGTGTTCTGTGTTTGTAAGTTTCGACCGGCAAGATCTAGGTCAGACATGAGAAACAACTCTAGTTTCTTGCACACACAAAAAAAAAAAAAAAAAAAAATCGGGTTGGTATTTTTTAATTAGTTTTACCACGGAGTTAAGTTTATTTTTTAATCCGTTTCTGTTTAATGACAAAGGGATTAAACTAAAGGGCGTAGAGTGGGGGTGCAAAAGGGTGTGCGCCATGAAAAACCAAAAAATTACTTCCTTAACCGTTTACATAAATAAAAAGGAGTATGTAGTTCCCTTACTACTGCATACAGTAGGTGCAGTCAGTTCTAGGAAAGAAGAAAAGTACTTAAGTATCTGTGTGGGTAAAGAAAGGTTGATGGATGTAGGAAACATTTCCACACAAGAAAAGAAAAACACAAGACTTGGGACAAGGATTAAAAGATGATAAGTGACAAAAGAAACTATTGGAGGAAAGGGTGTGGTTGTGAAATTGAAAAGGATGTGAAAAACAAAAAGCAGAAAAAAGTAAGGGTCAAAATACTACAAAAGGAAAGGATGTCTTGAAAAAATCGAGAGTTATAAATTTGTAAATACATACTTATGTATATCCATTTGCACATATATGTATCCACTATATATCTTGTACCTCTATCAGTACTTGAATTTATATCTATATGTATTATTTTGGTTACCAAGTTCTTAATGTCTTTAAACATCACGAGTTTCCCTTCTGTAACTCTGGGTCGTCTGTGTAATGCACAACGCGCTTAGGAAAGAAGTTCTTTTTCGTTTTTAGAAGGTTAGGTCCTGTCCCGGTGAGTTGCTCTCCAGGTCTATTGATAACACTGGGTCATAGTAATTCTCTGTAGTCATCGCTGCCCAGGAAGAGGGGACATATCCTCGGAGTGGTATGTCTGCATCACAACTACTTGTGCTCTTGTTTTGCTGGTTGTTGATATCAGTGGTGACATTGGTATCACTCAGAGTGGCCTGAGGGGATGTTTGCGTAAATCTTCTCCTGACTTTAATCTGTTTCGGTTTCTCTTTGTTCTGTTTCCTCTTGTTTACGTAGACTGTGAAATTTTCATTGCTCATATCATCTGGGTCAGATTCGAGTAAAGCCATGTTGTTTGTGTCTTGTGGTACGTCATTGGCTATCTGGGGAGTGTTTTGCATTAAAGGTGCAGCCGATGTTGGTGGTGCAGATTCTGTAGGTTGTTCCTTATCCGGAACTGTGATTGTGGTTGCTACTTGCGGTTTCTTTTTTGGGCATTGGTTGACCCAATGACTGTCCAAACCACATATCGCGCATGGCGTTCGTCTGCCGGTCATTGTAACGAAAATTTTTTAGTTTGTCCCGTGTCCATGCGATTGTAGCTTCATGTAAACATAGTGCGGGATGTTTCTGGTCGGGTTACTCATGAAAGCCCACTTATCTGTGGAATTTCGTAATTGAAAAGCTTCAACTTCTTTGTCACCCGTAATGGATGTGACGATTGATAGAACAGCGTCCTTGTGGATCGTTGGGGATAGCCAGTGTAACACCCCCCTTTTGGATTTCTCCTTTTCCTGGTGTTCTATGATTATAGTTCGTACTCATAGACTATCCTAACATATTCCTAATAATTGGATGAACAGAGTGGTCTTCATCACCCATGATGGACGAACAACATTGTAAAGTTGTGTCCCACTGTAAAGTGTCAGTCTGTAAAGCTCCACTATCAATCACTGTAACATGTTGTTTGTGGTGTCACTACTGTATATGTCCATTGTAGTGTACAGAGTTGTTGAGATCAGGCATGCTCCAGTCTACCCAGCTGTAAATGGGTAACTCACCCTAGTCCTGAGTTAGGGAAGGCAAAGGCAGCTGTAAGCAGTAGTTTCCCTCTAAGGCTCCAGGGGAAGCAGGCCCTAAACTTGGTCAATTCAACCGACGCAGGATGGTGTATATGGAGTAGAAGTGTAGAGTGTGATTAACGCGAATGGTGTACTGTTCGTGTTCTGACCAATCTAATCACTCATACACTTGTGTCTACAAGGCACCAATGCAGACTGCTGGAATCTTTGTTTACACAGTTTATTTAGACGCACACACTGGGACATAACGAGTAAATCATGGGTACAGGTTGACACATCAATTTGCAGGCATACATAGTAGATCCCAAGTCATGACACATTCATAAATAATGGGTAGTACATCAATAGCTTCCAATGTCATGATACATAATGGCCGCATCCCCTATCTGACTAAGCGCGTCAGTGAAGGCGGATCGGTAAGTAACTAAAGTTGCTTTATGTTCACAGTTTATATCATATTGTGAAACCACGATAAGGGGTTTCTATCAAAATTGAGATCTCCTTGCCACTGTCCGAATAGTAAGATACATGCCCCGTTCTTTGGACAATGATTCAAAAATATGATGACAGGAATGTAACATGGCCGCCTTCCTGAGTCGTCGCTCACTCACTCACAGGAGGGTATATCTAAGCCAAAGTTAATTTGAAATGTATAAGAATAATTTCTTAAAGTTCCTCCATACAGATCTACAGTAATCCAGTTACTTCACATAGACATAATTACTGTATGGAAGCCCGTCATCTTCGTCGATACAAATGTGACCCTAGCGTTGCGAAGCACAAAATTCCAGCTAGGTCTAACCGACATGAGATCATCAAAAATAGGGTCTGGAATTACCTGGAGTCCGAATCATACATGGTACCGTACATTAGGAGAGTCTCTAACACAACTCTAGTAGAGACACAATCTCCTATAGAAGAAAAACCACTTCATAAATCATTTTTCCTAAAGAATATACCAGCCCTTGAAAATGCGTACCCGCCATTGTAACGGTACATCGGAACTCATCACGACTCGTCAAGACAACTCCTACTTCCGCTAGAGCGGCATAACAAGAATATAGTCCTGCCCGCAACAAACATGATTATAGACGTCTTGGGATTAGCCCATTCAAATTTCTTCCCATGAAGGTTTTGATAGTGCGTTATATGTGCTGACGTCGTCAGGGTCGGATACCATTTTAGAGGGTTTGAGAATCTGTAAAGGGCTGCAATGTTATTTGAGCCCACCCCTGCCGGTCCAGCCAAAATGCTCGCCATCAGCAAGTACAATGCTCTCGCGGCCTGTGGCCCAGATGTTGTCAGAACCAGGGTACCGGGTCTGTGTAACGACCCGCCTTCCAGGGCATCTTCCATGTTTGAATTATGTCTTGAGCTTCCATTTAGATTTGATAGAAATTTCCACTCAGAAAAGGAAGAAAAACACAACAAACCAGACAAGAACTAACCTTTTTTTCTTTTAAAATACCCCTTCTGGGGCTCAAAGTGAGGACTATTGACTTTATTGAGTAAAATGTGTATAATATGTGTCTTTTGACCAAGGTTATTGTAATTTCTTTTTTAATAAAGTTTTGCCGAGGCGCGTCCCGTAAAACCTAGTCGGTTATATTAGGGCGCATATCCAAACACTAAACACCATATTGCAAATAATGCCAATTATTTTTTTTTTTAATTAATGTGTTTGCTACTTCATTTTGTAGCACGCCCCTTTCAACCATCTACCATGTACATGGATTTGTTGGTTATATCAGGACCCCCCCAATTACTTACTATTCAGAGCAAGTAAAGATGCCAAAGTAACAGCTAATTGGAATCCGCTGTGTAAAATTAATTTAATTTTATTTACGCAGTAATGTTAATAGAAATACCTCAGGAAACTATATGCTCTTTAAATTTTCACATATACTAAAAAAATGAAATTAATAATTTTAAATGGCGTTACGAATTTAGAACAATAAAGTTATTAACTATACATATTATTTAATAATTTTATCATTTGGATTATTTCCCTTGAATCGAATACTCATAAATAATTAAAAAAAAATTTTTTTTTTAATGTCGCATGCTGGCTGTTCCTTTAGGCATAAACATTACAAGGTTTTGTTATGCTAGCTGATTTTTTTCAGGGCGAGGATTATGCCAATCCTGCCACTGATATATCCGTTAATCTTTGTCACGGCTACTCCACTCAGAATTAAATAGAGGTATTTCTTTCTATGACTGCAAAAAAACGTACTTGAAGGCGCGAGCAGACATTAAAAAAAAAAACTAATGCACTGCTTCATACTTGTCGAGCATAAATCAGATAAACTAATACTCAGCCAGCCAGCCAGCCAACCAACCAACCCCTACCCCCAGTCCCAACCCCCAACTCCCAACCCTGAACCCAACATAACCCAACCTCGAACTCAACCTAACCCTTACCCAACCTAACCCTACCTAAGACGCGTCAACAGTGGGGAATGCAGTCAGCGACCCATAGCTAGACTGCTTGCGTCATGGTCAGCGAAACAGAGCTGACCAAGACCCTACTCCACCTCCAAGTGGGGGTCCTGGAAACAGCCTATATCACTGTAGTCTGGCTGAGTGAGTACGGTCCGAAGAGGGAAGGCTAACCCTGTCCCAAAAATGCCGTGCTGAAGTCGGATGTGTCGGCCGAAAGGCGCAAATATCGCAGCTTTGCTGTAAAATGGACACAACGCAATCAACGTCCTTTTCAGGACGAACGAGGGAGAAGAAGAAGAAACTCACTTAACTCTCATTCTAACATTAACCTTTACACTCACCCTAACACTCACCCTAGGAGACCTGCACCGAAACATTCATATGCACTTGAAACGACTGTTTGAATCAATTTATTTACGCTAGACCTGAAGGAACAGTAAGCCTTTTCTTTCTTTGTTTTGGAAATTACACAGTCCGAATTGAACTGATATCCACTCAGTTCAAATATTGGTACTCACGAAAATCAAATAATTCCTTGTCTGCTGTTCAACAATAATGAAATGTCATCACAAAATACATCGAGTACCAACTGACAAATTACTCAACAAAAGTCATGAGACCTAAAAGTTTATCGTCAGTGTTTACAACAACAGTGCTTAGGTAGAACAGCAAAGTCAAGGATAAAATGCCCTTACCCCCCCCCCCCCCCCCTCTTTACACCCCAATTGCTTTTGTTATACAGTATTACAAAAAAAAAAAAAAAAAAAAACTGATTCCAGTGTTATCTGTCTATAAAAATGTGAATACACCGTGTTTCTCAAACTTCATTTTGTCAATATTGCTACTACAAAAGCAACTATCCACCCCGTGTGTTACCGGGGCCCGAAAGGGGAGCAAAGAATAGTAAAACTGTTCCCTACCAAGTATGTCGTAGAAGGCGTCCATAGGAGGGTTGGGCATGGGGCTGGTTACCCCATCCTGTAAAAAAATGTTAAACCACAAAAACTTCAACAAACTTGGACAAGTCAGTTAAGGAAAATAAAACACAACCATCCAAAACAGGGTAAAGTCCTCTCGCAGGTAGGGCGTATGCTGCAACACAGAGAAAGCCGAAAGCAGTCTGTGTTACTGACTAACCTCCTTTCTTCTAGAATCTAGGAGAACCTTCAGAAGCACATGGAGGTGGAAACAGGGGTGAAAATGGTAAGGGGAACGTGGAAAGAACTTGAGATGATGGCACGTGACAGGAGGACTTGGCATGTGTTTGTTGAAGGCCTATGCTTCTGGGGGGAGCGTAGGGCTATGAATGAATGAAAAGCAACTATTAAAATATCTTACCAGCAAAGGACTCTGCCTTAAAAAATATAAATAAATAAATCAAATTAGAAAAGAGCCGTATTAGTTATTCTGGGAGGGGTGGGGGGGAACTACCACCAGATTGCTACATAAAAATGAATCGTTCAAATCTCCCCTCCCCCCTCCAAAAAAAAAAGTAACGGAATTCTAAGATTTGGATAGTTTCTTTTCTTTATTTAATTATTTATGATAAAAACATTTGATAAATACCAATAGAATATGTTTATTATGTAAGCAGAAAAATAGTCGAATCTAACATTATCGTTATCTTGAACATAAACCCAACCGTATCCTAATTCCAAAATCTCAGCGATAACCCTAAATACTTAGCCCTGCCATCAAACATTTTACCAACGGTAACCGAGCCGTAACCCTCATTCTAAACTCTTAAATCTAAGCATAAAACCTTAACATTAACCCTATCTCTAACCAGAAAATCATATCGTTAAAATTCTAACACTAAAACCGTTACCCTTACCCTAATCCTAAGACTCTAACCTAGAACCTAAATACTACATTCTAACATTTAAGCATAGTATTACCACTACATGATGTTTGATACAAGGTTGCCAGTTTTTCTTGTCTGGACTCCAAAATTCCAGAAATTTGGCTTTTTGAAATCATTTGACGTCAGAAAATTTGTTTTGCTTTTTGGCTTTTTTCTGATTTTTTTTTTTTTCGAACAAGCGAAAATTGTTTGTGTGTGTTCGTGCCGATGACATTAAGAGCAAGAAACATGATCTCATTATAAATGAATTTCAACATAAAACTCTTGGCTTGTTTCTTGAGTGACAGACAGACAAATACAATTTCATCTAGATTTCTAAGTTAAATTTCGGCAACAGAGGGAAACGCGTGAAAACATATCCAATTTGATTTAGGAGGAAGTTACCAGATATGTACGCTACCACACAGCGCATGCGCGAAATTACAAACTTCAGGTTTGGTACATATAGTGGCACGTGGTTGACATAGTGCCCTGGATTTATAGAAGAATCTAGGGCACTAGGTTGACACGTGCACTGTGTTAATATCACCTAGCTCCTTAAAACGGTTTTCCGGATAAAACATGAGTCCCGGAACTTTGTGAACAGGGTGGGTACGGTATAGTTTCTTATGAACTGCGTCGGCTTTTCGTCGGAAGGTGCATTAAACGTGATTGGTTTTAATAACTTTGTGCGACCTAGTTTGAAAGATATGACTGATCACGCGTGCAGCTGCCATTCGCTTGCATTGTTATTTAACATGCAGTATCTAGAATACCATCAAATACTGGTTTTTTTTTTTATAGTGGTTAACGACGAGAATCATACAAATAATTGTTTAGAGTGACTGGATCTACGTAATCTGATACTGCTTAAATTACCCCCATTTCGTTTGAAAAATAAACCGTAGAAAAAGTTAATTTTAATATTTTGATGAAGTTGGTGGAGCTAAAGGTTTATTTCCCATCTACTGAGCCAGCAAAGCTAGGTGCAAATATATTAATCTACTGTTAAATGAAATGTCAGACGACAAAAGCGACCTTTTCTTTGTGCTGTTGCGATGCTGTTGTACAGTAATTTGAAAAACTGAACAGTCTTTTTTAGCCAAACAAAGCTGATTCGCACAAACCATATCAAGAACTATACTTGCACATGCGTAGCCTGCAGGATACATGTGAGTATCAAAAACAATTGTCACGTTGATGTTGGTGGTCAAATTCTTAATAGAATACTTTCTATAGCAGAATAAAAGCAATCAAGAAGTAACTAGCTAGTACCATAGTGGTACCGTAGTGGGCTGAAGTGTTAGAGATCTCAATATACTAGGTCCAGTGACGAGAGGTGGAGCGACCAGTTCCATTCCTCGCTGTCTTTTCTTTACATAACTCATAAGCAAAGTCCGTTACCCATTTACAACTGGCTGAACCGGTGCATGGCAATATGGTGAATCAAATCTGGCACCGTTGTCGCGAGAGATCCACGCTGTAGCCCCTCTGTCAATCAGACACTCCATTAAGATGTACAAAATCTAAAAAGCAAAATAAAATGTTTGTTTATGCTAGAAGAATAGTTCAATCAAGGTAGATGGTGACTTCCCTCGGCGAGAGATACCTTTCAAGGCCTATACAAATTAAGCCAAGTGATAATTTTGAACCATGTTTCAAAGATATCTTTGCAGAATTTACTTACTTAATCGTTCCTCTTCTACCGTGAGGTGGAGAGGTTTGGAAGAGAGAGCGCCATACTATCCTATCGGCTGTCTTCCTTCTGGCATGGTTCCATTCTAGTCCTCGATCCTTCAAACATTGTCTGATGTTGTCTTCCCAGCAGACTCTGGGTCGTCCTCGAGGTCTGGATTCCTGGCTCTTAGTTTCCCATGTTTGACGTGGTAGCCGATCTTCTCCCATTCTGCAGACATGGCCAAACCATCTTAGTTGGGTCTGTTCTACCTGGGTCTGCAGGGGTTGGGTTTTTAGGCCTTGACTTATCGTCTTTGCAGAATAACAATTTATATACACTGCAGGAAAACACATCAACACGATTAAGAGCAATATAGAAAAAAAAAAACTTTTATGGATTGGAAAGAAGCCCCCATTTAATAAAGGAGGACTACCGACAGACAGTGAACTGTTTTGGATTGGTGTAATTTAACATGTGACGATGAAAGAGCTCGTTACCTTTTCTCTTTCATGCCTGATAACCCTAGTGAGTAATGCTGTAGTGTAGAGCATATTGTATATTATTGAATTCTTGCATCATGAGATAAAAAAGAAAAAAAAACAACAGAACGCAGCGAAATATTCTTGATGCTATTGTGAGAATCAGAGCTGAATTGTTTTCTTTTATTTCGAATAAATATTGGAAGGACCACATTGAATCGTCAATAATTTTTTAAAGTATTTACATCTGACAAAATGTATGTCACAGGTTCCAGTGGGGATGACAGTGATTAATTGGACCTGGATGTTTTTAAAAAAATATATGATATAAGTATTATAAAAAGCTACTTACAACAATGTTTTTTTTTTTTTTTTTTAAAGGTTTCTTTTGGCTTTTTCTCAAAATTTTAATCTGGCAACCCTGCTCGGTGGTACCATAAGTTCAGTATCGAGTGCTGACACTGAAGCTTTTGTGGATAGAAATAGTAAATGCCCTTAATATTTACCGTGTAACGCGACAAGGGAGATCCAGGAAAATTCGAGAATTTTAAAGAAATAACCTTGTGATTTCTCACTCATGTTCTCAATTACGAAGAGCTACCGGTCGTGTCATAATAGCGTGCCCTCGAGCTGGTAGTTTCCTTTCTAGACATTGGAAGAACTGGCGTATTATTTCCTGGAAATGTTTTCTTTTTTCTTAGAAGTATTTTTGTGGGTGAAGTGCAGCAAGGGAGAAATAAAGCAAACAGCGTAATGTAAAATAGATTTAACAAGCATCGATGACCTTCGCTAATTGGTGTGTGATCTGAAGAGGTATGGCAAATAATATTGTTGAAAATTACATCATCTTCGTTCATCGTCAACATTTTCACTTGTGATCCCTAAGGCGTATATTATTTGTTGAAAGTTACATCATCATTTAAAAAAAAAAAACACCAAACATCGAACAAAAATACCCTGGTGGAGAACTGTGGAGGCCGAGATGCAAAGAATAAACCAGAGCTGAGGCGCTGTACGAAGGATGCCGCCGACCGAACAAAGCGGAATCATTTTGTTGCTGCCCTACAAGACGCCACCAGGCGGGATGGCCACTGACTGCTTTGACAGTCGGCGGCTAAGGATCAAAGAAGAAGAAGACATCATCATCGTTCATCATCAGCATTTTCACTTGCGATCCCTATGGAGTATGATGCCCCCACCTAAGTTGATTCCATAGAAAGTCTGCATCAAGCAGTCTCATGATGTTGCAGCAGTAGTTTCAAGAGCAATTTATTTTACGTGATGATGTTGGCAGCCCCGTATACAACCTTATATTTAGTCGTCTTGGCACTGGCTTCCTAGCTCAGTGGTCGATTTTTCGATCCCCAGTTGAGGTGGGACTTTTTGGACCGCAAACGGCTCCACGTCGACCCAGCCTCATGAATTGGGTACCAGAGTAACTCCGGGAAGGTTAAGGCGGCCGGCGTGATGCTGACCACATCACCCCTAGTGTACCGATGGTCAAGAAAATATGGGCCTAACAATCCTTCATATTCCCAATATACCTCAATGGGCGTGTAACGGGATCCTTTACCTCCTTTACCTTTTGCACGACTTGCTTGAGGGCGCAAGTCCCTGTGGCGTAACTACACTTTGCCAAAAAACTTTCGTTTTCTTAACTTCCTACTTCTTTTTTTTGTATCCTGTCCCCAGTGCTCTTTAATATTTATCTAGAACATATTATGCAAGAGGCTCTCTACGATTATAAATCAACCATATCGATTGGAGGCCGACCTCTGTGCAACCTACGTTTTGCTGATGATATTGATCTGATAGCTGGATCAGAATCAGAACTTCAAGACCTTACCTCTAGACTGGAGAAAGTAACAAGAACGTATGGGATGGAAATTAATATAGAAAAAAGCAAGATATTGGTGAATAGCCATAAGAAACATGTTGCGACCAACATTACGTTAAATGGGCAAACGTTAGAAGAAGTTAACACCTTTAAATATCTCGGGTCCACTATATGCAGTGATGGAAGATCAATTAAAGAAATCAAGACAAGACTTGAGATGGCCTCAGCTGCCATGACAAGGTTGAATGTGATCTGGAAAAGTAACATCAGTTTTCCTGTGAAGATCAAATTATACAAATCACTTGTATTATCTATTCTCTTGTATGGGTGTGAGAGCTGGACACTCACTGCAGATACGGAGCGAAGGATTCAGGCTTTCGAGCATAAATGTTATAGAAGAATTTTGCGCATTTGCTATAAAGAGCACAAAACAAATGTCTATGTTAGAGAGAAGATAAACACATATGCAGGCCACCAAGAACCACTTTTGTCAACAGTGAAACGTCGAAAGCTTGCCTGGTTTGGGCATGTAACTCGTCATGACTCCCTTTCGAAAACGATCCTTCAGGGAACAGTCGAAGGTAAACGGAGAAGAGGAAGGCAGAGAAAATCCTGGGCTGATAACATCAAAGAATGGGCAGGACACGGTTTTTCCACACTTGTACGCATTGCTGAGGATAGAGAGCAGTGGAGGACCCTGTCTGCTGATGCTTCCACCATGGCACCCCTACGACCCATGACGGGTTACGGGCTGAGATGATGATGATTGTTCTTATTTAATTGATTTGTAAAGCTTACCACAAAAACGTAACTTTTTCACTCAAACAGGTGTAATATGAATGGTTGAACTCAAGATCTTTCGGAATTTTCAGCCCACGTTTTTCACATTAGAACATAAAGAACTGACTTAAGGAGAGTAATTTCCCTTCTATTAAATGGTTCTTTGGTGTTTTTCTGGTACAGAAGAGTTATGGAATTATTATCATTTCACCTTTTTAGTGTGCGCATCATAATGTTTTAAAAAAGTGGTTAGTAACCAGAGGTAAACAATGCGTTGTCAAGGAAAATTAAGATCACCCTCTGGTCACTTATCTTTTAAAAAGTAAAGAACTATGCATCACTGGACAATATAAACCTATGTATTGTGGAGAGAAATGGTTTGGCTTCATAAAAACATTAAAAAACAAAAATGCATTATTTCATGAAATGTAATGAAATTCTGGGACACAGCTACCTTAAGTAGTCCCCCGGGCAAAAATTAAGTGGGAACCTCCTATTATAATTATATATAAATGAAAAAAAAAAAAACCAAGTAAATACAAATTTGATTTTTTTAAAATCACCTGTTTTAGTACTACCGACTAGCACAGATGACCTCACGAATCTTTATTAACGCTTGTAAAAGAATCATATTTTGCTTCGTATCACATCGAATGCTGTTCTTACAATGCAGATGACATTTGACAAGTGAAAGTCAATTAAATATCTATTAAAGTCGGTTATATAATTGGAAACACGAGGCCTGTATACCTTTTCCTCTTAATATTATTTTTTTTTTGGTTATGTTAGGTTGTATCTCGTATTTATTAATTTTTTATTTTTAACTTTTAACATACAAGCATAATTGGTAATTATGATTTACCCTATTTACAATGATTTGACAATTGTGATGCTACTTTCATAATATTTGGAATTGAAAACATTATATATCCTAATTATAACCCATCAGAGGTTGAACGGGATATTTTTCATCATAACAAAAAAAAAAAAAAAACATCGAATTTTCATTATTACCATTTTTTTTCTCGCAAAATTTAGTTCCAAATTTAAAAAAAAACTTTGACACGTTTATTTAATTCTAATATAACGTAATATTAATGTTTAAAGTACAATAATTAATAACTTAGATAAATGTCCAAATTGTATATATTTCTCACTTTTATTAGATATTAATGACGATTCTAAATCTGAGTTGTGTAAAACCGTTAACTTTAAACTTACTAAAGAGTAGGTACTTACCTAAAATTCCTGTCGTCTTACGTTTGATTCAACAAAAGCATTGATAATTCCCTGCAGGGTTTTCCTTAGACTTTGAGCTTCCTCATGTTCAATTGATAGAATACTTAAACTGATCAAACATCTTTGCTCATCGTGTTTCTTCAATGATTTATTGATATTAGTTTCAGTTTCGAAAATAATCTATCAGGAATTGCAACTGTCCTGGGAGTCGGCTAAGAGGTATGGCGTCCGCCTTGAATTCTACAGGTACTGGGTTCGATTCCCAGTAAAGGGGAATATAATTTGTGGAAATTTTTTTTCAGAACCAGTGATCATAATGGTGTCATACTCCTCCCTGGTCTCCTGGGTAGTGAGATCGGATGCTTAGCCTTCTCGGAAAAGGGCGAAAAAAATTGGAGGTCCCGTGTGCACGTTGCGCACGTTAAAAATCCCAACGCAGTTGGAAATCGTAAAGAGTAGGCCATAAAGCCGCTGCCCTGGCCAAAAAAAATTGGGTGTCTACCCACAACAAAAATATTTATAGATTGTGTGATTCTTATATATACACACACTGGGATTTTCGCTAGTGTTTCAGAGTTTGTGCACTGTGCTGAGTGTCGTGGTTGAATTAAAGTGTAAGAGTATTTGTCAAGTTGGACAATAGTAGTGAAATCGACAATGATAGTGAACTGGCAGAATTATAGATTACACATAGATAAGGTGTAAATAGGGGGTGGACTTGAGACCAACCTGGAAGAAGATTTATTAAAAGTTATCTCTCTCTCCAAGCCTCAACACACTTATATAGTCTATTCACCGCCTGCTCTTCCTCTTTTCTCTGAATCATAAATAGAGACTATAGTAAAGAGCTAGTAATGTTAATTATGGATGAAAGGGTCGTGAACAGCGCATTAATGTAAAGTTTCTTTTCTTCTTTCCACTCGGTAAAGTGTCAGTCTGTATGCTCTGTAAGGAAGAGTGGTGTGTTGTTGAGATCAGGCATGCCCCCAGTCTACCCAGCTGTAAATGGGTAACTCACCCTAGTCCTGAGTTAGGGAAGGCAAAGGCTCCAGGGGAAGCAGGCCCTAAACTTGGTCACTCCAACCGACGCAGGATGGTGTATGTATGAAGTAGAAGTGTAGAGTGTGATTACCGCGAATGGTGTACTGTTCGTGTGCTGACCAATATAACCACTCATACACTTGTGTCTACAAGGCACCAATGCAGACTGCTGGAATCTTTGTTTACTCAATTTATTCAGACGTACACACTGGGACATACGAGTACATCATGGTATGTTGACATATCAATTTGTAGGTATACATAGCAGATCTGAAGTCATGACACATTCAGAAATAATGGGCAGTACATCAAAAGTTCAATTGTCATGATACATTATGGCCGCATCCCCCTATCTGACTAAACGCGTCAGTGAAGGCAGATCGGTAAATAACTAAAGTTACTTGACGTCCATAGTTTGTAGCATATATTATGAAACCACGAAAGAGGGGGTTTTTAGCAAGATTGAGATCTCCCTGTCACTGTCCGATAATAGGATAAATAATCTGTTCTCTTGGCAGTGATCAAAACATATGATGACCGAAATCTAACATGGCCGCCTCCCTGAGTTGTCGTTCACTCATTCATAGGAAGGAGAATATAAGCCAGAGTTAATTTATAATGGGTATATAAATGATTTCATAAATGTTCCCATACAGCTCTACGGTGATCAGGTTAATTCACGTAGCCATAACCGCTGTAGGAAAGTCTGTCATCTTTGTCGATACAAAACACGACCCTAGCGATACGAAGCACAATGTTCCATCTAGGTCGAATAGACATGAGATCATCAAAATAGGGTCTGGCAATACATGGAGTCCGAATTATACATTGTACCGTACCTTAGGAGAGTCTCTAACATAAACTATAGTAGAGATACCATCTCCTTTAGAAGAAAACCACTTCATGAATCATATTTCCTTAAGAATCTACCAGCCCTTTGAAAAGTGCGTACCCGCCATTATCACGGTACATCGGAACTCATCACGACTTGTCAAGACAACTCATACTTCCGCTAGACCGGAATAACAAGAATCTAGTCCCGCCTACCCATCCAAAATATACAATATAGGACTGATTCTACTTGTACTAATAATATGTAATACATATGAATTCAGGCCATAAACATAATAAGCAAATTAATCTATTTTCTGGCCCTAAAAATAAGTACAAATATAAGAGCAATATCCTTGCGCCGGATCAATATCCAGAACGATTACTCCTATAATCAAAAGTGTGAATCAAACATGGATTATCTCGCTTTCCCCATAGACAGCATTTTCATACACAAATGAATGAATGTCTATATTTTTCCCATATTAAATAGCCATATCGATTTTTGTAATATGTGCGTCAAAATATGCACGCAACAATTAATAAATGAGTAAAATTTATTAAAGAAGAAATGTATGAAAATATTGCATATCAGCACAAACAACATAAAATTACATCAATAATCACAAATATGCAGATACACACCAACGAACACACAGACCACCAACATAAAACCCGTAGAACACCGAGAAATAAATAAACCGAGTGTCAGTCCGTCCGCTTTCGTGGGACCAAATGCAATAGCTCCAGTAAGTGTCTTTACGTGTAGATATCCTCCATAGGTGATGGAAATAACATGAAATAAATTCACTTTATGCGCTATCGTTGGTGACATCCTAATTGCGCGAGGGGGACTGGAAGACTCTGTCTATCTCCGGCTGACCGCTCATAAGTGCGGGGTTTTTTAATAACCAGAAACCCACACAAGACGAAGTTACTTTAGGACAAATGATCCATTGCGCTCTTATCCGGCGCTTAGAATTTTGCTTGCGTACTTGGTAGTAAATCCGGTTGGGTTGGCTTGAACTGTGATTTGACTGAGTGCTCCGTTTAAGCACACAAAGTCTGGTGATTTATAATTCTGCTATAGACGCTGGGCTGCTAGATAGGTTGGAATCCGCAATGCTCTGACTGACGATCAATAGGCGAGTAGGAAACTACTACTGCAACAGATGATTTTCCAGAGTTGCTATGGCTCATTGCAAAGTGCGTTGAGCTTATGTTCCCGTTAATGGGGCATGGCGTTGACAAAGGGTTTTGTTTCAGGTAGGGGGGTGACGACTCGTGATGCTAGGTGTTTTCAGAAACCCTCTAGATCGAAGAGAATATGACGTTCTTCGCCTGACTGGAGTCTTGCTCTAGCAATTCGGTATCCCTGAAACCCGAGAAATGCCGAGAAATATAGGCAAATAACATTTAGTTCTGTGTTATCGTCTGCCTTATTCTCACTGTGGTCCTCTCGGGCAGGAAATATTTTACGAGTGTCTCTGACTGATTAAAACCCTCTACTCTTATAGTTTATAAATAACGTTACCCGGACACTTGGCATGGCTTGTTTCTACAGATGTTTCGGCGTATAACGTAATCGAGAGTAAGACAAAGGTTATTCTAGAGGTATACATCAGAAGCAACGACCGCGAGAAAGTTCCCCAGATAGACAGTACATAATATTATGGTCAGGGGCCACAACAAATCTCAGAACGAACGTGAGTTTTTATTTCCCCTGAATCGGAGATGAAACGGTTACCCAGACCTCAAAGGGTACCACCCGCTAGCGGTCCGCTTTTTCACAGAAACCCTCTCGCTCGTGATCAAACACGTTACGCGCAAAAGACCCTAGTCAGACAAACCAGGTCCAGCTTATGTAATATTATCGTAAGCTGAGCTGACCGCTACTGACCAGTGGGGAATTTATAATGAAGCCAGAACGAAAACAAAGCCGCGGGATGGGGTCTGAGAGGGGAAAGATGGTCTATGTAGGTAAAATCCGAAAGAACAGAAAAATACAAAAGTCAAAGAAACCAGGACATTAAAAGAGTAATAAAAGAGATGGGACGTGATGGAAAGACAAATTATCAGTCAACGTGACAAGTTAGGCCCGTTCCCCCCCCCCTTTTTTTTAAAGTTCGTGCACCACGGACTAAATGACAGTAATTTATCTTTTCCATAGACGTCCGTTATATGTCCTTGGAAACATCCTATACTCAGCCAAATTCGTATCCAACTTTTGTCAGTCTGTCCGTATGGCTACGGGTTCGTTTCTTTCCTGTCTAGAAGACGCTCGGCGAATGGGATTTTTCGAGGCCAAACGGCATTGACGTAATTCCCTTTACTGTGAACCTGACCTTGGTTACATAGTTCGCTCTGTCTGTTTATCGTCCGGATACAAATCCGTAACTGTTTTGAGTTTAGGCGCCGCCTGAACTCACTGACCACTGCATAGGTAATCCGCCTGTTACGTACAGTGAAATCATTGCTGGACTCGGGGTGTTTACGTTTCCTTATGTATTTACGTGTCACGGGCGTGTACATTAATTGACCTGAGATAGCTGCAGCCTACCGGAATTTTTCGCGCGCGTGTAACCCTAGTCGGCAAATGAAGCAGTTTGCTGGCCGAAGAAACGCTAGCATATTTCTCCTTCTGCCTCTCCACACCTACTCCCCTGTTTCGGTGGGAGCATTGATCAATCTTCAGACCATTGCCGTCTACAGGCGGGTCTGGAACTTTCCTTGCTTTGCCACTCATAATTTTGGCTTGGTCAACGGAAATGATCAAGTTGCTCGGTAACGGCCTGGCGTAGGCGACTACTTTGCTGTCAATCAGTGGGTTTGAGACCACTGGAATAATGCGATTAGAATGAGAGAATTCTGATGCCTGTAGCATACAGTCTTCGATCGCATTCGGGGGTTCTACTGAATCAAAACGGATCTCAGTAGCTTCTATCTTTGGAGAAAGATAGGTATTATCTGCGAGTTGCAGAATTTGTTGAGTCGCTTTACCTTTACTAACATGAAGTGAGCCAAAGCTCTCAACAATAGCTCTTTGTAAAGTAGTAAAGCAGCTTTTCTCACTGTCTTCTGCCCTGAGAAGTATGAGAGACTCAGATGGAGTACCAGGGATCCCTTCGCGTGAAACCCTGTGTCCACCAGAAACGTCAACTTTGCCCTCCCCGGAGGAAGTTAATGGCGTCAGTTGGCAAATGTCCTGCAATGCCAGATCTACTTCCTGGATTACAGGTTCCGCAGTCTGCATGCAAAGGACTGGACGGTTTGAGATCCCGTTAGATCGCGAAGTGCCCGAGATAGAACTCTCGTGTTGGAACGAATTGGAAACATTTACCCTTTTAGCAGGCGCATCATTCTGCACCTTTGCAGCTCAGGGTGACGAGAGGAGCGGTGCTCCTTTCTCCGTCGTGAGTTGGAGGGATACGCCTCTGCATATGGTTTTTCGCTGTCCGGATTTTTTTTCCAAAGTTCCTTGGAACGAATTGGAAACATTTACCCTTTTAGCAGGCGCTTCATTCTTGCACCTTTGCAGCTCAGGGTGATGAGAGGAGCGGTGCCTCCTTTCTCCGATCGTTGAGTTGGAGGGATACGCCTCTGCATATGGTTTTTCGCTGTCCGACAGGGAAGCTTGCGAAATATGACGTGATAGGGTGTGGCTCCCTTTTCTCGACGTCACGTGTCGGTTAGGTGGTGCTCGATCTGGAGCGTGAGAGGTTCGGGGTTCACCGCTTGCCAGATGGTAACAATCCGTATTATAATGCTTGTTAGCACCTCTCTCACCTTTGTGCAGTTTCCACGCCTGGGAACGTTTCGTACTCTTTCACGTGGTTTTAGGTCTGCTGTACCGACATAAATTCCTTCCTTGTTCGGGCTTCGGATCCAAGTCCAAAGGAAAGTCAATTTTCTGGAGTTGGGGTTCGGTTTTAGCAGGCAAGTTATCTTTCAGGGGCGCAAGGTTTACAGGGGCGTTGTCCGACAAGGGCGCAATAGCAGGGGAACTAGAGTGACTACATTTATTATCTTTTTCCCTCCTCCGGATTTGGCTTTCCAGTTCATTCATTCTGATTTGGTGTAGCCTGTTCCTTTCTTGTTCTTCTCTGTCCCTTTCTTGTTGCTCCAACTCCCATTTCTTGTGCCTTTCTGGTCGTTCTATCTCCCATTGCTTGTCCTTTTCTTGTCGTTCTAGTTCCCATTTCTTGTCTCTTTCTTGTCGCTTCTTTTCCAATTGCTTCTCCTCTTCTATTGCTTCTTCTACATACTTTCGGATGTCTGCTTCGCTCTCCCCGTCTTTTTTACAGGGCCATGCCAAGATTAAACGGCTGTTAAACCAGTCGTCTACTTCGTATTGATCCTGCATGGTCACTGCATATTCTAGAAATGGCTGAATTTCGCTATCATCGTACTTCATGTACTTAGCTCCTCAAGCGCAATCCTATGCACTTTAGCTAGATCGGCCATTATCTCAGGGTGAGCAAACACTATGCAAGAGTAATCCTAGAGATCTTAGTTACCTAGTCCACTAGGTGCTGATTAGTTTCCTTGTGAATTAACACCCACTAATCAATAAAGTCTAGGCTAGCATGGGAAACTTTAAAAAATCGAGAATTTTCTAGATACTCTGATTGCGACAAGCAAAACCCCCAAAATACTCCCAAAAAAATGTAAGTGATGTAAAACTTATTATCATCACTTCACCCCACTTCTGTCAATACTTAGCTATCGAGAGGATTGGTTACTATCATCCGAATGAACACCCTCCCTTGGTACAGATGCAAGCTAGTAACTGACTATCTGTAGCTTCTTATCTCAGATTAAAGAGCTACTCCTGAAAAAATATTTAACCCTTAAAAAAATATTTTCCTGACTTTTACAACAAAATTCGTCAGATTTTCAAACCCAAAACTCAGCAGTGATACCAGCAACCTTAACCAGCTGTGTCATGTGTAAAATGAACAATAAATGTAACTTGTGATTTATGATTGTTGTGGAGAAAAAACGCTGTTCAGACTTCCTCCAAAAGAAATAGTTCGATTTGTCTAGGGGATAGAAATTCCTATAATCTGCAGAACACTAAACTCCAAGAATAAAGAGAGAATCTTTTGAGAGATTCATACCAGACTGCGACCTCATCTGTTGCGATTGCTGCAGATGTAGCTCAAAGTCCCGGCGAGCAACCCATTTTGTCGTGGTTGAATTAAAGTGTAAGAGTATTTGTCGAGTAGGACAATAGTAGTGAAATTGACAATGATAGTGAACTGGCAGAATTATAGATTACACATAGATAAGGTGTAAATAGGAGGTGGACTTGAGACCAACCTGGAAGAAGATTTATTAAAAGTTATCTCTCTCTCCAAGCCTCAACACACTTATATAGTCTAAGCACCGCCTGCTCTTCCTCTTTTCTCTGAATCATAAATAGAGACTATAGTAAAGAGCTAGTAATGTTAATTATGGATGAAAGGGTCGTGAACAGCGCATTAATAAATGAGTAAAATTTATTAAAGAAGAAATGTATGAAAATATTGCAATTCAGCACAAACAACATAAAATTACATCAATAATCACAAATATGCAGATACACACCAACGAACACACAGACCACCAACATAAAACCCGTAGAACACCGAGAAATAAATAAACCGAGTGTCAGTCCGTCCGCTTTCGTGGGACCAAATGCAATAGCTCCAGTAAGTGTTTTTACGTGTAGATATCCTCCATAGGTGATGGAAATAAGATGAAATAAATTCACTTTAGGCGCTATCGTTGGTGACATCCTAATTGCGCGAGGGGGACTGGAAGACTCTGTCTATCTCCGGCTGACCGCTCATAAGTGCGGGGTTTTTTAATAACCAGAAACCCACACAAGACGAAGTTACTTTAGGACAAATGATCCATTGCGCTCTTATCCGGCGCTTAGAATTTTGCTTGCGTACTTGGTAGTAAATCCGGTTGGGTTGGCTTGAACTGTGATTTGACTGAGTGCTCCGTTTAAGCACACAAAGTCTGGTGATTTATAATTCTGCTATAGACGCTGGGCTGCTAGATAGGTTGGAATCCGCAATGCTCTGACTGGTGATCAATAGGCGAGTAGGAAACTACTACTGCAACAGATGATTTTCCAGAGTTGCTATGGCTCATTACACAGTGCGTGAGCTTATTTTCCCGTTAATGGGGCATGGCGTTGACAAAGGGTTTTGTTTCAGGTAGGGGGGTGACGACTCGTAATGCTAGGTGTTTTCAGAAACCCTCTAGATCGAAGAGAATATGACGTTCTTCGCCTGACTGGAGTCTTGCTCTAGCAATTCGGTATCCCTGAAACCCGAGAAATGCCGAGAAATATAGGCAAATAACATTTAGTTTTGTGTTATCGTCTGCCTTATTCTCATTGTGGTCCTCTCGGGCAGGAAATATTTTACGAGTGTCTCTGACTGATTAAAACCCTCTACTCTTATAGTTAACAAATAACGTTACCCGGACCCCTGGAATGGCTTGTTTCTACAGATGTTTCGGCGTATAACATAATCAAGAGTAAGACAAAGGTTATTCTAGAGGTATGCATCAGAAGCAACAACCACGAGAAAGTTCCCCAGATAGACAGTACATAATATTATGGTCAGGGGCCACAACAAATCTCAGAACGAACGTGAGTTTTTATCTCCCCTGAATCGGAGATGAAACGGTTACCCAGACCTCAAAAGGTATCACCCGCTAGCGGTCCGCTTCTTCACAGAAACCCTCTCGCTCGTGATCAAACACGTTATGCGCAAGAGACCCTGGTCAGACAAACCAGGTGCCGCTTATGTAATATTATCGTAAGCTGAGCTGACCGCTACTGACCAGTGGGGAATTTATAATGAAGCCAGAACGAAAACAAAGCCGCGGGGTGGGGTCTGAGAGGAGAAAGATGGTCTACGTAGGTAAATTCCGAAAGAACAGAAAAATACAAAAGTCAAAGAAACCAGGACATTAAAAGAGTAATAAAAGAGATGGGACGTGATGGAAAGACAAATTACACTGACAAACAACATTTTTCTTTCTTATATAAGAATAAGTGTTCTTATGTCAGTTTTTTGCGCTGATTTCAAATTTGAAATCCGTTTATCTCTATCACGTCAGGTTTTTAAGATATTTGTGAATACATATATTTTTGGGAAACCGTTATGTGCTCCGTTTCATTTTTACTACATAACTTATTAAAAATTAATAAAATGCAAAATAATTCCACTTTCTATACTGCTAAAAGATGCATGACATATGTTACGCTATTTTTCCAATAGTTACTGTATTTTGAAATAATTCTGAGCGAAATATGGCTTCTAGAAGTTGTAGAAATTCAGCTGATCTGTTCTGTTACGTGTGCGGGTATTTTACCGATCGTGTTCACCAGAAAAACTTTACACCATTAATAAAGAAAGCATATGAACTTTATTTCGATTCGAAAGTTGATGATGCAAATAAATCTTGGAAGCCAAATGCAGTTTGTTCGACTTTGTGCAAATACATTGGCAGGTTGGTTACGAAAATCGCCGAAGCATAAGTCGATGCCTTTTGGAGTGCCAGTAATATGGCATGAACAAGACAAATCACGCTACTGATTGTTACTTCTGCTTGACAAATATCCATGGTTTCACTTTTAAAACTAGAAAGTCTGTGGTTTATCCAAATATTGAATCGGTTTCGAAACCAGTGTCTCGTGATCCAATCACGTGTCCGATCCCAGTTCCACCAGAACAATATCCGTTGGACGTCAATGAACCATCAGAAAGTGATAGTTTACCTGCTTCAGAAACTAATTCTGACTCGGATTATATACCGGTGAATGATGGTGTTCACTTAATTAACCTTTCAGATCTAATACGTGATCTCGCTCTTACCAAAGGACAAGTGGAATTACTCGGTTCGCGACTCAAAGAATGGAATCTTTTAGCGCCCAATACTTTGATATCTAAATTTCGTCATAGACACAGAGAACTTGTTCAATACTTTGAGATGGATGATGACATTTGCTATTGCAAAATTCCAGTCGCCTACTCTGTTCATATGAAAGAAACTTATGACAATATGGCTATACTTTTGGCAAAAATAAAGTACAATGACTACCAATGGCGGATTTGTGGAGACCTAAAGGTCATTGCAATTCTCACGGGCATGCAGACTGGGTATACTAAATTTTGTTGCTTCCTATGTGAATGGGACAGCCGCAACAGACAGGAACATTATGCAAGAAAGGTGTGGCCTATCAGGGATCGTATGCAGCTCGGGCATAAAAATGTAATACACGAGCCATTAGTTAACAAAGACAGCATCATTTTAACACCGTTACATATAAAGTTGGGGCTCATGAAGAATTTCGTAAAAGCATTAGATAAAATGAGCAAAGCTTTCACTTATCTTCGAGAAAAGTTTCCGCAAGTTAGCGATGCAAAGATAAAGGAAGGTATCTTTGTAGGACCTCATATTAGGAAAGTTATTGCAGACAAACAATTCGAGAAGTTGTTACATGGTAGTGAACTTCACGCATGGATGGCATTCAAATCGATCGTCGATAACTTTCTGGGAAATCACAAATCTGTCGACTATGTGCATATTGTTAAGCAGTGCATAGATGCATACAGAATTATGGGCTGTAACATGTCCCTCAAAATCCATTTGCTCGATTCGCATCTTGACTTTTTCCCTGACAACCTTGGCGAAGTCAGCGATGAACATGGAGAACGATTCCATCAAGATATCGCCGTAATGGAGTCACGTTATCAAGGACGGTGGAGTGTGACCATGCTTGCCGATTATTGTTGGATGTTTCATCGCGATGTACCACATGCCATTCACCGACGAAAGTCGACTGCAAAGAAATTCAAGCCTACATAACTGTTATACTTCTTGTACGAATGATGTTATAATACTGTATGCGTTGTTAAAAAACTTCAATTGCGTATTTCTCGAGATCCCGACCTGATAGAGAAAAACGGTTTGCAGATTTAAAAACAGCGCATTAAAATTGACCAGAAAAACATAGAAATGTTAGAGAAAGAAAAAAAAAATTTTTTTTGTTAGCCAGTGTTATCAGTCAACGTGACACTGAGATCCTCTTTTGTGTGATCTAAGGGAGGAGGTTGGATCACTGATGGAGTTGTCCGTGTGCAGTGAAGATGGTCCTTAAAAACCTAACCAGGCTGTGACAGGTATCGTTAAGAAAAGCATGACAGATATCGTTAAGAAAAGCATGACAGGTATCGTTAAGAAAAGCATGCCAACTGTAAACACATATCTGAAACTGGTGGAAAGTTTTTTGTTTTTTTAATATAAAGTTTTGCCTCGATTTGGCGAGGCGCGTCCAGTTCAACATAGTCGGTTACATTAGGGCGGATGTCCAAATATACTGAACTTTCAATCAGTAATAGATGTGCGAGGTCTTTTACTGTAGTACATTTGACAACACTACCTCTAAGGCAAGGTCGCAGTAATATCAGTTGTGTTGGGAAACTTTCACTGATGTCACAACTATATCTGTCAACTATTCTTCGAGACTGTTCATAAAGTACATTATCCGATAACTTTGCTAGTTCCTGTGGCTGAATTCATTGAAAAGTGTGGATCAAAGGCGCTAAACTATTAAATCGCTTTCGCAGTTGCATGGTGACAATATCCTGACAACCATTAAAAATATTAGCTGGGAAAAGTGTCAACGCGAGTCTCTCGTATTCACATAGTTCGTCAAAATGACGTTTAATTTTCCTCGCTCGCTTCTTACAAAATTTTCACTTTTCAAACAGCGCTTAATTCTATGGCAGTTTGTTTTGCATCATCATACGCATCTGGTGAGAAGCAAAAATCTTTTTCTTTGTCAATGGGACACGGTCCCTGTGGTCGACAAGATCCAGTTGAAATGATAAATCTGTTATCATCTGCTGTAAGAACATCCTTAAAGTGACCGTTATCTGTAGGATTCTTGTGCTATCAATATGCTAGCAGCGAGTTGGTATTCACTTCTTGTACTTTGATATCCTCGTCTGCTTGTGTAATAAAATCGCAACCAAACATATTTTTCTCAACAGCAGCAACGTTACTTTTCTCAAAAACATTGCAAGCACTACTCACAGCAAGCATATGACAAGTATCAAGTGCCGGCTATTCATAATTTGGCTTGCTCACTTTGGAGCTGGCTGTAAGAAATGCGTAATTTTTGTTGACCTTTTGACAGTTGCATTGTTTTCACATTTCTTCTGTATTTTTTGAGGACCACTCAAATAAACACGTTTGTTGAATCTCATATATAATATCTGTATGCTCTTTAACTTCTGTTTTTTTTCTACACTATAAATGTCTATAAATACGTACAAGTTAATCCAAGTTAATTAACACGTAAAAAAATGTTTTTTTCACTATAACTTCCTGTCTGCTACTCAGTAGACAAATAAACGCTTTATACTGTATGATAGGTGAACAACAGAAGTGATTGCGTCATTAATAGGCTGGACTATCCATGGTACATTTCCGGTGTTATGTCTTGCGGTTCGCACTAATGACCCGTCATCGAAGCATCATTTTTGTGATGCCTAGATGGCAGGGAGGATAGTGTGATTCGCTTGCATAGCTAGGCGGGGTTGTCGCTCGGAAGGTCCTGGGTTCGAATCCTGGGTAAGCCACTTGTGTCTGTTGTTTTTCTGTTGTCTAGTGTTCTACTTCTTTATTTCTTACGAGTGCCTGAGAACATACCTTTATGTTTGTCTAATATTTATTTACTGCTTTAAATTCCGGTATCACAAGTTAAAAGCGATCAGCCCACAAAATTTACTTTAAAATGGTTCTGACCGGCGCACAGCTAACGAGAGAGGTGGTAGGAATGTGTTTCCTGAAAGTCTGTACCCAGGTATCAGATTATAGCGAGACCATACAATTACCATTGTTTGCGCACACTAGCCTCTAAGCCTTTAGCACGCTGCATAAAAATTCAGAAAACTTGCCCAACCACTGCATTCTTTTTCACAACGCCGAATTTTTATAGTGGGTGACTTGTAAATTCTATAGTTTTTTTGTTTTTTGGTCAATTGCTCTAATTTTTAGATTGTATAGAAAGGAATGAATGATGAATCTGATGATGTAAAATTTGTTTGTGTACATGTTAGATGTGATAGGAAGAGAGGAAAGGAAAATGAAAAAAACGAAAAAAATTAAAAAAAAATAAAATTTTTTTTTTTTTAAATTTTAAAATTAAAAAAAAAAAAATTAAAAAAATGACCAACGAACGAAGCGTCCATATCCCTTGCATCTCAATGAAAGTCATTTGACCAATAGAACAATACAAATCAAATGACGATCTTTTCGTTACACCCATCATCAGTAGCAAAGCAACAAACTCCCTAGCCAGCCGTGACATTCGGCCGTAATCCTATTTTTTTCCGATATTCCTAATCCTAACCCCGAAAATTATACATACTTGAAAGGCCATTTTACTTTCGTTTCCATCTCAGCCATCAAACATATTCTGAGAACCGATTTCAGCGCTTATAAAGACAAAAATTTCATCCCCACCTCATGGCGTCAGAATGCAATAAAATTAGAGCGAAATGGCCGCGCGTCTGATGCCGATTCATTTCGATTTAAAAAATTTACAAAAAATAAACGCGGATACACCCATCACTTTTTTAAGATCGGAAACGGAAGCTAACTCTCTTGCAAATAAAATTACAACTTAACATCCGGGGCTGAAAATCACGTGTACACAAGTCCTCATGCTAGAAACGGTGACAGCCGCAAGGCGAAACATATCGCCTCCAGCTGGCAGAACATAGGTTACCTTCGGCGAGATGTCTCGCCGGAAGCGTGCTTAAGGTCAGTGCTACCCCCCAAGCCCAGTCACACACTTAAAAATGCGGCGTATCAAATTTTAAGTGCCTTTTAATGACCAGCCAGGGGCTCCATGTGAAAGGTCAGTTGTCGGGTAAAACATTTTGGAGGAAGTAATAAAAAGAATGCTAAGCGTAGATCAAGCGATAGTGAAAACCAGTTCACCAGAAACTGAGTCAGGTAAGAAATCTAAATCTGTGAAAGTAGATAGGAAATTTGTCTAAAATGGGAATGAGAAACGGGACGTTTAACGCTTGAGCAGAGGAAATTAAAATGATTTGTTCCACGGGGAGGGTCCCCTCTGACCAATACATTTTTGGGCCCCTTCGATGCCCGGACCCCCCGGGACATGCCCGGTCCAACCGGGCGGTATTTATGCCACTGAGTTGTCCTATTCTTTCCTTGTCATTTCAGAGACCCGCGGAAACTACATAGGACGTAAAGAAGTATGTGACGGCTCGGGTGTATGTGGGTGGATTTAGAAATGTTGGGACTTAAGCAACAAACTTATACCTCCGCCAGGCTTACTGTCCAAGTAACAATTATACATAAATACACTCCAACGGCTAGATCAATCTCCATAAGTTTATATTACAAATGAAGTCACAATGAACGTAGGGCCAATGTACAGTCACAAGCGATATAACAAAATCCATAGTATCCCACAACGACTTTGGTTAATCGAACAATTGCCTCAACAATCTACTTCATGAACACATTGTTTCACCTCTCACATCTCCACTGTCTCTGTTAATTTCCTTGACATTGTTGTCACTATCACCCCCCCCCCCCCCCCCCCCCCCACCTCACCGCTTCGGTGTACTACAAACCCACCGATGCACACAGTTACCTCCTTTATACTTCTTCTCATCCTCCGGCTTGTCAGGACTCCTTGCCTTTCTCACAACTTCTCCGCCTCCGTCGGTTATGCCAAGATGATGACAACTTTCTATGCCGAGCACAAGAAATGTTGGACTTCTTCCGTAACAGACAGTATCCAGAAGATATTCTTACCTCTGCCTTAGAACGTGTTCTCCCTATCTCACGTCTAGAGACCCTCAAACCCCGCCAAAAAACCTCCTCTGATAGAGTCAAGTTAATAATGACCTATCACCCTCACAGCACTGCTGTCAAAAGGATCCTGTTTCGCCACCTACCTCTCCTCCAAGCTGACCCAGTGGCGCGGGAAGCATTTAGTGAGCCACCCTTGCTGGCATATAGACGGGACAAAAATTTGAGGGACCTCCTAGTCCACAGCCGTCTGAAAACCGTCAACGATGGCCACTTTGGAACCAAGCCATGTAACCGTACACGATGTAAGACATGTCAGTATGTAATCGAAACACGTTCAGTCTCGTTCCCTAACGCCAAGTTCACCATCACCCATGGCTTCACATGTGAGTCACGCAACGTCATTTATGCTATTATATGCAAACGTTGCACCATTACGTACATCGGCCAAACGGGCACACGACTGGGCGACCGATTCTGCAGACACCCCTATAACATGTCTCAGTTTAATTCCCCACCTGTGGCCATCCACTTCAATGGCCCGGACCACCACGGTGCCACTGACATCCAGGTGACAGCCATCAGATACTGGTTCATCGGACGCCAACAGTCGGTTTCGCCAGGAACAACGCCTCATCCATCTTATGGGTTGCCTCAAACCACACGGTTTGAATACCCAACATTCTTTTGTCTGAGACGCCTTTCTCTATCGAGTCCCAGTTGTATTATGACTTTCTACTTTGATGCGATCACCCTTTTTTTTTTTTAATTACCATTTTTTAAATTTAATAATTTTTTATTTATTTATTTATTTACTTATTATTATTACTTTTTTTTAAAATTTGTTTATTTATTTTATTTTATTTAAAAATTTATTTTTTTTAAATTATTTTTTTCCTTTATTATTTTTTATTTTATTTATTTATTTATTTATTTTTTATTTTTATTTATTTATTTGTTTTAAATTTATTTATTATTATTATTTATTTATTTATATTTTATTTATTTTTTTATTATTTATTGATTACTTTTTTCTTTTTTCTCACTCTTTTCCAGTCCTTGTTTTCATTATTTCTTATTTTTAATGTACTATCAACTTCCTCTTTCCGGTTTAGTGGCAGCCATCTTGCTTCACATGTGACTGGACTTAACATTAAGGGAGTTTTTTTTCTCTTATTTTTATAGTTTCATGTTCTCTACTTAATTCTCATTTTCTTTCCCTCCTGTCTCTTGTTTGTCTGTCCCTGACGAAGGCCTTGTGGCCGCAACGTAGGTTTTTCTTGTCCTTCTCCTTGTAAGACGTATTACTATTTGTGTGGGTGTGTGTGCGTTTTTTTTTTTTTTCAATTGTTTCACAACATCACCTGGCCCTCTAGTCGCACACTTCTCTTCTCTAGCAATCCATCGTTCTACTCATGCCAGCTATTGTCTGACCACTGCCCCTTCCAACACACCTCCCTATTCATTCGTTCCATTCCACCTGTGTTCACCCAAAACACGTGAATCTCTTCCACACCTCAATGAACATCATTTAAAACCACATAGTTTGCTGCTTGGCTGACTTCCCGCTCTTTCTTTCTGAGCTTTTTTTCGCTGAAACTGAGGACGTACAGGCAGCGTTTGCGTAGCTGGTGAGTCCTTTTTAGGGCATATCCTTTTCAGGGCTTTATGCTAGCAGGTGGATAATATTAGTCCTTTCCAGGACTTAGTATCTATCAACGCTGACTGGGCTAGCAGTCCTTTTCAGGGCTTCATGCTAGCTGATAGTAGCCCTTTTCAGGGCTTACAGTTTATCAACACATCGCTTCAGTTAACAGAGTTCACTTATTTTTGAATGGCAAATGCGCTCTAATGTAACCAATTAGGTTGAAAGGAACGCGCCTAGCCACAAGAAGGCAAAAACCAAACCAAACCTAAAAACTTCCCGCTCACAACATCGCTTGTGGCAAAATTACAACTGCGGAAGTATACACTAACTCACAACAACGTAACATACCAAATAAGCTTCCGCTGGAACAGAGGATCATTAAAAAGATGTTCGAAGACCCAAAAACACTCCTTGACAAGGTATGACAAATAATATTGTTGAAATAATCATTTTGTTTTCGTAATTCTTGTAATATTAATCAAATCTTTACATTTCAGTTCTCTACGGTATATAGACTGTTACATAATAATTAAAATACGAAACTACACATGTACGATCAGTGTTGCCACAGCTGGGTATTTTTTTAACTAGATCTGGGTTTTTTGGGTTCCGTCTGGGTATCTGGGTATTTTCCCCCCAAATCTGCATTAATCTGGGTATATTTGACAATTGACATTTACAGTGTATGTATACTCTGTGCACTGAGCATTATACATTATATTTATATTATAATTAAATGTAAAAAATGATGTGCTGTATATTATTTATTCCACTTAAATGTAATTCTTGGTTTTAACCACATCAATGACGTTGATTTTTTTACTCGTTTACATCAGCTATCTATTTCCTGTTATTCTGTTAATGGCTGTCATCTACAATACTCAGTCATTTTTGCGATGTGTTTTAAAGTATTCTTTTTAAATTTTAGACTTAAGCGATGATGAAGGTACGCTAGGTAGTTGTAGCAGCATGACGACACATACGCCACTACGTAAAAAAGTGAAGCCATGGTATCAGCAGGCTTTTTGTGAGGAATGGCTAACAGACAGCGAACTAAAGGATTGGATAAAGCCGGACTCTGGCAATCGCTATGCTGCGATTTGTACGGTCTGTTCCTGTACATTAACTAATGCCAACAAATCAGCTTTATTGACACATAACAGCACACAGAAGCTCATGAAAAACTTCGAAGCCAAAAGCAAAATTCTGAACAAGTTTTTCATCAAACCAAAAGAGCTCTGTCTCCAAGACAAAATTGCTAAAGCGGAGATGCTGTTATCGGCTTTCATGTTACTGTTAAAATATATAACATATCTCATTTTCTAGAGTTCAATTATTGGGGTGTTAATAAAATCGTTTTTATATAACTGTGAATTTTTGGTAATAAAAAATAAAATAAAAATGAAAAAATTAATACAAATAGGTAGCACACAGCTCATTTGTGCTAAAGTTGCACTAAAAGATTGTGTAAGCATCGTTTATCCCGTGTATTTGAGGCATAAAATAATCTGGGTATGTCGTAGATTTTAGATAGGAGAATTAAGACTTGGGTTTGGTCCCTTCTGAATAGGTTGGAATGAGTGATAGTCACAGTGTGAGCTGGTGAAAAGCAATAGAATTTCCACACGTGAGATGATAGAGTGTGATATAGAGGCTGTCTTTGAGAATCGAGATAATCTTCTCTCTCTCACCTATCTTCTACGACCGTTTTTAAATTGTCAGACAGTCTAAACCACAGATATATATTACATAAATCTCTATCTACTCACGGGCACGCACATACACGTGACGACAGTTAAACACACAGACGTGGGAAATCTATAACCATGAATATATTTATTATTTGAACGAGCTGACCAACGCACTGATTCAGTTCAAGAGAGATTTTATTATTATCATCTAAAAAAATCTTCTCACAACACCAAAAATTACATCAAGGAAAAACATATACAAATAGTCATAAAAATTCAAGGAAAATGCTACAGGGATGATAGCCCCGTTATGATCTTAACTGTAGGTTTAGCCCACAGCCCCGTTAGGATGACAGATGATGGCCCAAAGAGTTATAGATGCATGTGGTTAGGGTCTAATATTGTTCCCCTTTGAAGGTATAAACTGACTTTGACAGCAGTATCTATTCTAAAGGAACACGTTACTTAAGCAGCAAATCTCGCCTAAGGAATAAAACAGATATAACAAGTGAGTGTATTATACAACGGACATCCTTCCGTCACTTTCACTCGGTTCTTTCATCAGGGCCCTGATATACTTACAATCGTGTTGTGGTTTCGCCGGCTGGCGCAAATTTTGGACACTCACACTTTTTATCTGTTACTGTCGTTTAATGAAACAGATCCCAGCTCTGCAGATTTGTTTGTTGGTTTCATCAAAATGGATCTGGGGAGCGTCTGCTTCAGGCGATAGTTATTTCAGACTAAAGTTAATGTCACTTGACTCACGAGGTAAGAATTAGGCTTAAACGAGCACAAAATGTCAGAACACGAAGTTTCCCTTAATTAGGAAGATGACCGGTGGACAACTTCTCTCAAACAGAAAAATCTTAGTTCCCCACTCACTTGTCAACAATGTCGGAACGTTACTGTTATTGATTGTAATTATTCTCGCCGCCAGGCAGAAAATTTACGTAGAGTTTATGGAAGAAATTAAGATCTGGTTCACAGGCCCAGTATTGATCATTACAGTCTTTGAAAACCCCGTTAGTGGGATATAGTATTTCTGTCTAACTCTGTTTGCATATGCACTCTCAGAGCAGTGTTACTTGAGAAACCCACGTGGTTCAAAATAAGGACTGTCTATTTCTTCACAAGTATGAACTCTTATTAAATGCTGGTAAAGTTCGGGTCACCCCAGTATTTCACTGTATAAAAGGAAAAGCACATATAAATCATTTACCTATTATGTACTCAATATAACTTACATTTTAAATAGCAAGCCTACAGCTTGACTTATTATTTAAACTTCCGGTGAAATAAGTTATATAAAATCGATCATCAGGAATTAGGAATATGGTGCATATTCCGTCACTACTCACTGATGTCGCGTCTAGCATTTATAAGTTTGTTATTAAAACAGTTTCGACTGAGTATTAGCCGTTAAATTAAATTCCTTATAGCTACTAGTTTAGTAAGCTAAAGATATAATTTATTATGTATTTCCACTGTAACTCGTCGACTTAGAGAATATAACAAACTATAAATTAAGCACTCTGTTCAAAAGAAACTAGTTAAAATGAAATGAGCGATTTAACACTTAATCACTTCACAAAATTCTAGAGATCTATTATATATAATATTCACCTCAAACACAGGAGTACTAAGAACTTAAACCATTTCGACCAAACTAAAGGCCATCTCTATTTACAGAGATTATTTAGAAATCGAACGAAGGTTGTTCTAGTCTAACTGCCAAGTTACTGAGTGAAATGAAATAGTTTCAAACGTGGGTTAATATTTTAAACCAGACAAAGGATGAACTATCTCCCCCGCCCCCGATCTCTGCCCCTTCTCATAACAGCTACGTTTAACTCCTAACATGTCGTAACTGCCACCTACTGACCAAGATGTACGCGTGTCAGTTGCAAATCTCAGACAACCGTCTGCAGTGCATGGGCGATTTTCACACTTCGCCGGAGCTATTTCGACGAAACTCTGAACTGACACTTATACTACTTCGCACCTCACGCTGACCGGGCCAACAGTGAGCCGTGTCAGCTGGGATTTCCAGACAGATGTCTGAAACTGCGACTATAAGGTGTACATATTCGCTCCTGCTTAATCGTTCAGCCCGGAAAACCCGCGCGTGACAGGTGCAAAAAGTCTGCTCTATGTCCAGCGAAACGAATTTTTCGCACATTTCACGTCTACCTGCGCGACTGACATCTGATGCAATAAGGTTACTAGTCAGTATGAGAAAGAAAAACGATGATGGGAAAGAAATATATTTTTCGCAACGAGTGATGCGAAAAAATACAGGAAAAACAAGTACGGAAAGATAATAAAATAAAAGGATGCGGGTGAGAGAATAGGAAGAAGATGTAGGCAATTTAATGATCAAAACCCACGTGACAGGACGTCCCCCCTTAAGATATGGAAGCACTCCATGTCTACGTTATGGAATTAAATTTCCTATAACCGTAGCTTTGGGGTGTCTGTCTTCTTCCCTCTCATCTTCCCTCTCCCTCTCTGTGCAAGTCCTACTCATGAAGTCTACTCCCCAAAGTTTCCTTCCTCTGGAATGTCTCCCATGCGCGCTTGAAAGAGCGTCGCCGCTTCTGACATTTTTGAAAGATTTCCTGTGATAGCGGTGGAATATCCCTGCCACTATCGTCATCTTCGTCAGTTTTGGCGATCGTCAGGAGATGGTCGGAGGTCGGCACTGGTCTTTCCAAGTATCTCTTTAAGAGATTTAAATGGAAAACCTTTTCCTTTCCTTGAATAGATATCTGGTAGTTAGCGTTAGAAATCTTTTTCAGGACGGTAAACGGCCCTTGCCATCCGATCTTCAGTTGGTTGTTCTCGGTAGGGAGTAACACCAAAACTTTCTCTCCTGCTTCCAGTTCTCTTTCTTTCGCGACTTTCCTGTATCGGTTAGCGTGCTTTGTGCGTGCTCGCTTAAAGTTAGTCGTTGCTAGGTCCCACCCTAGTTTCAACCTTTCCTTTAAAACCGACACATATTTACTTGCTGAGACAACTGTCTCATCCGCCTTCTCGTCTGTCAGTGACTGAAGTAAGGCTTCAAGCGGGCCCTTAATAGGTCTGCCGAATAGAAGCGTAGCTGGCGGAAATCCTGTGGAAGTATGAGGAGATTCTCTGTAGCCAAATAACGCTGCAGGAATACAAAGATCCCAATCTTCAGGTTTCACTTGTGCCAGTTTACTTAGCATCATGTTGAGGTTTCCATTTGCACGTTCCACGAGCCCATTTCCGGCCGGAGTATATGGCTTAGTGTGGATGTGTTGGGTCCTCAAGATCTTAACGATCTCATCCATCAACGGGGTCCAAATGGGGCAGTGATGCGCAATACAAGACTCAACATGTCTCTTAGCCTCTCCTGCCCAAGTCTACCTCACCTACTCGTGGTGGACCCCGTTATACCCAGTAATCTTGCCGAAGGTTGGGTATCAACCCCAGCGGGAGGCAAGATGGGACAGCAAACGAGGTAAAGGCAAAATCAAATCCCCCAGCCAGAGGGGGAGGCATGAGCACACTCTGCCTTAAGAAACAGGTGCTGAAGTCAGATGTACCAGGCCAGGAGGCGCACCAGCAACCATGGTACCATGCAACCCGCTTTGGTTTAATATGTCTACACAACAGATGTCAAAAAATTATCGTTATGGTGCTCGCCCTGTGAAGTCCCTCCAGGCAGGAGCAGTGCCGGATTCTGAGCCTCGACAGAATCCACCCTCAGCTACTGGAGGTCTCCTTAGTCCGCCAAATGGAGCCAGGAGGCGGAAGGAGAAAGTAACTGGCCAACCAGATAAGACGACGGCCCCTCTGAATGTCATGCATTGGAATGCAGAGGGAGTCAACAACAAAAAGACTGAACTAGAGAATACCCTATTTCGGAAAGAAATTAGCATATGCTGCATACAAGAAACCCACCTACAGGAAGGAAAACATTTTAAGATACGGGGCTATCAATGCTTCAGAGTTGACAGAAAAGATCGGAAGAAGGGTGGCATACTAACACTGATAAGGAATAACCTCAACGCTATAGAATCCAAGACATATAAAGAAGGTGCAGAATACCAAGTAATCCATCTAAAACATAACACTCTGGAACTGGATCTCCTAAACTTCTACTGCCCCAATGACATACCACTGAACATGACTAGCATAGATGTCCCCATTGGCAACTTCCTAGCGGTGGGAGACTTCAACAGCCATTCCCAAAGCTGGGGATACAACCAGCTAGATAGAAGGGGCGAAGAGATAGAAAACTGGCAAGACGACAATAACCTAACCCTTCTAAACAACCCTAATGATCCTCCAACCTTTTACTCCAGAAGATGGCATAGCACCTCTACTCCAGACCTGGCATTCTGCACACCTGATTTGGCTGGGATAGTGGAAAGGGAAATAGGAGAACAACTCGGTGGAAGTGATCATCGTCCTGTATTCATCAAAATTAATAGAACAATTAATACAAGTCCAAGTCAGCCAAGATGGAATTATAAAAAAGCAAATTGGTCCATTTATCAACACAGAGCAAATCTGCTTACAAAAGATATTAAGGTACTAGACAGAGACATTAACAGAGTCATCTGGGATTTTAATAATGGAGTACTGAAGGCAGCAAAGGAGACAATACCGAGAGGAGCGAGGAAGAACTATGTACCATATTGGTCCAACACACTACAAAACCTACATGAAGATATGAATGAAGCAAGGCACACTGCAGAGGTACAACCATCCCAACAGAACCATATCATGCTACAAAAGGCAAAAGCAAAATTCATTAAAGGAAAGCTAGAAGCCCAGAGGAGAAGCTGGAGGGAAAAAAACATATAAACTAAACCTTGAAAAGGAAGGGAGAAAGTTGTGGAAACTCACTAAACAATTGAATGACGATAACAATTCTCAACGACAAACCATTACACTAGACGATGCAGGGAAACTATATACCGGCAAACAAGCAGCAGACATATTTGCGGAATCCTACAGAAATGAAAGTAACATCTCCGTCAATTTACGCAGACAACGAGACATTCGTCAAGAAATAATCCACACTAGAACTAATGGAAACAGTCCGGACGTTATGTCCAAACCTTTCAATATGGACGAGTTAAAAACAGCCGTGTGGAAACTTAAAGACAGGAAATCACCAGGCCCGGATGGTATAACCAACGAAATGCTAAAACACCTAGGATATACAGCAATGAGCAAACTGTTGCAAATATACAACTACAGTTGGATGACAGGCAGTGTGCCACAGATATGGAGAGAGGCGCTCATGTGTCCCATCATAAAGAAAGGAAAAGACAACAGGAAGGCCACCAGCTACAGACCAATAAGCCTAACAAGCTGTGTATGTAAGACAATGGAGAGGATGATCAACAGAAGATTGAAATGGTACTTGGAATCCGAGAAAATTTTAGTGCCAGAACAAGCAGGGTTTAGAGAGTGCAGCAGCACAGAAGACCAAATCACATACCTGTCACAGATCGTTGAAGATGCCTTCCAAGAAAAGAGAAAAGTCTTTACCCTATGGATAGATCTCCAAAAAGCTTTTGACAAAGTATGGAAAGACGGGTTAATAGTAAAACTGCAAAGGAACGGAATCAAGGGTAATATGAGAAAATGGATCCAGTCGTTCCTACACAATCGGAAAGCAAGAGTCACTATGGAAGGTCACAACAGCAAGAAAATCCTCCTAAAACACGGAGTTCCTCAAGGCTCAGTATTGTCTCCCACCCTGTTCCTTGTATTCATCAATGACCTCATCCACGATCTGCCACAAGGTGTGAGAGCTGCCCTATACGCTGACGACTTGGTGGTGTGGTGTGTAGAAGAACATCTAACTATCGCTAATAAGCGAATACAAAGGGCAGCAGACAACATAGCAGCATGGGCAGAGAAATGGATGGTGCAGATCAACGCTGAAAAATCATCAACAACGCTTTTCACGCTCTCCAACAAAGACAAAGCAGGAGAGATACGACTTGGAAATATACATGTCCAAACAGATGAGGAACCGGTGTACTTGGGCATTACATTAGATAAGAGAATGACATGGAGGCACCACATCGAGAGAACAGAGGCTAAAGCGAGAAGAAAACTTTCCATACTGAGGAAAATAGCTGGATCAAGTTGGGGAGCTAACGAAACAACACTAAAGAAAGTGTATACAGGTGCAATAAGACCTATATTAGAGTACGGATCAGCAGCATGGTCTACAGCAGCCAAATCACACCTACAAGCCTTAGATAAAGTACAAAATCAAGCGCTTCGGTTGATCACGGGTGCCATGAAGACCACACCAATAAATGAAATGGAAAAAAATCACAGGCATTCCACCTTTATTATACAGACGAGACACTAAGACCCTGATCCAAGCAGAAAAGTACAAGAACATGCCTGCACATCCAATGAAAACTAGATTTGGAGATTTAGCCAGTGGGAGGTTGAAGAGAAGCAGTTTTGTGCATCGGTCCAAAAAACTAATTAGAACATACAAGGATGAACTACCAGACATCACTAAGGAAATAACTCCCACACTCCTCCCAACCCCATGGGAACAACATCAAAATTTCAGTATTAAGACCTCCATAACTACCACCTGCCCCATGGGAGAGCTAAATACTCTCCAAAGGAAAATAGCAGCATGTGACATGATTGAAGAACTATACCCCAGAGAAGCATGGATCCAAGTATATACTGATGGATCTGCAACCAGAGCAGTGAAGAACGGAGGCGCAGGAGTTTATGTGGTCTATCCAGACAAAGAAAATGAATCCACCTGTTCACCTACTGGAATATTCTGTTCAAACTATGCTGCTGAAGTACAGGCCATAAGCATTGCTGCAGGAATAATAAATAACACAATAAGCCAATGTCAGAAGGTTGTATTCCTTACCGATGCAATGTCAGTTCTGCAAGCCCTCAACAGTGATAAACTGCCAGAATTAAACAAAGTCCTATGCGAAGTAAATATCAAAAGAAGGGTAGTGCTACAGTGGATACCATCACACTGTGGCATACCAGGAAATGAGAGAGCAGATATGTTAGCAAAAGAGGGAGCAACACAGGAACAAAAAGAACAAACAATCACATTCCAGGAAAAGAAGACCCTTATCAAGGCCATCAGGAAAATTGATCAACAAAGAGACAACTATCAATATCTTGATCGAGCAAAACAGGTGATCCTGTTCCGTATGAGAACAGGACATAACAGACTGAACAGTCACTTATACAGACTGAGATTGGTCCCATCACCCCTATGTACGTGTGGACAGGCAGCACAGACAGCCGAACACATCCTGCAAGACTGCCACATGCTTAGTCAATTGCGAACTGAACATTGGCCCACAGAGACGCACATCCACACAAAGCTGTTTGGGAGTCTTGAAGAACTTTCAACCACAGCAACATACATCCAGAAAACCGGACTTCTTGTGTAGACATTTCTAAACAACAGCGAACGAGAAGAAGAAGATCCATCAACAGGTTTCGGTATGGAGATCCGTTATCCGTCAACACTTGCTGAGGGAATCCCAACCGAGTGAAAATCTGCACGAGGGCTTCTGCGACATGCTTGGCATCTGCGCGTGTTAGCGGGATAGCTTCTGCCCATAAAGTGCATGTATCGACTAAGGTCAGGATGAACCTGTTCCTTCTTTTAGTCCTTTCGAAAGGCCCTAAAATGTCGATCACAACCCGTTCGAATGGTGTTCCCACTATTGGCATTTCACCCAAAGAGACTGGGGGTGCTCGTTGCTTGGGTGGCACACGTTGGCACTGGGCACAGGATTTGACATATCTGATAATATCAGTATTTACTCCTGGCCACCAATAATGAGTGGTTATCCGTTGGTTTGTGGCGTTCTGTCCGATATGTCCGCTGAAGGGAAGAGAGTGCCCCATTTCTAGGATTTGGCTTCTGTACTGTTTCGGTACTAGGAGCTGGTTGTAACCTTGGTCAGGCTTGCCCGTTCTCCTATAAAGTACGCCATCCTTAGAAAAAATGTCCCCGTGCTGGTTCGGTTCCTTAGCCATGGGCAGTTTCCTAAAGCAGGGTGCCAAAGTAGGGTCCTTGTATTGCGCTTCTTTAAGTTCCATGGGTAACAAATTTGGCGCAGGCTCCCGTTCCTTCTTGGTTTGCCCTCTTGTAGTTACTGCTGCCACAATCGGCTCTTCCGGTTTCCCAATACACATGTATCTCCCGCCAAGTATGACTGGGTAGATGGGATCATCCATAACAGCCGCTTTGATCACGCCTCTGACAAAGTCAGAGTGTATCTCCACCAATGGGATGGGAAGCGCTGTAGGTGCATCACTCTTACGAACTCCACAAAGTTGGACGGTCTCTGCTGTCTCTTGACCGGGTTTGACCAGGTTTCTGGCAACAATGCAATCATAAGAAAGCCCCGTGTCAAATAAGCAAGAAGTTTGAGAACCGTTCAAAGTAACAATACCTCGCGTTGAGGGTCTATCCCCAACAGGTTGGGAATCACTGTCAATAATTCCACCTTGCGAGACTGTTAATAAGCATCCGATGCGTTTCGGCTCGGTGTGCTCGGTCTGATCATATGTCCCGTGCTCAGGGGTTCTCCCTTTGCCACCTTGACCTTTCTGGCCACGCTGCCATGTAGGGCGGTCGGGTTGATCAGACTGTTTGGGGTGGTTGGGGTACTTGTTCTTGTAGAACTTGGATTTTTCAGGAGGGGGGTTTTGAGGTCCAGTTTCTCTGTGGTTATTTAGGTTAGAAGCCTGAGAAGATTGCTCTAGATTATTTTTTCGAAAATGCTCCTCTGTCGGTTTCAGCTTTGTGGCCGGTAGTTCAGCCAGCGCATTATGGTAACGCTCAGACTTTTCCAAAATGTCTTCAAGTTTTTCTGCCCCCTGCTCAGCTAGAAATCTCCGGGTATCAGCAGACAAAGTGTTCTTTATTTGTTCTGTTAAAACAAATTCGTCAAGACCTTCATAGGTAGAGGGGAGCTGCGAGAGCTCAAGGCACTTTGTCAAATATCTCTTTAGACGAGACGAGAACTGCTGAAAAGTTTCAGAATTCTCTTTCCGGCTGTTGCGAAACAGTTGCAAAAATTTGCGCGCGTTCATTTCAAAGCGCTCCAGTAACGCTTTCTTCAACAGATCATAGTTGTCTTGTTGGCTGCTCTCCAGTTTTGCATACACATCGTAAGCAGAACTTTTCAAAGCCTGGGAAAGCTTCATGTTCCAACGCGACCTCTCTAAACCGTACAGAGTTGCAATTTTCTCAAATTTTTCTAGCCAAGTGTCAATCTTCTCATTTGGACAAGGGAAAGATTCTAGCGGAAAAGACATAGCAGTGAGGTGAAGAGATTGACTGTTAGAAGGATCAGTTAAGGAAGAATGAGGAGAAGACTCTCCATTGCTGGAGGTAGAGGCAGCACCACGACTTTGAAGTTCTAGAGCTTTAAGAGCCAACTCATGTTGTCTGTCCTTCTCTCTTTCCTCATGCTGCATCCTGCGAATTTCCATTTCCTCATCCATCTTCTTCTGCTGTAAAAGACGGTCTTCCGCTTCTTTCCTCTCCGCTGCTTCTTCTTTCCTCTTTAGTTCTTCTTCTTTCCTCTCCGCATCATATCTCTCAAGTTCGTCCCTGACAAAAGCTTTCGCTTCTTCTCCTTCCAGTCCCTCCTCTCTCGCTTCGTCCCCGAGGAGTTGTCTAAGCTTTGCCCTCTCGGCCATATTATGTCAGTGACTGAGACACGTGGAGATAGAAAATAGGAAAAAGAATAACCTGGTTCCTACCACTTACAAGAAAAAAATACCAAAAATCCGAAAGATGATATCCTTAACCCTGGGATACCTCCTCCAGAATAAAAATCTAACTATCGCTGCTATTAATCGGCAATAAAGCACCTAATGCAAAACACGACTACGCCAACTAAATGGTAGTTAAGATTACTTCTGAAAAATAAGTTGCTCCAGTGGAAAACACAAAATAATTATTGCAAAATTAAAGAGAAAAATCCCTTAATTTTTAATCCACTATCAAGTTCACCCCTGAAGACAGTTAGGGTGAGGGAGGCAATTAATCTGGACAAATAGTCCGAAACGCACTCCTTAGCTTTTGCTCAAACACCTACTTCTTCAAAACCCTGTGAATGTTATACCGACAAAATCAACATGTAAACCAAATGTATAATGCTTCTTAATGCTGTGGAAAAAACTTATCAGTTTGTGTGGTCAGCACGCCCGTAAACAGATCGTTAGTCTAGGGGATAAATTATTTAAAGATATAACAACTCACAAGACATCAACTCTTACTCTATTACAGAATAAAGAATCTTAAGTACAAAATCCAGATAGACGAGTCCACGTTTGTCGTACTCGTCTTCCTATTCTAAGTTCAAAAATCCGTCGGACGAGACCACATTTGTCGTAGATTTCAGATAGGAGAATTAAGACTTGGGTTTGGTCCCTTCTGAATAGGTTGGAATGAGTGATAGTCAAAGTGTGAGCTGGTGAAAAGCAATAGAATTTCCACACGTGAGATGATAGAGTGTGATATAGAGGCTGTCTTTGAGAATCGAGATAATCTTCTCTCTCTCACCTATCTTCTACGACCGTTTTTAAATTGTCAGACAGTCTAAACCACAGATATATATTACATAAATCTCTATCTACTCACGGGCACGCACATACACGTGACGACAGTTAAACACACAGACGTGGGAAATCTATAACCATGAATATATTTATTATTTGAACGAGCTGACCAACGCACTGATTCAGTTCAAGAGAGATTTTATTATTATCATCTAAAAAAATCTTCTCACAACACCAAAAATTACATCAAGGAAAAACATATACAAATAGTCATAAAAATTCAAGGAAAATGCTACAAGGATGATAGCCCCGTTATGATCTTAACTCTAGGTTTAGCCCACAGCCCCGTTAGGATGACAGATGATGGCCCAAAGAGTTATAGATGCATGTGGTTAGGGTCTAATATTGTTCCCCTTTGAAGGTATAAACTGACTTTGACAGCAGTATCTATTCTAAAGGAACACGTTACTTAAGCAGCAAATCTCGCCTAAGGAAAAAAACAAATATAACAAGTGAGTGTATTATACAACGGACATCCTTCCGTCACTTTCACTCGGTTCTTTCATCAGGGCCCTGATATACTTACAATCGTGTTGTGGTTTCGCCGGCTGGCGCAAATTTTGGACACTCACACTTTTTATCTGTTACTGTCGTTTAATGAAACAGATCCCAGCTCTGCAGATTTGTTTGTTGGTTTCATCAAAATGGATCTGGGGAGCGTCTGCTTCAGGCGATAGTTATTTCAGACTAAAGTTAATGTCACTTGACTCACGAGGTAAGAATTAGGCTTAAACGAGCACAAAATGTCAGAACACGAAGTTTCCCTTAATTAGGAAGATGACCGGTGGACAACTTCTCTCAAACAGAAAAATCTTAGTTCCCCACTCACTTGTCAACAATGTCGGAACGTTACTGTTATTGATTGTAATTATTCTCGCCGCCAGGCAGAAAATTTACGTAGAGTTTATGGAAGAAATTAAGATCTGGTTCACAGGCCCAGTATTGATCATTACAGTCTTTGAAAACCCCGTTAGTGGGATATAGTATTTCTGTCTAACTCTGTTTGCATATGCACTCTCAGAGCAGTGTTACTTGAGAAACCCACGTGGTTCAAAATAAGGACTGTCTATTTCTTCACAAGTATGAACTCTTATTAAATGCTGGTAAAGTTCGGGTCACCCCAGTATTTCACTGTATAAAAGGAAAAGCACATATAAATCATTTACCTATTATGTACTCAATATAACTTACATTTTAAATAGCAAGCCTACAGCTTGACTTATTATTTAAACTTCCGGTGAAATAAGTTATATAAAATCGATCATCAGGAATTAGGAATATGGTGCATATTCCGTCACTACTCACTGATGTCACGTCTAGCATTTATAAGTTTGTTATTAAAACAGTTTCGACTGAGTATTAGCCGTTAAATTAAATTCCTTATAGCTACTAGTTTAGTAAGCTAAAGATATAATTTATTATGTATTTCCACTGTAACTCGTCGACTTAGAGAATATAACAAACTATAAATTAAGCACTCTGTTCAAAAGAAACTAGTTAAAATGAAATGAGCGATTTAACACTTAATCACTTCACAAAATTCTAGAGATCTATTATATATAATATTCACCTCAAACACAGGAGTACTAAGAACTTAAACCATTTCGACCAAACTAAAGGCCATCTCTATTTACAGAGATTATTTAGAAATCGAACGAAGGTTGTTCTAGTCTAACTGCCAAGTTACTGAGTGAAATGAAATAGTTTCAAACGTGGGTTAATATTTTAAACCAGACAAAGGATGAACTATCTCCCCCGCCCCCGATCTCTGCCCCTTCTCATAACAGCTACGTTTAACTCCTAACATGTCGTAACTGCCACCTACTGACCAAGATGTACGCGTGTCAGTTGCAAATCTCAGACAACCGTCTGCAGTGCATGGGCGATTTTCACACTTCGCCGGAGCTATTTCGACGAAACTCTGAACTGACACTTATACTACTTCGCACCTCACGCTGACCGGGCCAACAGTGAGCCGTGTCAGCTGGGATTTCCAGACAGATGTCTGAAACTGCGACTATAAGGTGTACATATTCGCTCCTGCTTAATCGTTCAGCCCGGAAAACCCGCGCGTGACAGGTGCAAAAAGTCTGCTCTATGTCCAGCGAAACGAATTTTTCGCACATTTCACGTCTACCTGCGCGACTGACATATGATGCAATAAGGTTACTAGTCAGTATGAGAAAGAAAAACGATGATGGGAAAGAAATATATTTTTCGCAACGAGTGATGCGAAAAAATACAGGAAAAACAAGTACGGAAAGATAATAAAATAAAAGGATGTGGGTGAGAGAATAGGAAGAAGATGTAGGCAATTTAATGATCAAAACCCACGTGACAGGGTATTTCCTGGTTTTTTTAAAGAAGAAAATCTGGGTTTATCTCTAGAACTTGAGTAGCAACCTTGTGTACGATCATTACAAAATAAAGTTTAATGGCGGCAAGCTGATCAAGTGTTATTGTGTATATCGTGAACCTTATGTGTGCGTGTAAAGAGGACGTAGCCAAGCCTGTGTACATACATAATAACACTCCATGGGCCTTCAGTAAGTTCTTGACAAGCCTTCCTGTGCTGTTTACGACCTTTCCATATCTTCCTTGTCACTTTAAAAAAAATATATGTCGCCAGCTCTCTTTTTTCGTGTGCTATTCTGTCTCAATCTACCTCTCCTATGCTGAGAAATCCATAACAAGGAAGACCGTCAAAACTGTTGGTAATCTTTACCTTTAGTGTCGTCGACAAGGTTACCACTCAAGTTCTAGAGATAACCCAGATTTTCTTCTTAAAAAAACCCCCCTGAAATACCCAGATTATTTTATGCCTCAAATACATGGGATAGACGATGCTTACACAATCTTTTAGTGCAACTTTAGCACAAATAAGCTGTGTGTTACCAATTTTTATTTATTTCTTCATTTTTATTTTATTTTTTATTACAAAAAATTCACAATTATATAAAATGATTTTATTAACACCCCAATATATGAACTCTTGAAAATGAGATACTTACAGTAGTTACATTAACAAAATGTTCCTCAAATCAAATATAAAATGTTAGTTTTAACTTGTTACTGTAGAAAATTGTCACTTGTCATCGACTCAGCATCCATGTCGAAAACTTCTCCTTCGTCAAGATCATATGCATGAATTGACAACGTGAAATCTTGATTGTGGAGTTCCAAAATCTTTGCATATCTCTGCCGACAACGTCCTTCACACACATCTTCAACCACGCTTTTACTAGGATTAAACTTATGACAAACTCCATCTTTGGCAACTGCTTGCTTGGTTAGTATTCGGTTGGAAACTGTTTCACACAAAAGCTTGTTGGTTTGTTTAGTTTAAACTATGTTAACCTTGAAAACACTCTTTTGACGCATGCTGAGGTGTGAGGTGGCGTGTGTGTCGTCATGCTGCTACAACTACCTAGCGTACCTTCATCATCGCTCATTTTATAATCTTATAATAACAAAAAACAAAAAAAAAAGATGTGCTGTTTATCTGCTTAAAGTCTAAAATTTAAAAAGAATACTTGAAAACACATCGCCAAAATGACTGAGTATTGTAGATGACAGCCATTAACAGAATAACAGGAAATAGATAGTTAATGTAAACGAGTCACAAAACAATGTCGTTGATATGGTTAAAAACAAGAATTGAATTTAAGTGAAATGAAAAATATATAGCACATAATATTTTACATTTAATTATACTATGAATATAATGTATAATGCTCAGTGCACAGAATATACATACGTTGTAAATGCCAATTGTCAAATATACCCAGATTAATGCCGATTTGGAAAAATAATACCCAGATACCCAGACGGAACCCAAAAAACCCAGATCTAGTAAAAATACCCAGCTGTGGCAACACTGGTCGTCGAGCTCCTATCGTGACTTTCGTTTATTTTGTACTTCGTATCGGAGTTTAATGTTCCGTGCCGGAGCGTTTTAACTTTATTGGATACGCCGATCGGGCACATAATTCCGACCCGACTGCATCAGAATAGGTGTCCATCGCTGGTCGAGGTCGTTTGTGCATCAAATGGTCATGATACCTCATCATCATCAGTTGCCATCTCCACAACGAAGGTTGGCTGTAATGGATCTCAAGAGCCTCAATTCTTTCTTCCAAACGCTTATTCATCGTCCATGTTTCTGCACCATACAGAAATGCAGAATATATATAACACTTTATGATTCTCAGTTTTAATTTGTGAGATAACTGTTTGGATGTCAGTATATGTTTCATGTTGTTGAATGTAGCTTTGGCCATTCCTATTCTCTTCTTGATTTCTGTTTCACATCTACCATCTTCTGTTATTATATGACCAAGATATACGTAGCTCTTGACTTGTTCCAGAATTTTCCCATTTACGCTTATCTTTAATGTGGGTTTATTGTCTGTTTTGCTAATTATCATAGTTTTTGTTTTCTCAATATTAATGTCGAGTCCATATTCATGACTTATACTGTTCACTTGCTTCACTAGTTCTTGTAACTCCTGTTCGCTTTCAGCTAACAACACGGTATCATCTGCATATCTAAGGTTGTTTATTGACCTTCCACTGATGTTCAGTCCTGGTATTTCCTGTATCTGTTTGAAAATTTTTTCGGTGTATAAATTAAATAGGCAGGGGGACAGCACACAACCTTGTCTGACACCTCTTTTTATGTCTATGTATGGTGAATAATTCCTTCCCGATCTTACTGTGGCAGTTTGCTCCCAATAAAGGTTACTGAGTATTCTTATATCCTTTCCATCAATACCTATGTCCTCGAGGCATTCAATTATTTTATCATGATGGACTCTATCAAAAGCCTTCTTATAGTCAATGAAGCACATATACATACTTTTTTGGACCTCTGTATATTTTTCTGCTAATATTCTTAGGCAAAATATTGCCTCTCTTGTTCCACTGTTCCGTCTAAAACCAAACTGTTCTTCTTGGATTTCGCTGTCTACTTTACTTTTTATTCTTTCCTGTATGATTTTGAGCAGTATCTTAATTGCATGACTCATCAGGCTGATTGTTCTGAAGTCTGAACATTCTGTTGCATTTGGTTTTTTGGGCAATGTTATGAAAACTGATGTCTTCATGTCGTGTGGTATATATCCTGTATTGTATATATCGTTGCATATTTCTGTGATTGTATCTATACCAAAGCTCTCCAGAGCTTCTATCATTTCAATTTTTATGTTATCCATGCCTGCTGATTTTCCTTTTCGTATCATATGAATGGCATTCTCTACTTCTGATCTGAGAATGTTTGGGCCTTCATTAGAATCTGGTGATGGTTTTTTACCTCTGTTGTCCTCGAATAGTTCTTTTACGTATTCTGCCCATCTGTTTGATATGTCTTTCTCATCAAGTAATATTACACCATTTTTGTTCTTGATACAGCTTCCTCCTTGTACCTACTTTCTTGTAAACTCCGATACCAAGTACAAAGTAAACGAAAGTCACGATAGCGGCTCGACGGCACTAAAGGTCAAGATTACCAAAATGTTATCAATTAGTTTTCCTCAGTTATGTCTTTTTGAGCGTCTAATTGACACAGTAGTTAAAACGCTGGTTTCTCTCGCGGAATAGGTGCGTGCCGGGTTCGATTCACGGTACAGTATCGACATGCTTCAGTCTACCCAGCTGTAAATGTATACCTGACTTTGCACTTGAGTCAGGAAAAAAAGGGAACGGGAACTGGTCACACCCCCACCACTCGATGCTGGACCTAGTATGGTAAAGTCTCTAACACGTCACTCCCCCTACGGCAGTATCTTCTATGGGACTACCTTTGCCTTTTTTATGTCTTATTTAACGCCAGCGTCTTCTTACCACCCACGCACTTGTCTGGTTCTTGTTATCAGTTCCAAATTGGTGGTCATCATGTAAAACAAATTATTACACAGACCACAGCTGCAGGAGCACACAAAGGCCTTTGTGTCGGCTTCTTATAAGGAGACCAGCTGCATTTATGGCTTCATGCTTCGTAAGGGACCAAAAGGAAATTGATGATGATGATTTTATGATGATGATTAGGATGATGATTTTATGATGAAGATGATGATGACGATTTTATGATCGTGATGATTTTATGATGATGATGATTTTATGATTAAGATGATGATGACGATTTTATGATGGTAATGATTTTATGATGATGAATAGGATGATGATTTTATGATGAAGATGATGATGACGATTTTATGATGGTGATGATTTTATGATGATGATGATTTTATGATAGTGATGAGTTTATGATGATTTTATGATAATGATTTTATGGTGATGATGATTTTATGATGATTTTACGACGATGATGGTTTTACGATGATGATTTTATGATGATGATTTTATGATGATGATGATGATGATGTTATGATGATGATGATTTTATGATAATTTTATGATAATGATGAGGATTTAATGATGGTGATGATTTTATGGTGATAATGATTTTATGATGATGATGATTTTATGATGATGATGATTTTATGATAGTGATGATTTTATGATGATTATGATTTTATGATGATGACGATTTTATGATGATGACGACTTTATGATGATGATGATTTTATGATGGTGATGAGGATGATGATTTTATGATGAAGATGATGATGCCGATTTATGATGGTGACGATTTTATGATGGTGATGATTTTATGATGATGATGATTTTATGATGGTGATGATTTTATGATGAAGATGATGGTGATGATTTTATGATGATGACGATTTTATGATGGTGATCATTTTATGATGATGATTAGGATGATGATTTTATGATGAAGATCATGATGACGATTTTATGAAGGTGATGATTTTATGATGATGATTAGGACGATGATTTTATGATGAATTTGATGATGACGATATTATGATGGTGATGATTTTATGATGATGATGATTTTATGATAGTGATAATTTTATGATGATTTTATGACGACCATGATTTTATGGTGATGATAATTTCATGATGACGATGAATTTATGATGATTTTACGAAGATGATGATTTTACGATGATTATGATTTTATGATGATAATGATTTTATGATTATGATGATTTTATGATGATGATTTTATAAAGATGATGATTTCATGATGATGATGATTTCATGATGATGATGATTTTATGATGATTATATGATGATGATGATGATGATGAGTATTTTATGATGGCGATGATATTATGATGATGATTTTATGATGATGATTTTATGATGATCTTATGATGATGACGATTTTACGATAATGAAGATTTTATTATAATGATGATTTTATGATGGTGATGATTTTATGATGATGATTATTTTGTGACGATTTTATGATGATGACGATTTTATGATGATGATTTTATGGGGATGATTTTATGATGATGATGATTTTATGATATTGGTGATTTCATGATGATCGTGATTTTATGATGATGATGATGATTTTATGATGGTGATTATTTTATGATGATGATGATTTTAACATGATGACGATTTTATGATGATGATGATGATGATTTTATGATGACTTTATAATGATGATAATTTGATTATTGTGATGATTTTATGATCATGATTTTATGATGATGATTTTATGATGATGATGATTTATGATAGTGATAATTTTATGATTATTTTATGACGACGATGATTTTATGGTGATGATAATTTTATGATGACGATGATTTTATGAAGATTTTACGATGGTGATGAGTATTTTATGATGGTGATGATTTTATGATGCTAATGATTTTATGATTACGATGATTTTATGATGATGATTTTATGATGATGATTTTATGAAGATGATGATTTCATGATGATGATGATTTTATGACGATTTTATGATGATGATGAGTATTTTATGATGGTGATGATTTTATGGTGATGATGATGATTTTATGATGATGATGATTTTATGATGATTTTATGATGATGACGGTTTTATGATGATGATGATTTTATGATGATGATTATTTTGTGACGATTTTATGATATTGATGATTTCATGATGATCTTGATTTTATGATGATGATGATGATTTTATGATGATTATAATTTTATGATGATGACGACTTTATGATGATGATGACGATTTTATGATGATGATGATTTTAACATGATGACGATTTTATAATGATGATGATTTTATGATGATGATGATGATGATTTTATGATGGTGATTATTTTATGATGATGATGATTTTAACATGATGACGATTTTATGATGATGATGATGATGATGATGATAATTTGATTATTGTGATGATTTTATGATCATGATTTTATGATGATGATTTTATGATGATGATGATTTATGATAGTGATAATTTTATGATTATTTTATGACGACGATGATTTTATGGTGATGATAATTTTATGATGACGATGATTTTATGAAGATTTTACGATGGTGATGAGTATTTTATGATGGTGATGATTCTATGATGATAATGATTTTATGATTATGATGATTTTATGATGATGATTTTATGATGATGATTTTATGAAGATGATGATTTCATGATGATGATGATTTTATGATGATTTTATGATGATGATGAGTATTTTATGATGGTGATGATTTTATGGTGATGATGATGATTTTATGATGATGATGATTTTATGATGATTTTATGATGATGAAGATTTTACGATGATGACGGTTTTATGATGATGATGATTTTATGATGATGATTATTTTGTGACGATTTTATGATATTGATGACTTCATGATAATCTTGATTTTATGATGATGATGATGATTTTATGATGATTATAATTTTATGATGATGACGACTTTATGATGATGATGACGATTTTATGATGATGATTTTAACATGATGACGATTTTATAATGATGATGATTTTATGATGATGATGATGATTTTATGATGACTTTATGATGATGATGACGATTTGATTATGGTGATGATTTTATGATCATGATTTTATGATGATAATTTTATGATGATGATGATTTTATGGTGATGATTTTATGATGATGATGATGATTTTATAACGGTAATGATTTTATGATGATCGGGATTTTATGACGATGATAATTTTATGATGGTGATGATTTTATGATGATTACGATTTTATGATGATGACGATTTTATGATGATGACGATTTTATGATGATGATGATTTTAAGATGATGGCGATATTATGATGATGATGATTTTATGATGATGGTTTTATGATGATTTTATGATGATGATGATTTTATGATGGTTATGAGGATGATAATTTTGTGATGAAGATGATGATGACCATTTTATGATGGTGATGATTTTATGATGATGATGATTTTATGATGGTGATGATTTTATGATGATGATTATTATTTTGTGATGATTTTATGATGATGATGATTTTTTGATGGTTATGATTTTATGAGTATCATGATTTTATGATGATAATGATTTTAATGGTGATTATTTTATGATGATTATGATTTTATGATGATGACGATTTTATGATGATGACGATGTTATGATGATTTTAAGATCATGATGATTTTATGATGAAGATGATTTTATGATGACGATTTTATGATGATGACGATTTTATGGTTGTCATGAGGATGATGATTTTATTATGAAGATGATGATGCCTATTTTATGATGATGACGATTTTATGATGATGATGATTTTATGATTAAGATGTTGGTGACGATTTTATGATGGTGACGATTTTATGATGGTGATGATTTTATGATGATGATTAGGATGATGATTTTATGACGAAGATAATGAGGACGATTTTATTGTGGTGATAATTTTATTATGATGATTAGGACAATGATTTTATGATGAAGATGATGATGACGATTTTATGATGGTGGTAATTGTATGATGATGATGATTTTATGATAGTGTTGATTTTATGATGATTTTGTGATGATGACGATTTTATGGTGATGATGACTTTATGATGACGATGATTTTATAATGATGATGATTTTATGATGATGATGATGATTTTACGATGATGATGATTTTATGATGAAGATGATTTCATGATGATGATGATGATGTTATGATGATTTTAAGTATTTTATGAGGGTGATGATTTAATTATGATGATGATTTTATGATGGTGATGATTTTATGATGATGACGATTTTATGATGATGATGATTTTATGCTGGTGATGATTTCGTGGAGATTTTATGATGATGATGATTTTACGATGATAATTTTATGGTGATGATTTTTATGATGATGATGATTTTATGATGGTGATGATTTCATGATGATCATGATTTTATGGTGATGGTGATTTTATGATGGTGATGGTTTTATGATGATTATGATTTTATGATGATGACGATTTTATGATGATGACGATTTTATGACATGATGATGATGTTAAGATAATGACGATTTTATGATGATGATGATTTTATGATGATGATGCTATGATGATGATGAAGATGATGATTTTATGATGATGATGATGCTATGATGATGATGAAGATGATGATTTTATGATGGTGATGAGGATGATGATTTTATGATGAAGATAATGATGACGATTTTATGATGGTGACGATTTTATGATGGTGATGATTTTATAATGATGATGATTTTATGATGTTGAAGATTTGATGATGAAGATGATGGTGACGATTTTATGATGGTGACGATTTTATAGTGGTGATGATTTCATGATGATGATGATTTTATGATGGTGATGAGAATGGTGATGGTGATAATGATGATACGATGTATAGGCGCATCTGGCATTCGGTTACTTACAGTTGGAGGGGGGGGGGGAGCTTCAGCGCAATTTATGTAAAAATAAGACCCAAAAAAATAAAATTAGGATGAGTCTGTATTCAAATAATTTATATTCTCCTCGTTTTAAGATACAAATTTTCTAATAACTGGCGTATTTCTTAGTCAATCATTATGAGATTTGGCACAGATACTTTCCATTAGATACAACTTTTGACAGATCCGATTTTTCATTTAATATCAATATTGTGATTTAATGCAAATATTGTTATAATATTTTAAAAAATGTTACTATCTTTAGACAGGAACTTTAAAGACCTGCATCTCAGGGTGTACTTAAGTTATCTAAAATCTAATCTGACAAAAGTTTTAAAATACACCGCAAGCTTCTATTTCAACTCTGGTGCTCATAACTAAGGAAATAAAATAAAAAAGCCGGGAGTTCAAATGCTGGAGTAAAATTCAACGTGGCCGATGCTTCAATGGCATGCAGTATTTATTTTTAAACTATCAAATGTGTTGGTATGTATGGCTTTTGTCTTTAAGTCAGCCCTGTGCATTTGTATCGAAATCCCGCAGTAATTTATGAAAACAGCATTCTATTGTAGTTCCTCCCTGTCAGAAACAACCTATTCACACTGTGGATTTAACACATGATAATCTATACTCTCTGGCTCATTATCTAAGGATACGACCACAGTATGTAATAGCTGACATAGATTCACCATAACACTCGTAACAGGTTAAGTTCCCTTTAATAATCATGCACACAATGAAGCCACACAAGGCTAGAGATACATATGCAATACAATGCAACAGAAATGCCAATATAACTTGCATTAATCAACAATCAAATCTATCATCATCAAAAACTCGCGGGTATGTCATACCGAGTGAACAACACAATGACTTTCGCTCACCGGCTAAGTCTTGCATTCTAATAAAGCCATACTTAAATACAAATGACTTCTCATCAATGGTCTACGAAAAATGTTGCTAGAAACTACACCACCGTTCTAGAAATTTGTAAACTAATCTTGACCACATGAATAAATGACAAGCACCCTCAATGAAAACTATGGCATCCAATATCCCAGCAAAATGCTGACAGGGAACAACAAAACGACCTCTCCTGGTCGATGGCCAGAAAACTCAACTAACATTTAGCGCCCGAATTCGTGCGCACTTCCGTCTAGGTCACATGACCAAAACGGGTTTTAAATTAGTATCAGGGCTGTCACTCTCAGCGTGATCAACTTAATATTTTGTCGAACATATCTACTGTGACATCCACCACCACCTTAAGAAAGAAAACGAAGTTTTCTTCCACCGGAGGAGTCACGCCTAACCCCTTTCGGAGTATGGACGAACAAAATGCCGAGACGGCACCTCCTCATCTACCTGGAGAATTCCGAAGTTGTCCAATACCATTGTCGTTCATGCCTTCTCACCCCATGTACTAACTACAGTATGAGAATGAACTAATCATCCCAGGTACTGGTAGTCGTGAAAAATAACAACGACTATCCAACCCTGGTCTAACACCACACAACATATGTTACATATTATTTATACATATCCAAGTATCAATACTAAGACATAATCTGATAGTATACAAAATCCTTTCTACACACTATAAATATACATATATTATAACATGATTTATACATGTGTTGAGTATAACTCTTATCATATTGCCTTTATGTCATCATAACCCATAAATCGTATATCATAATACATCTTCATAAACATCAACTCTAATGATTATAATACATTTCTTCCATAATCAAAGTAAATACTCTCTACGGATGCTCCTGTCCCACACCAACTTCATAACCTGGACAAGACATCCGCTACAATATTATGTACTCCCTGAATAGGTAAAATAGTAAAGTTGAATTGCTGCAGCAGTAATGCCCAGCGTGTCAACTTAACACTGGTGGATTTAGCCGACTGCGGTGGTGTGTGATCTGTTTGGAGGAAAAAATGCGCCCCCAACAGGTATCGTGCCAGCTTAGACACCGCCCAGACAATCGCAAGGCACTCCCTCTCAATCGTAGAGTATCTAGTTTCTGCTGGCAACAACTTTCGAATGACATACAACACTGGATGGAGTGACCCTCCATGGTCCTGCATGAGACAGGCCCCAATGCCCACTGAGGAAGCATCGGTGTGCAAGACTAGAGGTTTATGTAAGTCTGTCAACCTCAAAATCGGTTCACTTGAAAATATTTCTTTTATTTTACAGAGGGCTTCTTGGCATTTCTCTGACCCTCTTATCTTATTTGGCTGCCCTTTCTTAGTAAGCTCTGTTAAAGGCTCCGCCACAGTTGAGAAGTTAGGTATAAATTTATTGTAAAAGTTAATCAGCCCCACTAGCCTCTTAGTCCTCGGTACCTGCAAGTCCAAGATCTTGGTCACCGTGTTACCCTCTGGTCTGATAACGTTATGACCCACCACATGACCTAAGAAGCCCGATAGATACTTTGCTCGGACGAGCAGTGAGCCCATGCGTTTTTAAGCATTTTAGAACCGCAAACACCCCCTCTATGTGCTGATCCCACGTGTCATGAAACACGCAGATATCGTCGATGTACGTTATAACATCGTTCCTATGGCCTAACACCTTCCTCATCATTCTAACAAATGTTGGGGGTGCATTCACTAGCCCAAAACACATGTAATTAAATTGAAAAAGACCCCTTGGAGTTGCAAATGCCGTATGAGGTTTCGCCCCTTCAGCCAGTGGCACCTGCCAGTAACCCCTAGACAGATCTAGCTTGCTGAAATAACGGGCATGGGAGAGTTTGGTCAGAAGCTTCTCCTGATTCGGCATAGGCTCTGCGTCCACCACAGTAATGTTATTAAGTTTTCGAAAATCGATACATACTCGAAGGGACCCGTTTTTCTTTTTCACCACTACTAATGGGAAGGAGTAAGCTGAATCGGAAGGGGAGATAATGCTAAGCCGGGCCATATCATCGATTTCTTTTTCAATCGCCGTTTTATAATGCAACGGTAAGGGATAAGGTTTAACTCTTATAGGCTGGTCATCAGTCAGTCTTATGTCGTGTACTATCGCATTGGTACGCCCCGGCAGATCGGTAAGGACCTCGACGAAATCCCCAAGTATCGCTCGCACCTGCGTCTTTTGATCCTGAGACAGATCATCACAAATCGATACGTCCGCCCATGACTCGGATGGGACCAGCGGTACAAGTGATAATTGGAGGTTAACATCGTCCCCGCTGTCTCCGGACTCCTCGACTACCACCAACGCCGCCGACTCAGGTCCATTCTTCAACATTGCGTCTACCACGCCTGACAACTCCGCCGGCCGCTTCACGTATGGCTTTAACATATTCACGTGGAACACCTTCTTCCTATTTCTAACTTTGATAAGGTAGTCCACGTCCGTCACCTTTTTAAGAACTTGAAACGGACCTTGCCAGGAGATGCTCAATATGTCCTGTTTAGTAGGGAGAAGTAACCATACTTGTTCGCCCGTCTGAAGTGAAACCAGTTTGGCACCCCGGCTCGCGTATCATCGATGTTGAATACCTGCTTGGGAGAGCGACTCACGTGCTAATGCACACGACCTGACTATTCGCTCTCGCAAGCCAACGACATAATCATACGCTGAAACCGACGATTCTCCCGTATGCTTCCCAATCATCCAATCCTTCAGGACATGCATTGGGCCCCTGGGATTCGCCCCATACAGCAGTTCAAATGGAGAGAACCCTGTACTCTCGTGCGGAGCCTCTCTGTATGCAAAGAGTATAGCCGACAAATATCTGTCCCAATCCCGTGGGCACTCGGCGGTCACCTTCGCCAACATCTGCTTATTCGAGCCGTTAAGGCGCTCACACACTCCATTCGCCTGAGGATGGTACAGAGAGGTGAACGTCTGGGCGATCCCCAGCTATTTCTAGACTTCTGCCATTTCTTTGGAGATAAATTGAGTTCCCTTATCTGAGAGAATACACTCCGGGAACCCAAATCGGCTGTATAACAACTGCAGCGCCTCTGCTACCGCTTGCGATGTAATCGAACACATCGGAACCGCCTCCGGCCATCTGGTGGTCTACCATGGTGAGAATAAACCGAAACCCTCTATCAGATGCGCACGATAGTGGGCCTATTATGTCGACCGCCACTTTCTGGAAAGGGCGTAAGGCCAGGTCCACTGTCTGTACCGGAGCTTTAGGGGATCTCCCCTTATATGCCATCTGCTGGCACACCCGACATGATCGATGCTTGACGAAGCACCGCGTCAAAACCTGGTTTTTGTACTCAAACCAGTAACGGGATGTTTTCGTAAGTCTTACATCTTCAGTCTCCGCCAGCGCTAGCAATTTCTGCAACGACTTATCAGATCTTTGGAGTTTTACAAAATCGACCATCTCTAAGCCGCAAATTTCAGGGATCACCTCCACCGGTAGAGATGTGCTAGTGGCATCGCTTGACTTCTGCATCCCGTCTGCCTTTACTTGTGCTCTCGTGAGCACCGAATTCGCGTCTAGTTGCCTGTCCATTTGCCACTCTTGTATCTCGACACTTGTGCACTCACGCACCCCCCGGACATTCCCGATAATAAGATCGGCCACCGGCGCCTCAAGGACGCATGCGCGTACCGTACCTGACAAGAATGGGGTATCAATTTCCACGATGGCTACAGGATAATGCTCCACATTACCCCCAAATGTGATGCACCTTATCATCTTCCCCGTCATGCATGACTCATCGATGCAGGAGCTACGTACTCTGATGGTGGTACACCCCGTGTCCCTGAGCACGGACACCTGCTTCGACTGCACCGAACCTGAACATAGATAGAGTCTCCACCCCCCCCCCCTCGTCCAGGGAAGACAGACAGGGCAAAGAATGACCGCAAATCAGCAACGGTTTCCCATCCGGTACAAATAATTGCCTGCACCCCTCGCAGTCTTCATTATTGATGGTATCAAGGACGCATGCCACATTAGCCTTCTCTGGCTCCGTGGGGCACCGCCTGGCTATATGGCCTTTGCGCCCACACGTGTGGTAAATAATATCTTTCTTTTCCTTGTTGGGACTATGATTTGGCGAGGAGCGCGTATCGAAATCCGAACCACAACCTTCTGACGACCCGCTTCTATGTTTGGATCCCTTCCCTTTATAAAATGCTTTACCCTTATCTTGCGAGCACTGGAAGCGTACTTATTTCCGTCCTTGGAAACCCTCCCCATCACTATCGCTTCCGGACTGTCTATTATTCCATCTTGGCTGGAAGTGTCGCTGTGATCTAAAATTCTTATAACTGTCCCTACCTGACTGATATAGACGCGGTGACCTATCGAATCTCGATCGTGTAGACCTGTCGGCACTTCCTACTCGACGCTGCTACGGCTGGCGCTGTACTTTGCCGACACCGGCAACTAGCGCGACTGACAGACCTGATTTCTGAATGGGTTTGCTCGGGTGGGCAAGGACATAATGGTGCCCTAATTGGGCCATGAACTCAATGTCCTTTGGTTGACGTTCCTGAAAAAACGCCACCAACTCACTGGAACACGAGGACAACACTTTGTCCCGTAGTACTAAGTCCATCAAGCCACAATAGTGCTTCGTTATTCCCTCCATTTCGATCCATCTATTTAGCAGGAGCTTTATCTTTGAGATAAAGTCCTCGAAGTCCTGGTCTGCGCTTGGCATCGCGTTTTTAAAACGCGTCCGGTAACCGTCAGCAGTCAGACGGAACTTCCGGAGCAACCTTTCCTTTACTTTGTCGTAATCGGCCCTTTCCTCTAATGGGAGGCTATAAAAAGTCTCCATCGCAGGCCCCACTAGCAGCGTCGATAACAGAGATGGCCACTGATCTCTGTCAGCCTTATAGGCCACACATTCGGCTTCGAACCTCTCGAGGAAAAAATCTAAACTGTCAATTTTATCATTAAAATTCGGCAGACGCAGCCTAAAAAGACGATGAGCCCCTCCAGGAGTCGAGTTCTGACCACTCGCACCCACTTCCAATTTCTTCAATTGTATTTCTTTATCAATTCTCATTATCTCCTTCTCTAATTCTACTTGTATCTCTCTCTCCTTCTTCTTTTCTTCAAATTCTCTCTCTATCTTCTTTTCTTCCAATTCTCGCTCTATCTTCTTTTCTTTCAATTCGAACTCTTTCTGTTTCCACTCGTTTTCGTCAGTCATCTTCTTTTCTTGTAACTCGAATTCTTTCCTTTTTATCTCTAGCTGTTCAGCTCGAGCATCTCTTAAGGTATTCTGATTCTCGACTGAATAAAATTCAGCCTTGGCATATTCATTTAATTCTTTGCCAGTGTACCCACATTCTTTCCCAGTCTGAATGAAAGCCTGTAGGTCCATGATGTACACTCAAAATACTCACTATTATCTCTGGCTATAGACTTTTCCTATACCACTACTCAGTCGTATATATTTCACTTATATCACCAGATGACGCTCTGCTTACAAAATATGCAGTAATAACCAATAAATATTGATATCACTACTCCAATATACACATATGTACATGTATGTAAGTATATAACACCTCACCTCTCACTGCATACACATCATCAACCTTAATCTCTTATAGTATATAGTTTTACTTTGCCACTTGGCTACGTCTCATCACTGTGAAAAATTTGGTCTTTCTGACCACTTAGTCTCTGAGATACACTCAACCAAACTTACAATAATCGACAGTTGTATAATAACAACTAATGAAAGTTTCTGGTGCTATGACACCACTATACCAACTTAGTCACAAATCAGGTTTTACTTCAAAGTCTGTTACTGGCACCCATACTGGTGCTATACCCAGATAATACTTCACTTACTACTAGTCTTAATAATCTCTGTAATGCAAGTGTTTCTTATGGCAAAATGAGCACTACACAGATGAGAGAAACACATACACACCACAGTACGAAAACAAAATCCAAGTCACGAGGAACAAGATGATAGACCAAGAAGAGAAGAGGTAGATTAATATATACAGTGCGTTACTGCACACGAACGGAAACAAGCGATACATGTAAACGTATTTACAAGATAGCAAGATGAAACAAGAGAATACACCATTTAAACACAACACAAGAATTACTGAATGTACACGACAATGTAACTACTAACTACACGAATATGCCTAACACCAACAGGGCTTGGAATGTTAAGCAGGGCAGTCGCAGGAAATCCGTCTACCTTTCTCCACCACAAAACAAACACAGCCACACCCTGTAAAGAATCGGTCTCATCCAATCTTTTCCCCCGAGAAGGCCAAGAATGGATTAAACTCACCACCCTTCCTCCCTTGGACACACAAATACAAAATTACACACTAAACTGAACAACAACTACACTCAACAATGAAGTGCTGAAAGCTATCTCCTTCACGGGGTACCACTAAACCACTCCAGTCAAAATAAACTAAATAGCATATAATTAATAATATCACAATAACATCTCAATACTTTACACTTCAGATAATACCAAAGACCCCACGAAATAAGAAATAGAGTGCAAGATCCCACCTAACTAACTACTACCATCTAGTCATCAAACTAAGTTCTACAAGGAACGTAGGGAGAAAAAGAATAGAACAACCGTAAAGGAAAACAACAACAAATCAATAAGCAAGATTCAAGAAGCAGATAAAGAAACAGGACAATCCTACTCTAAAAGATCAGATTCATAGACAGAACAGAAAATTTAGAATTTAGAGAAAGAAGAAAAAAACAAACAAATAAGAAACAATCATACAACATCGCATACAAAAATTACAAACAAAAACTTAACTGACGGTCCAGTGGCGCTTGATCCAGAGCTTCCTTAATACTGGTGATGAATAATGAAAACAGCACAAACAAGACTCCACACTTGTACATCCAAACGAAAAAACATATAAGTCCAGGAAATCAGGTTTCTCTTGACAGTCTGTCTGCCAGTATAAACACGACTGTCACCAGGCACGGTACTGCATAAATATCATTGAATACGAACTGTTCTATTTGATCATAATATAGCGCTGTCCACAATAGATCACCGAATGTGTACTCCAAGATCACAGCAGTCTTCAAGGTAACGTATACTGGACCCTCACAGGTCAGCAGGCTTCACTGCACATAAGTATTCACCCCTGGCCGGATACATCAGTGTAGTCAGGTCACGTCAGAGGTTTTGACATTCACCCCTGGTTGGGCACATCAGTGATCAGTGTAGTAAGGTCAAGACAAGATGTCCAATCCGATGACCTGAGGTACCATTCACCCTATCAACCTCTTATCATCTACAACTTCCTAACACCAATCTCCTTCCACCCTATACTGAGGTTGACCAAGCTATCTCCCATTTGACACTCCACTTGCCATCTGGGACAATCTAACTAGATGGTACCAACACCTCAAACTCCGCTGCTCCACCTGGACCAATACCACTACCTGGAATGACAAAGACGACCACACTACGCTGTGAAACTAACCTTGAACCGTGACTGTAGCACCAAAAATACCCTGTAACACACCCACAAACCTACTGTCCAAAACTGACAAAACTTGAAAACAATACCCGTACACTGTGACCGTGAAAACAAAACTGGGTTACGTATCGTGACGCGTCACACTTGACCGCCTACGGTACACAACTGACTGACTGACAACCATACTGACTTAACACTGGACGACCGATACCTCACTATCGGGACTTAATAATACTCTGTGTGCACAATTCTTACTGGCAAACACAGGCTCTACGGCCTTGCTATCAAATATTATAAAATACTGACAAACCACTGGCCCCACGGCCTACCGAATAGACGAGCCATCCAGATGTCAGAAACAACCTATTCACACTGTGGATTTAACACATGATAATCTATACTCTCTGGCTCATTATCTAAGGATACGACCACAGTATGCAATAGCTGACATAGATTCACCATAACACTCGTAACAGGTTAAGTTCCCTTTAATAATCATGCACACAATGAAGCCACACAAGGCTAGAGATACATATGCAATACAATGCAACAGAAATCCAATATAACTTGCATTAATCAACAATCAAATCTATCATCATCAAAAACTCGCGGGTATGTCATACCGAGTGAACAACACAATGACTTTCGCTCACCGGCTAAGTCCTGCATTCTAATAAAGCCATACTTAAATACAAATGACTTCTCATCAATGGTCTACGAAAAATGTTGCTAGAAACTACACCACCGTTCTAGAAATATGTAAACTAATCTTGACCACACGAATAAATGACAAGCACCCTCAATGAAAACTATGGCATCCAATATCCCAGCAAAATGCTGACAGGGAACAACAAAGCGACCTCTCCTGGTCGATGGCCAGAAAACTCAACTAACTTTTAGCGCCCGAATTCGTGCGCACTTCCGTCCAGGTCACATGACCAAAACGGGTTTTAAATTAGTATCAGGGTTGTCACTCTCAGCGTGACCAATTTAATATTTTGTCGAACATATCTACTGCGACACTCCCCTTAATTAGTAATGGCATAAGGGCAAGTCAACAACAGAATTAATGAACTACAGCAGAAATAGAAATTTGTGGAAAGACACAATCGCCCACGCCAGTTGGCATGGCATTTGAAGAAGAAGAAGACAGAGTTAGGATAAACAATGTGTGCGTTCTGTCTGCCTCTATTTACATAGTGGATTCTGAATATCATTTATCAGGAGAACGAAAGATGATAATATTAGGATCATTGCAGACAGATCAGAAAGATGACCATTCATTTCCCATCGTCGCTCTTTCTGGAGTACAACACAAAAGTCAGGGTCTTCAAATCAAATGTCAAGTCAGTCTTATTGTATGGCTCTGGAACATATTCATCACCAGGTGCCATCTCCACATCAAAGGCCGCTGCTATGGATCTCCAATGTCTTCTGCCTCTTGTCTTGGTGGAGCACCCTTGATAGACTCTTTCTTGCCCATCTCTTGATGTTACCTTCCCTGTCCGATGTCTTCCTTTAAATAAATAAATATTACCCACATAAAGGTATGTTTCAGGCACTCGTGAGAAATAAAGAAGTAGAAAACTAGACAACAGAAAAACACCAGAATTGAGTGGCTTACCGGAGAATCGAACCCAGGACATTCCGAACGGCATCCCCGCCTAGCCATTTAAGCAAATCCCACTATCCTCCTTGCCAACTAGGCACCACACAAATAGTGCTTCGTAGACAGGGGTCATTAGCGGGATTCGCAACACGGAACACCGGATATGTACCGGTACTTAGGGCGATTCAGCCTAATTAATCCGCGAGCACGTTTGCCTTCAACTCTGCTTCCTGTTATGGTCTTCAGTAAGGTGTTATGCCTTTTTATGTGCCAAATATATTGTAGCTGTTTTATTTTGATCCCTTTATTTCTTCTCTCTTAATACCTTGAGCCTCTTTATTTCTTTTCTTCTCTTCCCATGAGATACGCCCCATTCTTCTATATATCCACATCTCGAGAGCCTCAATTCTTTCTTTCAATTGCTTATTCATTGTCCATGTTTCTGCGCCATACAATAACAATAACTCAGACCTAAAGGTCTTTTATATTTGGACATGCAACCTAATATAACCGATTAGGTTGAACGGGATGCGCCTCTCCAAAACGAGGCAAACTTTTTTTCACGGATTGCCTCCCCTGCTTTGCAGTAGTGGTCCAACAGTGGCCAAAACTCAAGAGTATCTAATGGGTTGTCAAAGCTGTCTACCTTCGCACAATATTACTCTTGGCAGAGATGTAGATAGAAGGGTAAGGATGCTTCTACCTTAAGGGAGATTTCACAAGATATTTTCAGAAGTCAAGAACAATGTTGCATTGGGCTGAACAATTGTTAACGTATAACTGATCCGTCGCTTTTTGTGAAGGATTTAAGCAATGGTTTTTAGCCCGTTCAAGCCCCCAGCTGGTATAAATCCAGCGAAATTCCCTTTTTATAAGAATTAGCTCTATAGAGGCAAATATATCTCTAGATGTCTATATATATGTATATATTAAAGAATCTTGCTCATACGTTTGTTTTCATACTTCTAATAACTGAACAAACCATTATTGTTTAGTTTTAAAATAACATGTAACAGATTTAATTGTCAATAACTTTTAACAAGTTAAAATAAGGATGAAATAAGGGTGAGTTTTAGATAAAAGTCCTCGTCGAGACTTGATAGGGGAGTTATAAAAGTCCGTTTGCTGGTGCCTTGTTTTTTTTTTTTTAGAAGAACTTAACTCTAGGTGAGTCCTGTCGCCGTGGTTTCCGCCACTTCCTTTTGGTGATGAGTGCACTTCTCCACATAACTCGTCCAATGTAGGCGGTCAGTGTTGATGCTCTTCTCTCACACTAGCGGCATAGTAACGTTAGTACTTCAAACCGTCTGATAGCTTGTAACCACGAAGCCAATTGGGTTATACAATCTCCTCGCACAGTTTAGAATGGATGCAAGCAATTTAGGTTATATGCTTTCGAATCACTTAACCTGGAAATTTTTAATTCACTCTTATGACGGGTATTCTGCGAATCACTTGGTCTAGAAATATTTAGATTCCTCTTATGGCGGGTGTTCTGCAAATCACGTGGTCTGGAAATATTTTGATTCCTCTTATGACGGGTGTTCTGCGAATCACGTGGTCTGGAAATATTTTGATTCCTCTTATGACGGGTGTTCTGTGAATTACTTGGTCTGGAAATATTCTCTTAAGACAGGTGATCCCTTTCCTTAGGTTTCCAGTCTTAATATTTAAAGTCCTGGTACCTTAAGTTTACAGTCTTTGTATTTAAATATGCGGGTTTACTTGTAAGTTCAAAAGTTGCCCAAATACTCGATCTGTCACTTATAATTATGGAATTCTAAGTCCGACGTCTCACTGCCTTCTGGGAGTTTGCTCTTTTGACGATGCGATGCAGTCTCTGATCTGTGTTTCTGATTTCGCTAGATTTTATTTTCAGTTTCCAGTTCAAATCACATATTGCGCTTTCACTGAATTTTCCAATGAAATTCATTGTCTATTCCGGCTTCTCAAATCAAACCAATGGCTAACTCTTTCAGCACCACGTGGGTTGGGGCGTTAAGTCATTACTCATCCCCCGCGTGTTCTAAAATATCAAATTTTAAATGCCAAAACTCGTGACCCCTTTCAGTGATGCCGTAATATTTCCGGTGTCATCTTGTGAAACCTCACAAACAAATCTGTGAACTCATTTTCTTAGCATAATACTTTCCGCCAAGATTACCCACCCTGACAGATTAACCATGACAATTACCTAGGGATGGTCTAAGCGGAAGCTATTACCTCATTATCGCGCGTGTTTTTCGTGCTTTCTCCAGAGAGTCAAACAAAAGGATCGCCGGCAGCTTAGACAAACAATTTGGCTTTCTTAGCTAGCCAGTGTGCCTTTTCCTTTCATCGATCGTGCGAGACCGGCCCGCACAAACAATGACAGTCCCTTTCAAAGGTTGGCCAGGCTGACCTAGGTGATAAGAATATTACCGCTGACCTGGGATAATTAACTTCGATAATACCACACTTCACCTGGCGGAACGTAAATACGACTGGGAGTGGTCACAGCAAAAAGAATGTAGGGCAAAAATTATGCCAAATAATAAGCGATGAGTGAGAAAAAAAAAGAAAAAAAGAAGTGATACTGTCGGAGTGGATGAAAGAGTGAGAGAGGGGCCAAAAGTACATGTAAAAACTACAGACGTTTCGTCTCAATTTTATTTTTTTTTAAATTCAGTAATGAAGAATACTTATAGAATTTGATGATTCTCAGTTTTAATTTGTGAGTTAGTTGTTTAGATGTTAGTACCTGTCTCATGTTGTTTAGATGTTAGTATCTGTCTCATGTTGTTTAGATGTTAGTATCTGTCTCATGTTGTTTAGATGTTAGTATCTGTCTCATGTTGTTTAGATGTTAGTATCTGTCTCATGTTGTTTAGATGTTAGTATCTGTCTCATGTTGTTTAGATGTTAGTATTTGTCTCATGTTGTTTAGATGTAAGTATTTGTCTCATGTTATTTAGATGTAAGTATTTGTCTCATGTTGTTTAGATGTTAGTATTTGTCTCATGTTGTTTAGATGTTAGTATCTGTCTCATGTTGTTTAGATGTTAGTATCTGTCTCATGTTATTTAGATGTTAGTATCTGTCTCATGTTGTTTAGATGTTAGTATCTGTCTCATGTTGTTTAGATGTTAGTATCTGTCTCATGTTGTTTAGATGTTAGTATCTGTCTCATGTTGTTTAGATGTTAGTATCTGTCTCATGTTGTTTAGATGTTAGTGTCTGTCTCATGTTGTTTAGATGTTAGTGTCTGTCTCATGTTGTTTAGATGTTAGTGTCTGTCTCATGTTGTTGAATGTGTGAGTTAGTTGTTTAGATGTTAGTATCTGTCTCATGTTGTTTAGATGTTAGTGTCTGTTTCATGTTGTTTAGATGTTAGTGTCTGTCTCATGTTGTTGAATGTGTGAGTTAGTTGTTTAGATGTTAGTGTCTGTCTCATGTTGTTTAGATGTTTGTGTCTGTCTCAAGTTGTTTAGATGTTAGTATCTGTCTCATGTTGTTTAGATGTTAGTGTCTGTTTCATGTTGTTGAATGTGTGAGTTAATTTTTTAGATGTTAGTATCTGTCTCATGTTGTTGAATGTGTGAGTTAGTTGTTTAGATGTTAGAATCTGTCTCATGTTGTTGAATGTGTGAGTTAGTTGTTTAGATGTTAGTATCTGTCTCATGTTGTTGAATGTGTGAGTTAGTTGTTTAGATGTTAGTTATCTGTCTCATGTCGTTTAGATCTTAGTATCTGTCTCATGTTGTTTAGATGTTAGTATCTGTCTTATGTTGTTGAATGTGTGAGTTAGTTGTTTAGATGTTAGTATCTGTCTCATGTTGTTTAGATGTTAGTATCTGTCTCATGTTGTTTAGATGTTAGTATCTGTCTCATGTTGTTTAGATGTTAGTATCTGTCTTATGTTGTTGAATGTGTGAGTTAGTTGTTTAGATGTTAGTATCTGTCTCATGTTGTTGAATGTAGCTTTGGTCATTTCTGTTCTCTTCTTGATTTCTGTTTCACATCTGCCATCTTCTGTTATTATATGACCAAGATATAAGAAACTCTTCACTTGTTCCATCATCTAAGCTGCCATAAACGTTTTATCTTCCCGCCCTTTCTGTGAGGAAAAAGAAATTTGCTCGTATTGTCTGAGCCCCAACTGAAATGATTCGGTAAAATATTACATTAAAGGCTTTGGAAAGCAATAGATGACGTTTATACATATATATAAGATGTCCTCTAAAGTAATTGACGATAAACAGTGGAATCACGCTAACACCTTAATAATATCGAACGACACAGAAACTTTTAATAGTAATAAATTAACTTAGCCTATGGCTACACATTAATAGTGGACATGCTACACATTTATGTACACACGTATTATAGGCATAGATGCCACACAACGAACTGATTTTGTAACCATGTATGGTGCGTCATCTAATCTGCTCGATGCGTCTCAATCGACTAGTGAGGGATGCTTCATGGTGCAAAAATCTTCCTGACTAAAATAAACCAGCCGTGACAATTCCACACCATGGAGCGACCCTCAACAACATGTCAAAAACTCCTGTATCGACATGTCAAAAACTCCTATATCGACATGCCACCTTAATGAATTTGAAGAATCTTCGTGCGCTCCAAGTCGAGATTAATCTAGAAAAGCATTCTGCATGGAAGCCGCTAGACTTTTTTTTTTTTTTTTTTTTTTAAATCAATGCAATCATTTCGCCCTCAGGCTTCCAACAATGGACGAGCTCATCGTTCCTGACACAATAGCAACATGACTCCTTCATTCAATGATCTTATGCAAACTCTTTAGCGTTCTTTTTCTTTCCTTCCTCAATGTTCTTCCTATTGTTCTTCATGTTACTGCTATCCTCAGGATCTTCTTCTTCTTTCTTTTTTTTCCTTGTCATTTAAACCTTTAAACTTCCTTGTTTACTTGTATTTTTTCTGTCATTGTCTTTTTTTCATAGTTCTCTAAGTTCTTTATTTTTAATTAATTATATTTGTTATTTTTCGGGTCATGCATCTTCTTCTTGGAAGCCATTATATTGTAACTTTTATCTCTGAAATATGAAAATACAAAAAATAAAATAATTAACATCTAACAAACAAAAATGTTGAAAAACTGCAACGGGCTTTTCTGAGATCATGCATTGTTGAACTCTAGAAAAAATACTCAGGAATAAACCTGTTTTCTTTAAAGAAATTCTAGGAACCAGTTAAAAACTAAATAATTGTTTGCTCAAAGGCAAAATAACGTGGATAAGGTTCTATTTTTAACATTCCAGTTTTCCGAAATACTGTCACAGCAGAAAGTGGAGCCGAGAGCAAGTTCTAAAGTCCGTTAAAATGACCCCGACCCTTGCGGAACATGTAGTCTGTGACAGAAAAGGCCCAATTCCTGGCCTTCTCGTAGCAAGACTCTTTTTAACTAGTAGGAGAAGCGCTGATGCGGGTTTCTGGCATCCTAAAACAAGAGTGCCCCATTTAGTTCCCGGGGGCCTATGAAGAGACAAAGAAAGAATGGGCCAACTGCCCCTTCAGGAAATGTCGTCCGGTAAAGGTGGCTCATTACAGCAGATACTGCCAAAAGGTAGTGAAGTGTTAGAGTCTTCACTATACTAGGTCCAGATTCGAGAGGTTCGATGTCCAGTTCCATTCCTCGCTGCTTTTGCCTTCTCTAACTCAAGAGAAAAGTCAAGTAACAATTTAGAGCTGGGTAGACTGGAGCGTGACGCCGCCGTGTTTCGAACACGCGACTTTTGCCGTGAGAGGCCAGCGTTCTAACCACTGAGCCAATCGGAGGCAATGTCGTACTGGTCCTTTTGCATGAAGATTGCACCTAGCAGTCATATGCTTTTGCACATGGTTTCTGTAGCAATTGAGATACAATAAATTCGTTCTCCTTTTCTGGTCTTCCCTCCCCTATGGCAATGCTGCTCGATGATTCCTTCTACTTGCAAATTCTTTCCTTGTTTATTGTTTACGCTTTCATCGTTCACCGTCATCTTATCCTATCTTGTCCTAGTTCGTCACTGACCATCCTGGTTTTACTTGACCGGTCGATGTGTTTGTTAGATTACGGCGATATACATATTGCCAACACTAGATGGAGGAGTGAAAGATAAGCTAGGATTGCCTTTCCACGAGATGGCATAGGGCGAATACCCATACGTGTCGGAGAAGGTAGATAACAACCTTTGATACGGGGACGCGGGTTGCAGATAACTGCCACTAACCATGTTGTCTTAGTTGTCCAATATGGATAACAGATGGTATTTGGAAATAGGTGTCAGTTCCCAAACATAACGTGCCCAAATACACGGCCGATTTAGCTGGGTTGACAGAAGATATCAGTCTTGTTAAAGATTAAGACACGGAAAATGATGTAACACTTCTGGCAGATTGAATGTGTCGTAATAATCAACTTACGAGAAAGTAACATCTTGAATGAGATTATCAGGGATAGATCTGTGAAGTAGTGAGGTGGTAAACATGACAGGTAACAATGGAAGTGACAAGACCTTATGTGGTCATGGAGTTTGAAAATACTATGTAAAGGGCAATATCTTTTGTTGCCATGTAGTAATGTTCTACTTGAGGGTAGTAGGGGACCCCTACCAAAATCAGACACTTATTTGTAATTGGTTACGCGTTTGAGATGCTAGGAAAGACTGCTTCTGAACACTACTTTTCGGGGCCCCTTCGGTGCCCCGGGCCGCCATGACCTGCCCAGTCCAACAGGGCGGTAGTTACGCCACTGATGAAAGGGATGGGGAAGACATAAAAAGTCCTGAACTGATGGCACGGGACAGGAAGACATCGCATGAGTTTCTTAAAGTCAATGTTGAAAGGGCTATGAAAGAGTATGAATTTCGAGCTCTGCCAATAATTCTTTTTCCAACTTTTTTTTCACTTCTTTTATCTGTTTTCTTCTATTCCCGTGCGTTACGCTCCCATTCTCCTATATATCCCCATTTATGGGACATTGCGTATGATCAATAAACATGTGCACATTTTCATAACACACAACCAGGAAGAGGCGGATCTACTATTAAGCTAATGAAGCTTGAGCTTACCAAGTTCAGTTTTCAGGAGAAATACATTTCTTTCCCATCCCCCAATACTTTTTTTTAAATAAAAGGGGCCCGTCCAAGGGTTAAAGCTTCAGAGTCCTCAAAATATAGATTCGCCACTGAAGGCAGGACATAAATTACGTTGTAAGATTGTATGAATCACGTGGTCGGCTGTCACGAAAGGGCGTGTTGATGTTGTTGTAATCTAAAGTTATCCTCTACAAAAATATGTATCAGATGATACCAGGATAGTGCCAGATAAGAGACTGGTCTTACAAGAAATACCCCCTTTTCTGAAAAGAATCAGGGTGTATTGACATCAAAGGTAGAATCCAGTTGTATAAACCTCCAGGTGTGATGAGAGTGGAAGTCCTGAAAGTCTATTTGCTCCCTTTCACGATTCTACCCTGATATTATGTGTTAGTATTATTGCTATTATGGCTAATTATGCTAGGGGTACTAATTATGGTCTATCTGTATATATATATATATATATATATATATATATATATATATATATATATATATATATATATATATATATATATATATATATATATATATATATATATATATATATATATATATATATATATATATATATATATATATATATATATATTATGTATCAACAAAACGTGGAACTCAATTTAAATAATTTCAGCAAGTCTGACGGTACATATTTACAATTTATTTAACCTATACCGTTTCTCTTTTCGGTTAGGTAACTTATAATGAATCAAATGTATTCACATAATGAAATAAATAAGCATGGAATATCAATTATCAAAATAAATCAATATGATGAATTTCATCTTTTGATTAACCATTATCTAATACATATATGTTTTGTCACTCTTACTGGACTGTGAAGTAGTAATTATCATATTTATGTCCACAAGGATTCATCATACACTGTATTTTTTATCTTTTTATTGTATATGTTAGAGGTAGAGTCTGAATAGGCTGACCAGTGGCTTGGTTTTGCCACTTGTCTTCTATGTAGAAATCAATTACACTCCTGCCATGGACTAACACGTCTGTGAATTGCCAGGCAGTGGTCGCTGGGTATCTGGCTCCAGTGACTTTACGAGCACTTGCACCTCAGAGTTCAACAGAGATAGATGATTCATATACTTCTGGTAGTTTGCAGGATAAAACCCGGAATACAAATAATCACAACCCCTGTACGGTCCAGCACTATTCTGTCCTCACACACAATGGACATAACAAACAGTGTCAGACATTGTGCTAATATTTGCACAGGACAATTTACCTCAATACCACTCACAGCCAGTTCACTGTGACTACACTTTCCTTATAAATCCTAAGTTAGATCCAGTTGTCCATGATCCGCCTTCATACAATGATTTGGTCTAGTATAAAGCACTAAGTAATACCTTAATCAATTCCTTAAAAAATTCCTGTCATCCTTCCTTATGTTCCTGGTAAATATGTCGTTCCTTTTAAGAAATACTCATTCAAACCCTTTGTCAAACTTACAGACGTACTTTGGCCATCATTCTTAATTATTCTACACATTTTACAAGGCTGGCTTTCGTCTCCAAGAGTTTACACATGCTACACACTTCCTAACGCACAAGTGGATTAATCACAGGAAAATTACATAATTATATATATATATATATATATATATATATATATATATATATATATATATATATATATATATATATATATATATATATATATATTCTTTCTTACCCTCAGGCAATACACACAAGCTGTAACAGGCTGTTAATGGGCATCTAGGTCTGCCAGGCAGATGCGGTTGGCAAAGGTACAAGACGTTTACACTTTTAACGCTTTCTTCTGTTCAGCTGTATTTTTTAAATTTTGTGGCCTCAATTTAGCCAAGGGCAAGGTCTTATATACTAGCACATCCGCCGTATCGGATGGCATGGGGCAAAAAGGATGTTAAAAATCTCAAAATGAGGCATAATTTTTCCTTCTGTTCAATTAGCAAAATTTTTAATATTCATTATCTTTCTTATTTATGGGGCGATTTTGGTCATTTAAAGCGTGAATTATTCTATGAGTTATTCTATATTGATCTATCTACTAATTGGTTAGTTTGCAAAATGCATTTTAATATATGCATGCTTTAACTAGCTAAATTGGGACTAACCTGATGTAACGAAGCCCTTTCCCTCGATATTTCTATCTTACTAAAATACTATTCGAGAAAGTTGTTATACCTACCTGTAGCGTAACATTCCCGTTGTTGAATTATATAATCCTTTCCGGTGATACTTCTTTATTCTTTCCAAAATTAAATGGCATTGTACCATCGGTTACACAAAATGGGCCTCTATGTTCAAGCCTAGTACATTTTATTATACACACTAAGAATGACGCGTTTTCATTGGCTATTGTATCAGAGAGTTCTCAACGTATGACGTGCGGTATGGTCAGATTTTCTCCTAAGTATGCAGAAAACAGTGTTGTGAGACAGACTAGACTAAATCACGACATCGGCTATACAAATTTACGTAACAGGTTAAAAATAGCATGGTTATAAAACTTGATCAATTTTTCCAGAAGTTTTATTTGAGGATGTAATAAATATTTCCGTAACATGAAACTGATCGTTACGCTAGAAAAAAATCTAATTCCGATCAATTAATACAAAGCTGTCTCGATGAAAACGATTATGTCTGACTGAAAGTCCTGGATGAATGCGTGCAGTATATCGCCGGCAGACGAGACTTAATTTTATTCGCTCTTCCCTTTTTCAAACACATAATGTTCATATATGGTTTGGAAAAGGGAAGGATGAATGAAAATAAGTATGTACATATAATGGTTCACATGACTGCATTTGGTAATAAGGAATATTGTAGATTCTTATGGTACCGAATATAACCGAAGAAGTAAGGGAAAGTACACGTTTCAGGGATCCACTTTTATTAATGTTATCAAATGCACTAAGTAACAGATAATGAATTTTCCATACATTCTATTCGATCAATTAATCAATACCCTTTAGCTCCCAAAGAGCATATGACCTCAACAAACACATGCCAAGTTTTCCTGTCACGTGACATCAGCTCAAGTTATTTCCACGTTTTCCTCATCATATTAACGTATGTCTCTTCTCTATATGTTTTTGGTCAACCTCTGCCTCTCTTTCCCTGGGGATTCCAGAACAAGGACTGCCTTGTAATGCTATCAACAGGTTTTCTCAGTGTGTGTCCTATCCCTTGCCAGCGTCTTCTTCTCATCTCTTGTTCCGATGGCACTTGTTTGATTCTTGTAATCGGTTCTTCATTTTATTTCTTCTATTCTACGCAAGCACTCATTTATAAAAGTCTCTAGCTTCTTTGTTGTTCTTTTTGCTGTTCTCCATGTTTCAGAGCCATACAATAAGACTGCATTGATCTTTGAATTTAACATTCTTATCTTTGTGTGGGGCTTGATTTCTCTTGATCTCCATATGTTTCTCAATGCAATGAAAGCTCCTCTTGTTTTGAGGTTTTTTTGTGTATTGTATTCTTATTTTGACGCCTGTCCCTCCAACTTTGTCTATATTGCTGCCAAGATATGTGTAAGATTCTGCATCTTGTATGGTGTTTCTCCACGTTCAACCTTGTTATCATTTCTTGCATTGATTCTCATTATCCTTGTCTTTTCCCTGTGTATTTTCATTGCCATTTGCCGTGACCTCTCATCGAGTACTTCATTTTGTCTTACATCTGATTGAGGTTATGGGACAGAAGAGCCAAGTCATCTGCAAAATCTAGATCATCTAACTGTTTATTGAGATTCCACTGGATCCCATTTCTGTTGTGTGACGTCGAGGTTTTCATAATCCTATCCATTGCAAGTAAGAAAGAAAATGGAGACAAGAGGCATCCCTGTCGCTCTCCAGTATACTCTATTCATTATCATCGTTTTCCATTGCTTTCCTCACAGAGCTTGGAGCCACCAATGTAGCTGGTCCTCTTACATGAAGCCTACACCAAGCATTCGCATTCTCTAGCAGTGATGGTTTCTGTGGTGATTTATTTTACATGACATGATGAGGTTGCCAGCCTTATGCCCAACCTCATATTAGTCGCCTAGTACGACATGTTTGAGGGTGCAGTAGTCCTTTTTTTTCTTTGTCACTTCAGAGACCATCAGGAACTCCAGAGGGGCATACATTCTATTGCACTGAATAAAAGTCGATGGTCAGTTATTATCAGTAATTCATGGTATCGTTGACATAAAACATAATAATCGTGTGAACGATATGAGGAATTTCTGATCTCACAGTCCAATACAGTAGAACGTTGATTATCCGAACTAATTTGCGACCAAGGTTGGTTCGGTTAATCAAATAGTTCGGATAATTAAACACACATAAGAATACCGAGTTTATACGAAACAAATTGTTTTACACCTGCAATTAAATTAATAAATATTGCACACATGAAGGTATATTTTAGCCACTCGTGAGAAATAAAGAAGAAGAAATTTTCTTCATAACAGAAAAACAACAGAAGTGAGTGGCTTACCGGAGAATCGAACCCAGGACCTTCCGAACGGCACCACCGCCTAGCTACGGAAGCGAATCACACTATCCTCCCTGCCAACTAGGCACCACTTAGTTCAGCTGACCTTCAGCTGATGACACGGGACAGAAAGACTTGGCAAAAGTTTGTTGAAGGTCTATGCTCCATGGGGATCTGAAGAGTGGCGAATGACTGTCTTTGCCTCATTTTGACAAGTGGCGACCTTGTTTAGCCTATTCGCAAGGTTAGCCATCGTTATGACGTATTTCCAAGTGTAAATTGTCGTTCGGTATTGTTAGTATCTTCAGACTTGAGTCTTCAGGAACTGGTGTGGATCTACTGTCGTGGTCATGCAGAGGTACGGGGCAATCAGAGAGAGAGAGAGAGAGAGAGAGAGAGAGAGAGAGAGAGAGAGAGAGCTGACAGACTAGCTTCGATAGCATCCATAGTGGGGACAACGGATATGGATACGGGAGAGATACTATCAGAGCCTCAAACCGGGTGGGGGAAGGTACTAGCTGGTTAGCCCTCACTCGTAGGGCTATACCACTGCCGTGTGGATTTACTATAAAGCTGACTCGTACATGCTAGAGGATGACCACACGCACACTGGCTGACATAATGAAATAACACAGCTTAACAGCTACACTCCCTTTTATTAAATCACAAGACAACTTGGCCAAAACACGACCATGGGGAATACATAATGAATGAATACATAAGCACTACTAGCTAAACCTTAGTACAACTTCACGCGAAATGACGCTCAACTACTCCAATGTGAGTCCTTCTTCTTCTTCTTCCTCGTTCGTCCTGAAAAGGACGGTGGTTGCGTTGTGTCTGTTTACGCCTAAGCTGTGATATCTGCACCTTTCGGTCGACACATCCGACTTCTGCACGGCATTTTTTAGGACCGGGTTTGCCTTCCCATTTCGATCCACACTCGCTCAGCCAGACTGCACTGCTGCAGACTGTTTCCAGGACCACCAAGTGGAGGTGGAGTGCGGTCTTGACCAGCTCTTATTCGCTGGTCCTGACGCAGGCAGTCAAGCTATGAGTCGCTGACTGCGTTCTCTATTGCTGCGTCTTTGGGTCCCACTTACATAAGTCATAAAGACGATTAATAACTACCAAAATCGATCGTACTTACAAACTGCCGGTCACAAAAATACACCCGAGAGACTAACTAACTCTCAGCTATTTGCACAGGACAAGGCACTCATGGCGAAACGCTGTCTCTCGAAAAAATTCCATCTCAGGGTAGACAGAAATTGGCTAGTAGCGAACGTCCATCCAGGACGACAGATGAACCCACAATCTCCTGCGACTTCGTTGGCACCTAAATTTTCAGCTGGTCACATGACCTCAGTCGTTCGTCAACTTTTGTCAGCCAAACGGCGGCTTCCGAACGCCTTGCTCAATCTACGAACAAACGGTGACCCGTACAGCGAAATAGCGCCGTGACATCCACCCCCACCCCCCGCTTAAGAAAGAAAACGGAGTTTTCTTCCATCCGGAGGAGGGTAGGCCCCGACCTCATCAGAGGTTCGAAGACCCATCTGCCGCATCACAGCATACCTTCCTCTGTCCTGACAGTGCCATTCTTGCCCCATAACAATCTGACATATACAAAATCCGGCAAATGGGCAAAATTCAAAATTGTGTACCAAACATGTCACCCGAGGTAATGGTAACCTGAAAAATGACAATAGTGGCCTCACCTAGGTATCTATGTACACGTCCCATAGGATAACTAAATATCTGTTTGGCAGATTCTTTCACTCCCGTGCTCTTCCATCCAGACACAAAATCCACAATCTGCCTTTATGGCGACATACATCATTATATCAATGTACAAAAACAAATTTACAGCCAATCATGATATTAAAATTTGACAGCTACATCCTGAGTCACCCCGATTCTATAATCCAGATGCATAGAACACCTCTATCTACAACTTATATTTCCATTCGAACAGTGCTGGTGGAGTGGGTCAGACTCTTATGTTCGGTTCGCGTTAACCGTAACACCCTGAACTATACTTGGAACTCATACCTAGCCATTCCTACTGCTGGACTACCAGCAGCTGGTTATCAAGCAGCGACATGTGCTTCCACCTGATTGCCTCGCACACACCCCATCTATTCGCGAATGTCACTCAAGCTACCTTCGTATTGTCTTGCAACAACAACACCTCCACGAACTTCACCGGCGTGACCTCATTAAATACACGTTTGAGTGCGCGCCAACTAGCACTCAGAGGGACATTGCGGACCTATACAGTGCAGTCACTAGCTATCAGGGCCTCGGACACACCTATATGGCTTGTATTTCTGCGCCTTGGCACAGGACTCTGAGTACCGATGAATGCCTGCCCCGCACCCTGTCGCTGATGCACCTTCCTGTCAGATGATGACACTGCGACCCTCTTACCATCAGTCATGGGAACCCGGTGTTGCTGGGACACCGCTCCAACATCTCTCATAACGTCATGTACTCCTCGTACATTACCGACGATCAAATCGGAGACAGGATTTTCGAGGACGAACGCATTCACCCTACCTGACAAACGGGGTGTCCACATTAATGCACGCCTGGGGGTAAGACTCGACTTTGCCCCCATATGTGATACACTTTACAGTTTTGCCTGTGAAGCAGGATTCCTCGATGCAAGACCGACGAACTCCAAATGTAGTACATTCTGTGTCTCTCATCACCGAGACTGGTTTCTTCTCCACCACACCTTTATGGAGCACCAGTTTGCCAGTCTCGTGGACCGGCGACAGACACGGTGATGCATGTCCGCACTGTAAAACTACACTCTCATCTGAACAGAATAGCGGACGACACCCTAGACAGTTCTCGCTGTTTATCGTGTCCAACACATACGCGGAATTCGCGTGTTCCATAGGAGTTGGACACACGTCTGCGTCATGACCCTTGCCATTGCAAATGGAACATCTGCGTTCCCTTTTTGACTCACCACGTGGAGACTCTTGCTAGGGCTGCTTGCCGGTGAAGATCGCGGATCAGAGTCGGATAATCGGCTATCTTCGGATCCATTCCCCCGCTTGGACAGTTTCCCTTTGTAGTAAACCCTATCTTCTCTCGAGACTCGTCAAAGCGCACCTGCTTACGCGTGTGGCGCTCTTCTCCGTCACTATCGCTTCTCCACTGCCGATTGTTCCAGTTCGACCGCCACTCCGATGAGATCGGAAGTTATCATAATTCCCTCTGTATGGCTGATAGGGACGGGAGGGCCTATCGTACTTCTGCTCTTGAGACCTATCTGCATCGGCCGACCGACATTGCCATGGTTGTGTTTGAACCTTCCCGACCCCTGCAACTAAAGAATCGGACAGCCCGGATCGATGGACCGGTTTGCCCGGATGGGCCAGGACCTAATGGTGGCCCAACTGCGACATGGAATCAATATCTTTTGGCTGACGTTCTTGAAAAAAAAACGCTACTAGCTCCGATGAGCATGACGACAACACTTTGTCCCGTAGCATAAGATCTAACAAAGCATCATAGACCTTTGTAATCCCCTCCATCTCGATCCACCTATTGAGCAGAAGCTTGATCTTCGAGATGAAATACTCGAAGTCCTGGTCTGCACTCGGCGCCGCATTTCTACACCGAGTACGATATCCGTCTGCCGTGAGGCGGAATTTCCGGAGCAACCGTTCTTTTACTTTATCGTAATCAGCTCTATCTTCAAGCGAGAGGCTGTAAAAAGTCTCCATCGCTGGCCCTGCCAGTAATGTTGACAACAGAGATGGCCACTCGTCTCTGTTAGCCTTCCAGGCCACACAAACGGCCTCGAATATCTTGAGGAAGAAGTCTAAACTGTCTATCTTGTCATTAGAATTCGGCAGACGCAGCCTAAAGGGCCGATGGGACTCCCTTGGAGTCGAATTCTGACCACTCGCACCTAGTTCTAGTCTTTCCAGTTCTATTTCCTTATCAATCTTCCTCTCCTCCAACGCTATTCTTAATTTCTCCTTTTCTAATTCCATCTGTCTATCGTTTTTCATCTTCTTCTCTTGTAGCTCTAATTCTCTCTCTCTCTCTCTCTCTCTCTCTCTCTCTCTCTTAACTCTTTTTCTTCTTTCAGTTTCATCTCTTGTACCTCTTTTTCTTCTTTCAGTTTCATCTCTCGCACCTCTTTATTATGTTCTCGCTCTGCGGCACACAAGTCTCTCAATGCATCCTTATTATCCTTTGCGTTATATCTCGCTTCCACAAACTGTACCAACTCATTTCATGTGAACCCACATTCCTTGCCAATACTAACAAATTCTTGCAACTCCATGATGCACCCTTCAGTATATAAATATCAATATCCTATATTACTGTAGAAGACCCGTGTATATGTTTTGTGTGAGAGACTTCTATGTTTGGACAGCACTTGTCATCACTGCAACTGGTTTCCTTTGAGGCTCCAGGAGGAGCACGACATCTGCGTTACCACTGTAACAGTTAGTGGGAGCTGCTGTAAAGTACTGGATCAGTCACAGTAAAATATGATGAATTTCTTCTTCTCCTTACGCAGACCAGTGGTTGATTATGATGGGTGCTGCAGGTGGAGCAAAGGGTCAACCCAACCGACACAGGATTATACAGAAATGGAGTGAGAGTGTGAAGTGTAACGCGAAAGCTGGAGTGTTCGTGTGTTGACCAATATAATGCACTCATTCCCTCATAACTATAAGACACCGATACAGACTGCGGTGGTCGTTTTGTACTGTTTATTCAGAACACACACACTTGAATAGCACGGAATACAGTCAGGAGCATGTTGACATAGCAAATCATTAGGTAGTAGAATGGTAGATCATCTTTCATGTGGCATACAAATATAATGGGTGGCATGAGGTAATCATAGAATGTTCTAGTAGACTATTGCCGTACCCCAACTGACTGAACGCATCAGTGGGTGTGGGTGTGTAAACATATATAGCGTCCACTGGACGAACCTTTTCCTTCGCTAAGTTCTCCAGCGACATATATCGAATGTTTATGTAACAACGTTAAACCACGATAGGGGTTTTCATCTCAATAATACCTCCATGTCACTGTCCGATAATAGGTTTGGTAAACTGTTCTCTTGACAGCGATCTATAACGATGACAAGCATACAAAATGGCTACCTTCTCTGAGTTTTCGCTCACTCACCCAGCAGAAGGATAATAACAAGCCAAAGTTAATTCACCATTTGAATGTGTATAACTTCATAGAGTGTTCCATCCAGCTCCACATAAATAAGGTTATTTTCATGTAGATATAAATACTGTTGGAACCTGTCATCTTCAACTGTATATATGGACGACCAACGATGCTCGAAATACGATGTCATCTAAATCTAACCAAATGGAGGTCATCGAAGAAAAGAGGGTCTGGCTTTACCTGGAGTCCGAATTTAAACATAATAAAGTACATGAGGAGAATCTCTGACACTATACTCTCGCAGAGACATTCCTTCCTTATGGAAAATCATCCACAAATCACTTTTTAACCCTAAACAGGACCAGCCCTAGAAAAACACACGCACGGCCATCTCGACCGGCAACTTCGGAACTCTCTTCAACTCAGTGGGACTACGAATACCTGCGCCGAACTTCGGCAGAAAGAATATAGTCCAACCTAAACATACGAAGCTATATAATATAAGACAGAATCTTCTTGCACTAGACAAGTACTACATATGAATTCAGGCCCTAAACATTCCTGCAAAACCTTGAGCAAGAACAATCTGTTTCTAGCCGTAATAGACATAAAATGACATGACTTCGGTATTCATACGCTAAATTAATATTCAGCGAAGATACAAGGACCGGTAACTCAAAGAATAAATACACATAGACTATTCTGAGTTCCGTCCCATTACTAAGAGACGTAAATTCACAAATAAATATGTTTTTTTAACAAACAGATAGATACATCTTACATCCGTATGCGTACACCAAAAATATGTGCGCAACAGACTACCGCAACCCCCGTGAAAAAAAAAATGAAATTTTTTTTTTCCCTCTAAGAGCAACATACAATAGGCCCACAACGCACATATAATGCGCAGATGAGAAATATCAGGAATTTATAAAGCCAAATTAAGGCAAAGAATATATCTCATCATCTCAGAGTATTTCTCTAAGTGCAAATATTTCCAGGGAGTTCCCACCAACGCATACCACAATACTGGCAATGACAGCATGCATATAGTAATTTCAATCACTAATTACATATAAGTTATTTTAAGTTCAAGATTGATCAAAGAGACAAATCAGATGATTAGCGGTGAATCAAAATAACTGAACCGCTAAGTGTTTATACAATCAGCATATCATATATTACAAATGTGTACATATTTTGATATAGAAAAAATAACTGTTGTAAAGTTAGACGCACTAGTAAAGTCCAAGATTTAACAGTTAGGTGGAATCATGTCGGCATCTAGACAAAATGTCTGCCATCACATTTTCGGACCCACGGATAGCTCGCACCGAGAAATGAAACGGTTGAAGAGCAATGGCGTATCGAGTTGATCTCGAACTCTTCAAGTTCTTACTTTGAATAGCCGTAAGAGCTTTCTGGTCAGTTTCCACTATGAAATGCGCACCAAGAAGGAATCTTTGACGTTTGAGAATTGACCAAACCATCGCCAATAATTCACGGTCTAAAACCGAGTAATTCCTTTCTGCAGCATTATGTTTTCTGGATATATACATTACAGGATGCAGAGTTCCAGAGTACTCTTGCATTAGTGCCGCTCCAATCCCAGTGGATGAAGCGTCACTACGAAGAACAAATGTCTTATCTGTAGTAGGTAACACTAAAATAGGTGGTGTTGAGAACATAGTTTTGATCTTATCCAAAGAGGATTGACATTCTTGAGTCCAACGGACTATATTAGGAGACCCTTTCTTTAGTAGTGTAGAGAGAGGTGCCATGATAGAGGACAGATTCGGGATGAATCTTCCATAAAATTGTATAAGACCTAAGAGACTTCGCACTTGCTTTTTAGTCTTAGGTATAGAGATGTTAAGTATCTTAGTGATATTATAGTCCTCTGTCTTTAGGAAACCATGACCTACTCGATGGCCTAGGAAAGAAATTTCGCTAAAACCAATGCAAGCTTTAGATGGTTTCGCTGTCAGGTTATACTCGCGTAGAGTTGATAGCGATTCAACTAACCCTGAACAGTGATCTTCCCAAGTATTGCTGAAAAGACAGATGTCGTCTAGGTAAGCAATGACATCTGACCGATACGATAGGATTCGACGCATCATGCGCACGAATGTAGCTGGTGCGTTCATAAGACCGAAAGGCATAAAATTCCATTGGAAAAGGCCTCTAGGTGTAGAAAAAGCAGTAAGGGGTTTGGCGTGTTCGGATAATGGAACTTGCCAATATCCTTTAGATAAATCAAGTTTAGTGAAAAAAATGAGATTTAGAAAGCCTAGTAAGTAGCTCTTCTAGTAAAGGCATAGGTTCAGCATCGAATTTCGTAACTTGATTCAATTTGCGATAGTCAACGCAAAGACGTATGTTATTGTCTTTTTTCGAACAATAACCATTGGCGAAGAATATGCAGAAGTGGATGGTTCAATTATTTTTAAATCTATCATCTCATCCAACTCCTTTTCAACCTGTGCTAAAAATGTATAGGGATAGGATAAGGTCTAACCCTAATAGGATTATGGTCAGTTAGAATAATGTCATGTTCAATGACACGAGTTTGTCCAGGGATGTCAGTGAGGACATCCTGGAATGTTTGTAACATAGCCGAAACTTGTCGCTGTTCTCATAGAGACAAATCAGGAAAAACAGTAACGTCTTTCCATGATTCACTAGAATGAAGTGGAATCATTGGGAGCGGAAGATTAACATCCGAAAAACTTGTTTCCTCATCCTGTATTACGGACAGTGATGAGTAATGACCATGTTGGACTGGAGAATCGTCCGTTGCCTGGAAAATTGGCTGCAAATAATCAGGACGTTCATGGAATTCCGTAAGCATATTGATGTGGAAGGTTTTATGCTTCCCGTTAATATCGACAATATAGTCAACATCTGAAATTTTCGATATTATATCGTACGGACCTTTCCAAGAAATAAGGAGTCTGTTTTCCCTACAAGGTAGCAAAACAAATGCTTTGTCTCCAGGACAAAGTTGTCGTAAGGTTCTTTTCTTATTAGCAAATTGCCTTGCCTTTTGTTTGGCAAATTCCGAAGAGGAAGTTGCTAATTTGCATGCTTCGATAATTTTTTGTCTAAGCGTGATGACATATTCGTAAGAGGATTTTGTGTCATCGTCAATATTATCAGCTGTTATTAGATCATGAAGCAAAGACATAGGGCCGCGCGGTCGCGCGCCAAAGACAAGTTCAAAGGGAGAAAAACCTGTATGTTCATTGGGGACCTCTCTGTAAGCGAAGAGGGCCGCGGGTAAAACCCTGTCCCAATCTTGAGGATGATCCTCAGTTATTTTCCCTAGTAAGTTCTTAAGTGTTCTATTTAGCCGTTCGACCATCCCATTGGACATAGGATGATAGATACTACTTAAAGATCTCTCTATCTGTAGGGTAGACATTACTTGAGACATGGTATCCGATATTAGTTGGGTGCCATGATCTGATAATATTTCTCCGGGAAATCCCAGACGAGAAAATATAAGCCAAAGAGCATCTGCAATGTCAGCAGTAGTAATGCTCTTCAGAGGGATAGCCTCTGGCCAACGTGTGCACATGTCCACACACGTTAAGATAAATTGATGTCCTCTAGCAGATTTGATCTTAAATGGACCAATGATGTCTATCGCCATTTTCTGAAATTGTCGAATGGGAATGTCTGCAGCATGAATAGGCGCAGCATGACGAGGACCTTTGGATTTAACTTCTTGACATACTTTACAAGATCGACAATACATCCGTATGTCTTTGTTCACAAAAGGCCAAAAGAAAGCCGCAAGAACTCTTGACTTTGTACGGGAAAAACCCATATGTCCAGCACACTGAGAGTCGTGTGCGTGCTGTAAAATTTTAACCCTCAAATTCTTGGGTACAAGAATCTGAGAATGACTTGACTTAGTGGAGTCTTGCACCATACGTACAAGTACGCCATTCTTCATTGTAATCCAAGATTTACACTTTGAATCTTAATTCGGATCACCTTTTGTTGCAAGAGTGAAGAATTTCTTTAGAGTCGGATCATCTTCTTGCTGTTTTATAAACAAGTCACGAGAAATTACCAAGGGATCATCTTGGTTATGCACTTCATTATCTTCAGTAGATGAAGTTTCAGGCATATTGAGAGCTTGAGCTCTAGTGACTACAGCATTAGCAGTTTGCATATTTTGTTTTTCCCAAACGGAAATTTGTTGTGGAGTGCACTCTTTGACTCCGTGAATGCGACCGATGATAAGATCAGCGATCGGATTCGGCAAAAGACATGCGTGTACATCTCCTGTGAAGAAAGGAGTAGCAATCCTAATGATAGCGGTAGAGTATTTCTCTATGGTGCCGCCAAATGTTACACATTTGACTACTTTGCCTGTAGCACGGGAAGGATCTATGAGTGACTGCCTAACACCAATGGTGGTGCATCCAGAATCAAAAAGCAATGAAACTGGATTGTCATTTACTAAACCTTTGTGTAAGACAAGAGAACCTCTTCCATCATGCGCGATTGACGCAGGAAGAGCGGGAAGAGGATGGCCACAAATTAAAGTGGACACCGTAGTTGGTTCGAATAAAGTTTTGCATTGGGGGCACTGAGATGCTCTCCCAAAATCGAAAGCGGCACATGCCATATTATTAGAGTCATCATTATCTTTATTTTGTTTATAGGCTTCATGGGACTCTTGCTGTGCAGAGTTTCCCTGATAATGTGATTTTTGTTTTTTATAATGGGGTCTACCTCTGTTATTATTGCCCCTGTAATTATCATTGTTTCCTCTATTGTAACCCCTATTTGGGTTTGAGTCATAATTCCCTGGTTACTATTATCATATTCATTATAATGAGTATCTCTGTAATTATGATCTTGTTGTCTCCATGACGGAAAACTAGGATAGTTTCTATAATGACTTCCTTTGCGGAAGTTCCTATAATTATGACCACCCCTAAATCGAGGGCTGTCGGCCCGTCTCCAGATATTCGAAGAAGAACCCTGAAATGATTGGTTACCTTGGTTATGATAACTGTTATGGTTACCTTTTTTATTAAATCTGTTTTGAGGTCTTTGGAATTTGTGTGAGTAATTAGGGTTGTATGGTGTTGCTGATGCAACTGACATACCTTCTTTAACCTTTGTATTGCTAATAGCAACGTCTGGATGTGCAGTGACGTATTGGGTACAATATTCTTCCATTTCTTTTAGTGTCTTAGGTTTACGTTCATGTAGGAATTCAAGGAATGGTTTACTTATGCTTGACATAATCTTGTCTCTGAGCAATAAATCCATAAGTGCTTCATAAGTCTTTTCTGTTTTAGATCGCTCAATCCAACGATTAAATCTAAGACGTGTCCTTGCAATGAATTCTGAGAATTCTACCCCTGATTCAGGTACCATTTTCTTAAACAAAATACGGTAACCTTCTTCAGATAACTGATATTTCTTTATCAAGGCTGCCCTAATAACCTCATAATTATCCTTGTCAGTTTCCTCAACCAAACTTAAACTTGTCAGAGAATCACCTTTTAAATTCTCAGACAACTGATTAGCATATTGTGATTTATCCACATTATGTGCTCGACAAGCACGATCAAATCTATCAAGCCAGAATGTTATATCATCACTGGCAGAATTGAACGCTGGCACCTTGACCTTATAAGTAAAGGATTTACCACTAGATGACTGATTGACATTACTCATATTTGTCAATTTTAATTTTTCTAACTCAAATGCTAAAAGTTCTTTTTGATGTTCATGTTCTCTCATTGCTTTTCTCTCCTCAGCTTTTCTGTCTAATCTCTTCTGCTCAGCATCAGCTTCTCTGTCTAATCTTCTCTGTTGAGCCTCAGCTTCTAATTTTTTTTCTTGAAGTTTTCTCTCCTCAACAGCAGCAGCAGCTTTTTTTTTCCTCAGCAGCAGCAGCAGCTTTTTTTCCCTCAGCAGCAGCAGCTTCAGCTTCAGCTTCAGCTTTTCTTTTGTCTTTTTCCATTTCCATCTGGAATCTTTTTTCATCCACTTGCATTTGTAATTTCTTTTGTTCATCCTCTCTTTGCAATCTTTTTTTCTCAGCTTCAGCTTCTCTTTGCAATTTTTTTTCTTCAGCCTCAGTTTCTCTTTGCAATTTTTTTTCTTCTATTTGAAGTTTTCTTTCCTCAGCTGCTAATGCTTTGTCATATTGAGCAGTTGGCCATTGTTCTAAGTCTTGACCAGTCTTATCAAGGGATCTCCCTTGTGCAATAAAGTATTCTAATGTAGACATGATGTCTAACAATAATACTAATTACTTGAAACAATAATAATACTATATATATTTCAAGGTAATATAGTCACAAGTTTTAGATGAACTTGACAAATTAGTTCACAATCCCAATCTCTGAGGGAGACAAGCCTTACTTAGGTCTTGTATACTTTCTTGTATAACAATACTAATAATAAAGTATTGATCTATACTATACCATAAGTGTACTCAAATATACCTTATATATCATATGTCAACTCAATACATTCACAAAGGACAAACAAGAAAAGACAATATGAGAACACTTGCAGAAATCAAATTAATCAAATAGAAAAAATCAAAGAAAATGATCACAGAATCTGTGATGATAACTGCAATAAGATAACAAGACAAATAACGCCACAGTGTATAAATATAAATTGTGTATAGAACTGAAAGATACGAAAGGATAGACCTACAAATACAAACAATTCAGACAAAACTAAGGAACACAAAATTATTAACAAAAACAACGAAGAAAAGAACACCTCATCCCAATTAACAAAAATAGCACCAGATGTTGCCAGCAGATTTCCAATAAAGAAAATCGCTCCCTATAGAACGCTAATATAAGCCCTATGTTACTTGGGAAATCTTATATTAGTCTCCTCCCAACCAGGCCCGCGACATAGACACACAAATAATATGCAAACATAAATACATATAAACATGTAAACATAAATATACATAAAGCATAAATGCATATATCATTAATTAATTAAATGTGTTGTGGTTGGAATGTGTTGCAAAGTATGTTCAGCTTTCACTTTAATGGCACAGCTTTTAATCAAAATAAACTGGCACTTTTAATCAATCTTAAATTATTGAACTATCTTATTACATTGTTCAATTTTTTTTAGCATGAGAAGATCCACCGATGAAATAACACCACTTATGTTCTTCTTTAGCAAGGTAATCAAACACTGTAACAACCGAACAGTTTATGTCCTTCAAAGTTTTCAGCTCTGTACTGCGAAAAATGTCAACAAGCATTGACCCAGATTCATTTCACTTGTCAGAACAGGTCAAGCTGACATCGACTGTATAGTTCCTACTGGTGTTGATGTGTGTCACATTTTGCCAAAATAAACGTTCTTGTTATACTTGGTGACTTCAATCATCAAGACTGCGAAGGCTGGACCCAGGGATCTGGTCACCACTGTAGAGATCTGTGTTTGACTGGCCACTACTGTAGAAGACCCGAGTATATGTTTTGTGTGAGAGACTTCTATGTTTGGACAGCACTTGTCATCACTGCAACTGGTTTCCTTTGAGGCTCCAGGAGGAGCACGACATCTGCGTTACCACTGTAACAGTTAGTGGGAGCTGCTGTAAAGTACTGGATCAGTCACAGTAAAATATGATGAATTTCTTCTTCTCCTTACGCAGACCAGTGGTTGATTATGATAGATGCTGCAGGTGGAGCAAAGGGTCAACCCAACCGACACAGGATTATACAGAAATGGAGTGAGAGTGTGAAGTGTAACGCGAATGCTGGAGTGTTCGTGTGTTGACCAATATAATGCACTCATTCACTGATAACTATAAGACACCGATACAGACTGCGGTGGTCGTTTTGTACTGTTTATTCAGGACACACACACTTGAATAGCACGGAATACAGTCAGGAGCATGTTGACATAGCAAATCATTAGGTAGTAGAATGGTAGATCATCTTTCATGTGGCATACAAATATAATGGGTGGCATGAGATAATCATAGAATGTTCTAGTAGCCTATTGCCGTACCCCAACTGACTGAACGCATCAGTGGGTGTGGGTGTGTAAACATATATAGCGTCCACTGGACGAACCTTTTCCTTCGCTAAGTTCTCCAGCGACATATATCTAAGGTGACCAGACGTCCCGGTTTTTCCGGGACAGTCCCGGTTTTCGACCATTTTTGATAATTTGTCCCGACTTTTTTTCTATGCAATCCGGGACGCCAATTTGTCCCGGTTTTGGACGATTTTGCCAATTTGGCATAAATTTCACAAATTAAAAAAAAAAAATTATTATTCCGTGGCTGACTTGAGGGAATTTTTAATTATTAGTGAACTGGCGCCGAAACAGCACAAGAGGTTGTCAGGACCGCGAATTAGTTTTGTAGTTCCAATGTGATATTCGCAGTTATTTGAAATTTTAGGTAGTGGTAAAGTACCAAGATTTTGCGTACGGTATACGTTTATTTAATTTAAACGGTGAACTATTTGTGCATATTTTGTTATTGTTGTAAGAAAATGGTACCAAAGCGTAAATGCAGTTTCAATGAAGATTTACAAAAGGAATATCCGTTTATTAAAAAGATTATATCAAACTTCAATGTACGATGCAATATATGTGCCTCCGGGTTTTCGATAAGCCATAGTGGACGTGGTGATATTAAGAACCACATAAGCAGTGAGAAACATAGGAGAGCCGTCGTTACAGCTGCATCAAGCTCGTCGTTAACCACTTTCTTCAGAGCTGATAATGGTGACCAAGAAGAGCAATTAGCTGCTATAGAAGGCGCCTTTGCATACCATACAGTGCTACACAATCATACTTTCAGGTCTATGGATTGCACATCAAAATTACTTCAGGTTACTTTAGAGCCAAAATTTGCATGTGCATGTGCGAAAACAGAAGCCATTATTCGAAATGTCTTGGCACCCCATATTCTAAATGAGTTAAGGTGTGACCTAGAAAAGTTTACATTTATTTCTGTACTGACAGATGCATCCAACCACAAAGAATTCAAGATTTTTCCTTTGCTTGTCAGATACTTTGATCACAGAAATGGAGTGAAAATTAAAATATTAGAGTTAAAGTCATTGCCAGGTGAAACATCTGATATTGTAAGTAGTTTTCTTAATGACTGCATAACTGAAAATGGTTTAGACAGGAAAGTAGTTGGATTTTGCGCAGACAACACAAATTCCAATTTTGGAGGTGCTGAAAGGAAAGGACAGAACAATGTTTTCAAAAAACTGCAAGAAAACTTTTTCACAGTTCTTCAGATGCCTCTCCATTCAAGACATGCCCGAAGCATTCTTTGAAAATCCTATATCTGAGGCAAAAGTCAGGCCTCTCCATCCACGAAGCAGTGCAAAAAATAGAGGGACAGACGGTCACTGTGTTTGAAGTCATTGACAGCATCAACAGGTTGAAAACTATTTTGAAGTCCAAACTGGAAGACTGTTTCTTGCCATCAAGAGTTAAGCTAATCCTTGAAAAGCTGGAAATGGAAGGAATTCCAAAGGAGGATGTGAAAAAAGTTTCATGCTAGCGTTTCTTCGTTCTATGAAACAGGTATCAATTATTTGAATAAATGGGCTGCAAAAATTTTTCAAGACCTAGAATCCTACAGCTGGGTAACGCTGAACGGAATACCAATTTGGGCAGATATTGAGATATCATCATCACTAGTGATTCAAACATTACCTTCAGCCCACTTTACAGAAACTGAAATTTATGACGAATATGTTTATATGAAGCAGTTTGTTACTTCTCAGAAAATTAGTGAATGGAATGCCGAAAATACATTGCCACCACAACGTTGGATTGAAATGGTTTCCCACTTCAAAAACAATAATGTGACATTTTCAAATATTTTGAAGTTGCCACAGAAAGAGTGTTTTCTTTGATGAACAGCTTATGGGCAAGTGATAAAACACAGCTAGGTGTTGAAACTTTGAAAGCTATGTTGACAACCAAAGTGAACTGTGAGGAAACGTGTCGAGTTTTTTAAGATGCTGCTTGCAAAGAAGGACCTATTGATAAAAATCCACTCATCTGAAAAGTACAGTAACTCAGCTTCACCTTAAGTAAGGATTATTGATGTTTTTCTCTCTTATTAGTTTAAGTAGTTAAACTTATACAGTAAAATGTATGTTATTCAGTGTTATTCAAATGTATATATAAAATGTATATTATTTTAAATTGACATCAACTTGATTTTTCCGGGACATGTCCCGACTTTTGACCTTTTCTTTACCCCTTTGTCCCGATTTTTTGCATTGAAATAGGTCAAATCTACTATTTTGTCCCGGATTAGGGTTTTGAAAATATGGTCACCTTACATATATCGAATGTTTATGTAACAACGTTAAACCACGATAGGGGTTTTCATCTCAATAATACCTCCATGTCACTGTCCGATAATAGGTTTGGTAAACTGTTCTCTTGACAGCGATCTATAACGATGACAAGCATACAAAATGGCTACCTTCTCTGAGTTTTCGCTCACTCACCCAGCAGAAGGATAATAACAAGCCAAAGTTAATTCACCATTTGAATGTGTATAACTTCATAGAGTGTTCCATCCAGCTCCACATAAATAAGGTTATTTTCATGTAGATATAAATACTGTTGGAACCTGTCATCTTCAACTGTATATATGGACGACCAACGATGCTCGAAATACGATGTCATCTAAATCTAACCAAATGGAGGTCATCGAAGAAAAGAGGGTCTGGCTTTACCTGGAGTCCGAATTTAAACATAATAAAGTACATGAGGAGAATCTCTGACACTATACTCTCGCAGAGACATTCCTTCCTTATGGAAAATCATCCACAAATCACTTTTTAACCCTAAACAGGACCAGCCCTAGAAAAACACACGCACGGCCATCTCGACCGGCAACTTCGGAACTCTCTTCAACTCAGTGGGACTACGAATACCTGCGCCGAACTTCGGCAAAAAGAATATAGTCCAACCTAAACATACGAAGCTATATAATATAAGACAGAATCTTTTTGCACTAGACAAGTACTACATATGAATTCAGGCCCTAAACATTCCTGCAAAACCTTGAGCAAGAACAATCTGTTTCTAGCCGTAATAGACATAAAATGACATGAATTCGGTATTCATACGCTAAATTAATATTCAGCGAAGATACAAGGACCGGTAACTCAAAGAATAAATACACATAGACTATTCTGAGTTCCGTCCCATTACTAAGAGACGTAAATTCACAAATAAATATCTTTTTTAACAAACAGATAGATACATCTTACATCCGTATGCGTACACCAAAAATATGTACGCAACAATTACAATTGTCGTTAAATATATACAAGTATTGCACAATATATACTCCCACTAAACATGGATATCAGTCTTCATACCACAATACACCTCCTCATTGTCCACTCTTAATAAGTATGCGTATAAATCTTAGTCTCCACAGTAATCAATACCCTCTCACTGCACATACAAATGCCTGTACTCGATAAGTCACTTTACCTCTTACCACAGTCTCAATACATGTAGCCTCTTGGCTACAGTATACTTTTCGCTCGGATTCGTCACTCTGAATACTTAGTCTCTGATGACGAACCAGAATAGCCAATAGCTTCAGTACACTTGATTAACCAAACTCTTAATAAGACAAACTCGTCACTCCACCTCCAAATCTGTACTCCCCTGGTATTGAACCAGCGACCCACAATGTATGAGTAATGATCTGCCTGCTGATCAATCACTCAAATCAGTATACCATAAGCGCAGTCACAAAAGTGGGGCAATAACTCACTAAATCTAAATAGCTGCAGTGATAAACACGTAAATGACAGACAAAGAACACCCACAGTGACACCACAACAACTGTCAGTCGCGTAAGATCAGACGATAGACCATCTGCGAGGGCAGAAGTAGAATTATATATACAATACGTGACTGAAAACAAACGAACACAAGGGATCTTCGTTGAAAGTATATACAGATAGTAAGTAAGAAACGTAAGAGTATACCACTTAAACAAGACAGTAAGAATTACTCAGTATACAAGACTCCGTCTATACGAACAACACCAGCACAACTAATGCCTACTGTGCTCGGTCTGTTAAGCAAGGCAGCCACATGAATACACGTCTGCTTGACTCCGCCACTAAACAAACACAGCCACGCCCTAGAATGAAATCAGTCTAATCCAATCTTTCCCTGAAGAAAAGAGAGAATTAAACTCGCCACCCGACCACCCTTTGACAACACTAATATATCAATAATAATACCAAGACAAAACGACAACTACATGCAGACAATGGAGTGCTGGGAGCTTAAGCACAAACTAGTATCACCTCAGTCAAACAATGGCAAACCCAAAACAACAATAGTAACTAATGTAGTATACAAGTGTAATCAATATAAATAATCCAAATATATGGAATTAGACAGTAGTAGAAGGTCATGCCCCCAAAGAACCCACTAAAACTAAATAAAGTCCCGAGACTGAATACCTAAGAAGATTGCTTAACAGACAAAGTCGTCTCCCCCAAATGAACACCTAAATTTAATGATAGACACACACGACAACAACAGAATAGTCGCACTACACAACAAGATATGAGGCAATCTGAATAAGCTGGAGCGACAGGGAGAAGAAAATGAAGACGAGAAATACAACAAAATGTAGAAGATATAATCAGTTCCAGTATAAACTACACAAGAAAAATAACCTATCTTAATATCCAGAGCTTGCCACAGATGCAGGTCCCACAAAGCTCCTCAACACAGGTGATGTATGATGGACACAGAACGACCACGTCGCACACAAATACTAATAGTGTTCCAAGGAGTACTAAACCAGTTCTGAAACTCCTAGACAGTGTAACAATAGGAAAGTTCTTTTCCCAGTGTCAGTTAAAGCGTACGTAGACTGCCAAACAGTCTTCCAGCAACTCGACACCCGGAATTGCAATTTCACTGAAGTGGCCGTCCAAGCACTTTCACATATTGGTGCAGCAATCGTCTGATCAAATATTGCCGTTCGATGTAGCAAGTACTCACACAGATATTGCAATGGATGCAGCAAATGTCCACACAGATATTGCAATTGATGCAGCAAATCGTCACACAAATATTGCAATTGATGCAGCAAATGTCCACACAGATATTGCAATTGATGCAGCAAATCTTCACACATATATTGCAATTGATGCATCAAATGTCCACACCGATATTGCAATTGATGCAGCAAATCTTCACACGTCGCCTGCCAGTGCCAACCTCCCTAAGACACAATGACCACACCAACAAGCAGAAGACATGTACCTAACTACCACCTGAACGTTGCTGCCGCTATTACACCAAAGCCATACACCAAACCTACAGCAACCTAATCTAGAAGCACCCTCTGCCAACAATCACACAGTCAGGCACTAGGTACTAGTCCTGAAAAGGACTCCCGCAACTTCAAACTACTAGATTAGCAACCATGCAAGTACCATGCTTCACCAGGAGCACCCACTTTCTAGCCTCAACGTACAAACACCAGCTTGTCATATGTATAACAACACTGCTCGACAATTTCTACACTAATGCACTGACCATTATCGCCAAAGTACAATATCACTGGAGGAAACTCGACACGAAATTGCACTTTCATCACTGTTCTGAACAAACCACAACTACCTTCGACATTATTAATATTAACCGGCAGTCCGAAACTCCGATACGCTAACCTGTGACCTACTTAACATTCCAGGTCACGTACTGCTGATTGGACCTACACTGACCCAGATACGCCAACTCACAACAAAGGAATACACTACGGCGTCTAACTCCCCAGACAAAAATACCGTACACACCTTAAATTGTGCCGACATAAACAAAAAATCGCCATTATCATAAATGTCAAACAGATGGCCAAAAAATGCCGCTCATTGAGCTCATGAATGTCACAACATACCTCTTATGAAATCCGTTATCACTAACAGAACTACGATGTCAACTAAGAAGACTATGAGCTCCCCAGCTGCCAGAACCTCTAACCGGGTAGGGGAAGGTACTAGCTGGCTACCCCTCACGTAGGGCTATACCACTGCCGTGTGGATTTACTATAAAGCTGACTCGTATTTGCTAGAGGATGACCACACGGACACTGGCTGACATAATGAAATAACACAGCTTAACAGCTACACTCCCTTTTATTAAATCGCAAGACCACTTGGCCAAAACACGACCATGGGGAATACATAATGAATGAATACATAAGCACTACTAGCTAAACCTTAGTACAACTTCAGGCGAAATGACGCCGAACTACTCCAATGTGAGTCCCACTCACAAAAGTCATAAAGACGATTAATAAATACCAAAATCGATCGTACTTACAAACTGCCGGTCACAAAAATACACCCGGGAGACTAACTAACTCTCAACTATTGGCACAGGACAATGAACTCATGGCGAAACGCTGTCTCTCGAAAAACCCCATCCCAGGGAAGACAGAAATTGGCTAGTAGCGAACGTCCATCCAGGACGACAGATGAACCCACAATCCCCTGCGACGTCGTTGGCGCTTAAATTTACCGCCGGTCACATGACCTCAGTCGTTCGTCAACTTTCGGGACCCCAAGATGCAGCAATAGTGAATGCAGTCAGCGACCCATAGCTGTACTGCTTGCATCAGGACCAGCGAACCAGAGCTGGTCAAGACCGCACTCCACCTCCACGTGGTGGTCCTGGAAACAGTCTGCAGCAGTGCAGTCTGGCTGAGCGAGTGCGGATCGCAATGGGAAGGCAAACCCGGTCGCTAAAAAATGCCGTGCTGAAGTCGGATGTGCCGACCGAAAGGTGCAGATATCACAGCTTAGGCGTAAACAGACACAACGCAACCACCGTCCTTTTCAGGGCGAACGAAGAAGAAGAAGAAGAAGTTCGTCAACTTTCGTCAGCCAAACGGCGGCTTCCGAACGACTTGCTCGATCTACGAACAAACGGTGACCCGTACAGCGAAATAGCGCCGTGACAGATACTAATGACAACACTTGATAGCTTAGTAGAGAATGACACTGCAATCGATAAATCATCAAGGCTAAGATTGCTGGAATTTTTTTCTTCAAACGTAGGATCAGCAAGGATGGACGTATGAGAGGATGCATCCGGCGTTTATACAACCAGCGCGCAACAGGAACAATTAACATTCATATCCTTCGGCATTTGCTGAGGGAGACTGAGCACCTAAGGGTTTTCCCGGAGTGCAATGACGTTAATTCTGCTCAACAATAACAATTATTGTTGAATGTCATTATTCGGAATGCTATTAATATGTATTTAAAAGTCATTCATTTATATCTTATTCTACTGCTTATCGACAACTTACAAGTTTTGTTATGAACTAAGGGAAACGTAACTAAGTTCCCCCCCCCCCCCCGAAAAGTTTCAGGAAAAGGTGCGCATTGCACAGTAAAAATTAAATTGAACCCTCATTGAAAGAACTCGCAGGTCTTGCTTTGAGGAGGGGGGTGAATATATTCACATTACACAGATTTTCTCACAAAAAAATATCGCCGGTAGGTTTAAATATGTACCTCTATCTTAGATTTATACATAACAGACGACAACGACTAGAGTTGATGATTGATCCAGCGGCGCGTTGGGCTGTCGCCATTCGGCCCAATAGAGTTGATGAAGATTTGCAGTCAAACGGATCTATGCAATACATCTTATGGTAGGTAAATTTGTTGTCATTATATATGTTGAATTACAGATGGGCGTTTACTGTCTTTACCCTTTTTTATGGAAGGAATATTATAGACATATAGAAAGACAATCAGTTTAATATAAGTAAATAATTTTTTTACTTTGAAACTGTCGGTTTTATTGTTTACTTTATACAACTTTAATGTTTTTATTCTTTTTTAAAATAAATTTATTTACCTTGCCTCCCCAAGTTGGCTACGGGTGCAGCTATATATAAAGAGATATATATATATATATATATATATATATATATATATATATATATATATATATATATATATATATATATATATATATATATATATATATCATGGAAAATGACTTTTGTCAACCGTGTATACGAAATTTCGAAACATTCTGGATAGATAATACAGTTAGCAGAAAGGTTTAAAAACAATTATAACAAACTAATGACCACGTGACGAACCACGTGAGATATCGGAAACATGACCTGGCTTGAAATCCAAACGTGAGCCAGACGACGGTTAAGCTAGCTCGAAAGGTTATAGTCATTAAAAAGTCATTAATCTGAGGAGAGACGGTTGTTATTTCCCCTTACACTCAAATGATTGGACTAATAATGGAACCTTGGGAAGAGAGCAAGACGCAGCAATCAAAAATTGTAGTGTCAGGACACGTAGACAGAGATAGTTTTGAGGAAAGAGATGAGATAGAGAGAGAAGTACATTCTCCGGCATGTACATTTTAACAAGGACATCATCATCCTCTTCACACAGGTCTTTTAATGATCAGATAATGATGACGATGATATATCACCTATACGCACTAAGGTTACATGTCTCATATGTAACTCGCAAAGATCAGACACTATTAACAATTTACACTAAAGAACATCGAAATAGTAATCGCTGATTACTATGCTTTGAAAATCTCAATCATTTCTCTACACACTCTTGAGTACACACTAGCTACAATCTTGCATTCATTTCGACTCTATAACACTTTTAACATATTTCTTCACCTGTGTCCTCCATACTTCACTCCATCATGTTCCATCTTCTCTAAGCGCTTTTGTTTTGTTTTGATCTTCTCCCGTCGTTCTCCTTCTAATCATGTTTTAAGCCAGATAAAAAAGACACAGAAAGACCTTGAGCACAAGATGACACTAGACAGAAAGTCTTGACATACGTTTGTTGAAAGCCTATGCTCCTTGGGGAGCAGAATGGTTATGAATGTTCATAAGATTGTATTGATATAATTCACGCAGTTGTAACGCAATGAGCGTCGTTCCTGCCTTAGCAGAAATACGGAAAACAGTCGGAACCTTGTCCCAATCTTTAAGAGTCGAAGTGTAATCATTTACACCGTGGACATTGGCTTAGAGCAGCCGATAGGCAACACAGGAGTTGTGGGGTTCTACTTTAGAAATGATAAGCTGTCTAACGATCTACCTTGATAGAATCATATCTACAGAATTATATGAAAAATCAATCTCCATTTCGGAATGTTCTCACCAAAAGAGAGATTAGCAAGAAGATGAAGATGGATATACGCCGCTCTTCCTATGTTTCAGTTTTGACTTATGGATGCAAGTCATGGATAATGAGTACACCCCACAAAAGCCAGCTCTACACCTCAGAAAAGAGATATCCGAGTAAGGTGGTTGAAGTAACAAGAAGATACATAGTCCTTCCAGATGATACGTCATGGCCTCAAAACCCAGCCCCTATAGACCCGAGTGGAACAGTCCCAGTTACGATGGTTTCGCCATGTCCCACCACGTTAAATATTGGAAACTAAGAGCCAGGGATACAGACCTCCAGGGCGACTCAGAGCTCGCTGGGAGGACAACATTAGACAATCTCTGAAGGACCAAGGGCTAGATTAGAACCAGGCCAGAAGGAAGACAGCCAATAGGATAGTATGGCGCTTCATCCTCCAAACCTCTACACTTCACAGTAGAAGAGGAAAGACTAAGTAAGTATTTTTAAATGAACAATGTTTCAATGTGTCTCAATTTTTTTTTTAAAGTGACGACTCTGTTGCAGCACTTTCCAATCCCGACAGGTAAGGGCTAGTTCAAAATTTGCTAAGTCTAGAAACTCCTTCTTTTCCCCCCTTTGTCACCTAGAGATCTATCAAATCATCCCATGTGATCTACCGGTAGATGACAATATTTAGACAAGCGCTAGTGGAGCAAGAGATGAGAAGTCGACGCTGAACATGAATACGACTCGCATTGAGGAAACCTGTTGATAGCATTATAATTGCATGGAGGCATATCTGGAGTCATCGTTAAATGACTATCAGCTATGTAGAATGCTACAATATATGTATGTGGAAGTGAACCTATGTCTTTGAGGCTAATTACATCCTCATTGACTCTTGAAATCATCCACACACTTCCAGGGATGTCCCCTGTGGTGAAACATGTTGAGAACCCATCGTTGCACACTAAGCTTGGAGAAGTCACTTGAGCCACAGGCGTAATTCTTTGGCTTGGTTGACTGCATGCAGAAGGATCTCACTGTGGAACCAGTGATAGGCAGGGGGAGCTGAGAATTGGCTCTGTGCAGGACGTGACAATTCCTTGGGAGAGCCCAGAACCAGAGTATAGCATTTTAGCTCTACATAGTTGGAGAGCCCCGTTGGATGGTGGGGAATGCACAGTTTGCCCCACACTTCTTACTCCTAGCTTTGGACCAGATGTGACGATCCTTTAAATGCAAGCCAAGCTGGAGAAACTGGAGCTCATGACTTCAACTCAACACGTTTCGGAATGGCAGAAAAGCCACAGGAAAAGTCTAGATCAACAGTGTAGATAAAACGAAGGAGTCTTCAACATGGTATTGGCTGCTAAAGAGCGAGGAGCTCAGCAGCCCTAGTTAAACAACAACAACAACAACAATAGCATTACAAGGCAGTGCTTGGTCTGAAATCCTTATGGTATGAGAAGTAGAAGGAGAGTGAAGAACACGCAGAGAAGAAAACTGGAAACAGACATGAAAGTGACGAGGGGACAGACATGAAAGTGACGAGGAGACAGACATGAAAGTGACGAGGAGACAGACATGAAAGTGACGAGCAGACAGACATGAAAGTGACGAGGAGACAGACATGAAAGTGACGAGGAGACGGACATGAAAGTGACGAGGAGACGAACATGAAAGTGGCGAAGCGACAGACATGAAAGTAGCGAGGAGACAGACATGAAAGTGACGAGGAGACAGACATGAAAGTGACGAGGAGACAGACATGAAAGTGACGAGGAGACAGACATGAAAGTGGCGAGGAGACAGACATGAAAGGGGCGAAGAGACAGACATGAAAGTGGCAAGGAGACAGACATGAAAGTGACGAGGAGACAGGCATGAAAGTGGCGAGGAGACAGACATGAAAGTGACGAGGAGACAGACATGAAAGTGACGAGGGGACAGTCAGGAAAGTGACGAAGAGACAGACATGAAAGGGACGAGGGGACAGACATGAAAGTGACGAGGAGACAGACATGAAAGTGATGAGGAGACAGACATGAAAGTGACGAGGAGACAGACATGAAAGGGACGAGGAGACAGACTGGAAAGTGACGAGGAGACAGACATGAAAGTGACGAGGAGACAGACATGAAAGTGACGAGGAAGACAGACATGAATGTGACGAGGGAGACAGACATGAAAGTGACGAGGAAGACAGGGAAAGACCCTGAGTTGATGTCACGGGTCGGGGAGACTTGGTATAAGTTTGTTGAAGGTGATGATGTTGGTGATGATGATGATGATAATGGTGATGGTGATGACGATGATGATGACGGTATGGGTGACAATGTTGATGATGATGAAAAGAATCCTGAACAGAATGCAAGCAAAATGATACAGGTGAAATGTACATAGGGAGACAGAGAGAGAAAGAGAGACTCGATGAATAAAATATTGGAATTACAGACTTTCAACAAACATTGGAGGTGGGGGTGGGGGAAGAGACAAATTATTCCCTTAAGTATTTAAGACAGAAAAAACAGTCGGGTTATATCAACAAAACGGTTACCATTGGTGCTGTAAATTTGGTTATGGGAGATAACTGTAAAGGGAGAAAAGGATGATAGTAATATATAACAGAATGCATTTGTTAGATTGTTCTGGTTTTAGAAGCAACCCAGTAATGAAAAATTGCCGAATCTCTATTAACGGATAGCGGGGCTCACTAGGGGACAGGTATCACATGGGAGTTAAGAAAAATGTGTCTCGTGTGCGATGCGTGAATCAGGAGTAGTGGGACATTGTTTGAGTGGAAGTAACAGATGAGATTGGCGATAGACAAAAAAGTGCAGGGAGTTACTCGTCCGTGCTTTGGAGAAAACGTTGCGAGCCCCGACCAGTTCACTCCAATGTCACGGATTGCCTCCCCTTAGCTCTGCAGTAGTGGTCCACCAGTGGCCAACACTCAAGAGTATCTAATATCGGTCTTCACAGGTGTCTACCTTCGCACAAGATTACTCTTGGCAGAGTTGAAGATAGAAGGATAATGACGCTTCTATCTCAAGGTAGTATTCACAAGATGTTTTCAGAAGTCAAGAACAATGCTGCATAGGGCAGAGCACTATTAACCTATATCTGATCCGTCGCCTTTTGTGAAGAATTAAGCAATGGTTTTAGCCCGTTCAACCTCCCAGCTGATGTAAATACAGCGAAATTCCTTTTTATAAGTATTTGCTCTATAGATGTAATTATATGTTTAGATGTATATATATTAAAGAGTCTTGCTCATACGTTTGCTTTCATATCTATAAGGGAGCCGCGCTAGTGTAATGGTTACCACAATGCGTTGGCGATCGGGTGATCCAGGTTCAAGCCCGAGTGAGACATTTTAATGAGTGTCATCGACCGGGACATAGACTGGATTAATCCGAGCCCTGGCGAAGACATTTGAAGAAGTGTCGTCGACCAGGGATTGGGGGCTCCAGTGCCGACCCAGCTCTAATGGGTACCCTCCAAAGACAGCGAGTATCTGCCTGAATGGCGAGTGGATACCTATCAGTGTACAGGAACAAAAGGGATAACGTAAAAATCTGTCTCAGGTTAGATATACTAACCGGAGATTCTCGCCTCGAGTAATAGCGAGGAGTACGTTTAAAAAAAAACCTATAACAACTGAATCAACTTTGTTTTGTTTTAAAATAACATGTAACAAATTTAATAATCAATTAGTCTTAATGGGTTAAAATAGCGATTGAATGATGGTGAATTTTAGATGTAACAAAAATTGTCCTTTTGCTGTTTCCTCAATAAATTTAGCTGGTCTAAGTGAGTCCCGCAGCCGTGGTTTCGTCAATTCTTCTGTGATGCGGGCTCTTCTCCACACAACTCATACAATTTAGGCAGTTAGTGTTGATTTCCTGCTTTTAACACAGCAAATGGCGTAGAACTTTAGTCTTGCAGCTTCGTACCATGTACAGTCTGATAGCTTCGATCCACGAACAGTCTGATAGCTTCGTTCCACGAACCAAAAGTAAGAGTTAGAATGGACACAGCACTTTAGGTTAGATGCTTTCGATCACTTGGTCTTGGAAATTTTAGTATTCCTCTTGTGAAGGGTGATCTGATTCCTTAGGTCTCCAGTCTTTGTATTTAAAAATGCAGGTTTACTTTTAAGTTTCAAAGTTGCCCAAATACTCTGTCCTGGTCCTTTAAGTTTCCAGTCTGTGTATTTAAAAATGCGGGTTTACTATTAAGTTTCAAAGTTGCCCAAATACTTCGATCTGTCACTTATAATTTTGGAATTCTTAGTCCGATGTCTCTCTGGCTACTGGGAGTTGCTAATTTGACGTGGCGATGCAGTCTGATTTGTGAATCTTATTCTGCTAGATTATATTTCCATTTCTCAGTTCAAATCATAGATTGTACTTCCGAAGAATTTGCCAATAAAAGTCAAAGTATATTCCGGCTCTCAAATTAAGCGAATAGTAAGCTCTTTAGAACTATATTGGTCGGGGTATTAAGTCATAATATCCCCCGCGTGATTTAAAATATCAAATTTTGAAATTCAGATCGGATGTCTAGCCTTCTCGGATAAGGGCGAAAGAAATAGAGGGTCCGGTGTACAAGTTGCGGACGTTAAAAATCCCACGGCAAAATTTACAAATTAGAAACCTACCCATCACAAAAATATTTATAGAATGTGTGATTCCTGTATAAACACACATTGGGATTCTCGCTGGTGTTACGGAGTTCGTGCACTATACTGAGATCCTCCTTGTGTGATCTAAGGGAGGAAATTGGAGCAATGATGTAGTTGTCCATGTGCAATGAAGATAATCCTTCAAACCAAATCAAACCAAATCAAACCAATCCAGGTGTGACTCAGAAATCAAGAAGAGAAAATGAATGGCCAAAGATACATATATGTATATATATTCCTCATTTCTGTATAGTGTAGAAGCGTGGACAATTAAAAAGCCATTGGAAGAACGAATCGATGCCCTTCAGATGTGGATATACAGAAGAATGGGGCGCATTTCATGGAAAGAGAAGAAAACAAATAAAGATGTATTAGAAAACTTAGGAATGAGAAGATAAGAAATGAAGGTAAAAATTAGCCAACACATTTTGACTATATAAAATTACATAACACTTTGCCGAAGCCAGTATTGAAAGGAAGAGTTGATAGCAAACGGGCAAGACGAAGACAGCGCTATAAGTGGGAAGATAACATCAAGAGATGGACCGGAAAGAGTCTAGAAGATATTGGAGATACGTTGCAGTCATCCTTCGTTGTATAAATGGCAGTGATGATTGTGACAAGTCACATCTTCGATCGTTATACTTTTCTATGACCTCCGTCATTTTCTGATCTGTGCCCTTCCTTTTGTTTGTTTCTCTCCCGCCCCTTATTGTTGATTTGTTTTCATCGTTCAGTGTTTTCTTATCATATCTTGTCACATCTCTCACCCACCACTCTCTCCTGGTTATTTTCTCTTTTGTTATCGGTGACGCTCAGTGAAGGAGTGAATTTGCCACATTGACTGTTCGCTTATCGCTAGCTCCAGACGGAGTAAGAGTCTACATTGAGCGACACTCATATTGTTAACTACGACTTCTTGTCTAGGGACGATACACAAAACCACATTGCCGCTTGATAAGGTGTGAGCTCGCAAACATGACATGATAAAATACACGGCAGATCTCTCTGGGATGTAGAAAATAACCATCTTGCTGAAGATTAAGACATGGGCAGTGATGTAATACTTCGGGCAGATTGGCTTTGCTGAGATAAATAATTACATGGAAAAAACATCTGGGAGAAGATTATAATGTTCGAAGTGTGAAGTAGTGAGTTTGTAAACATGACAGGCAAAACAGACGAAGCAAGACCTTATATGGTCATGAAAGACACGCAAATGAATTTGCAAATGACATGTAAAGAACACATCTAATGTTGTCATGTAGTAATGTTCTACAGGACGGTAGTGATGGAAAAAAGACCCCTACCGATATCAGTCACTAATTCTTCGTTGGATAGGCATGGAAGTGCTAAAAAACCCACCTCTGATTGTTGGAGTTTTTTTTCCAACGAAATCACATTGGTGTGTTGGAGAAAATGTTGTTTATAATCTGCAACATTTTAAAATTGCTTTACTGCATTTCCATCTTTGTCTAGAAGACAATTCAGACAGCCAGTATAACGAATAGAAACAGAATTCCAACACAAGTACAGGACCAAGTAAAAGAGGATCTTCTGATATTAGAAAGAAATAAAGCTCGACTTCAGTACCACGAGTCTTACAAATCGTCATACAGAATAGCATTGGGATTATAATTAAAGTAATACCACTTGTGGATGTACATGTTCATTGTGTCTGTGGTTCACGTTGCCATCAGTCTACGCTAGACGTCTACATCAGACGTGTCTTGAAGACGTTTGCCTTGACAATTGGAGTGGTTACTCCGAACATTACCGCCAAAGACATGCTACTGCCACAGAATTTTACGATTGACGAACAGTCAACAACACCCGTGGGAACCAACAGTGACGGAAGCCAACTCCAACAACAAATCATCGTCAACACCTGGCTAGTTACGTATTACAGTCAAGCCCAACAAAAAAACTTTTTTGACGATAGCCACTTTGAAGTCACTACCAGTGATGAAATCATCAGAAACAATTCTATTTTAACTTCTTTAACTATAACTAATTATTAAATTTGTTATTTGTAAATACAAATTGATAGTCGATTTAATCATAATTCAGTGAATTGCGCCCATATGACACATTTATCTTAAATACATAACCAAACAGAGCTATTAAAGTAATATTTTACTGAATCATTTCAGTTGGGGGCCAGAATATACAAGCAAATTTCTTTTTCCTCACAGAAGGGGCGGGAAGATAAAAAGTTCATGACAGCTTAGATGATCTCAGTTCTTATGCTTGCTTTCTTAAAATTCTGATGAGTCGCCCTGAAACAGAAGCATCATCCTTCTATGTGTATCTCTGCCAATTGATACCGTTGAAGACCCTCATTTTTATACTCTGTGACCACCATAGGGAGACAATCCCTTGACAATGATGATGATGAATCAAGTTGAGAGCTGATATTTTACTATATATCAAGGGGGTCCTTGAGTAAATGCGATATTATTATCCAAAGACATGTTCCTACTTGAGTGTCTATGTGTTGTCAATGACCAACTACCTGTATAACAAAGATACAGGCTATAACAAGAACTATGGGTCTAACGACTTGTTCATACGGCCGTTTGCCGACTCGCAAGGAACACAGGAAAGACAACCAAAGAACGCGATCGATTGGTCAATCAACCTCTGCCTCGTTAGGGTTTACCAATCAAATGCACTGGTATAAAAAGTCGATGGAGTGCTTCGGCTTCTCAGAGTTTGTGGAACCTGTCCTCTTGTAGAGATAGTAAAAACGACGCTTCCCGACACGCGAGTGCTATCTAGATTCTAAATCGATATTGAACATGAGACACTTCCGTACGTTAACAATAACTGAAAACCAACGTCGAATCTTCTCCGATTGTTGTCGCTCATAGTTTGTTTTTCTTTTTCGAGGTGAATACATTAATAATTTTGTTGTTTTGTTTTGTTGTTTGGCGCTTCGCGGAGCAGTATTTTGCTTTCATCATAGATAGCAGCGTGCTTTTGATTTAAATGAGGGCTTCGTTGCCAAAGACACGACATTCTTTTGATGTAAAAATTGTTTTACACCTGCTGAAAGCACTTTGAACAGTGCTGATCAAAGAAGAATGCACGCGACGGTGTTTATGAACATTTTTCACTAAGATAAAATGTGCCACATATTCACTCATTTTCGTTCTTTGTTTTCCTGGGATTAATAAGGTAAGTCCAGTACAAGTGTATAAACAATTGTGAAGTAAAAACAATGGCAATGTAAGATAATTCGTACAGTGTGTGTGTGTGTGTTTTTTTTTATGTTAAGCCCTAAAGGCTGAGGAACTTTTACACTGAACTACTAAATCATATAAGGGATGGGTTTGAAAAAAAATCGAAAAAAGGTGATTCGTCTTACGAGGACAAAAGACAAAGAAAATAGTGACTATTTTCTTTGTCTTTTGTCCTCGTAAGACGAATCACCTTTTTTCGATTTTTTTTTTCAAACCCATCCATTGTACATCACAAACATTACCGCAGCGTTCCCTGTCACTTCATCTAAATCATATAGGCAGTATTTCCCTCCCTAATGGTTACTACGCCTCTGCAATTCCAGCATTATTTCTTTCTAGTCAATCATCTAGGTGTCAGTGTACTGTTTGGCCATTCCATGCAGTTTTTACTTTCCTCCGACACCTTCTGTTCAGGCTGGAGCTCATGTTTGCTACTGAACTAACATATATACACGTCATAAATCTATCAATTTACATTCAATTTTCATTAAAAGGTATATGAATATCTACTCGAGTGCTTACGGCACAATTCATAGAAAGATAAACTGGTCGCCTGCCTCATGAAAAAAAAACAACTCCGACTTCCGCGGTCCCAGTCTTTAATAAAAAACTCACCCAGGGCTGTATCAGACATAGAACTACGTATCTTGACCTTTATTCGTGTTTTTAAGACAGAATGCCGATTTTAGAATGTGTCTTATTTAATAATAAACATGAAGGGCTTTCCCTGATGAAAATGGCACAGATATGGCCCAGGAAGCATTTGTCAGTGCTATATTATAAACTTTAATACACGTTCTTACGTGATAGTTCAAATATTTGTTGCAAACTGAATAGGTTCAAATAGGTTGCAATTTCAGTCATGTTCTTGTGAAACTAGTAGGCTATTTCCGTAACGTAAGGTTTTTTCAAACACATTTCTTACATAAAGACACAAATGCGTATTACGTTTTGCCAACGCGCAACTGTTAATTGTGTACCTCGTTTTTACCAGGCACGATTTTTTATAACATAGACAAGCGTAGTTTAGATATCGTCTTCGAGTACCATGCCTAGTGGCGTAGGAGAGCATTTCTTTCCATAACTTCTTGTCTCCAGTATAATTTATCATATCTGCTGTTGACATATTTCCATGCTGTGGTGGGTTTAGATGTTATGAAGGTTGGTGTTATTGTTATAGTGTAACTGAGTGAGGTCAAGCTGTGAAGGCCTCTGAGTCTAATAGATAATAAGGGTGTGTTCTCAGAGAACCTTTCTGCTACCACCCTAAGATCTCACTCATACTTATTTTTGACTAGTATGTCTGACAGCTACGTCTAATGTCTAGGGTAATGAAATTGTGGTATAATAAAATGACAACAAATGCACTTAATAACTCTATGAAAGGTAATTAACAACACCCAGAGTTAAGTTTAAAATGTGAAATCTTTTTTACAATTTATTGTTCCAGTATCACAATTTTGTGTATACCGGAATATTGAACTCAAAATGATAATTCAAAGTATTTACATAAAATTAATTCAATTTATAACTGAGTATATTCTTATTCACAACTTTAATTAAATGTGTCAATCTGGAACAGTGTCAATTTATTCTTGCTCCTATGAATGGGTATTGATTACAAGAACGTCTGTTTCATCACAACCTGAATGATCTAATACACATTTGGGAACTGAGAGTAGTTGAGTTTGATATATCAAGTGCCCGGAGACAATTTCTTAACTGAGTGGTGCCTGGTATGCAGGATGAATTTTGGTTAGATCATCAGCCTCCACTGCCAAGTAAGGATTCTGCTCTTGCAATATAACACGGAGGCACACAATCGATACTGCCTCAATTCTTTAGATGCAGAAATATAGACAGGTATAGGTTGACCTGGGCTCACTTTGAGTCATAGATGAAACCCGCATCAGAGAAATATTAACACTAATAAGTTTGATTTGCGATAAATATGGTCAAATCCAGATCGCTTGCTTGTGCAGATCAGCAAAGTCAAGATAGTACTATTATCTTGCTTGTAGAATATTTTTAGTGTAGAAAATTTCTTTTACAAGTGGCCCCGAACACTAACTACAAATTAGTTTTATCCCTCTGTTAGTATATTAGACTCCAGCCAATCAGGGACTGTTTGGCTTCTAGCGTCTTTTTATTCAAACTGAACTCAAATTTTCAAATCTTGGACTAACTTCCCCTCTATCCCCACTACAGGGCAAACTGAGAAAGATTCAAGTCTGTTCGTCCATCTGTCTTCGTCAATATCTCAGTTATATCTTAAAAGTTTATAATTCTGACAAGTAATTAGTGATCATGTTGCTGTCTGTCATACAGTGGTTTTATTTTTTTATTTATTATATTCACTATTATCGTTTTTTATTCTTCATTTCATCATAATTTACTTTTTCCTTCTACACTTATTCAAATAACATATTTTATGATTTTTGGGTTCTTCTACGGCAAGATAATATATTACACTGGTAATATGTTAGGTATAATAACCAAATATTATCATTTTAATCGTCCCCTGTTCTTTATTTCCATCTATCGTTCAATTGTGACAATTAGTTTCACTTTAGAAATGCAGACGATAGTTTAAACGGACTCCATACAATTCCCCCTTTTCCAATTTTTCTCTCTCTCACTTTTTCTAAGAAACCTACAGCGAACGATAGCAGATGTTCAAACATGCCCCAACGACGGTAACTAGGGACTTTAGTCTATTTTTCAACCTAACCTATCCTTCGGGGGTAGTGTTTCAAAACAATTCTGTGACGTCGCCGTGTCGCATGCGATTCGAAAACCAAAGCTTGTCAAGGCTTTCATTTATCCCCTATCTCTCCCTCCTACGTTTTCTTCTTTCACTCTGACTGAAACGAACACTTAGCTGTCTGCAAAACGGCGTAAATTCTTACTGCAGTTTGGTGTCGCCACGGACGAAACTAGGAACGCGTACTATAATTGACGGCGGTTTCAATGTCTAAGCATTCCTACTGTATAAAATTCAGCGCTCTACTGGCGTTGAGGACGACGATAGGCAAACCCACACGGGCGGGTTTATTTATTATCATAGAAGTAAAATCTTACTGAATTTAGCGATTGTTTCACAGATTTCGCTACACATGCCACGATGTCAAACTGTCCAGTATTTGCTCTCTGTGTCTTCGACTGTCTCTTTTTCCTTCAATCTTACCTGTTGTTACGATATATTCCATCTTTCCTCTTCTCATAAACATGCCCCAAAACAAAGTGGATTGCTTCTTTCTAACTTGTGAAATAAGTTTCCTTTGCGCATTAGCCTCTTTCATGACATCCTCATTAACTCCTTTTGGCTGTCCATGGTATTTTTAACATTCTTCTGTAAAACCACATCTCTGTGGCCTCTAGTGCCTTCCCAGCTTGTTTACTAATTGTCCATGACCCACTCCCATATGTCAGGATTGCTTTTATATAACTCTCTGTCTTACTTCCGATGACAAAGAATTGTTGCATAAAATACACTTCATTTCATAAAATGCTGTTCTTACCTGAGCTATTCTGCTCTTCACTTCTGAGATGCATCTTCCATCGGTTGTTATTAATGTGCCCAGGTATTTTAATATAGAAACATACACATGTTAATTCTCCAGGCCTAATGGTCTTTTATATTTGGACATGCGCCCTAATATAACCGACTAGGTTGAACGGGACGCGCCTCGCCAAAACGAGGCAAAATTTTATTTAAACAAAAATATATATATATAGAAAAACATAATTATGTAAACTGAATATTACATTTCTAGACAGTGATAATAGTAGTATATGCGGTGTTGGTCAGTGTTGGATCTTCCTACTCCAAATTATGTAAAAAGTTAGTTGCTTATCCTTTACAGGACGTGGCAATCAACCCCAGCTTTTATTGGCTGTTTGTGATTTTTGTAGGCAATTTTATTTCATTCAGTAGTTTGCCATTGCACGGTACGGCGCTTATACCATTGTTAAAAATCTACACAAAGCGATCTGCTACCAAACCGCCTGCAGCAGGTTTCGAACCTGGTATATCTGGATTATGAAACTGCGTTCATATCCATTAGGCCACAGACGCCAAATTATGTAAAGAATGGTTAAAGTCACTCCATGTTTTTAAATTTTGATAAAATCACAATTCTCTCAATCTCTCTCTCCCCCTCTCTCTCTCACATACTAGATACGTCTTACAATGGGCTAATGAGGACGGTTAAAGATACTGTAAGTAAATAAATTACAGGACTGCTGTAAAGATAAACAAATACTTCAACAAAATAACATTCACCGCACGAGTTCAATGTAAAGAGTATATTATTCATTTAAAACGTAAAAAAAAAAAAGAAAAACGCAAAACGGACATATAAAAAAATAGTTTTAATTACAATAAATGAAATGGAGAAATACAGTAAACTTTACTAAGGGGTCGTGCACATATGACACCCTGGAGTGAAGTTGGGGGGGTGTTAACATTTTGTGACGAAGTGTGACGATAAATGACGAGGGCTACAAGAAACGTCACGTCACATACAAAATACGAGTGAGGATAGCTTGTTTCAGAAATTATGTCGGAAAAAAAAATAGATTTTGTAACTTCCATCCTCGTAGTCTACTGTTATCCGCAATAGTTAATAACTGCCTTGTGAGCGACTTATATCTCTTCTTCTTTGTACACTCTCAGACGTCAACTTGAATGTTATCAAAGAAAGCAGTGGCCAGCTTGAGGCTATTTCTATCTCCATAGAGCTTTTCCAGGAATGGTACTGGTGATGGACACATGTGCTTTCTCTGTTCCTCATATGTTGGGCATCTTTGAAGCAGATGTTCAGCAGCCATTTTATCGTTGCCACAGTTACACTCATCGATAGTCCCTATCTTTAGTTTGTTGAATAGATGGTATCCCAATCTGTTGTGGCCAGCGCGGAGTCTGAAGATTATCACTTGTTCTCTTCTGTTGAGCTGGTAGTATGCATCATTTTTTGTGTGTGGCTTGGATGTTCTGCTTCCCATTTGTTCCTGTACTGGATTTCGATAAAACTCTGATGTTATTTCCTCTCCACTAGTTAACTAATTTACATTCTATTCGTTCCGTCTTTTCAGTATTACAAAAAAAATTGGGCCCCCCCAAAAAGGGGGGGGGGGGAAGAGAGAAAGAGATTATGACGTCACACACAAAAAAGGGGGTGGTGGGGTTCATAGGTTTTTTATTACGAGATGCGACAACGGGAGGAGGGGTTTAAAATGTGGCAAACATAACGTGACGTCATATGTGGACGACCTCTAAAGCAAGTAATTAAAGCTAAAATGTCCCCGGAACACTAAAATATAAACAGAGGTATATAAATAAAACACATAGAAAGGGGTAACCCATATACACTATAGATATTATGAAACGCGAAAATAACGAATGCCAGAAATTACGACCCAGTAGAAACAGGAAAATAAAAGCGACACATATAATATGCTGTATTAAATACATAACACTGTTTACTTAAATTATAAGTTGCGCGTGGCTGACCCAGATATTCAATGCTCGAGAAATACCTCCGTCTCATATTTCTTGCATATGCACTGAAAACACGTTAAACTTCTGATAATCTCTGAACTTAAATTTCCTAAATAAACTAATCTTTAATCAAGTTAGTAACAAGTCTTCGTTATTGATCACTGTGCGATAACGTTGAATATCTACGACATTATTACCTCGGCCACGCTGGTGTAATGGTTACCACACTGCGCTGGCGATCGGGTGATCTAGGTTCACACCCGGGCGAAGACATTTGAAGAAGTATCGTCGACCGGGACTTGGACTGGATTAATTCAAGCCCTGGCGAAGACATTTGAAGTAGTGTCTTCGACCAGGGACTGGAATAACCTAAACGGTCCCTGAGCCGACCCAGCTCTAATGGGTACTCTCCGAAGACGGCGAGTATCTGCCTGAACGGCGAGAGGACACCTGTCAGCGTACAGGGGAAAATAGGATACTCACGTAAAATCAGTCTCAGGTTAGATATACTAACCTGAGATTTCACCTCGAGTAATAGCGGGCGTACGTTAAAAAAAAAAAAATCGGCTATAAACAATGTCATCATCTTGAATTTTCCTTTCCGCTCCTTATGAAGTATGGGGGCACCCACTGCAACTTGGCTCAGGAAAACTGCACCAACCATTCATGTGCTCTTCCATCAGTAGTTTCTGTAGCAACTGGTTTTACATAACAAGCTTGACAGCCATAAGGCACACACTCATATTAGTAGCTTCGTACAACATGACCTGAAGTAGCAGTTTGCTCATTCTTTCTTAGTCTCATCTGAAACCCAAGGGAATTACACAGGATCTGTTAAGAGTATTATCTTCACTGTCATCAATCTTCAGCTCCCCAAGGAACATAGGCGTTCAACAAACTTATGCGGAGTCTTCCTGACCTGTGCCATCAGCTTAAGGTCTTTCCCTTCATGTCTTGTCTTCAGTTCTCTTCTCCAAATGTTCATTGTTCTCCTTCTACCTTTCGAACCCTGGTGTTTCAAGAACAAGGAGGGGGAGGGATCCCGTTACACGCCCATTGAGGCATATTGGGAATATGGTGTTAGGCCCATATTTTCTTGACCATCGGCACACTAGGGGGTGATGTGGTCAGCATCACGCCGGCCGCATTAACCTTCCCAGAGTTGCTCTGGTACCCAATTCATGAGGCCGTGTGCGGTCTAAAAGATCGTACCTCAACTGGGGATCGAACAATGGACCACCGAGCTAGGAAGCCAGTGCACTAACCACTGAGGTACCGCAGTAATGCTATCGACAGGTTTCCTCAGTGTGTGTCCCATCTATCTCCAGCATCCTCTTTTCATCATGTTCCACTGGCACTCGTCTGGTTCTTATCAGTTCAACATTAGCGATCTTGTCACTACCATTACAATCCTACTTGTCTATGCAAGTACCTATCTATGAAAGTCTGTAGCTTATTGGATGTTGCTATAAATATAATAGACGATATGCACATTATAGTTTCATCATTTATCGATATATGATTTTAATCATCCCTCCAGTTCGTTGCTTGTGTGAATCTCTTAATAACATTATTATTATTACCAGTTTTTATCACTTTCATTATCACTTTTGGTGTGTTGTATTTAATATTCTTTCCTGTGTTATTGTAGTTCGTTTCTTTGAGTTGATAAGGTTTTCTTGTTAAGTAATTTTATTTGTTAATTAGTTACTGTTTTTCCTCACATGTAATTCCAGTGTCCCGTGTCATTGTCTCATAGTTTTATTTTATATTTACCTTTATTCCCCCCCCCCCCCCCAATTGTTACAGTGGCTGACGAAGGGAAAATCTGATACCTCACACCTTTGTAGTGCTCACTGGAAACTTGAGTATTATTCCATTTTTTTATAAATTTTATAATTTGCGTTTGGTTTTTTGTTTCGGTATTGTATTTTGCTTAGCTTTTTTTTCACGGTCGGTCCGATATATCCAGCTGTTTAACATCTTCTATTTGTTTGGTTTTGTAAGGTCCTAATACTGAATTTTGATACAAGAATTAGGAAACACGCAATTATTCTCGTATTCAGTAACTGTCTTCCATTCTTCTGAATTAAGATACACGACTTAAGATACCAGCTTGAGAGTTTTCGTTGGGAATGCGAAAGAAACTTTAATCCCGGGGACACCATAATTTTAAATGCTGGCGGGAGAGGTCTAGTACGAAATTCACCTAGCTTAAACAACCTTTCTTCTCCCCCGCAGCCGACTAAAGATCTACCAAAACATGCACCGGGATCTAACGGTAGATCGAGATCGACTGGTTGCCGATCCCTGTCCTAGATACACAGGACTTTGACAGGTTACTCCTCGTAGACCATGTGGTGAAGTGGGATGTTATAAATATTTATAGGGGACTTAGTGTACTGACTGAGATCAGCTGTGAAGGTATCTATATCTAATAAGAGTAGTGTATTATAGGTAACCTTACTTGCTGCCACATATGTATACCTCAGTCAGAATTATTCTGGAATAGTGTGATGACTACGTTATATGTCTAGGGTATGTGTATGATGAAGTGTAAGTCATAACAACAACAGACAAATAAACAATTTATTTTATTCCACCACACTTGACAACACTGTGACACTCACATACATAAAACACTCTACGAGGATATCTTAAAGGAGTCACTGATAACTTTTCAAATAACAATATGTATTCAGTGCTGTCATGAATGTATATGTGTCCTGATTCAAATACAAAGGGAACCAGGAATCACAATCAATTTTAATTACAAGTTATATGTACAGAATTTATCAATATGAATCTTGTAGTGACATATATTTTTAATAGTATCCTATGTGTGTCAGTTGTGTAGTAGTAATATGAGGTAATACTGGTTTTATTTTGTTCAAGCTCTGTTGGTATTTGTCATCATGACTTCAATAGTTTTATCTTTATTGGAACTAGTATTGGAGATGTTCTCAGTTCCTGATATTAAAACAATTAACTTCCCCTCTTAATTTTATTTTACACTGTCATTTTAAGATGGGGTGGATAATGTTGAGCTCCATGGCCACATTCTCTTATCTTTCGTGATGACTGCAGAAAAAGGCTCCTCTGCTCGATTACTTTAATGAGTTCTGGAGCCACCCCACTGGTTGCTATATGGACCAAGGAGTATGCTGTCCACCTTTGGCTTCAGCAAAGCTCTGACCAGGTGCTGCTCAATAACTTTAAGACCACGGTCCCTGAAACAAGAAGGATGTACCTTCTACGTCATAACTAATTTATACTCTCTTTCTACACTGAGCACAATACATCACAAACATTGAGTTCAGAGCGTTAGGCCAACTGTCAGCTTCATCTGAAATACTTTATACCAGTATTTCCCTCCCTAATGGTTACTACGCCTCTGCAATTCCAGCATTATTTCTTTCTAGTCAATCATCTAGGTGTCAGTGTACTGTTTGGCCATTCCATGCAGTTTTACTTTCCTCCGACACCTTCTGTTCAGGCTGGAGCATTATAGGCTTTACATCATGTTTGCTACTGAACTACACATATATACAGTCATAAATTATCAATTTACATTCAATTTTCATTAAAAGATATTGAATATTTCAAGCTTACCACAATTCATAGAATAATAAACAGTTTCGTTGACTGGCAATGAATATAGCACAACTCCGATCTGCCGATGTCCCAGGCTTTATTTTATAAAAAATATACACTGGTGCTCAACGCACTGCTTCTTAGTAGGTTTATTACAAGATGTGGCAATGAACAGACGCTCTGAATCGAGTATATTCGCAGCTCTACCCAATGAAACCATGTCTACACATCCTTTCAAAAAAATACTCCTTTTTCACGTTTCCCCTGACAACACAAGATAGTATTTATAGCCCGACCAATCGTGTTTAGTCTTATATTTGTTGCGCTCCAATCAATTAGGAGTTAACATGGTAGGCTATTTCCGTAACGTAAGGTTTTTTCAAACACGTTAAAAAAAATTTTATGAGCAGAAATGATTTCATGCTGTCAGGCACCCCCACTATTTTATTTTGGTTATAATTTGGTAATTCCTAGACTATTTGCGTAACGTTTTACATATTCTTTGTCAGCAAACCCTAAGGAACCCAAATATACAAATTTAATGGAGCTAAGTGGCTGCGTTCAAAATATGCAATTTCTTCTACCTCCTGTTTCGAAGATGTGCTGTCTGGGTACTGTAATGTTTTCAAACGTAAACCAGTATAATGTCATATTTCCAATAAGCGTTTTTCATGTTTTTAAAACCTAACTCTGGGAAGGTTAGTGTTTTTATCACTGTCCGTCTGAAAAAAAATTAGTGCATGTGGCCTTACACGCGTGACGGCAGCAATTGTGTGTCGCGCGACGCGTGTTTAGTGTTGCATGTGTCCTTGCTTTCATTCGCCCCTCTCTCTCTCCTGCTTTATCTGTCTTTTAGTTACGCCGTGTATAAAATGGAATGAATGAAATATTAAATTTAGGTCATTGATCAGTTTGCGTATCTCAAGGTTGTTCCAAGAAATACAGCATAGGTGAGAAATATAGAAAAGCTATGATACAATATGACAAGACACGCAAACACGATGGAAAAACATAATTAATCCTATATATAAAATCCCAGCTTTTTCTGTCAGTGCGTAACGCTAAGGGAGGCAACTTTGGTTGAAAGTTAGACATTAATTGTATTGTTTCCCTTATTTAGGTACTCTCCCGAAAATAGTAACACTTACCTAAGAAGAATGCGCAAATGACGGTGTGCACAAAAATATATTTATAGAATGTGTGATCCCGTATACACGCATTGGGATCCTCGCTGCTGCTACGAAGTTCGTGTACTGTGGTGATGCACAGTGGTTTAAAAAAATACTTTTGAATAAGTAAAATTGCCGTTAGATATTGGTGCTTTTGAATTTAATTCCCGTCTTATGACGGGCTTTTACACTAGTTAACAAATAAAAACGCTAAACAAGCACGAAACATCAACACAAGGAAACTGAATGCAGAAAAGCTACAAATAAAATCTAATTCGAAAAAAAAGGTTGGTTTGATGATAAAGTGTGCGATCCAGTGCCAGTTGCCCCCATAGCCCAGCGATAAATCAGTGCCACATCAAACGCTGTAGCAAGGATATTATGTACACACGAGCTAGTAACCCGTCAAAGCATGGCGAGTAATAATTAATTTGTGTTCTTTCTACTGGATGTTCTAATGACGGTGCTAATTCTCCTGAGGTCATTTCATTCAATCCAATTCCATTTTCAACTTCATTGCATCTTTGTCATCGAACTTATCATTACTTACGGTCAACGGTCAATGCACCATGAAAACAAGGGAAGACCTGCGTGAAAGTCTTTTAATGGGTATTCAATATTGCTTTCACGGTGCAGTGCGCAATTTTTATCTATTTTCCCGATAAGCTGTCGGGATTTTTAAAATTTTTGGTTATAGACGTTTCAGTAAGACAATTACTACACGGGTAAGTCACCCGCTAAAGCATGGCGGGAAATATTTATATTGCGCTTTTCCTGCTGCATGCCCTGATGATGTCATTAATCCTCCAGCGGTATCTGGATGTTATGGTTATAAAGTTATGGAGCAAAGCGTCAAAAATTGCATGTGGAGAAGAAAGAAAATAGAAGCCGATGGACTGAAAATTGACTAATTAATTTACAGCTGCTTTATCAAAATGTTTTGTAAATATACGGATATTTTTGATAATCTTGTCTTGGTAGGTATTAAAAAAAAAAAAAAAAAAATTCAGAATAAACTTTCTATTACTCCGTCTTTGAATCATGTCTTTTAGAGGATATCGACTTCAACTTCTGAATTGCCCGAGTTACTGCAAATGTAACGAACTCTGTTCATAAATATATAAGATACGTGTTCATACTCACCGAAGCACAAATGGGAAAAACTCAACAATATGTGTCCAAAAAAACCTTTCGCCATTGTAAGGATTGGAACCAATTCGCGTTGTTTCAACAGGCTATCTGTGTGTGTGTATATATATATATATATATATATATATATATATATATATATATATATATATATATATATATATATATATATATATATATATATATATATATATATATATATATATATATATATATATATATATATATATATATATATACACACAACGTTCCCGGCACAGAAGGGAAATAACCGACAGGAGGGTAACACTCGGATGTCAGGACCCATGTGCCCCCTCCCCCCGCCACCCCCAAGATGTTTTCTTCGGCTGAGTTCTGGGCCTGTAGTTTGATAATTCACTCCACCGGACATGGCAGGCAGACGGAGTGTCTGCATTTTTCGGTAAACCGCGAGCGTTTCGTCAAAATTGCTCCGGCTTAGCGTGAAAAATCGCTCCGCACTGGAGACCGGCTGTCTGAGAGTTGCAACTCACGCGCGCTCTTGGTCACTGATGACAGTTACGACACGCGTTAAGCTGACGTAGGTGTTTTACACGTAAAAGGGGAGATGATTTCGGAGTTTGAGAAAATGTGGGATTGTTTGCCCCTGTTTTCAAATATCCACCCAGGAGCTGAAATCTGATTTCATTTCAGTCTCCAACATCTTCAGTAGACGGAACACGCGTGCTAGCGAATGAAGCTTGTATAGCGAATTTCATAGTTCTCGTCAGATTTCTGACGAGCTTCTAACTACCTATCTAGTGAATTATCCTAGTCGTGGTGTTACCGTAGTTCTGTGGTGAGATTAATATATTATATCTAGTATTTTGTGAAGTGATAAAGTGTTAAGTCGCTTATTTCATATTTCACTAGTTAGATTTTGCGCAGAGTGCCAAATTTATATAGTCTGTATTATTTTCTAGTGACGCGTTTCAGTGGAAAGCAGCATAAATTATAATTTCTAGCATTAAACAATAATGTAGCTATAATGAAGTTAATTTTACTGCTAAATAATCAGACGAGATCATAGTTTCTAAACTAACTATCAATGCTAGAAGCCTCATGAGATGTTGACGGAATACGCACGTGTTCCTAAATTCATGAGGATTGATGATTTTTTTTTTTAAATGTAACTTATTTCACGGGAAGTTTTAAATATAAGTCAAGCTGTAGGCTTGTCGTGTAAAATGTAAGTTATATTGAGTACATATATGTAAATTATTTGATATGTGTTCTTTCTTTCATATATATAGGGAAACTGTGGTACCCAACTTTGCCAGCGTTCTAGTACGTGAACATTATTTGTGAAGAAACTAATCACTTTCATTACCTGAACTTTAACAGTTAAATGAAGTAAGAGGCCTTCGCGCCAGAATTAATTCTTCCAGAATAACGCCTCAGTACAGTTCAGCCCGCTGTGGCAGGCAAATATCAGTAACATTCCGACAGAGTTTTTGACTAGTATTGTGGTGACCAAATATAGTACCTTCCTGAAAGTAGACACCGATCTGACATTCCTTAATTCTAGAAACCAAAGCTAAATGACATTGTGCTCTGCTAACTTCCGTGCCTGGACAAATTTTATGTGACTTAATCAGACATTCGAAATTTTAGAACACCCAAGGAATCGTTCCCTGAGACAGAGAGTTCAGTACGTCTTTTGGAGCTGGGGATTTCTTGGTCGAGACTGCATTTACGGGTGTGTGTGGAGGTCCTAGAATTTATTATGTTCCCAGAGGCAGCGAGCAAAGTTGTGAGTATAAATGTGAGCACATGGCCATGGCTGAATGAATGAGGGTACGCAGGTCTGAGTTTTATTTTACCGTTGTATTTTGGGCACCCATCTGCTGTCTTAACTTTTTAATCTGCAGAATTTGTTGCAATTGCTAGAGTTTTCTTTTTCTTAGGCTAAATCAGATTATCCAACTCTGTTCATACATTTACGAGAAAAAAAAAAAAGGGAAAACTCTTGGAATCAAACCCTATGTATCTATAACTCTTTGGGCCATCATCTGTCATCCTAGCGGGGCTGTGGGCTAAACCTAGAGTTAAGATTTTAACGGGGCTATCATCCTTGTAGCTATTCCTTGAATTTTATGACTATTTGTATATGTTTTTCCTTGATGCATTTCTTTGGTGTTGTGAGAAGATTTTAAGTGATAATTAAAATCTCTCTTGAACTTAATAATCGTGTTGGTCAGCTCGTTCTAGAATATATATATATATATATATATATATATATATATATATATATATATATATATATATATATATCATTGTTATAGTTTTCCCACGTCTGTGTGTTTAACTGTCGTCACGTGTATGTGCGTGTCCGTGAGTAGATAGAAATATATGAACATATATATATCTGTGTTTAGACTGTCTGACGCCTTAAAAGCTGTCGTAGAGGATAGGTGAAAGAGAGAAGATTTTCCTCGATTTTTCAGAGACAGGCTCTATATCACAGTCTATCATCTCATTTGTGGAAATTCTATTTCGTTTTACTAACTCTCACTGTGACTATCACCAATTCTAACCTATTCAGAAGGGACCAACCCAAGTCTTAATTCCCCTATCGAAAATCTACGACACAGGATTTATGTCCAGTGCCCTCATGTCTCTCTTTCACACAACCTTGAATCTCAGCTGCGGTCGCCCAACTGTTCTTTTGCCATCTGCCAGTGTACAAAACCTAAAATTTAAAATATTACGTTTTTTTAATTAGCTTTTATGTACATTTTTTCCCAAGAGGGCGTTCATAGCCTTCATAGCCTCCATAGAACAATCAAAAGGCCCATAGCCTTCATAGAACCATAAAAAGGGCCATAGCCTTCATAGAACAATCAAAGGGGTCTTCTGAAGTTACTGTCGTGGTTGAGTTAGAGTGTAGAGTATTTGTCGAGTTGGACAACTGTAGTGAAATCGACAAGGGATAGTGGACTGACAGAGTTATAGCTTACACTTTAGATAAGGTGTAAATCGGAGATGGACTTGAGACAACCTGGAAGAAGATTTATCAAAATGATCTCTCTCTCCAAGCCTCAACTCACTTATGTCTGTCTCAGCACCTCCTGCTCTCTCTCTTTTCTCTTATCATACATAGAGATTATAGTAAAGAGCTAAAAATACAAATATGGATGGAAAGGTCGTGAACAGCGCATTAATAAATGTGTAAAATTTATTAAAGAAGAAAAGCATGAAAATAATGCATATCATCACAACAACATAAAATTACATCAATAATCAAACATTCATCAATAGTCATATACACCAACAACCACACACACAGATCACATTCATAAAACCTGTAGAACACAAAGAGATAAATAATCGAGTGACAGTCCTTCGGTTTTCGGGGACCAGCTGAAGTAACTCCAGTAAGTGGTGTTTTCGTATATATTCTCCATCGGTGATGGAATTAACCTGAATAACATCACTGTATAGGCGCTATCGTTGGTGACCCCCCCCCCCCCTACTGGCGCGAGTTGGGCTGGGGAACGCTGTTTATCTCCTGCTGACCAACTGATTGAACTGGGCGACAGCCTGTCTGCTTTTCGGGGACCAAATGTACTAGCTCCAGGAAGTGAATTACTTGTAGATCCTTCGTGAGGGACTAGCCTACAAAACTTTCTTTGTTGGTGCTAAACGTTGGTGACTCCCCTTATAGCGTGAGTGGGGGCTGGAACTCTGTCCATAGATGGCTGCTCATACGTGCGAGGTTTTAAGTATCCAGGAAATACCCCAGAAGAAGTCACTTGAGGACAAAGAGACCCAGGCGCGCTTATCCGGCGCAAGGCTCCGCTTCTCTGTAAATCCTGTTTAAACTGGTTGACTGTGGCTTGGCTGAGTGCCCCGTTTAGGCACAAAAAAGGCGGGTGATATGGAATTCTGCTATAGGCATGCTGGGCGGGTTTGATATTCTGGAAGCCGCAATGCTCTGGCTGGTAATCCAATAGGCGAGTAGAGAACTACTACTGCGTTTGGCGATTCCAGATTTAGCGTTGGCTCCGTTGCACTGCGTGAGCTTAACTTGGCATTGACAAAAGGGGTTTTGATTCAGGAACGGGGTGTGACGATTCGTGACGCTAGCGGTATTCAGAACCCTCTAGATCGAAGAGAATATTTCGTTCTTCGCCTGACTGGAATCTGCGCTCGCGAGTCGGTCTCCCTGAAACTGAGACCCAAAAAGAGACACCCTTTTACTTCAAGCAAATAATAAATCACACTAACTTTATACAGAAAGTTTCGCTCCACTATGGGATTAAATTTATTGTATTTATTGCTATGATAGTTTAGGGCTGTCTTTAACCATGTCTCCTGTTCCTTAAAAATATCAATTATCAACACGCGCCCGCATAGGCTTAATATCTTTTGCACACCCAGGTACCTGTCAGTAACTGTTCTGACAGCAACAATCTACTCCTCTTCTCCCAATCTCAACATACAGGAAACCTAACCTGTAGTTACAGTTAAATGAATATGCTTATTCATCTTACAACATTAAATGAATTTACATAAACAGATTACAGCATTTGACATTACACAAATAAATCGTATGTCCCTTTTGGGAAATATATTAGCATTTCCACAAAATGAGTACAAAGAAAATGCAATGTTCTTGCTATAATAATACAGTTGTGGCTAGATCATACGATATAATTATATCTATGCTTGGTGACTGCTTTCAGTGAAAGTTATAGACTAGTGCCTAGCCACACAAGTAAGCATAAAATGATCCTCCCTTGCCACTAGAAATATCTATCAAAAGGAATAAGTGACTATCTCCTATAATCCAGAGTTATTACCTGCATCTCACTATTCAGTTTTAAAGTGAACAATCCACACCTGACATTATCTTACAGAAATGACAGTTAATTTTTGCTGACTCTTAACCCAATGGTAAGCATTCGTGGACTGATTCTACGCCTAATATCTGTTATTGTAAGTTTAACATTTAACCCATGATAAACCGTAACAGTTTAAGCACCACTTAATAGGCCGTAGACAGCGCTACCTTATCACTGAATAAATTACTAGGAGAAGTCCTCAGAAATAAATTCACTTTCCTAACAGATATATAAAAAGCTAACATGAATCTAATATAATAATTATAAGATATGTCAACTCACCCCGGAAAATGACTAGAACATAGGCAAAAAACATTTAGTTCTGTGTTAATGTTTGCCTTATTTCCATAATGGTCTATCTCGGGCCAGGAAAATTTACGAATGTCTTTGTCTATTAAAACCAGTCTACTCTTATAGATCACAAGGGACGCTCCCCCCGAACACCTGGCGTGCGTATTTCTACAGACGTTCGGCGAAAGACGTAATCTAGAGTAAGACAAAAGAAATCGTGCGAAAGTTCCCCAGGCCTCAAAGGGTACCAGCCGCTCGTCATCAAACGTTTTAAAGCGACCAGAGAAATTCCCCTGTTGGGACCACAGAGGGTACCCGCCGCTAACGAACCGTTTCTTTCACAGAAACCGTCTTGGCTCGTTCTAACACTTAAAGCGGACCCGAGAAATGTTTCTCTGGTCGAACAGGTGCGTTTAGATAACATTACGTCTAGCGTTAGCTGACCGCAGCTGGCCAGCGTAAACAACCTCGGGTGGGGTTTGAGAGGGTGAGAAAGTTTGGCCACAAAGGTAGAAAAGGAAAGAAAAAGAAAATACAAAATGTCTCGGAAAACAGAACATTTAAAGGAGTAATCAAATTATGGACAAGATGGTAAAATAAATTATCTTTCACGTGACAGTTACTTGAGAATGTACCTGTTGCGACTGACAGATTTTGTGTGTGCCATTGCTTAAGCTCAGAAATACTCCTCCACCTCCATGTTCTGTTGCGTTTGTTGCTGATCCATCTGTGTATACATGGATCCAGGTGTTTCTTCGGTAATGTTTCTCTATATATTTTGTGGTTAGGACTCTTCTTTATGTTTCATTTTGGCTGTTCTTTCCGACAATATCTGGAAAGTTTTCTATCATTTCAGGGAAGCACTGTTGTTTCCAAACTGGTAGCTTGTGTGCAGTGTAGATGGGCTTTGCTGTTAATATTGCATTTATGGGGTCTGCTCTCATCTTTGTTTTGACTGTCTCTACAAAGTTGCTTCGCTTCAGTCTTCCCCTTCGAAGTCCATTTATTCTCTGGTACATTGGGTGGTCTATCAGCCTCCTGAATTTCTCGGCTTGTTGCTGGGCTCTGCTATCTCTTCTATCCTCCATTGGCTGGAGGTATGCTAATCTTTTCCAGCTCTTCAATGAGTGTTGACTTCATGCCTTCCGTTATGATTCTCATTGCTTGGTTTGGATTCTGTTTATTTTATCAAAGTTTGATTTAGCTGGACAGGACAATCAAAGGAGTCAATAGCCTTCAAAGCACAAAGTGCCCTATAACCTTCATAAGACAATCAAATGGATCCATAATCTTCATTTGACAATCAAAGGGGTCCATTAGCGTTCATAAGACAAAGTGCTCCTTAGCCTTCATAAAACAATCAAAGGGCCCGATAATCTTCATAGGACAATCAAATGGGTCCATAGTCTTTATTTGATAATCAAAGGGGTCCATAGCCTTTATAGGTAAATCAAGGGGCTCCCTAGCCTTCATTGGACAATCAAAGTGCTCCGAAGCCTTCATAGAATGTTCAAAGGGGTCCATAACCGTCATACGACAATGAAATGGGTCCATAATCTTCATTCGACAATCAAAAGGGTCCAAAGCCCTCATAAGACAATCAAAGTGCTCCATAACCTTCATAGGACAACAAAAGGGCTCCATAGCCTACATAGGACAATCAAAGGGGCTCTATAGCCTTCTCAGGACAATCAAAAGAATCCATAGCTTTCATCAGACAATCAGAGTGGCCCATAGCCTTCATAGAACAACCAGAAGGGTCTATAGCCTTCATGGGACAACCTGAAGGGTCCATAGCCTTCATCAGAAAATCAGAAGGGTCCATAGCCTTCATCAGACAATCAAAGGGGTCCATAGCAGAAAGAAAGTTAAGAAACCTTGACTTTGATACTTCGGTGCAGGCGTCGTGCACGGTGGGATCTAATTGCAGCGGTTGCTCCATGCACCATAAGGAGCGATAAGAGAAATGAAGATGTATGTAATATATGTGCAGGCATGTGCACGTTTGTCCCGTGTGGTCCTCGGGATTCTCTTATGAGACAAAGTACAAAAAAAGACTTATTGCTCCGTGACGCATGTCGTACAAGGCCACTAATATGAGGTTGTGCATGGGGATGACAACCTCATCAGGTAAAACAAAGTGCTTGAGAAACCATTGCTACATGAGCATGGGAATTCATTGTATGGGCTTCCTGCAAATGGGGTTCAGCTGTAGAGGTGGATCCATGCTCCATAATGAATGAAAAGGAAAAACTATGATGATAAGCACGTTTGTTTTTTTTTTTTTTTTTTTTTTTTTTTTTTTTTTTTTTTTTTTTACATATGCACGTCTTTTTTTTTTTTTTTAACGTACGCCCGCTATTACTCGGGTCGAAATCTCCGGTTAGCATATCTAACCAGATACTGATTTTACGTGAGGGTCCTATTTTCCCTGTACGCTGACAGGTGTCCTCTCGCCATTCAGGCAGATACTCGCCGTCTTCGGGGGGTACCCATTAGAGCTGGGTCGGCTCAGGAGCCGTTCAGGTTATTCCAGTCCCTGGTCGACGACACTGCTTCAAATGTCTTCGCCAGGGGCTGGAATTATCCAAGTCCCGATCGACGATACTTTTTCAAATGTCCTCGCTCGGGCTTGAACCTGGATCACCCGATCGCCAGCGCTGTGTGGTAACCATTACACCAACACGGCTTCCGCACGTCTATTTAAAATATATATTTGCTTTAATTCTCCATTTAAAAAAAACAATTGTAGTCGCCAGGGCCATCTTCACAATTGAATTCTCAAAATAATTTAACCTTCCCTTCGATTTTTACATTCTTTTTTAAAATATTTATGGTGCACGATCTCTATATTCCCTTTCTTCTACATTTCGTTCTCTTGTGTCAAGCAAGCTATCCACTCCTAGAGTGTCCCGGGCGGTGCAATTTTCTCTTACACTATCAACAGTTGCAATGTTTTCCTTATTTCACCTCCATCTTCTGCGTTTACTTTCTTGTGCTGTTTTGCAAAATATGTTTGTCCAGCAAACATGTTGTCATCCATCCACCCATTTATCCGTCCATCCACCGACCCATCCATCCATCAGTTCATCCATCTGTCCGTCCTTCCGTCCGTCTGCCTCTATTTCTTTCTATTTGTCTCTCTAATTGTCTTTAATTCTGTCTGCATCTGTCCAATTGTGCATGAGTCAGTCAGTCTCTGTGTCTGTATGCTTATTTGTCTGTGTTATAACGTTTTGTATGCATCTGTCTTCCCGTCGAATTCATTAACACCTTACAGTTCTTCGTTATCAATTTCAATTTCTGGTTTGATCTTTACTTTGTCTGTTGTCAATATTTTGGTCTTCTTGGTGTTTAGGTATAGATTCTGGGCCTCGCTGTGTTTTTTGGTGGACAGAATTAATTGTTCAAGTCCTTCTGGATTGGTCGATAGGTGGACATAAACGGTGCCTATTAGATAAACAGCTGCCCCGCCCCCTCCCCTTACGACGGCAACCTAAATTGCTCGGTCAGTGACAACCACCCGTTTTGATCCGCGCCTGGTTGATCAGTGTTGACAGATCACCTCGTGATATTACAATCACTTGCTGATATCTTGTTTCTCGGACTTTAAACCAACATGGTATTTTTGTGTTTAATGCACTGTTATGTTCAATATATATTAATTGTATAATGTTGATCTTGTGCATCATTGTCATTCTTAATTAGTTTCTCACCACTCAATATTTATTTATTTCTGATGTCTGGAAATATATTCATTCTATCTCGCCATGTATCTATCTGTTTAATCAGTATTTATATCTGTTTTGTTGATTGAAAAAAAATCTAGCCATTTGTATTCTCCCCCCAACCCCTCCTTCAATTTTTTAAAACAAGTTAGCGTCTGACTGACTAACCGGTTAAAGCGGTCATCTCTCGCGACAGCGCTACCGGATTCCGGGATGGAAACATGGTAGCGTCATGCTCTAGTCTACCCAGCTGTAAATGGGTACCTGACTCTGCGCTTTGAGTTAGGGAAGGCATAGGCAGTGAGAAAGGGAACTGGTCACTCCCAACTCATAAAGCTGGACCTATTGTGGTGACGTCTCTAACATTTCAACCCCCTGAGGCCGTATCTGCTAGGGGACTACCGTTACTGTTTTCAAGTTAGAAAATCGTCCGCAACCAGACGATACGTCAAGGCCTATAATCCCAACCAGACGATACGTCAAGGCCTATAATCCCAACCAGACGACACGTCAAGGCCTATAATCCCAACCAGACGATACGTCAATGCCTATAATCCCAACCAGACGATACGTCAATGCCTATAATCCCAACCAGACGACACGTCAAGGCCTATAATCCCAACCAGACGATATGTCAAGGCCTAAAATCTCACCCCCTGCAGACCCAAGTAGAACAGTCCCAACTAAGATGGTTTGGCCATGTCTGCAGAATGGGAGAAGATCGGCTGCCACGGCAGGTACGAGAGGCTAAGAGCCAGGGATCCAGACCTCCAGGACGACCCAGAGACCGCTAGGAGGACAACATTAGACAATCTCTGAAGAACCGACGACTAGAATGGAACCAGACCAGGAGGAAGACAGCTTATAGGATAGTAAGGTGCTGTCTCTTCCAAACCTCTACACCTCACGGTAGAAGAAGAACGAGTAAGTAAGTAAGTAAGTTAGAAAACACTAGTTTTGTTGACGCGGAATTAGTGGATTAGAATATGTATTGTTTATATTTGATGAGCCCCGTGTAATTCTCGAAGGCCCCTTATAAGACACATAAAGAATAGAGCCACTGCTCCCACAGGCCATGTCGTACAACGCCACTGATGTGAGGTTGCGATAGCGGCTGGCAACTTCCTCACGTAGAATAAATTGCCACGGAAAGCACTTCTGCATGTTGACTGTTTGGTACAGGCTTCATACCAGGGGATCAGCTGCAAAGGTGGATTCTTGCTTCACAAGCAGAACAAGCGAAAGTGATGATGATAATAGTGATGATAATGTGGCGAGGACCAGACAAGTACCACTGGGACAAGAGATGAGAAGAAGACGCTGGTGCTGGATTGGATACACACTGATGAAACAAGTTTATAGCAATACAAGACAGTCTTAGTTATGGTATCCCCAGTGTAAGAGGAGGTAGGTAGGTAAAGGATCCCATTACATGCCCATTGAGGCATAATGGGAATATGGTGTTAGGCCCATGTTTTCTTGACCATCGGTACACTAAGGGGTGATGTGGTCAGCATCACGCCGGCCGCCTTAACCTTCCCAGAGTTGCTCTGGTACCCAATTCATGAGGCTGGGTCGACCCCGGAGCCGTTTGCGGTCTAAAAAATCCCACCTCATCTGGGGATCAAACCATGGACCACATAGCTAGGAAACCAGTGCACTAACCACTGCGCTACCGCGGCTCCCCATGGTAAGAGAAGTAGATAGAAAAACACAAACCGAATACTGGAGACGGAAATGAAAATTATGAGGAAAACATGGAAAGATCTTGAGCTGATGGCACGTGACAGGAGGATGTGACACGTGTTTGCTGAAGGCAAATGATCTTTCATGGAGTTGAAGAATAATTAATTACGAATTAAATAATAACAATATAAGTATTTAAAATGAAAATTATCAAGTATATCACTTGGTGCGTGGTGCATTCCGGAAACAACCCCTGACCTAGTAACTGGAAGAAAAAAGCTGTGGTCAGTGGAATGGGGATTGACCACAGAATTTGGCGTATTTCATGACAATAGATGGTCAGTGGAGAGTGGACTTACCACAGAATATGGCATATTTCATGACTACAGATGGTCAGTGAAGTGTGGCCTTACCGCAGAATATGACGTATTCATGACAACAGATAGTCAGTGAAGTGTGGAATTGCCACATAATATGGCGTACTTCCTGACAACAGATGGTCAATGGAGTGTGCTTAACACAGAACACGGCGTGTTTCCAGACATCAGAAATAAATAAATATTGAGTGGTGAGAAACTAATTAAGAATGACAATGATGAACAAGATCAACATTATACAATTAATATATATTGAACATAACAGTGCATTAAACACAAAAATACCATGTTGGTTTAAAGTCCGAGAAACAAGATATCAGCAAGTGATTGTAATATCACGAGGTGATCTGTCAACACTGATCAACCAGCCGCGGACCAAAACGGGTGATTGTCACTGACAGTGCAATTTAGGTTGTCGTCGTAAGGGGAGGGGGCGGGGCAGCTGTCTATCTAATAGACACCGCTAATGCCGTATAACGTGACAGCCGACAAGAAGGAGGCGCTTTATTCTCTCCCTTCCCCCGCTGCCTTGTGAATTAGATTATTTAGTCAAAAGGTAGTGAAGGTTCCTGGACACAAAACATACAGACGCTAGAGGACACTGCTATCGTAGTACCCCTTGCATAACCATGAACCGAAACAACATCTATAGAAAAGATAAAGACGTTAATGGGGTTTCCAGGGGAATCAACTAGTATAGTAGGAAGCATAATTTGTTACATATGACACTTGACCGTCACCAAACTACTGTAAGCGAAATAAGATTTTAACATTTCTTGATCACATGAACTTAAAATGTACTGTCTACAATCAGCTGCTATAAGAATTGACAACCTAACAAGAACGTTTTAACTGATAAAACAGGGTAGCAGGCATGGATATGTGCTGTAACCTTATACGTTCTGTCTATACAGTGAAAATATGATGTAATAAACAGAGAATATGCCAGAAATATCAATTGGAAGGCATAATATAAACAGCCTAGGAAACAATCAGGCCATATTCTTAAAAGGAAAGAGAAAAAAAAAGTTACAGAAAACGATTGATACTGTAGCAACAACTAGTTAAAATACGATTTAGCCTGTTAAGTAGAAAGGCTGAAATAATCGTCATCTCGACTACACGGACTTCTCCAGAATACTGTATCAAAGTAAAGAGGACAGTTTTGAAAGAAGTTAATAGATTCGAATACTGGGCTTGTTAATAACATCAGACTGAATATTCACTATGCAAGTAAAGTGTAGAATAGCTCAGGCAAAAAGCAACGTTTCATAAAATAAAAAGTATTTTGTACTTTGTCAATGCAAGTGGGAAACAAAATATTTCTTCAATGTTACAACGAGCAAGTCCTATCATATAGAAGTCAATAATGGACAATTAGTAAACAAGCAGGAAAATCTCTGGAGGATTGTTAAGGATGCCCATGACAGCTAACAAGAACAAGAAGCATGTCCTAAAAATGGTCTTTGAATAAATACGGCATATTACTCACATTATCCATATTTTCTTTGGGCTTGTTATCAGAAGAGGAAAGCTGGAATTTATTGTAAGAACTCAAAAGGTTGAAAGAAAGGAAGAGATAAATGATGACAAAAAGAGAAGTTTGATATTGTGACGTGGTGAGAAGTAAGCAAAATAATCAGTAGTGGAGTTACGACGTTCTTTAGAGACATGATCGCCACAGTGCTATCATAAATCACGACACATGAAGAAGAAGAAACGTATTTGATCAGGCATTGTCGTAGATTTTCGATAGGGAAATTAAGACATAGTTTGGTCCCTTCTGAATAGAACTAGGCAGGTGGTGACTCAGTGAGAGATCAGATAAGAAATATATTTTCACAGTGAAAATGGTGGAAAAAAATAGGTAAAGTCTGTCCCTGAACTCGAAAAAAAATCCTCTCGTTCAGCCTATCTCTACAACTGAACTTTGTTAGTCAGACAGTTTCCCTATATATATATATATATATATATATATATATATATATATATATATATATATATATATATATATATATATATATATATATATATATACATATACAGATACATATACATATATATATATATATATATATATATATCAACCACTCTCATACACACACACATAAGTGACGACAGTTAGACGCACGGACGTGACAAATTATATCTATGGAATAGGGATTTTTTTGGGACGAGCTGACCAACACATGTAAAAAAAAGTTTTTATGTAAATGTTATTTACTATAAATAAACTCGACAACAGCAATATTATGAATATCAATCAAATACAAATAAACATAGGTTAATGAAATTAATAAAGAAATAGACTCATAGGTGTAATCCTCCCTCCCTCTGTTGAGACAAGATCCCGTTAGAAGAAAGTTATTAACCCCCAAAGAGTCAAAGATTTATATGCTATGGTCTAGGATTTCCCTATACAGTAAAGAACAGAGTTTATACGTTAATCGTATTCTGAAAGGGACAGTATTAGCAAAACTTACAAAAAAAAAAAATAAACAATGTGAGTACATGGATTCTACAAGATATATGTATGAGAATTATTCATTCATCCTTCCTCTCTTCTCAGACAGCCGTGGCCACGTACATTCGTTCTTACCTAATGCTCGGTTTACACCTTCTGGAACAATCTTTAGGACACACACCCACAGAAAATCCAGTGTTATTTTGGGAAAGAAAACCCCAGCTCCTCAAATACAGAATTAAATCCACTTCTCCGGGGAGCGTCCGCTTTGTTACTTTTTATTTAGGATTACTGTTTATGTCACATTAATTAGACCAGGTAAGAATTTTTAACAGTGCTCACAGTGTCAATAGCTTGAGATTTCCAGTACATAGGAATATCAGGTCGGTAACTTCTCTCAGTATAGAAATGCCTTGTCACACCACAAATGGTCGATAGTCGGAAAATGTCACAAGTTTGATTATGTCAAATGTTTGTTTTTGTTGCCACCACGGGCTGAATGTATATGAAAACTGGGAAAAGAAATCTGGATCTATATTCCCAGTTACAAAATTTATTCTTAATGTTCTTTGGGTTGGTACTCTCTCTCTTTCTGGGTGTAAACACGAAGCAGACAGGTTCACCGTTGAAGACTCAGATACTAAGTAAAAATGTTCTTTTGTAAGGTTATTCTCAGATTCATATGGAAGCCGCTGGTAAGATTTTGGGTTTGACCCAATACACAAACACAGAAATAAAAGATCTCCAATCGAAAAAAACTAAGTAATTCTACTGGTAAAAGAGATCTAGAATTCGAAGCTAGATGTTCTCTGAAATTCTGGCGGTACTGGATAAATTGAGTTTAAAGGCAGATATATATATATATATATATATATATATATATATATATGTATATATATATATATATATATATATATATATATATATATATATATATATATATATATACATATATATATATATATATATATATATATATATATATATATATACATACGTGTATATATATATACATACGTGTATATATATATACATACATGTATATATATATATACATACGTGTATATATATATATACATACGTGTATATATATATATACATACGTGTATATATATATATATACATATGTATATATATATATATACATATATACACATATATATATATATATATATATATATTAAATTTGCCGAACTTCGCTCAGACTTGTTACTTTTAATGCCTTCAGAGAATTCTTCGTTCACTTCTGTATGAAAGGAAATATTGACGCCATCGCCGCCGAGTAGACGTGGTCCCACGATCAAATCGTCTCTTTGATCTCGTCGATCCGTAGCTTGATAGCGTTTTCACGGAACGAACGGACAAGGTAATTGTAAATTATCTCCCCTGGTTCCAAATTATCTACTCCTTCTACTCAAATTATTTCCCCTGATCACTAAATTACGACTCTTCTGAAATAGTCACCCCTTTTCTACGCGTTCCGTCTCTCTCTGTTTGATCCTATTACGACGATTACCAGTCGCTGGCTTTGTAATTACATGTAACCGGCTCGACGTTAGCTAAATAGGTCTGTTGTTAAACATTCCTAAGGAAATAGAGAACAGAAAATAAATAGGTGTGCTAAATTAGAAAAAGAGATAGATATATGAGTGTAGGAGGGTTTTATGTTAACAACACGTGCGTAGGTGAAAGAAAAATGTAGATGATGAAATAGATATATGAAAGCTATTATCATAATATGTCACAGGTATGCGTTTTCGTGAGCTGATGACGATTATGTTATTACAACCAGTATAGATTACACAGAAAATCAAAAGAAATGAAGCAAGAAAATAAATAAATAAATCTGAATTTTCAGCAGAAATCTCAATGCAGTCTTATTGTCTGTTCCACAGAGAACAACAACCGACAGCTAGGAAGTTAAAAACTTTCATAAATAGGGGCTTGCGTTGAATACTTACTCGGATTAACCAAGAGGACATGCACACTATAATAGCTGACAGATGCTGGAGTTGGGTTGGCCACGTCCACAGAAGAGACCCCGATGCCATCACAAGAACAGCTATGCTATGGACCTCCGAAGGAAAGCGAAAGAGAGGCCGACCAAAACCAACTTGGCGGAGAACTGTGGAGGCCGAGAAGCAAAGAATGAACTAGAGCTGGGACACTGTATGAAGGATCGTCGCCGACCGAACAAAGTGGAAGCAGTTTGTTGCTGCCCTACAAGACGCCACCAGGCGTGATGGCCACTTACTGCTTTGGCAGTCGGCTAAGGATCAAAGAAGAAGAAGTTGAATAAAAAGGTAGAAGTGGTATGACAAGATCACTAACGTGGAACTGATGACAAGAACCAGACAAGTAGCAGTGCAACAAAATGTGAGAAAAAGATGATGGCGTTGGATAGGACACGCACTGAGGACATCTGTTGATAGCATTACAAGTCAGTCCTTGTTCTGGAATCCTCACGGTTTGAGAAAAACATGCAGAGAATTGTAATAAAATTTACTAAAACTACTCAAACAACTTAAATGGATATGTGCTGCAACCTTATACGTTCTGTCTATACAGTGAAAATATACTGAAATAAACAGACAATATGGCAGGAATATCAATTGGTGGGCATAATATAAACAGCCTGGAAAACAATCAGGTTATATTCTTAAAAGGGAATGTGACAGAATGGGGTGACCCTTCTCGTTCTCTGTTTCACTACGGCAGTATCAGTTACATTTTTGTACTGATTTTTATTGCGTGCTTTCAATTGTCGCATTTTCTTTCTTTCTTTCTCTGTCCACTGTAGCAGATATTTTGTATTTTCCTTCTTACACCCCTGGCAGGGATAGGTCACCATGTCTGTTTGTTACCCGTCCCTTCCCTAAAGCTTTGCAAGAGCGGCAGAGATAATATTAACGTCAACCATGTTGGCTAATCGTGAGTGCAGTCGACATTAGACTACAGATTAAACATTAAAATCGCTCAGCATATTTGTTTAAATGCTGATAAGGCTGATATTATGCGCTCGTCGCAAAGCTGGTAATACGGGATGACACATTTTGGACAGACAAGATTACTTTCGATAAAGTAATAATTTGTTACATCTTACACACATTGCTGAGAGAGTTTACCGATGTTGTTTGTGAGTTGGTACACAAGGCATCGGAGGTTTGATTGCCATATATGGGAAACGTGACCTTTGCATCACGCGCAAAATTATTCCATGTCGGAATATTTTGAAATTACCTCACCCAACAATTTTGTTTGAAACGATTGGTGCTTTCTTAGCTTCGTTGAAAGCAAATGCGGGGGAGGACAGTGAATATAAACTGACATGTTTCAATGTTAAGACACTGTGAGATTCACGCTTGCCAAGACAAAACCAGACCCCGCCAGAGTGAAGCCTAGAATTCTGAATTTCCATTTATCACACAGGACTTTGTGGAACAATCTTGAAGGACTTACATAGCCCAGGAAACCCATTTTAATAAGGAAGGCTGAGAAAAATGAAACACACGGAGTCATAGAGGGAATTATCTTATAAAAGTAATGACCCCCAAGAACACGCGTAAGAGGCCTAATCAAGTACCTTAACTTCATTCATCTGAGCAAAACGTCTGTGAGCCAGGATTGGCTTTTCGGTGGTGGTACCAGTGAATGTACTAATCCCTGAACAAAGTGAGGGTAGAAGTGGACTGACGTAGAAACGCGGGACCAGCTTGGAAGCTACTCCTTGATATTTCTGGGAACGTGCTGCACCTTTAATCTTGACCAGAGACGTGAGAACTCCAGTGACCTATCTGCACAGAACCCATCAGCAGGAGCAGAAACTACTATTGGCAGCTAAGTGAAACGTATAAGCTGCCAAAGTTAACTTTTTTCATAAAACCTACTATCATTTAATGATGAACACTTTCGTTTAAACTATTCAATTATTTTAACCCTTGTTAAAACTAAATGATTATTAAATCTGTTATTTGTTAAAATAAAAATTTAACTTCGATTCAATCATTTTAAATGTACTGCATGTTTGTCTCAGTCGATTTGCTAAACACACTCTAAACAGAGCTTTACCAGAATAATAAGAATTCCACTGAGTAAATCAGAGGTGGGGGCTTAACGAGCTGAAACTAATAATTGCTTAATCCTTCACAAAAGTATTCGCAGATCATAGAATTAACGTGCTCAACCAATGCAGCATTGTTTTCGCTTTTCTGAATATCTTGTGAAGACTCCCTTTGGGATAGAAGCGTCATTACCCTTCTATCTACGACTCTGCCAATAGTAATCTTGTGCGAAGATAGACACCTTTGACGACCCACTTCAGATACTCTTGACTTGTGGCCACTGCTGGACCACTACTGCAAAGCAAGGGAGGCAGTACCGTCACAATGACAAGAACCAAACAAGCACCAGTGGAACAAAATATGAGAAAAAGATGATAAATAGAACACGCACTGAGGACATCTGTTGATATCATTACAAGTCAGTCCTTGTTCTGGAATAGCCACGGTTAGAGAGAAACATGCAGAGAATGGTAATAAAATGTACTAAAACTACTCAAAAAACTTAAATACGCTTAGTTTTATGTTGATAAAAATGGTAAAAGCTGTCCCAAAACAGATACTGCCGCATCGGAGTGGATTGTTAGAGACTTCACTATACTAGAGGTTGGCTGACCAGTTCTTTTCCTCGCTGCCCTTGCCTTCCAAGAGCAGATTCATGCACCCATTTACAGCTGGGTTGACATGAGCGAGACGCCACCCCTGTATCGAACCCGGTCCATTAGCCACGAGAGTCGAGTGTTCTAGCCAATCTGCCAATCGGACTCTCTGTATAATGATACCTCTCCTTAATCTTTAATTAGCTCCCTCAAGCTCAAACCGCTTAAAAGATTTATACATTCTATCTCTGATTCTCTCTAGAACATTCTCACTTTTTTCATCAATCAGGCTCATTACATGCATCGCTCGATGTGGTTTTCATTGACTTGAGTTACCTGTGACACGGTAACTTGATATAATGGAGATTGTCTTATCGATTTATTTTATGTACCTGCGAATGTTTTATGTAGTGTTGTTGATCGATTTTCCGTTGTTCCAGGCTCGACCCAAGCGACAGTAAAATCCGTATCAACTTTTTTTTCCCCATCAACTATTTAAAAAAAAAAAATTCGTAGTGGCTGCCTCTCGAGTTTATAAACACGCAGAGGGTCCTCGATATACGTCGCACAGATATATATATATATATATATATATATATATATATATATATATATATATATATATATATATATATATATATTATATATATATATATATATATATATATATATATATATATGTCGTTTTGCATACACGTCGTTAATTAATTAGGATAATGTACAATAAAATATGTATTTCCTATTCATACGCCTATACACTTCCATATAAATTCGAATTTTTCACTTGGTCTGGAACGTATCTCTTACTTAATAAATTAGCTCACTGGGAAATCAATGTCCGATATACGTCGTTTCGTTATAAGTCGTGCTTTTTAGGAACATAGCTACAACGTATTTCGATGACACCCCCCCCCCCCCATATATATATATATATATATATATATATATATATATATATATATATATATATATATAATGATATTATATATATATATATATATATATATATATATATATATATATATATATATATATATATATATATATATATATATATATATATATACTCTGACAATACGAACCTGACGACGCTTTCTCAGTGACAATTTTCCATAGCGCCAGACTGACAGCCGTTCATTTTTTTGTACGACAGTATATGTTGGGTAAAATTGATAAAAGTAATACACCCACTGACTCTGAGACAGGCGTAATCACTTACAGGGATTAAAAAATAAAGGTAAAGGATCCCGTTACACGCCCATTGAGGCATATTGGGAATATGGTGTTAGGCCCATATTTTCTTGACCATCGGCACACTATGGGTGATGTGGTCAGCATCACGCCGGCGGCCTTAACCTTCCCAGAGTTGCTCTGGTACCCAATTGGGGCTGGGTCAACCCAGGAGCCGTTTGCGACCTAAAAAAATCCCACCTCATTTGGGGATCGAACTATAGACCACTGAGCTAGGAAGCCAGTGCACTAACCACTATGCTACCGCGCCATTCACTGACAGGGGACAAGACATACATTTCGTTTTATAGGTAAATTTCTAACTGGTGACCGGAAGTAAATTTCATTCAGTCTCTGTTGACATCAGAAGCTGGTGTTTTACATCCATGTCTGTGGGAACCAGAGAAAAATTGTCTAGAAAAGTGAACACATTGTCCCGATAGCACATCGGGGAAACAGATCGAGGGGGTTATATGAAAAGAGAATCAACCCAAACTCTCTGGCAATACACAAACATAATGCAGGTAATACAACCATCAAGAAAGGATCAGCAAAGCGCAGATACATCTCATGGGACTCAAGAACAACTCACGGCTATTTGTATTTCAACTATACATTTAAACTCTACACAAGCAATTATGATATAATTTCTCTCAAATTAATACAATTACCATCCATTATCCCCTGTCTAGGATGATCTAATCTAATTTAATATTAAGAGAAAACAATAATTATAATATATTTAGTTTGATTTTATTGTCACATGATCTCTAGTTTGATTAACGTTCTTATTTTATTTCAAATTCTTGAACAATAATTAATGTAAAAATCACGTTTTGTTATAATTCTATAATATAACTACAGAATAGTGTCCCATTCATAATTGGCAGTTGTATATGTTTTGTTGTCATTATTTAATACCTATCTCATCAGTAGAACACATTTTACCAATCCTTGACACTATACCTTAATTTCAACTACATTCTAATCCTCCACTACAGGATTAGGAGAGGGCATGGTAGAGTCACAGTCTATCAGAACTAATTTTCCAACCTGATACACATGCAGTGGTCTCAGATAATTCAGGAATAGCCGTGATAGAAATACATACCTGGAACAGGTCGTCTATTCTTCGTTCTCTTGGTCCATCGCTTTCTCTAAGTGTTGTTTCACAGTTTCTGTGATGGATTTCGTATTCACGTCACCAGCATAAACTTTTATTAAAAGAAATTTCTTGGAGAGTTATTAATTTTTTTACTGTTACCATATATTATCTACATTATCTAGGAGAGTATCAATTATCTACCTTTCCTTCACCACAAATAGTGAGCGAATCAACTAAAGATATTTCTATTCGCCATAATAGCTCCACTATATATATATATATATATATATATATATATATATATATATATATATATATATATATATATATATATATATATATATATATATATATATATATATATATATATATATATATATATATATATATATATATATATATATATATTGTCTTTGACACGCCAGTCTTATATCCGAAAATTTCGGGTACGCAAAGTTTATTTTCGGAGTTAGTTTATTTACTATACCAATTACCACTATAGTGGTGTCTCAGTGTGTATCACTCAGTCCTACACATCTTTTATTCTAGGGGAAAGGGGGGGGGGGGGGGGATATATTATTCAAACAAGTTGTATGTGTTTGTTAATCTACCTGGTTTGTCGGAAATGATTGCAACGCAAATTTACGAAGGCAAAGGTACTGAGGAATGAATAGACCTGGTCACCCAGTCATAAGCTGGACGAAGTATAATGAAGTCTCTAACACCTCGCACAGCTGCTACCGTATCTGGAATGGAAATAACTTTAAGTGTTGTTTATGTACTGAATGTATGAGCACGTTTCTTTTTGCAGGGGAAATTATTGCGGTATTTTTTTAGGCTTTAGCACATACTTTTATATATTAACATAAATCTTTTAATCTAATAATGCTGATGGAACAATTGATGTATCTCTTGTTGAAGTTGTACAAGCGTTTTACATCCGGCGAATGCGCCATCAATAAAACCTTGAAACACACCGTCTCTCATCATCACCCGCCACGCCTGGTCGGCTTTGATTCTTCCAAGCTATGTTATTGTAAAAGAAGTTCTTTTCTCTATTTCTTGCTTGCTGGCTTAATTCCTTCCATTTTCTTTCTTTCTTTCTTTCATCCGTCTTATATCTTTCTATATTACTTCCTTCTTTCTTTCTTTTTTCTTCTTCTTTGTTTCTTGCTTTCCTCCGTCCTTTTTTCAATCCTTACCTTCATTCTTTTTTTTACTTATGAGCTTACTGTCGTTCTTTCTTTTCTTCTTCCTTCTTTCGTAGTTACTTTCATTCTTCTTTGTTTACTTACTAACTGCCTTTCTTTCTTTCTTTCCTTCCTTCATTCCTTCTTCCTTTTTTGTTTCTTACTTCTATTCTCCTTTCTTTACTTATTTAGTGTCCATCTTTCTTTCTTTCTTTCTTTTTTATTATTTCATTCTTACTTCTTTCTTTTGTTCTTTCTTTTTTATTTCTTCCATTCTACCTTTTTTTCTTGTTTACTGTCTTACTTTTTTATTTCTTTCATTCTTTGCGTTCTTTTTTCCTTCTTTCCTTCTTTCCTTCTTTCTTCCTTTTTCTTTTGTTTTCCTTTAAATCCTTTTTTTTTTCTTTCTTGCTAGATTCCTTCCGTTTGATATGTAAAGTTAAAAAGGACTTAAACTAAAAAAATAAAACTCAGTCAGACGAAACATCGTCAACTACAAACTCGGTTATATTCTTGAGTAGAACATGATTTGTAAGATATGAGATCTTTATCTAGAGCATAGAAATCAAAGTTCTTTCTCATTCTGTTGTTTGAAATAAAAACGTGAGAACAATAAAACTACATAACAAAGGCGATTGTAACATCTTCGATTTTAGCTACGAACATCATTGGAGATCATATCTGCTTTCATATTCCCGTCCCAGGTTCTGTTTATCAATTCTGATATTCTCCCATACTGTTTGCTAGAATAACTACCCACCCGTTTTGTTTCTACCAATCATTTTTGCTTTCTCTTGTCATGTATTCTGTTCCCCCAAGCCCCCAATATTAACACTGCTAAATGAAAGCAAACCACTTATTAGTGACGTGTATAATAAGAGAAAGTGTCCTATTGATAGAGTGGTTACAGCGCTGGTCTCTTGCAGCAAAAGTGCCGGGTTGGAATCACGGTACCGACACGCTCCAGTCAACCCAGCTGTAAATGGGTACCTGGCTGTGCTCTTTTGAGTCAGGGAAGGAAAAGGTAGCGAGGAAGGGAACTGGTTCCCCCCCCCCCACACCTCTCGATGCTGGCCCTAGGATGGTTAAGTCTCTAACACTTCAGTCCCCTACTGCAGTATCTGCTATGGGACTACCTTTACTTTTTAGAATAAGAGAACAACTCAGACTTACTGCATCGTCAAGCATGTCGTACAAGGCGACTAGTGTGAGGTTTCAGTTGGGGCTGGCTAACGTCTTCATTTAAATTTAATTGCCTCATAGAACACCCGCTGCAGGGTCATGTTAATACGCTGGCTTCCTACGAGGGAATCAGCTACTGCGATGGCTCCATACTCTGTCCCTGACGATGGCATTGGTGCCGTAACGTAGGAAATTATCTGTGTCCTCGTAAATAGGCTTGACCTATTTTCGTTCTCCCGCCGTTTATTTACCCTGACCACTTAAAAAAATAATTGCCGGGAGTTTTTCATTTTCTGCCTTGACACATTTGATATAACGTTTATTTATTTTAAAAAAGTTAGTTTTCTTGTCTCTTTACCTGATCGTATTATTCCAGATACCTGATCTTTCGTTTATGTGAAAGATAGAGAGTTATTTTGTTTCGTGTCTTCGGTCTGTAATTGATTTTTTTTTTTGGGTCTGATGAAATGCTAAGCTGCACGTGTCCACGCGTAAATGAATCATTAATTTTATCCTGCATTGGGGGTTTTTTTTTTTTTCGGCAGTTGTTTTCAGTAAAGTGATTCTGTCTAGGTTTGTCTGTGTTGTTAATTCTGGATCTTTATGCATGATTGTTTTCAATTATTGTTTTTTTTTCAGTGAGCGTACTGACTATCAGCTCCAGGGCTGTGGAATCGCAGAGCCGTGGAGTCGGTCATTTTTAGTGGAGTCGGTAAAAAATTTTACGACACTTAAGTCAAGCAGTTCCACGTTTGATCCATGCAAAGTAGGGGGTGCTTAAATAATTTGAAATAACATTTTAAAGTAGTAGAACTCCTAAAACCACTTTCGTGATAAAGAACATTCATTTTTGCATAATGTAGGAAAACTTTAGTTGCTTCTGATCATAAATAAAGTTTTTATCAGAACTGAAAATTTGTTGGCGCAATTAGAAAAAAGCACACAAGAAATGAATATAACTATATTCACTGTCAATTTTCCCGGCATTGTTATAATGAAACTATTTTGTCTCATGGTTTTTTGGCAAAGCAGTCATTTATGTGTAGGTGTGGATGATTTGTTATTTTATATTACTGTTTAGTTATTCGTCCATCACGGGTGATGAAGACCACTCTGTTCATCCAATAATTAGGAATATGTTAGGTTTGTCTATGTGTACGAAGATGACTGATGAGACCGATGCGGGCCTGGAAAGATCTTGAACAGTATGGGCAGGGAATGTTTTACTGTATGAATGTATGAATGAATGAATGAATAGTTTAAAATGTAATCTACTCTCTAAAGACGATCGGATTGTCGCTCTTTTTTTCATCTCTGTAGATTTATGAATAACAGGCATAGGAATTTAAAATTCAAGTTTTAACCTTGCAACTTCTTTCATAAATTAGGATCTGTTCTTTCTAAAATTACCATCCCCTTTTCAAAATGTTGGAAAGCTTTCTCAAGTTCTTTGCTGGTTAGGCCATTAGGTTCAGGGGTAACTTTTTCTACTGCAGAGTCCGCTTCATCTCGCCGATGTTCTTTAAGCTCCAGAAGATATTTGTTCCTCAGGGGCAGAGCATGGGAATCCACTTGTTCCGCTATATCTTCTGCCTCCAATTCAAGTTCTAGCTGCCTAGTAGTAGGGGTGTCATGGTGGAAGCATCAGCAGACAGGGTCCTCCACTGCTCTCTAAATCACAATGGTGCGCGTCAAATGGACAAAAAACGCACTGAGCCATGAAGTATAAAGCGTAGCAGAGAGAGCAAAGGAAAGCGGTTTCGAAAAGTGTCATGTCAAAAAAGTGTCAAATGAGCTAGTCAAGCCGTCGTATCATGGAAATAGGTGTTAATTGAAAACTGTCGAATGAGCGAAGTGTCGGAAAGCGAATCGTCATAAAGCGGGGTATGACTGTATTGCTGTACTGGCATTAATGTGACAGCCTAAGACTCTCCCCTGTCGAGAAATTATTTAGGACTTACTTGCAGTGTTGATATCGAGATGACGGCCCAACACTCTCCTCATCGAGAAATAATTTAGATCGGTTTTACTATATAGCTATGCTGACACCGAGATGAAGACACAAAACTCAACCCCGTCAAGAAATTATTTATGACCAATTTGATGTATTGCTGTATCGCAGGGATCGGCAACACAGGAGCTATCGGGATCTACTTTTTGAACACTGAGCTCTCTAAAGATCTACTTCGATAAAATCTTTGTTCTCCGCCACACGATAATAAAAATAATAGCCCCTTCAGTCATAGCTGACTATGGGAATGCGCCCCTGAGGTGACAGCCCTCAGCTGCTTATTTTCGACGTTTTCTCCTCTCTTCTGCTTGTTGTATGAGCTTCTTTTCCCCAATCTGAGGTAGCGCCGTAGATAGCATTGCCACTTAGTGCGATCGGCAGCTTCATCTTCCCAGGTTGCAGGATTTGTGTCCGGTGCCCTCATGTCTCTCTTGCACACATCTTTGAATCTCAGCTGCGGTCGCCCAACTGTTCTTTTTCCATCTGCTAGTTGTCCGTAGAAGATATCTTTCGGGATGCGACCATCTTCCATGCGGTGGACATGACCCAGCCAGCGTAATCTGCGCTGCCGCACGATATTCTTCCTGCAATCTCACCCGAAGAGCTGTGGAAAATCAAAATAAAATATTTTAACGTATGTTAACTTTCACTTCGCAGACAAGATCACTTTCTACCTCATACAGTTAACAAGTAAAGTCAATTTTAGGATGCTAACTTGCAAGTTTTCACTGGGAATGCAGTGAAATTACATTTAAGCCTGAGGAACGCAGTGCTTTTAAGCGCCGGTGGGAGATGCCTAGTCCAAAATTACCTAGGTTAAACATTATTTTACCCTCGGTCACCTAGGGATCTACCACATGATGCCTTGGGATTATCGGTATACCAAGATCCACCAGTTTCCTACCCCTGCTGTATTGGCATCCAAGTGTCAACCAAAGACTCTTCCCTATCGAGAAATTAGTACGGACTGTTTCTGTATTAACATGGAGGTAAGGCCCCACTTGAATCATGATTCCCAATTCGTTTTCTTCTCCCTTGTTCTCTGCTCAAGGAGCTCTGGGCAGCTGCTAGTGTTGGTCACTTTGCATGAAAAGGGCGCTAAACCACTTGATGAGTTTAATGCAGTGATGGTTTGTGTAGCAACTTGTTTCACTTAATGAGCTAGCTAGCTCCACGCATATCCCTCATTGGTCGCCTTTTGCGATATAGGTGGTAGAGTGCGATAGCTATGCTCCTTATTACTTACCTCCTCCTTACCTGTGTAGTACCCGGGGGGTGAGGTCTCTGAAGATATAAAGGAAGTATATGACCATACCTGTACCTCCAAGAGGCATGTCATAAGTGCTGATTGATCTGAGGTTACAAAAATATATATATATATATATATATATATATATATATATATATATATATATATATATATATATATATATATATATATATATATATATATATATATATATATATATAGATTCGTTCTTACCCTCAAGCATACCTACAGTCGAGCTGTTAATGGTTGTTTAAGGTCTGCTTACAAGTACAGATGGCAAATCGCTTCCACTAACACATGCTTTCTTTTGCCGTTCGCTGTAGATTGAAATATTGTGACTGACCTGATTCTGTAAGGCACGCACTATTTATAGGGTGACCTCGAGCGTCCGAGGTGGTTTCCCCTACTAATGTGTTTTGAGTTCAGAAAATATTGGTAAATTTTGCCTATTGTGCAAATCAGGAAAACTAAGATTTTATTTATCTAAGTTATTCCTGGAGCGATTTTATTCATCTAAAGTTTAAAATACGCCCTGTATTATTCTACATATTCCTAGTAAACAACCTTTTTCATTCCTAAATGCATTTTATTCTATGCGTACGTTACACAGCTAAATAATGGACTAACCTGAGGCTTCGATGCATTCAATTAGAGATCTCTCCCGTCCTATATTAGTATTTGTAAAAGTATTAGTACTTACGGGTAGAGCAACATTCCTAATATCGTTTTGGTAGTCTCTTCCAGGTGGTACTTCTTTCATAATGCTGTAGTTAATTGTCCTTCGATACTTGGTTGCACATATTTGGACTTCCATTTTATTTATCCAAGGCTGTAGTAAACACGGCATAACGGAGCATTCTAATTGGTCTGTGTATCTTGCAGTTCTTACAATGTATGACGCGCGGTGTGGTCAGAGCTACTTAGAATTCGTGTTGTGATACAGACGTCACTTCATGACAGTGATATGACGTTGCTCTCTAGATGGAGCGTATCTTGGATGGTAGCAGTTGTTTACGAGTTGTGAGTAAGACTTCAGTCAGTTAGACTCCCGTTCTTTACTGCCTGTACTTAGGGTTGAAGGGATTTATAGTTTAAGATTAGGTTCTCGTGTGTTTGAGAGACCTGGTGCATGGTCATGTGAGAAAAAAGAGAAACGATGTTTGGTTGGGACAATCAGAGGTTTGAAAGTGTGAGTGAATGATTTCTTCTTCGTACACTCTAAAACTGTCTACTTGAATATTTTGAAAGAAAGTAGTGGGTAACTTGTGACTATTTGTATTTCCATAGTTGAATTGTTTTTTTTTTTCAGACATTGTACTGGTGACGACCGAAATGTGATTTCTCTGTTACTGAAATGTTTGGCATCTTCGAAGCAGATGTTCAGCATTCATTTTATCTGTGCCACAGTTACACTCATCGATAGTTTATATTTTTAGCTTGTTGAATAGATGATATCCCAATCTGTTGTGGTCCGTGCGGAGTCTGAAGATTATCACTTTTTTTCTTTTCTACTGAGCTGGCAATATGCATTATTTCGTGTGTGCCCTGGATGATTTGACACTAAACTGTCGACCATAAAGAGTTCACCTAGTCGAGAATTGCGATGTTAAGATTGTTTGTCTTATCGCGCTCTAGTGGTTGAGTGGCTTATGAGACTTGTTTCCGACTGGAAGGTTTGCCTATCGTGAGTTTACTTCGGATGAAATTTGTATTGAGGTAAGGGGAATTGAAAAACCTAGTGGTTATAACGGATGCTTGTATTTTACTGATTTTAATGCCAGTCCGGTCTGTTCCGTGAGCAGCACAGAGACGCATCTGAATTCTCTCAACATGTATAACTTAAATTCATAGAGTATTGAACTAGAATTTACTGTACCTCATTTTATGCGCCAGTGAATATGTGAAGTACAGTACAAATTTACGGAGACTTGATTGATTATGGAGCTGACTGTTTACGCACGTTGGGTACAGCGTGTTCCCTGTCTCTAACATCCATTGTGGTCACGTCAGTTGGTGTGAGCTATTGTTTGTAATTATGTCTCTGCGTGAATTTTATTGATTATCGTGATAGTCTTCACGTGACTCTCTCTCTGTGGCTCTCTCTCTCTCTCTCTCTCTCTATATATATATATATATATATATATATATATATATATATATATATATATATATATATATATATATATATTGCAGAAATTATGTGAGGACAGCAAAGCATAAGTCAGAAGAGTTCAGAACCACCACTGGTGTAAGACAAGGGGATATCCTGTCACTTTATCTTTTCATACTCCTCATGGACGATGTCATCAAGGCATGTAAGAAGAAAACAAGAAAGTATTCAGGTCTGTATTTCAGAGCTGGCATTTACTGATGATGTTGCCCTAATTGCTAAATCAGAGGCACATCTCCAATCCAACCTGCAAGGAAGAGCTGCAGAAGAGAGTGATGGTCATAAGCTGCTCTAAAACAAAATCCATGGTGATATCACGAGAAGAAAAGAAGACATCAGATTAAGCTGGGAGAATAGGTCCTGGAGTAGGTCGACCACTTTAAATACCTTGGAGCTATTATAGACCGAAAGGGAGGCATCAAAGAAGAGTTGCCCACTCGAAAAAGCAGCAGCTGGGAGACGTTTTCAGGCCATAAATCGAGGATTCCTCAGCAAGAGAGAGGTTGGTAAGAAAACGAAGATGGCTGTATACAGCTCCACCTATGTCCCAGTCTTGACATATGGATGCGAGTCATGGGCAATGACTACAACCCACAAAAGCCAGATTCAAACCTCAGAAATGAGGTATCTGAGGAAGGTGGTAGAAGTAACAAGAAGAGACATGGTCCGCAACCAGACGATACGCCAAGGCCTAAAATCCCACCCGCTGCAGACCCAAATAGAACAGTCCCAACTAAGATGGTTTGGCCATGTCTGCAGAATGGGAGAAGATCGGCTACCACGACAAGCATGGGAAACAAAGAGCCAGGGATCCAGACCTCCAGGACGACCCAGAGTCCGCTGTGAGGACAATATTAGACAATCTTTGAAGGACCGAGGACTAGAATGGAACCAGGCCAGGAAGAAGACAGCCGATAGGATAGTCTGGCGCTCTCTCTTCCAAACCTCTACACCTCACGGTAGAAGAGGAACGACTAAGTAAGTAAGTAAGTATATATGTATATATATATATATATATATATATATATATATATATATATATATATATATATATATATATATATATATATATATATATATATATATATATATATATATATATATATATATATATATTGTTGTTGTTGTTTTTTTCTTTTTTCCACGATCTTTCATTTATGAAGTTTGTGTTTCGTTTCGTATCCTATTTGTGTGTTTTTAATGACGTCACTTTCATTATTGCTGCCGGAAGCCATCGTATTCACCGTATCGAAGAGTGTCATATCAGGACTTCTTCTTTTGTTATTCCATTTTCTGCTTTTGATTTTCGTTGATTGTTGAATTAATTGTCTTTATATTTTTTCAGTTTTGTATTTTCCTTGCTTTATTATTGTTCTTCACCCGTGTTGTTATATTTCATATAGACATGTGATGGGGCCATAAAGACACCCCAGCTTCCTCCTTCATGTTCAAGGCATATTTATCGCCCATATATTTTCGATGTGCGCGCAGCACGCTGGGATGTGAAAAGTGATAGAAGGTATATTAGTTTAGGCCATAATAAAGCCTAAAAATAGTTGTGGTGTAGAGTTGTGTGTTATAATTGATAGTTATGGGCCATACTTGTGTGTTTTAGTGCCTAATAGAGCAATAAAGGCGAGTGTTATTTGCGTGGCGCAATTACTGCGCGCGCGGACTAAGTTGAGTGATTCGCCATAGGGCTTATATAAAGAAAATGTAAGCCTTCGAAAGATTCTATTCTTTCAAGAGCCGCCCAGACGAGAGAGAAACGAAGTTAGACACCAGAGTCAAGCTGTAAATTCCTTGAGCACGTGAGTTAATTTAGAATAGCATTAGTGTTCTATAATTCTGAAATTATATTGAGCGTGGCTGTTTTAATGGTTAATGAAATAAATAGATTGATGTGTTTCCAGGACCTGATAATTTAGTCTTGAAATATAAATGAGTGAGAATAATATGCGTGGATTGATTTTAATAGTGTAAGTCCAAATCACAGATGTGAGAGTTTTAGTAGCAATTATTTCATCCATCAGACCGGGCAAATTTAGTAGGAGAGTATTTCATACATGAAACCAGGCAGAGAAGCGATCTATTACTTGAATTTAGATAATATTGACTTGTTAGCAAAATAGCAAGATGGCAGCCACGTGGTGATGACTGTACAAAAGCGGCGCGAGTAGTCTGCAGTAACACTCTTAGTTATCAAGCCGGGACCCAAAGATGCAGCAATAGTGAATGCAGTCAGCGCCCCATAGCTTGACTGCTTGCATCAGGACCAGCGAACCAGAGCTGGTCAAGACCGTACTCCACCTCCACGTGGTGGTCCTGGAAACAGTCTGCAGCAGTGCAGTCTAGCTGAGCGAGTACGGATCGCAGAGGGAAGGTAAACCTGGTCCCAAAAAATGGCGTGCAGAAGTCGGATGTGTCGACCGAAAGGTGCAAATATCACAGCTACGGCGTAAACAGACACAACGCAACCAACGTCCTTTTCAGGGCGAACGAGGAAGAAGAAGAAGTTATCAAGCCTATAATGTTACGCAGTTTTATATTGTGTGAATTGACACGTGGGTGAAAGTAGGTTAAATGTAATTTTCCCCAGTAATAGAAGAGTTTTCGTGGTAAATTTCCTTTATGTGATGACTTTAGTTCTAGTGTTAAGTCAAGAGTAATTTTATTTTGTTCTTTTATGTAAGAGTAATTAAGTGTATGTCACGATTATTGATTATTCTACTGTATATCTTTGGTCGGTTACTTTGAAGTGAGAATAGTCATTTAGATTTCTGGTGGGATTAGAGCCACTCTTTTGTGCGTAAGGCATTTTGAGACAGGTGTTTCTCGGTTTGCTCAGTGCGGAGCATGGAAACACCAATGCAACTGGTGTCCATTACAGGCCCACAAGAAGCATTTTTATGCTATTGCAGTGGTTGTTTCTGTAACAATGTGTTTTATATGATGAGTTCCCAATCTCATCAAGGGGTCATATACGACACGCTTGTTGCCAGGCGCACCAGTCGTCACTTACGACATGTTCAGAATGCAGTAATGAATATTGAGATGGATCAGTTGCAAGGTAGTGGTTTATGCCCATTAAGGAGAGTATTGGTTGTACATATTGTTTAATTCTATTTGGTACATATTTTATTATTATTTAATTATGGTTATGTGTAGAATGGTTTGTGAGAGCACGTGGGCTCACTTAGAGATATATTTCTCTTCTCCGCTCCTGAGGGAACATGGGGCCACCAGTGTGGTTTGCCTCCGCATGAAGCATTCAGATGCTCTTGCAGTAGTGGTTTCGGTAGCAACCGATGTTACACGGTGAGATTGCCAGCCTCATGCACAACACCTTACTAGTCGCATTGGACGACACGCATGAGTGTGTGCGTGTGTGATAGTTGAGGGTGTCAGGTGGCGTAGAAGGACTGTTTGGCAGGTGAGAGTATCGTTATTTAACTATGCTTTTAACTAGCCTGTGCTTTGTTTGCGTTTCAGGATTAGCAACTGAGCACTAGCTGGGTGTTTAATTGGTGTTTTGTTTGCTGGTTTATTTGTTTAATGTTGCTTCAGTGTGCCCTTAGTCACTGAATGGGTTTTAAAAATAAATACAGCCCCTGCCTTAAGAATCAAGAGTTTTATTGTTGATCGGGTCGGTTGCGAGTGTGCAAGAGAGTGATCAAATATCACAACAGCATCATCATCATCTCGCCCACCCTATCACAGACATATATAAAACGTGTTTCTATAGCACTTTTCTTTAACCTGTCTTTATTTCTTGTCCTTGTTGTCTACTTGTAACTGTGGCTGACGAAGGGTGAAACCCGAAACGTACCGTGTTTCCTGTGTACTGTTTATTTGTAAAACTGATTCAATACAGTTTTATTTGTTAATATATATATTTATTTCCTTACTGGTTTTACAGCAGCCCCCTTATTTATTCACTTGTTGTAGTTTAACTACGGCTGCTGAGCTTCTCGATCTTTTGCAGCCAATACCAAGTTGAAGACTCCTTGGTATTATCTACACTGTAGATCTTGACTTTTCCTGTGGATTTTCGGCCATTCCGAAACGTGCTTAGTTGAAGTCGTGAGCTCCAGTTTCTCCAGATTGGCTTGCATTTAAAAGATCATTACATCTGGTCCCAAGCCAGGGGGAAGAAGCACATGGCATACTCTGCATTCCTCGCCATCCAAGGGGTTTCTCCAAATATGCAGAGCTAAAATACTGTTCCCTGGTTCTGGGCTCTCCCAAGGAAACATCACGTCCTACTGAGAGCCACTTTTCAGCTCCCCCTGCCTATTCATAATGAGATCTTATTGCATGCAGACAACCAAGTAAAAGCCAGAGGTACGCCTGGGGCTCAAGTGACTTCTCCAAACTTAGTGTGCAATGCTGGGTTCTCAACATGTTTCACCACAGGGGGACTCTTTGGAAGTGAATGAATTAGTTAAAGAGTCAATGAAGGTGTAATTAGCTTCACAAACAGAGGTTCACATCCAAATGTACATACCATAGCCTTGTGCACAGCTGGAGGTCATATAAGGAAGGCTCCAGATATGTTTCCATGCACATACATATACTCGTATGTATATTGTTTAACCATGGCTTGGGTGATTTTACCAGGTTCTGGTGATTATGAAACAATTAGTAATTTGTAGATGTACTGTCGTAGTTTCTTTTAGCAATAACTATTCTTCCAGAGCCTGTAGAATATATTAAAAGTTTTGGTAATTGTTTTTAGGTTAGGTTTCTTATTGTTAACAAGCTGGTTTTCTGGATTGTGGAATCCTGTTGGATTGCTCATCGTTTGATAATTCTCACACTTTTGATGTTCCTGTCCAGTAAACGCTCAGAGTTACACGGAGAAGAACCATAGAGAAAGAGTAGATAGAAGTGCTAAAGACCTTGAATTATCAGAATAAGCTCTGACAAGGCAGGTTCACAAGTGAAAACCGCGGGTTGCTTTTATTTCACAAGGAGTTGGCAGAAAATAGAAGGAACAGAACTCTTCCCTTCCACTCTTGCATACTATCTGCATATTGTTTGCTTCTGCCTTCCCACAGCGCGTGCATGTTTATTTAGTAAAGTAAGAATTATTAACCCCGTGTAGTTCGGGGGGCAGGGGGTGGTCTTTGATAAGACAAGTAAATCTTACTGCCGCCTCAGGTATGTCGTAAATGGGGACTAACGTGAGGTTGAGCAAGGGGTTTTGCAACCTCATCATGTAAAACAAATTGCTACAGAAGCATGTGTGCTTTGGCGTATGCTACTATGAGGAAGACATGGTAGCAGTGGTAGCTCCATGATCCATGAGAAGAGAAAAAGGACAGGATGATGATGATGATGATGATGAATCATTTAAAGAGATACACATCGCGGATAGTAAATAATTAAAGGATATAATTATGTCAATGGTAGGCACTCGAGAGGAAGCAATAAATAAAGAAAGAAAGAACGAAATAAAGAAAAAGTAAAAGAAAGAAAGATCGAAAGAAGATACAAATGAATAGAAAAGCAACAGAAGCTATAGGCAGTGGTGAGAAAGAAAGAAAGAAAGTGTCACAAAACGTTTTATGCATGTACTTTTGCGGCCTTCTCTCTCTCCTTCATCGTTGTCACATAGATTATATAGATGATATAAGTAAGGAAGATGTGCAGAAAGCACACAGACCTTTAGACACTACTTTTCACAGAGGTGAGCTAGTGTTGAGGGAAAGAGTTAACAAAAAGGCACAGGTTGGTGTCAGTGATTCTCTCACCTTTTAGACTACCAATTCTTGTTTTTTCTGGCGACGACTAACTCTTTCTTACTCAATCTTTTTAAAGAAGAACTAGTAGTAACAAGTAATACAAGGAGGGTTGAGTATGTTTTTCTGAACATAACATACAATCTACTAAGTCAAACTCATAATGATGGTGACTTATAGAATGTACATAATTACTTTAATTACAGTAGAAAATCAACTCAATGTTGTCATGTAATTTGAAAAGAAATACTTGGAAATTTTAAAAGACAGTTATGATTTTACTTATTCAAGGATTTAGAATACTGTCAGTGTCTTTGGTTCAGATAAGAGGCTATTTTCCTCACTGACGAGAGTTTATTCCTATGGCTATGTCTTGGGAAAGTGAATTCTGACTTTGGCCTGGGTTCTAAGTGCACGTATCTTCTTGGACTTCTCCTGGGCGTCCCAATAGGTAGGGATTACCAACTATATAATTTGATTCAGTGGGGCTACGGTCCAAGAGATGACTAGGCTTTTTGTTAACCTGGTTGTGAAGTTGAGTTATGATGTTCAGGTGCTGACGAGGTGTTGAATGCTTAAATGCTGTAGACTGCTCATAGTTGCTGACTTGTGATCACCCCTAGAGGGTTTGAGAAGTAAGCACTAGTTCTCTCTGTAACATGGAGCAACTAGGAGGTTTTCTTGCAACAAATTACAGCAATCAAAATCCAGAAACTGGCTAGGTTTCTGCAACTTCGCTGTGGAAGATAATACAGGTAATCAATCTTCTGTTTTATACAGATATATTACCTACAGCCACACTGGACATTTCGTCTCAGAATGGTGCCTAATAATATATTTACCTGAACCGTAATGTCAGTCTTTTCCTTAAAGGCGACTGTCCATTTGTTTACAAATTTCTATCTAGCAGTAGTCTCACACTGGTCGGGTCAGTCAGGTCAACCTTTGTTACAAGCAGACGCCTGGTCGTGTGCGTCCATGCGTGACTGCACTGGAGGAATGATATTTCATTCACTCGTCCATTATACAACATGGTTCCTTCACTCGTTCACAACAGCTTTCTTCATCATATTTCCAATATCATTAGAATGTAGTACTATCAGATATCATCCAGTACTTACATCATTATAATGCATCAATGATAACATTCATAATACATAAATGCAAAATAGCTATCAATCTAGTGTAAAGAAATAAAACCACGATATTCACACTTTACATCAATTAACTAATCCCTTGATATTAGAGTTAGCTAATTAAGCGAATACCGAGAGTTTGCTTACCGCACAGGACTATTATCCGCAGCTTAGGAAATAGAATTTCAGTAGCGTTACACTCAAAGCACATATACTGTAGATAAGAGGTAATTTGAGGCTTTTCTTCTATAAGCGTGCGTTTTCTTCCAACGGTTATCAGCAAATGATTTTAAAACTCAGCATTTGTTCGCATGAAGTTAAAACATTTTCGTTCCCACGTCCAGAGTTAATTGTATCCCGTCTCTAGTTTAAACACGTAAACAGATTTATCGTGGCAGTCTTCAGTTGACCACTGAACACGGAAATATAATCCTCTGGAAACCACTGTGATTTCGACCAAGCGAATAAATTATACTGACGTCATTAAAGAAATAACTTTTAGTGCCTTTGTAGGAGAAGATAGCATTAGGATCGTATGGCAGGACTATTAGTGGAGACTTGAAAAATAGCTATAGAACAGAACGCAGGTGCAAGTATATCGTAGAGAAACAGACAAATGTGAAGGAAGAGAAAAGTAAGGAATTTGAAAATAATTTCGACGAAGCCTTCGAACCACTTCGTGACAAACGTCCTATTATTTGACATATTTTATGCTCCTCCATTTTTTGCTCTGAGCCGCTCCCAGACTTGTTTACGTTTCGCCCTGTGAATCGTAATAATACCAGGCTAATTGAACAGATCAGCGGATAATTCGTTTATCACTTTAGTCGTCTAGCCACCTTTGATAGAGACGATCTGTGTTGACGCAAGATGGTCGCGCTCGATCGATGGAAAGAAAGCCAGATTGGCTGCCTAAGAAATCCGTCTGAGGGATTTACGCAAACACATGTGATAATACGTAATCGTTTCCGCTGGCCCATCTTTGTAACAATATTACCTATAATCTGTCTGGAGGAGATAATATGGTGGGAAAAGCATCTAGACAGGAAATAAGTTCACAGATTTGTTTGTGAATTTGCATAAAGATGCAATCGGAAGTATTATTGCCATATTAGAAAGAGGTCACGCCTTGGAATTTTAAATTTTGATATTTTAAAACACGCGAGGGATATTATGATTATAGTTCTAAAGAGCTTACCATTGGCTTGATTTAAGAGCCGGAATAGACTAACTTTCCATGGCAAGTTGGTCTAAAAGTACAATCTGGGACTTGACCTGAAAATGGAAATATAATCTAGCGAACTCGGAGACACAGATCATACTGCATCGCCACGTCAAGCTAGCAATTCACCAGAGCCAGAGAGAAGGATTGTATAAAGGATTCCAAAATTATAAGTGACAGATCGAAATATTTGGGCAACTTTGAAATTAAAAGTAAACCCGCATTTTTAAATACAAAGACTGGACACCTAAGGAATCAGATCACCCTTTATAAGAGGAATACTAAAATTTCCCAGACCAAGTGATTCGAAAGCATCTAACCTAAGTTGCTGTGTCCATTCTAATTGTGACAGGAGATTGTAGATCCTATTTGGAGTAAGTTGTGAACCTATATTTTTAAAATGTGAAATGTAACATGTCTGTACTTGCTAAGTGGTTATATATGAGGCTGGCAACCTCAACATATGAAAATGGTATGTTCATAAACCACTACAGCAAGCGCTGGTGTTTGTTTTATGCTAATACGCTCAGAAAAGCGAAAGCAGCAGCTTTCCCAGACTCCGAATGGAGCAGTCATGAGTGATGATTACATACCATGTACATCAAGTGTATCGTATCATTTTGTGAGATATGTAAATTGTTAATTTTAGTTCAGGCACAAATCATTGCACTCACGCTGTCCTGTCGTGGAATATTCTAATCCACATATATAAATTAAAAGGTAAATGTAAAGCCTAACAAATAAATTTAATAAAAGAAAAGAGAAATGGTAAAAGAAACAGTGCTGTCACAATGACTGTACGCAAAATCCCCCTGTGTTCTCATTCGTCTGCAAATTGTAACGCTTTCACGTTGATAGTAAAAGCCTACTGTATTATTACCCGCTTTCTTCAATGAAACGTGTACTGTATTTCTTGGAACAACCTTGAGATACGCAAGCTGATCAATGACCTAAATTTAATATTTCATTCATTCCATTTTATGCACGGCGTAACTAAAAGACAGATAAAGCAGGAGAGAGAGAGGGGCGAATGAAGGCAGGAAGCATGCAATACTAAACACGCGTCGCGCGATACACAATTGCTGCCATCACGCGTGTAAGGCCACATGCACTAACTTTTTTTCAGACGGACAGTGATAAAAAGCCAATACACATACCAGAGTTAGGTTTTAAAATCCTGAAAAACGCTTATTGGGAATTATGACAATATACTGGTTTACGTTTGAAAACATGACAGTACCCAGACACCACATGGGGGATGGAAGTGAACAGGAGGTGGTAGAAAATGCACATTTTGAACGCAGCCACCTAGCTCCCTTAGATTGAGATATTTGGGTTCCTTAGGGCTTGCTGACACCGAATATGTTAAGTGTTACGCAAATAGTCCAGGAATTAATAAATTATAACCGGAGCCGCGCTAGCGTAGTGGTTACAACACCGCTCTGGCGACCGGGTGATTCAGGATCAAACCCGGGCGACGGCATTTGAAGATTTTTCGTCGACCGGGAATTGGACTGGATTAACTCGAGACCTGGTGAGGACATTTGAAGGAGTGTCGTCGACCAGGGATTGGCGGCTCCTGAGCCGACCCAGCTCTAATGGGTACCTCCGAAATCGGCGAGTATCTGCCTGAATGGCGAGGGACACCTGTCTCTGCACAAGAAAAGGGATACTCACGTAAAATCAATGTCAGGTTAGACATTAATAATAACCTGAGATTTCGCCTCGAGTATTAGCGGGCGTACGAAAAAAAAAAAAAAAAAAAAAAAAAAAAAAAAAAAATTATAACCAAAATAAAATAGTGGGGATGCCTGACAGCATGAAATCATTTCTGCTCATAAAATTTTTTTTATAACGTGTTTGAAAAAACATTACGTTACGGAAATAGCCTACCATGTTAACTCCTATTTGATTGGAGCGCAACAAATATAAGACTAAACACGATTGGTCGGGCTATAAATACTATCTTGTGTTGTTATGGGAAACGAATAGAAGGGGTACTTTTTTGAAAAGATGTGTAGACATGGTTTGATTGGGTAGAGCTGCGAATATACTCAATTCAGAGCGTCTGTTCATTGCCACATCTTGTAATAAACCTACTAAGAAGCAGTGCGTTGAGCACCAGTGTATATTTTATATAAAATAAAGCCTGGGACATCGGCAGATCGGAGTTGTGCTATATTCATTGCCAGTCAACGAAACTGTTTATTATTTCTATGAATTGTGGTAAGCTTGAAATATTCAATATCGTTTAATGAAAATTGAATGTAAATTGTTAATTTATGCCTGTATATATGTGTAGTTCAGTAGCGAACATGATGTAAAGCCTATATTGCTCCAGCCTGAACAGAGGGTGTCGGAGGAAAGTAAAACTGCATGGAATGGCCAAACAGTACACTGACACCTAGATTATTGACTAGAAAGAAATAATGCTGGAATTGCAGAGGCGTAGTAACCATTAGGGAGGGAAATACTGGTATAAAGTATTTCAGATGAAGCTGACAGTTGGCCTAACGCTCTGAACTCAATGTTTGTGATGTATTGTGCTCAGTGTAGAAATACAGTATAAATAGTTCTGAAGTAGGAGGTACAACCTTCTTGTTTCAGGGACCGTGGTCTTAAAGTTATTGAGCAGCACCTGGTCAGAGCTTTGCTGAAGCCAGAGGTGGACAGCATACTCCTTGGTCCATATAGCAACCGGTGGGGTGGCTCCAGAACTCATTAAAGTAGTCGAGCAGAGGAGTCTTTTACTGCAGTCATCACGAAAGATAAGAGAGTGTGGCCATGGAGCTCAACATTATGTACCCCATCTTAAAATGACATTGTAAAATAAAACTAAGAGGGGAATTTACATTGTTTTCATACCAGGAACTGAGAACATCTCCAATACTAGTTCCAATAGAAACAAACTATTGACGTCATGATGACAAATACCAACAGAGCTTGAACAAAACAAAACCAGTATTACCTCATATTACCACTACACAACTGACACACATAGGATACTATTACTAATATTTGTCACTACAAGAATCATATTAATAAATTCTGTACATATAACTTGTAATTAAAATTGATTGTGATTCCTGGTTCCCTTTGTATTTGAATCAGGACACATATACATTCATGACAGCACTGAATACATATTGTTATTTGAAAAGTTATCAGTGACTCCTTTAAGATATCCTCGTAGAGGTTTTATGTATGTGAGTGTCACAGTGTTGTCAAGTGTGGTGGAATAAATTAAATTGTTTATCTGTCTGTTGTTGTTATGACTTACACTTCATCATACACATACCCTAGACATATAACGTAGTCATCACACTATTCCAGAATAATTCTGACTGAGGTATACATATGTGGCAGCAAGTAAGGTTATCTATAATACACTACTCTTATTAGATATAGATACCTTCACAGCTGATCTCAGTCAGTACACTAAGTCCCCTATAAATATTTATAACATCCCACTTCACCACATATATTGGGGTCTCGCTCTCGGGATTTTGAATCTTTCGCTATTACAAATATTGGGGGTAATTCACTTCAGGGAAAAATAAGAATTAAAAGGTATCCTTGGGTGAAAATAAATAAGGTTGAGCTCACAGTGCCTGTGTTGTCCTAAGTTAGTTAGTCATAGATAAAATTGTTTAGTTACATATTTTAGACATTTATCTGTTAGACAATGGCCGACTTGGCAAAATTTCGATCTGCTGCTGTACAGACTGCGAAAGAGTTAGGAATGGACGGACAAATTATGATTGCTTATGTCACGGCTGAATGTGACAAATATATTGAACGGGAAGAAAGAAGATTAGAAAAAGAGGCCGAAAGAAAGTTAGAGGCTGAGACTAAGAGGTTGCAGATTGAGGCTGAGGCTAAGAGGTTGCAGATTGAGGCTGAGGCTAAGAGGTTGCAGATTGAGGCTGACAAAGAGGCTAAAGCATTGGAAGCCGAGGAAAGAAGACAGGCTGCAGAAAGAAAAGAGAAGAAATTAGCTGCAGAAAGGGAAGCAGAAAAGGAGGAGAAGAGATTACAAAGGGAACATGAGTTACGACTAAGGGAGTTTGAGTTTCAGGGCCATGCTCCTGAAAATGGTGCCAGTCCCTTTGCCTCTGATGCCACTGCTAGCCAAGGAGCCTCAACCTCAGCTATGAATTTTCATTTAGATCATTTTGTTGAGAAAGACGATGATATAGAGAGCTACCTAAATAGGTATGAACTATTAGCTACCACGTATGGGTTAGAGAGAGAAAGGTGGAGCTTAAAGTTATCTCAAGGACTTCGTGGGGCAGCTTATGAAGTTTTTGCAAAAATGAGCAGAAGTGATCAGGAAAATTATGACATGCTAAAGCAGGCTCTTTTGTTAAGATATGAAAAGAATGCAGAATTTTATAGGAAAAAATTTAGGAATGCTAAACTACTGTCAGGTGAAACCTATCACCAGTTCTCTGCACGAATAGAGACATACTTGGAGAAATGGACTTCTCTGGGGAAAACCCAAGATCTTAAGGAAATGGTCCTTATAGAGCAATTAAGAGAGTCCATGGCTCCAGACCTGAGAAAGTTTCTCATGGAACAAGGTGCAGAGAGGCTGGGTGAGTTGCTAAATGTTGCTGAAAGGTATCAAGCAGCTCAAGCAGAGGTAACAGGTAATAAAAAGAAACAAGTGGATAACTTTAGGGCACCACAGAACTTTAATAAATTTGATCCTAGGGATCAAAACAAAGGTAAGCACCAGTTTGATAGGCCACGGTATGAAAATAAAAATAAAACCCCACAATTCGATGAAAGGAAATATGATGAAAGAAAATCTTTCATCCAAGGAAAAAGGTGGTGTAAGAATTGTAAGATGAACAATCATGACACTGACTATTGCAGAAGGAAACCTGTGTATATGGCCACCCTTCAGGTCAGGTCGACCTCAAGACAGGAGGAGGATATTATGTTGGATACCACTCCAGAAGAGATGAGGAAGGCACAGGCTGGGGATAAAACACTCAAGCCTTGTTTCAGAAAATTGTCAACTTGTCATACAACTCCAGGCAAGGGAGATTTTTACATGAAAAACAAGTTGATGTATAGGAAGACTGGAGCTAGATCCAAAGGTCAGGGACAGCTGGTACTTTCTAAAAGATATAGGGCAGACTTAATAAGGAGCCTACATGTGAAACCAGATGGGGACCATGAGAAGATAGGTACCATCATTCAAAAGGTGGCTCACAATTATTATTGGCCCAAAGCAAGATGGGACATTGAGAATTTTGTAGAAAGGTGTAGCATAGCACATGAGGGAACACCCACAACTGGGAACATTGATCAGGACCTCGACACGCCATGGGGCAAAATTAGGCCTGATAATAAAAAGGAAAATAGATTTGATAAAGTGGCCAAATGGAATGGGAAGCCCCTTTTCACGGACAAGCTTCACTTTACTGTTTTACAATGGCCACTATGCGGAGAGTGCAAAAGGATGTCTTACCCCAGGATAAGCCGAAAATCCCTCAATCGGACTTAAACAAACTGGAGGAAGAAGATGTAGAGAGGAAATCTCTCATCAAGAATTTTAAGTGGGGAGAAAGCCCCAAGAGGAGAATTGGTAGCGGTCGTTTTGTGAATGATAATTCTGGGAGGAAAAATCATCGCTATCGCGCTTCGAGTGGAAGAGACCATACCGGTGCAGGGACAAATAGGTCCACAAAATTAAAGGTCCATATGTAGCTTTGTTAAGAACGTGGACTGATGAAAAGGCAGAGGAAAACATTACATCTTCATACCAATATGTGAATGAGCTGACCACTCATTTAAAAACTGGCTGGAAACTTGCCAATGAAAATTTGAAACAAGCCAGGAAGAAACATGCTGCCTATTATAACAGGAAGGCGAAAGACAGAGAGTTGGCTGTGGGAGAGAAGGTACTGCTTCTTCTCCCCGGGAGTCAGAATAAGTTACAGATTGGATGGCAAGGTCCATATACAGTTTTAGAGAAGGTGTCTAGAACAAATTATAAGATAGATAAGAAGGGGAAAGAAAAAATCTATCATGTGAATCTCCTGAAGAAATATTTGGAAAGAGAACATCAGGAAGAGACACATTTGTTGACCTTGTCCATCGCCATGGAGATGAAAAAGGAACCACTTTCATCATTTGAATATCCATTACACCCCTGTGAGACAGCAGCACAGGTGAAAATCAGTACACATTTAACGAAAACTCAGAAAGAGAGAGTGCAACAGGTTCTAAATAATCATGCAGAGGTGTTAACAGACCGACCAGGGCATACAAACCTATTGGAATATGATATGAAACTGATAGACCCCACACCTGTCTGTATGAAACCATATTCGATTCCGTTTGCTAAGGAGAAAGCTTTGAAGGAAGAGATAGACTATCTGTTGAAGGAAGGAATTATTTCACACAGTGAATCTTCGTATAGTTCCGGTGTTGTGCTCTTAAGGAAGCCCTCTGGAGAACATAGACTCTGTATAGATTACAGGAGACTGAATGCTATTACAGAAGGACAGGTGGATCCATTGCCGGATACAAATCAGCTGTTTGCCAGACTAAATAAAGCTAAATATTTCTCAAAAGTGGATCTGAGTAAAGGATACTATCAGATTCCAGTAAAGCCTGAGGTTAGACCATACCTAGCTTTTAGTACCTCAGAAGGACACTATGAGTTTAATAGATTGCCATTTGGATTGAAGAATGCGCCTAGTGTCTTCTCTAGAATGATGAGAAAATTATTGGACCCTCTGAATAATCCATATATAACAAATTTCATGGATGATATCCTTATAGCAACAGAAACATTTGAGGAACACATTGACTCTCTGAACATGCTGTTTAATCGACTTGGGGAAGCAAATTTAACAGCCCGACCAACCAAATGTTGCGTTGGATGTAAAGAATTGGAATTTTTGGGACACGCAGTTTATCAGGGAAACATGACCCCTGACCCAAAGAATTTAGAGAAACTAAAGAAAGCCCCGAGACCACAAACCAAGAAGGACGTGAGATCCTTTGTCTCATTATGTGGTTTCTACCAGAAGTATATCAAAAACTTTAATTCCATATGTGCACCGTTAACTGATTTGACACGTAAAGGACATCCAGATCGCATTACATGGACACCACAATGTGAAATGGCTTACCAGGAATTGAAGGAAAAGCTCACAAGCAAACCTATTTTGAAATTACCTGACTTAAGTCAAGAATTCATTGTAAGAACGGATGCCAGTAATATTGGGTTGGGTGCAACTCTACTACAGAAATCAGATGCATTGGATGGGGAATTAAGCCCAGTGGCATATGCTAGCAGAAAGTTGAATAAAGCTGAAATCAACTACTCAACTAGCGAAAAAGAATGTCTTGCAGTAATATGGGCAATAAAGAAATTCAATATTTATCTGTATAGGAGGGCATTTAAGTTGCAAACGGATCACAAACCTTTATCGTTTCTAGCACAGGCTAGGCATGAGAACTCTAGGTTACTCCGATGGTCCTTACTTTTGGCTCCATATAATTTTAGCATTGAGTATATATCTGGAAAAACCAATTTGGGAGCGGATTTTTTAAGCCGCCATCCGTGTGACGAGAATCACCCTAAACCCCAGAAATAATAATAAATTTCTCTATGTGTATATAGAATAAAGGACTGACATATAATGTCTGTTTTAAGAGGGGAGATGTCGTGGAATATTCTAATCCACATATATAAATTAAAAGGTAAATGTAAAGCCTAACAAATAAATTTAATAAAAGAAAAGAGAAATGGTAAAAGAAACAGTGCTGTCACAATGACTGTACGCAAAATCCCCTTGTGTTCTCATTCGTCTGCAAATTGTAACGCTTTCACGTTGATAGTAAAAGCCTACTGTATTATTACCCGCTTTCTTCAATGAAACGTGTACTGTATTTCTTGGAACAACCTTGAGATACGCAAGCTGATCAATGACCTAAATTTAATATTTCATTCATTCCATTTTATACACGGCGTAACTAAAAGACAGATAAAGCAGGAGAGAGAGGGGGGCGAATGAAGGCAGGAAGCATGCAATACTAAACACGCGTCGCGCGATACACAATTGCTGCCATCACGCGTGTAAGGCCACATGCACTAACTTTTTTTCAGACGGACAGTGATAAAAAGCCAATACACATACCAGAGTTAGGTTTTAAAATCCTGAAAAACGCTTATTGGGAATTATGACAATATACTGGTTTACGTTTGAAAACATGACAGTACCCAGACACCACATGAGGGATGGAAGTGAACAGGAGGTGGTAGAAAATGCACATTTTGAACGCAGCCACCTAGCTCCCTTAGATTGAGATATTTGGGTTCCTTAGGGCTTGCTGACACCGAATATGTTAAGTGTTACGCAAATAGTCCAGGAATTAATAAATTATAACCAAAATAAAATAGTGGGGATGCCTGACAGCATGAAATCATTTCTGCTCATAAAATTTTTTTTTATAACGTGTTTGAAAAAACATTACGTTACGGAAATAGCCTACCATGTTAACTCCTATTTGATTGGAGCGCAACAAATATAAGACTAAACACGATTGGTCGGGCTATAAATACTATCTTGTGTTGTTATGGGAAACGAATAGAAGGGGTACTTTTTTGAAAAGATGTATAGACATGTTTGATTGGGTAGAGCTGCGAATATACTCAATTCAGAGCGTCTGTTCATTGCCACATCTTGTAATAAACCTACTAAGAAGCAGTGCGTTGAGCACCAGTGTATATTTTATATAAAATAAAGCCTGGGACATCGGCAGATCGGAGTTGTGCTATATTCATTGCCAGTCAACGAAACTGTTTATTATTTCTATGAATTGTGGTAAGCTTGAAATATTCAATATCTTTTAATGAAAATTGAATGTAAATTGTTAATTTATGCCTGTATATATGTGTAGTTCAGTAGCGAACATGATGTAAAGCCTATATTGCTCCAGCCTGAACAGAGGGTGTCGGAGGAAAGTAAAACTGCATGGAATGGCCAAACAGTACACTGACACCTAGATTATTGACTAGAAAGAAATAATGCTGGAATTGCAGAGGCGTAGTAACCATTAGGGAGGGAAATACTGGTATAAAGTATTTCAGATGAAGCTGACAGTTGGCCTAACGCTCTGAACTCAATGTTTGTGATGTATTGTGCTCAGTGTAGAAATACAGTATAAATAGTTCTGAAGTAGGAGGTACAACCTTCTTGTTTCAGGGACCGTGGTCTTAAAGTTATTGAGCAGCACCTGGTCAGAGCTTTGCTGAAGCCAGAGGTGGACAGCATACTCCTTGGTCCATATAGCAACCGGTGGGGTGGCTCCAGAACTCATTAAAGTAGTCGAGCAGAGGAGTCTTTTACTGCAGTCATCACGAAAGATAAGAGAGTGTGGCCATGGAGCTCAACATTATGTACCCCATCTTAAAATGACATTGTAAAATAAAACTAAGAGGGGAATTTACATTGTTTTCATACCAGGAACTGAGAACATCTCCAATACTAGTTCCAATAGAAACAAACTATTGACGTCATGATGACAAATACCAACAGAGCTTGAACAAAACAAAACCAGTATTACCTCATATTACCACTACACAACTGACACACATAGGATACTATTAATAATATTTGTCACTACAAGAATCATATTAATAAATTCTGTACATATAACTTGTAATTAAAATTGATTGTGATTCCTGGTTCCCTTTGTATTTGAATCAGGACACATATACATTCATGACAGCACTGAATACATATTGTTATTTGAAAAGTTATCAGTGACTCCTTTAAGATATCCTCGTAGAGGTTTTATGTATGTGAGTGTCACAGTGTTGTCAAGTGTGGTGGAATAAATTAAATTGTTTATCTGTCTGTTGTTGTTATGACTTACACTTCATCATACACATACCCTAGACATATAACGTAGTCATCACACTATTCCAGAATAATTCTGACTGAGGTATACATATGTGGCAGCAAGTAAGGTTATCTATAATACACTACTCTTATTAGATATAGATACCTTCACAGCTGATCTCAGTCAGTACACTAAGTCCCCTATAAATATTTATAACATCCCACTTCACCACATGTCCAAGCATATATTTTCCCAGTTTAATACCCAGAAGAATATTGGTGATTTCAAATCATCTTCCCTGAGTTACACTGCGTACACTCAAGAATTTAATTATTCATAGAGGCTAACATCGGTGGGTCGATCTGCTATGAGACAATGCGCCTGTTAATCTTCCAACCGAGTGTATTTAGCAGAGGCATTTGTTCTTTTTATTTTGTCTAAAGTTCGTGGAACGAAGCTACCAGACTGTTCGTGGTACGAAGCTGCAAGACGAAAGTTCCTACGCCACTAGTTGTGAGTTAAAAGCGGGGGAATCAACACTAACCGCCTACATTGGAGGAGTTGTGTGGAGAAGGGCCCCCATCACAGAAGAATTGACGAAACCACGGCTGCAGGACTCACTTATACCAGCTAAGTTCTTGTAAAAGGAACTAGCAAAAGGACAATTGTTTTTTATACATCCTCAAATCAAGTCTTAGTGAAGACAATTTTATTTACATCTAAAATTCACCATAATTTCATGCTATTTTAACCTGTTAAGAACTAATTGATTATTAAATTTGTTACATGTTATTTTAAAACAAAACAATCATAGTTGATTTAGTTATTATAGGTATGAAAGCAAACGTATGAGCAAGACTCTTTAATATATATATATATATATATATACATCTAGACATACATCTACACCTATAGAGCAAATACTCATAAAATAATTTCGCTGGATTTACACTAGCTGGGGGCTTGAACGGGCTAAAACCCTTGCTTAATTCTTCACAAAAGGCGACGGATCAGATATAAGTAAATAGTGCTCTGCCCTATGCAGCATTGTTCTTGACTTCTGAAAACATCTTGTGATTATTAACTTGAGATAGAAGCGTCATTATCCTTCTCTACAACTCTACCAAGAGTAATCTTGTGCGAAGGTAGACACATTTGAAGACTCAGATTAGATACTCTTGAGTGTTGGCCACTGGTGGACCACCACTGAAGAGCTAAGGGGAGACAATCCGTGACAGAAAGAAAGGATACTCAATACAATAAAAAAGTAACAGAAGTGTCAGTCACTCCGCGGATTCGAACCAGGGACCATCCGAACAGCACCGTCGCCACACTTTTTTTTTAACGAGTACCTACCATTGATCTATTTTAGTTAAACTATTTACTTCTCAAATTTGCCGCGGGTTTCCCTCCGTGTTTACATACGTAGTGAAGTTAAACACAGTGACAATCGACAGTCTAAGAATGGCAACTGTTAGTCCAGAGCTTATCGATTGTGGTGTCCAAGATACCAAGCTCATGATGATGATTTGGTCTGGTTGTGTCATTCAGTGGCGTCTCTTGGCTTTGTTGATTCTTTAATATTGTTATAGTGAAACAATACAGTTAGCGTGCTTGTGGTGTATGCCGGGAAAGGGGAGATAAATCGTTAAGGGAGATAATGGTGATAGTTTTTATAATAGAATAAAAATGACAAGGTAGTCCCATAGCATATACTGCCGTAGGGGAGTGAAGTTACCGGGTTCTAGGATCGAAACTTTGTAACGTCACGTTTCAGTCTATCCAGCTGTAAAAAGGTACCTTACTGTTGTTCTTGAGTTAGGGAAGACAAAGGTAGCGAGAATGGGAACTGGTCACCTCACATCTCGAAACTGGACAATATAGCGCAGTCTCTAACACTTCGCATCCCACGGCAGTATCTGCTATGGGACTATCTCTACCGGCTTTACTGAATACATCTAAAGTCTCTAACACTTTACTGCCATACGGCAGTATTTACTATGTGACTAACCTTTACCTTTGTAACTCTCTGCACGCCATGAGCCGTACGGTACGCCACGATATGATAAATTGTAAATTACTGCCCTTGTACGACCGTTTGGTTTGGAAAGTCAACTTTCTTTATGTTTTTTTTTCTCGCGTTTTACGCGATATATATATATATATATATATATATATATATATATATATATATATATATATATATATATATATATATATATATATATATATATATATATATATATATATATATATATCCACACCAGACAAAGACCTTAACACTGTGTCTAGTAAATGATAGTAGACTTAAGAACAGTTAGTATAGAACAGAGGGTAGGTTTCTGGTATTGTATTAACATTTATAACACGTAAGGAAGGGAAACCCGAGGCCTGTAAACAGTAAATAAATATTAGACAAACATAAAGGTATTTTTTCAGGCCATTTGTAAGAAATAAAGAAGTAGAACACTAGACAACAGATAAAAAAATTAAGGACTTCTTCTTGTGTGGACTGACCTATACTGTATAATAGGGGAACAACAAAGTGATTGCGTCATGAATAGGCTGGGCTGCCCATTGTAAACTTCCGGTGTTGTGTCTTGTGGTTCGCACTAATGACCAGTCATCGAAGCATCATTTATTGGTGATGCTTATTATACCTCTCTTTCACATCCGCCGTACTCGCCAGACCTAGTGTAGTAAAGTACATCTGTGTGACACCCTGCTCAAATTTCCCCACTTGAAAATTAACTAACGTAGTCCTAAAATCTATTAATAACTACAGTATTTGTAATTTGTCAAGGGCAAGGTCACATCTACCGCCAACATTTTAACTAAAGAATTTGAATTTTTTCTAACACCAAGCGTTAAAAGTTACTACCCCCTTTTAACACACTACCCTTCCCAATATTTATTAACGAACGCCGAAAAATTAACAACCAATAGTATTGTTACCTCGTTTTTGGGTAGAGACCAAAAATCTAAGTTGTAATGGCAAAAATGCTGATTCTATGCTTTTAATCAAAATTAAATAATTTATTTCTCAATAACTAAAGGGAATTAGATTGAAAGAGATATCTTGAATCATAGCGCTGATATTGATTAATATAATACCATAAAGATTTCCCATAATAAAACTATCTTGACGTAGAAATATTTATTTTATTAACATTTTCAGTTGGAAAAAAGCACAATTAATTATAAAAAAAATTACGCATATGAAAACGGGGACAAATAATTAAAAGAAACCTATATAGGAAGATAGAGGACAGTGGTCTGTTTAATAATCACTTTCAATAGTAAAAATCGACCCATTAATAACAAAGATATTGCATAAATAAAATTGAGACAGACGAACAAACACACTTCTGAACTGCTCAAGTTTATAGCCTAGGGGGAAAAGTTAAAATTTCTGGACGCGTTTCTGATTGGTTAAGGGGGGTGAGCATAGGGGCAATAAAATTAACATTTTGCCGGCATAGTCCGCCATTTGAAAAATACTATTTGCCAACTTGAGATCAGCGGGAGAGCATTCGTGACCAACGCTTTCACCGTCTGGACACTAGAGCCTTTCTGAACTACCCATTTAATGCTAGTCAAGCTTGTGCATATTGTGATATATTCTTACTTGAGGGTCATATCACCAGTTAAAAGTTGTGCAACTATCCTGGAGAAGACAGAACTTGCACGCAGTGGACGCTCACAATACTTGCTGAGCTACAGGCCGTCTTTCTTCCAGAGGGCAGCACTATCTGTGTGATCATAAATACAGTTTGGAGCAACTAGTCTCAGACAAGATATTAAGATAAGTGCCTTACCTGGGCACTTGAGAGCTCATTCTCATAACTAAAATAACAATCCACAACATAGATTTCCTGACCTGGGGAGGATGTAGAAAACAGATCTTCAAACAATAGTTTAGTTACAAGTTCAAGTATTTAAAAAAGACTGTGAGGTGCCCAAGAAAGTGAGATTTGGTGATACAAGTCATGAACATTTTTCAACATATTGATTTCTACACTGTAAAATAAAAACTTTTCCTGGGTTGATACTTCCTGTCCAAAACATTGAGGTACAGGATTCTTTATTCAGGTGAGATCTCGGGAGGTGACAGTTAGGGACCCAGAGACTTTCAACATCATCATCCTTTACTCTGGGAACTTGCATAGTCTGACCTCACCTTGATTGTCTATACACCCTTACTCTGTTCAGAGAAGCGGGTATTGCTCATAAGACCAGTCCCTTACCTGGCACTATTCTAGTGTCATCTGACACATCTAATTGTCCAAGGGAACCTATATTCTATACTCTAAAACCTCCTACCACACCTAGCTCCAAGTGATTTGGATCACTCAAAGAGACGATGGGAGGAAAGACTTTCAGGTCCGATGAAGAGGTCAGCAGGTGGTGCATGATTGGCTACACACGAGACCTAAAGAATTCTTTTCTAGAGGAATCCATGCACTTTGTAGGCGCTGGGGGACTTGTATAGAACGCAATTGTGACTAGGTCGAAAAATGATACAGTTGTGTGTGTATGTGTGTGTGTGTGTATATATACAAGTATATATATATATATATATATATACAGTAGAACTCCGTTTATCCGAACCCCAATTATCCGAACATCCAATTATCCGAACACTTTTTCCAGAAAAAAAAAAAATCAGGCGCCACCAGTCACGTTAGACTACATTTCTGAATCTTTTGATGCGGTAAGCTTCAAATGTATGCGAACAATTTGTAGAGAATGGGATGGGCTAATGGTCGGTCACTTACGTACAGGAAGTCAGTTAGATCATAAAGTCAGTTAATATCTGGTTTACCAATCCAATGTACGTGTGCGTTCTAGGCAGAACACTGGCTAAACAGACAGTTCAACTTAAAATAATTGTGTCTGCTACTACAGCAGAATAATTTTGGTGTACAAGTATTTCTCTGTGCGATATGGCATCTTCCAGTAGGCCTAAAGCATATAAAAGGAACCGCAATCTTTTGTCAATTGAAACGAAAACAGAAATTATCAAGAGACTAGGAAAAGGTGAAACTGTGTCTTCACTTGCGAGGATTCTCAATGTTGGGAAAGTTACCGTCTCTGACATCAAAAGTAACAAGGATAAAATTAAGAGTTTTGCATCGACATTAGATAGTGAAAATGGGTCGAAGAAACGTAAAACCATGAGAAATGCGAAAGATTTGAAATTGGGAGAGGCTTTGTGTATATGGTTTGTGCAAAGAAGAAGCAAAGGAACCTATCTCTGGCTCTCTATTGTGTGAAAAGGCACTTCAGTTCAACAATCAACTTGACGGTCCTCCTGACTTTAAGGCTAGCCAGGGATGGTTAAGAAACTTTAAATCTCGTTATGGCATACGAGAATTGGAGATTCAAGGGGAATCTTTATCTAGCGATGCAACTGCCGCTGAAAATTTTAAAGAAACATTCTTGGCTTTTTTCGGAATAAGGCGGCTATTCACTCGATGATGTGTATAATGCCGATGAGACTGGCTTATACTGGAAATCATTGCCTCAAAAATCACTTGCATCTCAGCGCGAAGCAGCTGCCCCTGGGTTTAGAAAGTGCAAAGAGAGAGTAACAATTTTGGTAGCCGCGAATGCCAGTGGAAGTCATCGTTTACCGGTGCTAATGATCGGCAAAGCCAAAAAACCACGTTGTTTAAAGAATGTGTCATGTCTCCCATTGTGCTACAAAGCACAGAAGAGTGCTTGGATGAATAGTGAAATATTTCTTGATTGATATACAAATCAGTTCATCCCAAATGTGAAGAGGTTGAGAGAACAAGAAAAGAAAACTGGAAAAGTAATTCTTCTACTGGACAATGCATCATCTCATCCAGAGATGGATACATTGAATGCAGTTGATGCAAATTTTAAAGTAATTTTTCTGCCTCCCAATGTAACAGCACTGATTCAACCAATGGATCAGGGTGTTATAGCAAAGCTTAAAAAGATGTACAAGAAGGAAGTCCTGCGTCGTTTATTGTTGGCTGAAGATGAAGAAAGTGTGGTGGCGTTTCCAAAAAGCTTAATCTCAAAGACTGCTGCTATATGTTAGCTGATGCTTGGACCACCCTGTCACAAGATAATCTCAACAAGGCTTGGAATAGATTGCTTGGGAAAGAAGGAGGAAATGAAACTACTGCAGTGGACACAAATGATGATTGCATAAATGAAGTTGTGGAACTGTTTCAAGCAATGCCCGGATTTTTGGACTGTAACAAAGATGATGCACACATGTGGCTAGAAGATGATAATGATTCTTGTTTTCAGTTTTTGAATGACGAAGAAATTTTGTCTTTTGTGCAAGAAGAAAACCAAATACATGTAGTGACCGATGATGAAGACTCCTCAGAAGTACATGATGTACTTGTAGATTATGAAGAAAACCCAAAACGTCGACCAAATCCTGAAGAGGCCTTTATAGCACTAGAAACAGCGATGGCTTGGTACGAGCAAGAAGATGACAGCTGTCCTACACAGCTTCTGCTGTTGAAGAGAATGCGGGACTTAGCAGCCAAAAGGAGACTATCCAGTTTGGTGCAAAAGAGGATTCCTCATTATTTTAAATAGTGGGCTACATCTGTGCAAGTACATGTATACGTAAGTTGCGCCTGGTTTTGAATCGTTTGTAATGTTATTTTAAAAACATTTATCTTTCTTAACAAAAATAATTAATACAAGTAGTACATGCACTGCAGTGTAATAAAAGATTTTGGTGATACAGTGATCTAATACAGTGTGGGTATTATTATTACAGTACAGGTAAATATGTTTTATAGTGTATTTTTCTTGTGATGGTTAATTATTTTTAGAAATATGTGTACATGTACTCGATACATTATGTAATCCAATTATCCGAACATTTGATTATCCGAACGATGCTCGGTCCCATGGGGTTCGGATAAATGGAGTTCTACTGTATATATATATATATATATATATATATATATATATATATATATATATATATATATATATATATATATATATATATATATATATATATATATATATATATATATATATATATATACAGTACTTTGCAAAAAAAATGGCAGTCATATTTCGCAACGCAGCACACTCATAGAAGCAAATAATAATAAAAACTGTATGTCCAGAGGAAGATTGGTATCTCCCCTATCTATTAACAGTAGTTTCAGTACAATATAATGTTGCCTTCTCCAGCAAGGCAAGCCTGGATGCGGCGAGGCATACTTCCCACAAATGTTTGTAGGTAATTAGAGTCAGACTGTCCCAGTATTTTTCAGCTACCTTCTTCAATTGTTCAACGTCTCTGAGTCCACTCTTTTTTAAATGATTCTTGAGTAGTGCCCAAACGTTTTCAATTGGGTTTAGATCTGGACTGTTGCTGGGCCACTTCAGCACTATCACATTCTTCTCTTGCAGCTATGCTTTGGGGGTATGAGCTGTATGATTTGGGTCATTGTCATGTGGATTAAAAAATGGCTGTTTCCCAGGTTTTTTTGTGATGGGTACCTTTATTTTTGGGGTACTGTCCGAATGATTTGGGCAGATCGGGACTGTTGCTGGGCCACTTCAGCACTATCACATTCTTCTCTTGCAGCCATGCTTTGGGGGTATGAGCTGTATGATTTGGGTCATTGTCATGTTGAAATGTGCACCCATCGGGGTACATGACCTGCATAAATGGCAGAAGGTGTCCCTCTAGTATGTCGATGTACTTTTCTTTCATGAGAATTCCTGTGAAAACACACAGTGGTGTGGCACCTCTTGCTGACACCCCTCCCCAAAGATGGAATTTCTAGGTATGTTTCGGTCGCTGGTACACATGCGTTACAGAGCCTTTCGTCCAAATATTTATTTGAGCAGGATAAGACCAAACAGAACATTCATCTGAAAAAATCACATTGTCCCATGACAAATTTTGGTGTTCGTGGCACCAGTTCAAGCGCATCTGTTTGTGAGTCTCTGTGAGCAATGGTTACGAAATTACCCGCTTTTTTGTGTAATTCATCCTGTGCAGCTCCCGGTTGACAGTAGCATTAGATACCTCTAGGCTTCCCAACTCGATCATGCGCTGCCGTATGTTTTCTACACTCTTCATTGGCCCAGCCCGAACGATTTGGGCGAGACGCCGATGGTCCTTTGTGTCCAAAATTCTTGGCCTCCCACTACCTTCTTTTCGCTCGATTCCATTACCTGCTTTTAATTTACTCACAACTCTGTAGACAGTCCGCTCAGGAATGTTCATGGTTTTAGAAATGTTCGAACATATTTGATTTCCTTCATTCCAAAGCTGTGAAATTAACATACACTTTGACTTTGTATCCATTTTCTGCCACTAGCATTAGAAATTGTCGTCTGCTCTATTATCAAGGGACGTTACTCTACGCTAATTTTTTTTTAACTTTTGGTAGTGTTTGCTCACTTCAGTGGAGTGCAAATTTGGGGCAGAACATGCATATTTAATTAGATTTCAGCTTGTTTAGCTGAGCAATATGACTGCCATTTTTTTTGCAAAGTACTGTATATATATATATATATATATATATATATATATATATATATATATATATATATATATATATATATATATATATATATATATATATATATATATATATATATATACTGAAGCACATTAAAAACGCACCATTGTTATATATACAGATGCCGAGAAGCTGAAAAAAAAGTGTGGGAATGGATTTTCCCCGTGTTCGTCATGAGGTAGAGAGCGAATGGCTGCTGGAATGGAAAGTGCAAGATTCAACCCACGGGTTTGTGTACCGACTACATTAAAACAAAGAAAGTTACACGTGCAACACGATTCTTAACAGCTATGACCCTGAAAATGTGTACGCGTTGTGGCAGTATAATCGGTATAAAAAGGCCGTTGAGACTAAACACCCAGTACTTGTGCTTGAAATGCCACGACTATCTGAAAACGACCGCCAACGAGCCATTGGTATGTTGGAGACAGGAATGAGCTCGCGTGCCATTGCCAGAAGGATGAATTGCCACCACAGCGCTATTGTACGTCTCAGTAAACGTTACGGAACCACTGGCATTGCCCGGGATAGACTTCGGAGTGGCCAACCACGAATTACTACTCCTGCGCAAGATCGTCATATTGTGCTGAGTCACCTAAAGAATCGTTCTCTCCCGGCAAGTCAAACAGCAAGAGCAATAGTGGGTAGACGTGGGCAAGTCTCACGAATGACAGTCATACGACGACTCATAGATACAGGCCTTACTGCAAGACGACCTTATGTTCGGCCAAACTTGACTCACAGACATCGTCAGCAGCGCCTGCAATGGGCAGAGCAACATGTCAGATGGACTAGACTGCAGTGGAATGCTGTCCTATTTACAGACGAGAGCAGATTCAACATATCCTTTGCTGATGGACGTATGCGGATTTGGCGACGGTGTGGAGAGCGCTTTGCAGATTGCTGTGTTCGTCAGCACAACCGATTTGGAGGTGGCAGTATTCACATTTGAGGAGGATTCAGTTTTCACCATCGCTTGCCTCTTAACGTCTTCCGTGGAAATGTTAATGCTGTGACATATCGAGATGAGGTTCCGGATGCATTGGTTGCTCCTGCGTTCACAAATTATCCAGACTTGCAGCTTCTCCAGCAGGATAACGCACGTGAGCACACCGCATGCATTACGCAGCAATATCTACAGCAGCAGAACATTGTGACGATTGATTGGCCTGCCCTATCACCAGACATGTCCCCTATAGAACATATGTGGGACGAGCTTGGATGCAGAGTCTACAGGCACGATTCTCCAGCTAATCTGCAACAGCTCGAAGCTGCTCTTACACGTGAATGGGACTTGATTCCGGGATTTCCTTCAGAGACTTGTGCGTTCCATGCGGAGCCGCTGCCAAGCTTGTTTGCATGCACACGGTGGACATACCAGATACTGAGGATAGTGTGAATGAATTTTTTTATTGCTTGCATTTTTGGTTTTCTCCCTTGCCTGCACAGAATGCAATGAATTTCATAACAATCAAATGTACAAATTAATGACCAGCATGGATTCATAGGAAAATGAATAAAGATTCCAAATATGTAAACTTGTAAACACTTATATTTACATTTCAAACTCTGTTCCTGGATTATACAGGTGGTGCGTTTTTAATGTGCTTCAGTATATATATATATATATATATATATATATATATATATATATATATATATATATATATATATATATATATATATATATATATATATATATATTCGTGTGTGTGTATTTACTGCATGTTTTACCACAAAACCTGTAGGCTGGAAAATCGGGCATCCCTTTTGATGTAACACACAAAGAGTTCTTGAGTTATTTGGAATTCCTTGATGTATTGGTATCTTAAAATATCTGACCAAATATAGCTGACATTTGCCAAATTAATGGCCCTGTTTCAGTTCCAATAGGTCATTGAACATTCGACTTCTCATGCTATTTTGCTATCCAGTCGACCAAGAGTTTACGACCTTCCTGGTATATCTAGGTTACCGCATCCGATATTCCCTGCATTTGGATCCTGGACCCTAGTTGGGCCAGTGGATCTAATTGCGTTTACCTTTGTCCGTTGTGTAAATAAAAGATCGTGTGCGTGATCCCTTTTATTAGATGCCGCTAACGGGCAATCGGACACCGCTTTTCTAGCTCACTGATCATGTTGGTATAGTAAATACAGGGGGACTCTCCTGGGGTTGTTACGACCTCAAATAACGTTATATATTTTTTTAACATTTTCTTTCTTATTCTCATTATCAGGACAGAATTAACTGCTTTGTGAAAACAGTTAAAAAACGAATAATGAAAGAATCTTCCAGAGCTCATTATCATCATCATGAGTTTTATATTACCATAATGACGATAAACTCTTTCTATATCCGCCAGTTTTTTAAGCTTTTCTATAATTCAGGTAGTCGATGCAGTATAGACTATTCCAATTTCAAGGGTACCTATACAACGACATTTTTAGTTTATTTTATATATGTGCACGAGTAGTTTCTGATGGGTTTCTGCAGAGACAAGGAGAGAATAGGACTACAGCCCACAAAAGGTAAGGGGTAAAAGATCTCGTTACGTATCCATTGAGGCATATTGCGAATATGGTGTTAGGCCCATATTTTCGTGACCATCGGGACACTAGGGGTGATGTGGTCAGCATCACGCCGGCCGCCTTAATCTTCCCAGAACGACCCACAAAAGCTAGCTCAAAACGTCAGAAATGAGGTATATTTGGGTAAAGTGGTTGAAGTAACACGAAACGAAGAGGCATAGTCCCCAACCAGACAATGCGTCATGGCCTCAAACTCAGCCCCTGCCGACGTAAAAGGAACAGTCCCAGTTACGATGGTCTGGTCATGTCTGCAGAATGGGGGAAGATCGGCTACCACGACAAATATGGGAAACCAAGAGCCAGACCACCAGGACGACCCAGAGTCTGCTGGAAGGACAATCTCTGAAGGACAGAGAACTAGAATGGAACCAGGCCAGGAGGAAAACAGCCGATAGGATAGTACGGCGCTCCCTTCTCCAAACCTCTACACCTCACGGTAGAAAAGGGATAACTAAGTAAGTAAGCATAAGGCAACATTGTCCTGAAAATATAATAAAAATACTGAAAAAGTTGCAACTAAATAATATATTATTATTGAGCATACTTGCCTAATTTCATATCACAAACTTCTAACAGCAAATGCTCTCGTATTTAAGCAAAAAACATTAACATTGTTTATAATTCAATAATCGACTAAAATTATTTTTATGAATTATTTTATTTTAAAAATTATCCGATTCATTGATTATCGTTAAAGATCCAAGCAATAATATATATATATATATATATATATATATATATATATATATATATATATATATATATATATATATATATATATATATATATATATATATATATATATATATATATATATATATATATATATATATATATATATATATAAAGTTAGTTGCTTATCCTTTACAGGACGTGGCAATCAACCCCAGCTTTTATTGGCTGTTTGTGATTTTTCTAGGCAATTTTTTTCATTCAGTAGTTTGCCATTGCTTTCTGAACGGTACGACGCTTATATGATTGTTAAAAGCGATCTGCTACCAAACCGCCTGCAGCAGGTTTCGAACCTGGTATATCTGGATTATGAAACTGCGTTCATATCCATTAGGCCACAGACGCCGACATATATATATATATATATATATATATATATATATATATATATATATATATATATATATATATATATATATATATATATATATATATATATATGTCGTAGATTTCCGATAGGAGAATTAAGACTAGGTTTGGTCCCTTCTGAATAGGTTTGAATAGGTGATAGACTCAGTGAGAGTTAGTGAAAAGTAATAGAATTTCCACACACGTGAGATGATAGATTTTGATATAGTGGCTGTCTCTGAAAGCGAAAAGAATTCTTCTCTCTCTCACCTATCTTCTACAACAGTTGTTACAGCGTCAGACAGACTACACCAATATACATATTACGTATATTTCTATCACTCACAGGCACGCACATACACGTGACGACAGGCAAACACACAGACGTGGGAAAACTATAACAATGATATATATATTATCTAGAACGAGCTGACCAAACACGATTATTAAGTTCAAGAGCGATTTTATTATCAGGAAAAATCGGCTCACAACATCAAAGAAAGTACATCAAGGAAAATACATATACACATAGTCATAAAAAAATCAAGGAAATGTTGCAAGGATGATAGCCCCGTTATAGTGTTAACTCTAGGTTTAGCCCGGCCCCGTTAAGAGAACAGATGATGGCGCCCGAGTCACAGATACATAGAGTTTGATTCTAAGAGTTGTCTTTGTTTTATCTCGTAATTATATGCACAGAGTTTGAAAAAAATCTGATTTAACCTAAGACAAAAACATAAGAACTCTAGCCTTAGCAACAAATTATGCAGATTGGGAAAAAAAAATTAGGACAGCAACAGGGTGTCAAAGATATAATAGTGAAAATATCACTCAGACCAGCGTACACTCATTCATTCCGCCATGGCTTCTCATACTTGTACTCACGACTTTGCTTGCTGCCTCTTGGAACACATTGATTTTAGATTTTCACACAGACTCAAAAAATGCAGTCTTCTGCCAAGAAGTCCCCAGTTCCAAAAGACGTATTTAACTTGGAGTCTCCGGGAACGACTACTTGGGTATGCAAATTTGTTCAAATGTCTGATTAAGTCACCTAACAATTATTCCAGGCGCGGGAGTTAGCAGAGCACAGTGTCAATAGCGTAGGTTTCTAAAAAATGATGAATGTCAGGTCGGTGCCTTCCCTCAGTATAGGATTCACTTTAGTCACACCACAGATTTGTCCACAAGATATAATCTAGTCGGGAAATGATTGTTAATATTCACGCCACCAGGCAGCAAATTATATAGAGTTTCTAGAAGAAATTAAGTGCTGGCTCCAAGGTCCAGTATTTATCATTACAGTCTTTGAAAACCCGTTATAGGGATATTAGTATTTCTGTCTAACTTGCACCGTCAGATCAGTGTTACTTGAGAAAACCCACGTGGTTCAAAATAAGGACTGTCTATTTCTTCACAAGTATGGAAACTACTACTAGGTGCTGGTAAAGTTAGGGTCACCCCAAAACTTTCACTGTGTGGAGGAAAAATAACACATATAATATAATAAACAGAATCTGTACTGGTTAAAACTTACATTTAAACTTGCAAGCAGAGAGCTTTGCTTATCATTTAAACTTCCCGTGACGTAAGTTATATTTAAAAATCAGCAATCCTCATAAATTAAGAACACGTGCGTATTCCGTCACCATTCATGAGGCTGGATTCTAGAGTTTATACGTTAGTTTAGAAAAATACACTCGACTGAGTATTAGCAGTTAAATTAAATTTATAAATAGCTACAATTGCCGATATAAGCTAGAAATTTTAATTTTAGTCTGCTTTCCACTGAATGCTTCCCTAGAAAATATAATAGCCTACCACTTTATTTCTCTTCTGCGCTAAAGAAATAGATTAAAATGAATTAAGCGATTTAACACTTTAACACTCACAAAATCTATATATCTATCATATTAATTACCTCAACCACAGAATTACAGGTAGTCGCACAACTTAAGAATAAAAATGCTGAAAATATTTCTGGAAGTCTAGAAGTTCGACAAATTGCCGAAACAAACTGAGATCTTCGCTAACAGCTATTCTGTTTTCGAGCGACCTATCTACTGTGGAGTCTATGAGCGAGAATGAAATTAAAGTTTCAAACTTGGCCAATATCTTAAAATCAGACAAAGGGCCCAAACTTATTTCGCCAAGCGAAATTATCTCCCCTACTCCCAACATTTACGTCCGCTTAACGCGTGTCATAACTGTCACCTACTGACCACGATGTACGCGTGTCAGTTTCAAATCCCAGACAGCCTGACTCCATTTCAGGGCAGTTTTCACACTACAGCTGACCATGGCCCAAGTGAGCGCCGTGTCAGTTTGGGATTTTCCAGACAAATGTCTGGATACTGACCGGTGCAGATGTAAAGTATCACACCTCACCGGGACTAATGCCGAGAAGAAACTCGCGCGCTCGGTAAGAATGTAGACGATTTGCTACGTCCTATGTTCAGCGAACCGACTTATCACGCCTTATGACGCCCTGCAGCCCTGACATCTACGTAATATCGTCCTAGCGCGATTCTCAGTTTTGAGAAAGAAACAGGTAAAGTTTGCGAATTATATGAAAATAATATTCGCAAAACGAATGGATGAAAAATATACAGGAAAAATGAAATACAGAGATAATAAAAGAGAGAATTTGGGTGAACGAATAGGAAGAAAATGTAGGAAATTAAATGAATATAAACCCTACGTGACAGAGCCTCCCCCCTTTAAGATATGGAAGCACTCCATGTCTACGTTATGGAGTTTAATTTCCTATAACCGTAGCTTCGGGGTGTCTGTCCTCTTCCCTCTCCTCTTCCCCCTCCATCTCTGTCCAATTCCTACTCACGTCCACTCCTCAAAGTTTCCTTCCCCTGGAATGTCTCATATGCGCGCTTGAAAGAGCGTCGCCGCTGCTGACATTTTTGAAAGATTTCCTGTGATAGCGGTGGAATATCCCTGCCACTATCGTCATCTTCGTCAGTTTTGGCGATCGTCAGGAGATGGTTGGAGGTTGGCACTGGTTTTTCCAAGTATCTCTTTAAGAGATTTAAATGGAAAACCTTCTCCTTTCCTTCAATAGAGATCTGGTAGTTAGCCTTAGAAATCTTTTTCAGGACGGTAAACGGCCCTTGCCATCCGATCTTCAGTTGGTTGTTTCTCGGTAGGGAGCAACACCAAAACTTTCTCTCCTGCTTCCAGTTCTCTCTCTTCCGCGACTTTCCTGTATCGGTTAGCGTGCTTGGTGCGTGCTCGCTTAAAGTTAGTCGTTGCTAGGTCCCACCCTAGTTTCAACCGTTCCTTTAAAACCGACACATATTTACTGGCTGAGACAACTGTCTCATCAGCCTTCTCGTCTGTCAGAGACTGAAGTAAGGCTTCAAGCGGGCCCTTAATGGGTCTGCCGAATAAGAGTGTAGCTGGCGGAAATCCTGTGGAAGTATGAGGAGATTCTCTGTAGCCAAATAATGCTGCAGGAATACAGAGATCCCAATCTTCAGGTTTCACTTGTGCCAGCTTACTTAGCATCATGGTGAGGTTTCCATTAGCACGTTCCACGAGCCCATTTCCAGCCGGAGTATATGGCTTAGTGTGGATGTGCTGGGTCCTCAAGATCTTAACGATCTCATCCATCAACAGGTTTCGGTATGGAGATCCATTATCCGTCAACACTTGCTGAGGGAATCCCAACCGAGTGAAAATCTGCACGAGGGCTTCTGCGACATGCTTGGCATCTGCGCATGTTAGCGGTATAGCTTCTGCCCATAAAGTGCATGTATCGACTAAGGTCAGGATGAACCTGTTCCTTCTTTTAGTCCTTTCGAAAGGCCCTAAAATGTCGATCACAACCCGTTCGAATGGTGTTCCCATTATTGGCATTTCACCCATGTGGACTGGGGGTGTCCGTTGCTTGGGTGGCACACGTTGGCACTGGGCATAGGATTTGACATATCTGATAATATCAGTATTTACTCCTGGCCACCAATAATGAGTGGTTATACGTTGGTTTGTGGCGTTCTGTCCCATATGTCCGCTAAAGGGAAGAGAGTGCCCCATTTCTAGGATTTGGCTTCTGTACTGTTTCGGTACTAGGAGCTGGTTGTAACCTTGGTCAGGCTTGCCCGTTCTCCGATAAAGTACGCCATCCTTAGAAAAAATGTCCCCGTGCTGTTTGGGTTCCTTAGCCATGGGCAGTTTCCTAAAGCAGGGTGCCAAAGTAGGGTCCTTGTATTGCGCTTCTTTAAGTTCCATAGGTAACAAATTAGGCGCAGGCTCCCGTTCCTTCTTGGTTTGCCCTCTTGTAGTTACCGCTGCCACAATCGGCTCTTCCGGTTTCCCAATACACACGTATCTCCCGCCAAGTATGACTGGGTAGATGGGATCATCCATAACAGCCGCTTTGATCACGCCTCTGACAAAGTCAGAGTGTATCTCCACCAATGCGATGGGAAGCGCTGTAGGTGCATCACTCTTACGAACTCCACAAAGTTGGACGGTCTCTGCTGTCTCTTGACCGGGTTTGACCAGGTTCCTGGCAACAATGCAGTCATAAGAAAGCCCCGTGTCAAATAAGCAAGAAGTTTGAGAACCGTTCAAAGTAACAATACCTCGCGTTGAGGGTCTATCCCCAAGGTTGGGAAGGTTGGGAATCACTGTCAATAATTCCGCCTTGCGAGACTGTTAATAAGCATCCGATGCGTTTAGGCTCGGTGTGCTCGGTCTGATCATATGTCCCGTGCTCAGGGGTTCTCCCTTTGCCACCTTGTCCTTTCTGGCTACGCTGCCATGTAGGTCGGTCGGGTTGATCAGACTGTTTGGGGTGGTTGGGGTACTTGTTCTTGTAGAACTTGGATTTTTTCAGGAGGGGGGTTTTGAGGTCCAGTTTCTCTGTGGTTGTTTTGGTTAGAAGCCTGAGAAGATTGCTCTAGGTTATGTTTTCGAAAATGCTCCTCTGTCGGTTTCCGCTTTGTGGCCGGTAGTTCAGCCAGCGCATTGTGATAACGCTCAGACTTTTCCAAAATGTCTTCAAGTTTTTCTGCCCCCTGCTCAGCGAGAAATCTCCGGGTATCAGCAGACAAAGTGTTCTTTATTTGTTCAGTTAGAACAAGTTCCTCAAGACCTTCATAGGTAGAGGGGAGCTGCGAAAGCTCAAGGCACTTTGTTAGATATCCCTTAAGACGAGATGAGAACTGGTGAAAAGTTTCAGAATTCTCTTTCCGGCTGTTGCGAAACAGTTGCAAAAACTTGCGAGCGTTCATTTCAAAGCGCTCCAGTAACGCTTTCTTCAACACATCGTAGTCGTCTTGTTGGCTACTTTCCAGCTTAGAATAAACATCATAAGCAGAACCTTTTAGGGCCTGGGAAAGTTTCATATTCCAACGCGACCTCTCTAACCCGTACAGAGTTGCAATTTTCTCAAATTTTTCTAACCATGTGTCAATCTTCTCATTTGGACAAGGAAAAGATTCAAGAGTGAAAGACATAACATTTAGTTGAAGAGATTGAGTGTTAGCAGGGTCAGTTAAGGAAGAATGAGGAGAAGACTCTCCATTGCTGGAGGTAGAGGCAGCACCACGACTTTGAAGTTCTAGAGCTTTAAGAGCCAACTCATGTTGTCTCTCCTTCTCTTTCTCCTCACGCTGCCTTTCCTTCTCTCTTTCCTCATGCTGTCTCTCCTTCTCTCGTTCGTTCGCCCTGCGAATTTCCATTTCCTCGTCCATCTTCTTCTGCTGCAAAGCTTCGGCTGCTTCTTCTTTCCTCCTTAGTTCTTCTTTTTCCTCTTTAGCTTCAGCTGCTTTTCTCTCCGCGTCATATCTCTCAAGTTCGTCCCTGACAAAAGCTTTCGCTTCCTCTCCTTCCAGTCCCTCCTCTCTCGCTTCGTCCCTGAGGAGTTGTCTAAGCTTGCCCTCTCGGCCATATTATGTCAGTGACTGAGACACGTGGAGATAGAAAATAGGAAAAAGAATAACCTGGTTCCTACCACTTACGAGAAAAAAAAAACCAAAAATTCAAAAGATGATATCCTTAACCCTGGGATACCTCCTCCGAAATAAAATCTAACTATCGCTGCTATTATCGGCAATAAAGCACTTAATGCAAAACACGACTACGCCAACTAAATGGTAGTTAAGATAACTTCTGAAAAATAAGTTGCTACAGTGGAAAAGCAAAAGAATATTGCAAAAATTAAAGAGAAAAATAATCCCTTAATTTTTAAAAATCCACTATAAGTTCGCCCCTGAAGTCAGATCGGGTAAGGGAGGGAATTAATCTGGACAAAAAGTCCGAAACACACTCCTTAACTTAGTTCAAACGCCGTTCTGCCTCAGTACCCAGTGAATGTTATACACTCACCACTTTACCAGCATTTAGTATTACAATCAGCAGTTAACATATATCCCGACAAATCAACCTGTAACCAAAATGTATATTATTCAAAGATGCTGTGGAAAAAAAAAAACTTATTAGTTTGTGTGGTCAGCACGCCCGTAAACAGATCGCTAGTCTAGGGGGTAATTATTTTTAAAAGATACACAGTCACAAGACATCACACTCTTACTCTATATCAGAATACAGAATCTTAAGTACAAAATCCAGATAGACGAGTCCACGTTTGTCGTACTCGTCTTCCTATTCTAAGTTCAAAGACCGGAAACGAGCCCTCATTTGTCGTAGATTTCCGATAGGAGAATTAAGACTAGGTTTGGTCCCTTCTGAATAGGTTTGAATAGGTGATAGACTCAGTGAGAGTTAGTGAAAAGTAATAGAATTTCCACACACGTGAGATGATAGATTTTGATATAGTGGCTGTCTCTGAAAGCGAAAAGAATTCTTCTCTCTCTCACCTATCTTCTACAACAGTTGTTACAGCGTCAGACAGACTACACCAATATACATATTACGTATATTTCTATCACTCACAGGCACGCACATACACGTGACGACAGGTAAACACACAGACGTGGGAAAACTATAACAATGATATATATATTATCTAGAACGAGCTGACCAAACACGATTATTAAGTTCAAGAGCGATTTTATTATCAGGAAAAATCGGCTCACAACATCAAAGAAAGTACATCAAGGAAAATACATATACACATAGTCATAAAAAAAATCAAGGAAATGTTGCAAGGATGATAGCCCCGTTATAGTGTTAACTCTAGGTTTAGCCCGGCCCCGTTAAGAGAACAGATGATGGCGCCCGAGTCACAGATACATAGAGTTTGATTCTAAGAGTTGTCTTTGTTTTATCTCGTAATTATATGCACAGAGTTTGAAAAAAATCTGATTTAACCTAAGACAAAAACACAAGAACTCTAGCCTTAGCAACAAATTATGCAGATTGGGAAAAAAAATTAGGACAGCAACAGGGTGTCAAAGATATAATAGTGAAAATATCACTCAGACCAGCGTACACTCATTCATTCCGCCATGGCTTCTCATACTTGTACTCACGACTTTGCTTGCTGCCTCTTGGAACACATTGATTTTAGATTTTCACACAGACTCAAAAAATGCAGTCTTCTGCCAAGAAGTCCCCAGTTCCAAAAGACGTATTTAACTTGGAGTCTCCGGGAACGACTACTTGGGTATGCAAATTTGTTCAAATGTCTGATTAAGTCACCTAACAATTATTCCAGGCGCGGGAGTTAGCAGAGCACAGTGTCAATAGCGTAGGTTTCTAAAAAATGATGAATGTTAGGTCGGTGCCTTCCCTCAGTATAGGATTCACTTTAGTCACACCACAGATTTGTCCACAAGATATAATCTAGTCGGGAAATGATTGTTAATATTCACGCCACCAGGCAGCAAATTATATAGAGTTTCTAGAAGAAATTAAGTGCTGGCTCCAAGGTCCAGTATTTATCATTACAGTCTTTGAAAACCCATTATAGGGATATTAGTATTTCTGTCTAACTTGCACCGTCAGATCAGTGTTACTTGAGAAAACCCACGTGGTTCAAAATAAGGACTGTCTATTTCTTCACAAGTATGGAAACTACTACTAGGTGCTGGTAAAGTTAGGGTCACCCCAAAACTTTCACTGTGTGGAGGAAAAATAACACATATAATATAATAAACAGAATCTGTACTGGTTAAAACTTACATTTAAACTTGCAAGCAGAGAGCTTTGCTTATCATTTAAACTTCCCGTGACGTAAGTTATATTTAAAAATCAGCAATCCTCATAAATTAAGAACACGTGCGTATTCCGTCACCATTCATGAGGCTGGATTCTAGAGTTTATACGTTAGTTTAGAAAAATACACTCGACTGAGTATTAGCAGTTAAATTAAATTTATAAATAGCTACAATTGCCGTTATAAGCTAGAAATTTTAATTTTATTCTGCTTTCCACTGAATGCTTCCCTAGAAAATATAATAGCCTACCACTTTATTTCTCTTCTGCGCTAAAGAAATAGATTAAAATGAATTAAGCGATTTAACACTTTAACACTCACAAAATCTATATATCTATCATATTAATTACCTCAACCACAGAATTACAGGTAGTCGCACAACTTAAGAATAAAAATGCTGAAAATATTTCTGGAAGTCTAGAAGTTCGACAAATTGCCGAAACAAACTGAGATCTTCGCTAACAGCTATTCTGTTTTCGAGCGACCTATCTACTGTGGAGTCTATGAGCGAGAATGAAATTAAAGTTTCAAACTTGGCCAATATCTTAAAATCAGACAAAGGGCCCAAACTTATTTCGCCAAGCGAAATTATCTCCCCTACTCCCAACATTTACGTCCGCTTAACGCGTGTCGTAACTGTCACCTACTGACCACGATGTACGCGTGTCAGTTTCAAATCCCAGACAGCCTGACTCCATTTCAGGGCAGTTTTCACACTACAGCTGACCATGGCCCAAGTGAGCGCCGTGTCAGTTTGGGATTTTCCAGACAAATGTCTGGATACTGACCGGTGCAGATGTAAAGTATCACACCTCACCGGGACTAATGCCGAGAAGAAACTCGCGCGCTCGGTAAGAATGTAGACGATTTGCTACGTCCTATGTTCAGCGAACCGACTTATCACGCCTTATGACGCCCTGCAGCCCTGACATCTACGTAATATCGTCCTAGCGCGATTCTCAGTTTTGAGAAAGAAACAGGTAAAGTTTGCGAATTATATGAAAATAATATTCGCAAAACGAATGGATGAAAAATATACAGGAAAAATGAAATACAGAGATAATAAAAGAGAGAATTTGGGTGAACGAATAGGAAGAAAATGTAGGAAATTAAATGAATATAAACCCTACGTGACAATATATATATATATATATATATATATATATATATATATATATATATATATATATATATATATATATATATATATATATATATATATATATATATATATATATATATATATATATATATATATATATATATATATATATATATATATGTTGCTGAGTTAACTGGATTTCTCTATTCTGTCCGCTACGCTCAAAAGCTTCATCGCTAAGTTAAGAGCTCTCCATATCGACCACTGCTATAGATCGTTTAAATTGGGTTTAATTTCTGACACAAGCAGCTGTCTTCGTGATGTGCAACATTAGTCTATTTAGATATATCCTGCGGCTCTCTCAAACGCGTCCAAAGGTCTTGCAATCGAGCTGGCTAAATTAACGGGAACATTACACAGCAGTGTTTCTCATTAGGTGGGTGTTCATACCCAGACGGTCTCACACATATGTGCTTGAAGTTCAGCAGTGTTTATTAATATAACTAGTGTAAAAGCCCGTCATAAGACGGGAATTAAATTCAAAAGCACCAATACCTAACGGCAATTTTACTTATTCAAAAGTATTTTAAAAAACCAAAATATTTGTTTTACATCTGATGTTAAAAGTCTTAATATGACAGAAGAGCATCTTGATTTTCTGTTGTTTTAAGCTGGTACAACTTAAACCATGGATCGCCGCATCTTCCTGTCTCCAGTTCATGTACTGTTTATCAGTTGTGTTGTTGACTACTTTCCATACAGTATAATCAAACTGTTCATGCACATCAACACTTGCGCACTTTTCTTTGTCGAGTGTACTGTTACTATTTTCGGGAGAGTACGTATAAGGGAACCAATACAGTTTATGTCTAACTTTAAACCACAGTTGCATCCCTTAGCGTTACGTACTGACAGAAAAAGCTGGGATATTATATATAGGATTTTCATTATGATTCTATACGTAAGTGAAACGCCAATGGGAGTTGAACTGTGTTACAAAATTGCTAATGTGAAACTGATAAGAACCAGACAAGTACCAGTGGAACAAGAGATGAGAAGAGGACGCTGGAGACGGATAGGACCGCACGTTGAGGAAACCTGCTGATATAATAACCAGACAGTTCTTCTTACGGAATCTCCTGGGTAAAAGAGGAAGAGGAAGAACAAATAATACGAGGAGAAGAGAACTGGAGACAGACATGAAGTAGACATGGAGAGTCCTTGAGCTTTAGGCACAGGACAGGAAGACTTAGCATGTGTTTGTTGAAGGCCTATGCTCATTGAGGAGCTGACGGGTGATGAGCACATGCACATCTTGTCCTACATTAAAATTAAAAAAAAAAATCTTCGCCAACGAACGGACACATACATACACATACAAACAGGCATAGGACACACACTTGTTATAAAACTAAACATAATGAAAAAGGCACACAACTCCTGCTATCTAGAGATAATGGCTTTTAGTGAAGTAATGTTGTATCATATACAGAAGGGAATGCGTCTCAACATAATTCGAATACTTCGTACTCGTCTTCTTCATACACTCTCAAACGTCCACTTTGTCGTGAAATATTCTAATCCACATATATAAATTAAAACGTAAATGCAAAGCCTAACAAATAAATTTAATAAAAGGAAAGAAGAATGGTAAAGAACAGTGCTGTCACAATGACTGTACTCGAAATCCCCCTTGTTTTCTACTGCGTCTGCAAATTGTAACGCTTTCACGTTGATAGTAAAAGCCTACTGTATTATTACCCGCTTTCTTCAATGAAACGTGTACTGTATTTCTTGGAAAAACCTTGAGATACGCAAGCTGATCAATGACCTAAATTTAATATTTCATTCATTCCATTTTATACACGGCGTAACTAAAAGACAGATGGACTAAAGGATAGAGAGAAGGGAGAGGCAGAAAGCAAGGACACATGCAACACTAAACACGCGTCGCGCGATACACAATTGCTGCCATCACGCGTGTAAGGCCACAAGCACTGGCTTTTTTTCAAATCGTCAGTGATAAAAACCTTACCCATACCAGAGTTAGGTTTTAAAATCCTGAAAAACGCTTATTGGGAATTATGACATTATACCGGTTTACGTTTGAAAACATGACAGTACCCAGACACCCTCAAGTTTGGAAGTGAGAAGGTAGTAACAGCACGACTATCCTAGAAGAAAATGCATATTGGCTCCATTAAATTCGTATATTTGGGTTCCTTAGGGTTTGCTGACAAAGAATATGTAAAACGTTACGCAAATAGTCTAGGAATTACCAAGTTATGGCCAAAATAAAATAGTGGGGGTGCCTGACAGCATGAAATCATTTCTGCTCATAAAATTTTTTTATAACGTGTTTGAAAAAACATTACGTTACGGAAATAGCCTACCATGTTAACTCCTATTTGATTGGAGCGCAACAAATGTAAGACTAAACACGATTGGTCGGGCTATAAATACTATCTTGTGTTGTCAGGGGAAACGTGAAAAGGGGTACTTTTTTGAAAAGATGTGTAGACATGGTTTGATTGGGTAGAGCTGCGAATATACTCAATTCAGAGCGTCTGTTCCTTGCCACATCTTGTAATAAACCTACTAAGAAGCAGTGCGTTGAGCACCAGTGTATATTTTTTATAAAATAAAGCCTGGGACATCGGCAGATCGGAGTTGTGCTATATTCATTGCCAGTCAACGAAACTGTTTATTATTTCCATGAATTGTGGGACCGTGGTCTTAAAGTTATTGAGCAGCACCTGGTCAGAGCTTTGCTGAAGCCAGAGGCGGACAGCATACTCCTTGGTCCATATAGCAACCAGTGGGGTGGCTCCAGAACTCATTAAAGTAATCGAGCAGAGGAGTCTTTTACTGCAGTCATCACGAAAGATAAGAGAGTGTGGCCATGGAGCTCAACATTATGTACCCCCATCTTAAAATGACATTGTAAAATAAAATTAAGAGGGGAATTTAATTGTTTTAATACCAGGAACTGAGAACATCTCCAATACTAGTTCCAATAGAAACAAACTATTGAAGTCATGATGACAAATACCAACAGAGCTTGAACAAAACAAAACCAGTATTACCTCATATTACCACTACACAACTGACACACATAGGATACTATTAATAATATATGTCACTACAAGATTCATATTAATAAATTCTGTACATATAACTTGTAATTAAAATTGATTGTGATTCCTGGTTCCCTTTGTATTTGAATCAGGACACATATACATTCATGACAGCACTGAATACATATTGTTATTTGAAAAGTTATCAGTGACTCCTTTAAGATATCCTCGTAGAGTGTTTTATGTATGTGAGTGTCACAGTGTTGTCAAGTGTGGTGGAATAAATTAAATTGTTTATCTGTCTGTTGTTGTTATGACTTACACTTCATCATACACATACCCTAGACATATAACGTAGTCATCACACTATTCCAGAATAATTCTGACTGAGGTATACATATGTGGCAGCAAGTAAGGTTATCTATAATACACTACTCTTATTAGATATAGATACCTTCACAGCTGATCTCAGTCAGTACACTAAGTCCCCTATAAATATTTATAACATCCCACTTCACCACATATATTGGGGTCTCGCTCTCGGGATTTTGAATCTTTCCCTATTACAAATATTGGGGGTAATTCACTTCAGGGAATAATAAGAATTAAAAGGTATCCTTGGGTGAAAATAAATAAGGTTGAGCTCACAGTGCCTGTGTTGTCCTGAGTTAATTAGTCATAGATAAAATTGTTTAGTTACATATTTTAGACATTTATCTGTTAGACAATGGCCGACCTGGAAAAATTTCGATCTGCTGCTGTACAGACTGCGAAAGAGTTAGGAATGGACGGGCAAATTATGATTTCTTATGTCACTGCTGAATGTGACAAATATATTGAACGGGAAGAAAGAAGATTAGAAAAAGAGGCCGAAAGAAAATTAGAGGCTGAGACTAAGAGGTTGCAGATTGAGGCTGAGGCTAAGAGGTTGCAGATTGAGGCTGACAAAGAGGCTAAGAAATTGGAGGCAGAAAGAGAAGACAAGAAATTAGCTGCAGAAAGGGAAGAGAAGAAATTAGCTGCAGAAAGGGAAGCAGAAGAAAGAAGATTGACTGCAGAGAGGGAAGCAGAAAAGGAGGAGAAGAGATTACAAAGGGAACATGAGTTACGACTAATGGAGTTTTAGTTTCAAGGCCATGCTCCTGAAAATGGTGCCAGTCCCTTTGCCTCTGATGCCACTGCTAGCCAGGGAGCCTCAACCTCAGCTATGAATTTTCATTTAGATCATTTTGTTGAGAAAGACGATGATATAGAGAGCTATCTAAATAGGTATGAACTATTAGCTACCACATATGGGTTAGAGAGAGAAAGGTGGAGCTTAAAGTTATCTCAGGGACTTCGTGGGGCAGCTTATGAAGTTTTTGCCAGAATGAGCAGAGGTGATCAGGAAAATTATGACATGCTAAAGCAGGCTCTTTTGTTAAGATATGAAAAGAATGCAGAATTTTATAGGAAAAAATTTAGGAATGCTAAACTACTGTCAGGTGAAACCTATCACCAGTTCTCTGCAAGAATAGAGACATACTTGGAGAAATGGACTTCTCTGGGGAAAACCCAAGATCTTAAGGAAATGGTCCTTATAGAGCAATTAAGAGAGTCCATGGCTCCAGACATGAGAAAGTTTCTCATGGAACAAGGTGCAGAGAGGCTGGGTGAGTTGCTAAATGTTGCTGAAAGGTATCAAGCAGCTCAAGCAGAGGTAACAGGTAATAAAAAGAAACAAGTGGATAACTTTAGGGCACCACAGAACTTTAATCAATTTGATCCTAGAGATCAAAACAAAGGTAAGCACCAGTTTGATAGGCCACGGTATGAAAATAAAAATAAATTCCCACAATTCGATGAAAGGAAATATGATGAAAGAAAATCTTTCAACCAAGGGAAAAGGTGGTGTAAAAATTGTCAGATGGACAATCATGACACTGACCGTTGCAGAAGGAAACCTGTGTATATGGCCACCCTTCAGGTCAGGTCGACCTCAAGACAGGAGGAGGATATTCTGTTGGATACCACTCCAGAAGAGATGAGGAAGGCACAGGCTGGGGATAAAACCCTCAAGCCTTGTTTCAGGAAATTGTCAACTTATCATACAACTCCAGGCAAGGGAGATTTTTACATGAAAAACAAGTTGATGTATAGGAAGACTGGAGCTAGATCCAAAGGTCAGGGACAGCTGGTACTTCCTAAAAGATACAGGGCAGACTTAATAAGGAGCCTACATGTGAAACCAGATGGGGACCATGAGAAAATAGGTACCATCATTCAAAAGGTGGCTCACAATTATTATTGGCCCAAGGCAAGATGGGACATTGAGAATTTTGTAGAAAGGTGTAGCATAGCACATGAGGGAACACCCACAAGTGGGAACATTGATCAGGACCTGGACACGCCACGGGGCAAAATTAGGCCTGATAATAAAAAGAAAAATAGATTTGATAAAGTGGACCAAATGGAATGGGAAGCCCCTTTTCACGGACAAGCTTCACTTAACTGTTTTACAATGGCCACTATGCGGAGAGTGCAAAAAGATGTCTTACCCCAGGATAAGCCGAAAATCCCTCAATCGGACTTAAACAAACTGGAGGAAGAAGATGTAGAGAGGAAATCTCTCATCAAGAATTTTAAGTGGGGAGAAAGCCCCAGGAAAAGAATTGGGAGCGGTCGTTTTGTGAATGATAATTCTGGGAGGAAAAATCATCACTATAGAGCTTCTAGTGGAAGAGACCATACCGGTGCATGGACAAATAGGTCCACACAATAAAAGGTCCACTCGAAGCTTTGTTAAGAACGTGGACTGATGAAAAGGCAGAGGAAAACATTACATCTTCATACCAATATGTGAATGAGCTGACCACTCGTTTAAAAACTGGCTGGAAACTTGCCAATGAAAATTTGAAACAAGCCAGGAAGAAACATGCTGCCTATTATAACAGGAAAGCTAAAGACAGAAATTTGGCTGTGGGAGAGAAGGTACTGCTTCTTCTACCCGGGAGTCAGAATAAGTTACAAATTGGATGGCAAGGGCCATATACAGTTCTAGAGAAGGTGTCTAGAACCAATTATAAGATAGATAAGAAGGGGAAAGAAAAAATCTATCATGTGAATCTCCTGAAGAAATATTTGGAAAGAGAACATCAGGAAGAGACACACTTGTTGACCTTGTCCATCGCCATGGAGATGAAAAAGGAACCACTTTCATCATTTGAATATCCATTACACCCCTGTGAGACAGCAGCACAGGTGAAAATCAGTACACATTTAACGAAAACTCAGAAAGAGAGAGTGCAACAGGTTCTAAATAATCATGCAGAGGTGTTAACAGACCGACCAGGGCATACAAACCCATTGGAATATGATATGAAACTGATAGACCCCACACCTGTCTGTATGAAACCATATTCGATTCCGTTTGCTAAGGAGAAAGCTTTGAAGGAAGAGATAGACTATCTGTTGAAGGAAGGAATTATTTCACACAGTGAATCTTCGTATAGTTCCGGTGTTGTACTCTTAAGGAAGCCCTCTGGAGAACATAGACTCTGTATAGATTACAGGAGACTGAATGCTATTACAGAAGGACAGGTGGATCCATTGCCGGATACAAATCAGTTGTTTGCCAGGTTAAATAAGGCTAAATATTTCTCAAGGGTGGATCTGAGTAAAGGATACTATCAGATTCCAGTAAAACCTGAGATCAGACAAAATTGTTGGATGTAAACATTTCGGAGGAACGTAATGAATCCCTGAGTTGCCTCTTTGATTGAGGATATTCCGAATGTTTCATACAGGCTAATAAGAAGATTATGGGATCCACTACGAAAACTCTGCTATCACCAGGTATATGTTATCTCCTCATAACGTAAATTTTGAGGAAAATCTAATGTTCTCTGGACATGTCATTGCGCAGACTCAGAGAAGAGAAATGGTGAATACGGGTTGTGAAGCAGCATTAAGACAAGCAGTCACACTTGCGGCTGTTCAGTAACATAACCGAAATATATTATTGGTTGTAGAAGTCTGAGGCAGATTTCATGAGTAATGCTTACTCTGAATGGACCCAACTACATAAAACCATGATAGCACCACAGCAGAGTAAAGTCATGTTGACTTACATTTATCTATGTGTATATAGAATAAAGGACTGACATGGGATGTCTGTTTTAAGAGGGGAGGTGTCGTGAAATATTCTAATCCACATATATAAATTAAAACGTAAATGCAAAGCCTAACAAATAAATTTAATAAAAGGAAAGAAGAATGGTAAAGAACAGTGCTGTCACAATGACTGTACTCGAAATCCCCCTTGTTTTCTACTGCGTCTGCAAATTGTAACGCTTTCACGTTGATAGTAAAAGCCTACTGTATTATTACCCGCTTTCTTCAATGAAACGTGTACTGTATTTCTTGGAAAAACCTTGAGATACGCAAGCTGATCAATGACCTAAATTTAATATTTCATTCATTCCATTTTATACACGGCGTAACTAAAAGACAGATGGACTAAAGGATAGAGAGAAGGGAGAGGCAGAAAGCAAGGACACATGCAACACTAAACACGCGTCGCGCGATACACAATTGCTGCCATCACGCGTGTAAGGCCACAAGCACTGGCTTTTTTTTTTCAAATCGTCAGTGATAAAAACCCTACCCATACCAGAGTTAGGTTTTAAAATCCTGAAAAAACGCTTATTGGGAATTATGACATTATACCGGTTTACGTTTGAAAACATGACAGTACCCAGACACCCTCAAGTTTGGAAGTGAGAAGGTAGTAACAGCACGACTATCCTAGAAGAAAATGCATATTGGCTCCATTAAATTCGTATATTTGGGTTCCTTAGGGTTTGCTGACAAAGAATATGTAAAACGTTACGCAAATAGTCTAGGAATTACCAAGTTATGGCCAAAATAAAATAGTGGGGGTGCCTGACAGCATGAAATCATTTCTGCTCATAAAATTTTTTTTATAACGTGTTTGAAAAAACATTACGTTACGGAAATAGCCTACCATGTTAACTCCTATTTGATTGGAGCGCAACAAATGTAAGACTAAACACGATTGGTCGGGCTATAAATACTATCTTGTGTTGTCAGGGGAAACGTGAAAAGGGGTACTTTTTTGAAAAGATGTGTAGACATGGTTTGATTGGGTAGAGCTGCGAATATACTCAATTCAGAGCGTCTGTTCCTTGCCACATCTTGTAATAAACCTACTAAGAAGCAGTGCGTTGAGCACCAGTGTATATTTTTTATAAAATAAAGCCTGGGACATCGGCAGATCGGAGTTGTGCTATATTCATTGCCAGTCAACGAAACTGTTTATTATTTCCATGAATTGTGGGACCGTGGTCTTAAAGTTATTGAGCAGCACCTGGTCAGAGCTTTGCTGAAGCCAGAGGCGGACAGCATACTCCTTGGTCCATATAGCAACCAGTGGGGTGGCTCCAGAACTCATTAAAGTAATCGAGCAGAGGAGTCTTTTACTGCAGTCATCACGAAAGATAAGAGAGTGTGGCCATGGAGCTCAACATTATGTACCCCCATCTTAAAATGACATTGTAAAATAAAATTAAGAGGGGAATTTAATTGTTTTAATACCAGGAACTGAGAACATCTCCAATACTAGTTCCAATAGAAACAAACTATTGAAGTCATGATGACAAATACCAACAGAGCTTGAACAAAACAAAACCAGTATTACCTCATATTACCACTACACAACTGACACACATAGGATACTATTAATAATATATGTCACTACAAGATTCATATTAATAAATTCTGTACATATAACTTGTAATTAAAATTGATTGTGATTCCTGGTTCCCTTTGTATTTGAATCAGGACACATATACATTCATGACAGCACTGAATACATATTGTTATTTGAAAAGTTATCAGTGACTCCTTTAAGATATCCTCGTAGAGTGTTTTATGTATGTGAGTGTCACAGTGTTGTCAAGTGTGGTGGAATAAATTAAATTGTTTATCTGTCTGTTGTTGTTATGACTTACACTTCATCATACACATACCCTAGACATATAACGTAGTCATCACACTATTCCAGAATAATTCTGACTGAGGTATACATATGTGGCAGCAAGTAAGGTTATCTATAATACACTACTCTTATTAGATATAGATACCTTCACAGCTGATCTCAGTCAGTACACTAAGTCCCCTATAAATATTTATAACATCCCACTTCACCACACACTTGAATGTTTTCAAAGACTACAGTGGTCAGCTTCAGGCTATTTGCATCTCCGTTGAGCTTTTCCACGAATGGTACTGGTGATGGCCAAATGCGCCTTTTCTGTTCCACAAATGTTGGGCAAATTTGAAGCAGATGTTTAGCAGTCATTTTATCAGTGCCACCGTTACACTTATCTGTAGTTCCTATCTTTAGCTTGTTGAATAGATGGTATCCTAATCTGTTGTGGCCCGTGCGGAGTCGGAAGATTACCACTTGTTCTCTTCTGTTGAGCTGGTAGTATGCATCATTTTCTGTTGAGCTGGTAGTATGCATCATTTTTGTGTGTGACCTGGATGCTCTGTATCCCATTTGTTTATGTATCTGATTCTGATAGAACTCTTTACCTCCTCGAAAGTTATACTTGCATCAGGCTGAGATAGCTTGCCTATACAATTTCCAAACAAATAACTCACGAATTAAAAATGAGAGTTATCAAGTGGTATTCCTCTTCATTACTGTATGGTGTAGAAACATGGGCTATGAACGAGCAGTTGGACGAAAACACATATTGAGGCCCATAAAGTGTGAAAATAGAAAGTCCTAGAAAGGCGAGGAATGAAAACAATAAATAATGAATGAGATTAATATTATCCATACGAGATTCCGTTCCATATAAAATATAGAAAGACAAAATCTTTGCTTGAAACAAAAAAAAATTAAGGCAGCGTTGATGGTAAACAAATCTATGCTGGTCTAATTGTCCTGTGCCATCCGTTACATATCTTTATGTTTTCTTTAACCCTTTCTTATATGACTTCAGTTCTCGTCTCCGTGTGTTTTATAAGTCGCATTATATCCCTCTTATCTGGGAGATTCCAGAATAAGGAAAACCTTATAAGGCTATCAAGAGATTTCCTGAATTTGATTATATCCATCACCTTTGTCTTCTTCTCATTTCTTGTTACACTTACACTTGTCTGGTTTTGGTCATTAGTTCCACATGAGTGATCTTGTCTTCAGTTCCACATTAGTGATCTTGTCATCGGTTCCACATGAGTGATCTTGTCTTCAGTTTCACATTAGTGATCTTGTCATCAGTTCCACATGAGTGATATTGTCTTCAGTTCCACATTAGTGATCTTGTCCTCAGTTCTACATGAGTGATCTTGTCTTCAGTTCCACATTAGTGATCTTGTCATCAGTTCCACATGCGTGATCTTGTCATCAGTTCCACATGAGTGATCTTGTCATCAGTTCCACATGCGTGATATTGTCATCAGTTCCACATTAGTGATCTTGTCATCAGTTCCACATTAGTGATCTTGTCATCAGTTCCACATTAGTGATCTTGTCATCAGTTCCACGTGAGTGATCTTCTCATCAGTTCCACATTAGTGATCTTGTCTTCAGTTCCACATTAGTGATCTTGTCATCAGTATCACATTAGTGGTCTTGTCATCAGTTCCCCATTAGTGATCTTGTCATCAGTTTCACATTAGTGATCTTGTCATCAGGTCTACATTAGTGATCTTGTCATCAGTTCCACATTAGTGATCTTGTCATCAGTTCCACATTAGTGATCTTGTCATCAGTTCCACGTGAGTGATCTTCTCATCAGTTCCACATTAGTGATCTTGTCATCAGTTCCACATTAGTGATCTTGTCATCAGTTCCTCGTGAGTGATCTTGTCATCAGTTCCACATTAGTGATCTTGTCATCAGTTCCACATTAGTGATCTTGTCATCAGTTCCACATTAGTGATCTTGTCATCAGTTCCACATTTGTGATCTTGTCATCAGTTTCACATTAGCGGTCTTGTCATCAGTTCCACGTGAGTGATTTTGTCATCAGTTCCACATTAGTGATCTTGTCGTCAGTTCCACATTAGTGATCTTGTCATCAGTATCACATTAGTGACACTAAGACCCTGATCCAAGCAGAAAAGTACAAGAACATGCCTGCACATCCAATGAAAACTAGATTTGGAGATTTAGCCAGTGGGAGGTTGAAGAGAAGCAGTTTTGTGCATCGGTCCAAAAAACTAATTAGAACATACAAGGATGAACTACCAGACATCACTAAGGAAATAACTCCCACACTCCTCCCAACCCCATGGGAACAACATCAAAATTTCAGTATTAAGACCTCCATAACTACCACCTGCCCCATGGGAGAGCTAAATACTCTCCAAAGGAAAATAGCAGCATGTGACATGATTGAAGAACTATACCCCAGAGAAGCATGGATCCAAGTATATACTGATGGATCTGCAACCAGAGCAGTGAAGAACGGAGGCGCAGGAGTTTATGTGGTCTATCCAGACAAAGAAAATGAATCCACCTGTTCACCTACTGGAATATTCTGTTCAAACTATGCTGCTGAAGTACAGGCCATAAGCATTGCTGCAGGAATAATAAATAACACAATAAGCCAATGTCAGAAGGTTGTATTCCTTACCGATGCAATGTCAGTTCTGCAAGCCCTCAACAGTGATAAACTGCCAGAATTAAACAAAGTCCTATGCGAAGTAAATATCAAAAGAAGGGTAGTGCTACAGTGGATACCATCACACTGTGGCATACCAGGAAATGAGAGAGCAGATATGTTAGCAAAAGAGGGAGCAACACAGGAACAAAAAGAACAAACAATCACATTCCAGGAAAAGAAGACCCTTATCAAGGCCATCAGGAAAATTGATCAACAAAGAGACAACTATCAATATCTTGATCGAGCAAAACAGGTGATCCTGTTCCGTATGAGAACAGGACATAACAGACTGAACAGTCACTTATACAGACTGAGATTGGTCCCATCACCCCTATGTACGTGTGGACAGGCAGCACAGACAGCCGAACACATCCTGCAAGACTGCCACATGCTTAGTCAATTGCGAACTGAACATTGGCCCACAGAGACGCACATCCACACAAAGCTGTTTGGGAGTCTTGAAGAACTTTCAACCACAGCAACATACATCCAGAAAACCGGACTTCTTGTGTAGACATTTCTAAACAACAGCGAACGAGAAGAAGAAGAAGAAGACATTAGTGGTCTTGTCATCAGTTCCCCATTAGTGATCTTGTCATCAGTTTCACATTAGTGATCTTGTCATCAGGTCTACATTAGTGATCTTGTCATCAGTTTCACATTAGGGATCTTGTAATCAGTTGCACGTTAGTGATCTTGTCATCAGTTCCACATTAGTGATCTTGTAATCAGTTCCACATTAGTGATCTTGTCATCAGTTCCACTTTAGTGATCTTGTCATCAGTTCCACATTAGTGATCTTGTCATCAGTTCCACATTAGTGATCTTGTCACCAGTACCACATTAGTGAACTTGTCATCAGTTCCACTTTAGTGGTATTGTCATCAGTTCCACATTAGTGATCTTGTCATCAGTTTCACATTAGTGGTCTTGTCATCAGTTCCACATTAGTGATCTTGTCATCATTTTCACATTAGTGATCTTGTCATCAGTTCCACATTAGTGATCTTGTCATCAGTTCCACATTAGTGATCTTGTAATCAGTTCCATATTAGTGATCTTGTCATCAGTTCCACATTAGTGATCATATCATCAGTTCCACGTGAGTGATTTTGTCATTAGTTCCACATTAGTGATCTTGTCATCAGTTCCACATTAGTGATCTTGTGATCAGTTCCACATTAGTGATATTGTCATCAGTTCCACATTAGTGATCTTGTAGTCAGTTCCACATTAGTGATCTTGTCATCAGTTCCACATTAGTGATCGTGTCATCAGTTCCACGTGAGTGATCTTGTCATCAGTTCCACATTAGTGATCTTGTCATCAGTTCCACATTAGTTATCTTGTCATCAGTTCCACATTAGTGATCTTGTCATCAGTTTCACATTAGTGGTCTTGTCATCAGTTCCACATTAGTGATCATGTCATCAGTTCCACATTAGTGATCTTGTCATCAGTTCCACATTAGTGATCTTGTCATCAGTTTCACATTAGTGATCTTGTCATCAGTTTCACATTAGTGGTCTTTTCATCAGTTCCACATTAGTGATCTTGTCATCAGTTCCACATTAGTGATCTTGTCATCAGTTCCACATTAGTGATCTTGTCATCAGTTCCACATTAGTGATCTTGTCATCAGTTCCACATTAGTGATCTTGTCATCAGTTCCACATTAGTGATCTTGTCATCAGTTCCACATTAGTGATCTTGTCATCAGTTCCACATTAGTGATCTTGTCATCAGTTCCACATTAGTGATCTTGTCATCACTTCCACATGAGTGATCTTATCATACCATTTTAATTCTTCTCTTCTACGCAAGCATCTATTTATGTTTGTTTGTAATTTCTTGGCTGTTGCTTTTGTTGTTCGTAATGTTTAAGAGTAAACGGAACAGTTTTAAAACAGGTTAATAGAATCAAATACCTGGGCACATTAGTAACAACGGATGGGAGATACATCTCAGAAGTGGAGAGCAGAATTGATCATGCAAAAGCAACATTCTACAAAATGAAGAGTATTTTACGCAACTATTCTTTGTCATTAGAAGTAAGAAAGAGAGTTCTTCAGTGTTATTTAGAACCAATTCTGACATATGGGAGTGGGTCATGAACAATTATTTAACAAGTACGGAAGGCATCAGTGGCCACAAAGATGTGTTTTTATAGAAGAATGTTAAAAATACCATGGACAGCCAAAAAGAGTAATGAGGATGTCCTGAAAGAGGCCAATGCGCAAAGGAAACTTATTTCACAAGTTAGAAAGAAGCAATCCACTTTTCTGAGGCATGTTATGAGAAGATGAAAGCTGGAATATATCGTAACAACAGGTGAGATTGAAGGAAGAGATAGAGAAAGACAAAGAGAACAAATACTGGACAGTTTGACATCGTGGCATGGAAAGAAGTCAACAGCAAAATTCATAAATTGTGCTGGAGACAGGAAGTTGTGGAGAGACATGATCTCCTACACCACTGGGCATGGTTCTTGAAGAAGAAGAAGAATGTTTAAGAGCCATACAATAAGAATACTTGATATTTGAGTTGCCGATTCTGATTTTGGTATTGAACATGATCTCTTTTGATTCTAATTCATTTCCTTAATGCTATGACAGCTTTTTGAAAACGTTATAATATTTAATATTGATTTTATCTAGTCATAACTATTCTTGACAAAATTCCCACGTGCGAGTTTTAAATTATGTAAATTAGAGTAAATTATATAGGCTTAGAGAACCTAACCTTTAACATTTTAGTGACATCTTTTGGGCGTTGATTACTGTAGTGAAATTGACAGAGATACAACGGTAAAATACCTCCAAAGATAACATGTAAGGATAAAAACATAATGCGTAGGCTGCTGATAGTACATGATCGCCCAGACCGCGGGTCATCACCCTCCATAAAAATTGACTTGCTAGACAGGAGGGGAACGGCGGATAAAAAGGAAAAAATATGACTGGAAAGATTGCGTGAGACTAGAAAGGCTAAGGAGACGCAATTGGGGGGGGGAAACGGAGAAAAGTCACGTTTCCCAAGTTGACATAAAGTAAGGAACTCGACAGAAGGGACCTTGGATATGTTATGCCACAGTCATTTATTGGTCGCTTTTGCGATACCAAGCCTTTGATTTGAATTCAGCGGCAGAACGCAGATGTTTGGAATATTACAAAAATTAAAAAGTAACTTTTTCGTAATATTAATGTTAGGAATATAAAAATTAGCTGGCCGGATGGCCCATTCTGAGCAGTGAACTAATATGTTCTTAATTTTACAGACGGATAGATAATATTGAAGATAATGACAAAAGACAGTGTTGTTCACATCAGCGACAGACTGTATGGAATAAAAAGTGTCGCTATTTGCACAAAAAAACACGACCTTGAGACGCAGGTGTTCAAATCTACTTAGTAGGGAAGCGAAGGGACATTGGTGGGAGCTGTGTCTAAATATAACTTTTAACGACAAAATTTTGGAGGGGAGAGAAAGGTTGGTTCAAAAATCAAGTACGTTTTTGAAAAAAAAAACAAGTAGAGACGGACAGACTAACAGATAAACATCCATACTTGACTGAAGCATGACTGAAATGACTTTAGGGTAGGAAATTTGAATTTGAAATAAACCTAGGCTGTGATTGGCCACAGACAATCATTTTATCGGCGCTCAGACGCGCAAGTGGGGCCATTCCTCAATAGTTGTTCGATGATAGACACAGTATTTTAAAGTGTGGTGATTTCCAAATGAAAGAAAGTGAAATAAGTTCAGGGACGCCATACTATAGCCAGCAGCTCAGCTGAGTTTTGCTAGCATTTCTGTGTTCTTTATTCATAATCTGGTAAGATTGAAATTATTTCTTTGTATATTTTGAATATTGTTTAATGTTCGAGTGATTTGATACTGCCATATCATAATCTAGCCTTACAAACAAGTAGGGATTTGCTCTAGACCCCCCGCCCAAGTCAGGGTCTAGGGACCAACAATATACATAAACTCCAGCAAGGGTTCGGAAAGACAGATCAAGTGTTGAGAATAATGAAACATATTACCTATCCACTTTTAGGGAAGGAAACTAATAAATATTTTTCAGAATCTATAGTCTGGGAGGACCTATCTGATGTAAAACCACCATGGTAAATGTGCTGTTTGGTCAGAGAGATCTGACCTGTCTGTATGATGTGGTTGTTGTGTCCGTGTTGTGTCCAGACGTGGGTAGAGAATAGAATTTTGACACATAGCCAATACTTTGATTGCAGAGCTGTGAGTTTCAGTTGTCAACAAGGCGGTGTCCATTCAGTTGGTGATTTTACTCGAGTGTATCTGTGCAGTACGTTGTGACAGAGACCACTATTATTGCCCGCCAGCACGGAGAGGTGGGACCACCAGATTTCAGCACCAGAGCTACATATGCAAGTTGAGTGAGCCTCTGGTCTGCTGGAAGTTCACCAACGCCTTTTAGTTACTAATACCCCATAAAATTCCTGTAATTTACTGGACACTGTGTAGTCAATATAGACAGGTGTGATGAGGCCACCCCAACAGCACAAGCATTAACTATCCTCCCAAGTAGATGACTACTAGAACATTTTAATAAAACTAACTAGTCTAGTACTTATATATGTACACTCTTGCATTTATTATGTAACATTCCATGCATTTCTTTCATAATTTTTAAATCCTTTTTTTTTAAAAAAAGTTCTGGTCAACATAAAACTTGATCCAGAACAAATAAATGTAATATAATTCTATCAAAAATTTTACACTCTTGAGTTAGTTCAGTGTATTATAATATTTGTTAAATATTATTAGTCTGCTTAAATATCTGTGGGTGTATCTATAACTATCACACCACATTACATATCATTACCCTAGACATTTTACATAGCTACATTCATTAAGAAAAAAAAATTGAGTGTGAGGTCGTAGTGGTAGCAAGAAAGGCCTTCTGACAATTCACAACTACATTTTATCTCAGGAGCCTTCACAGCTGGCCTCATACATTACATTTAGTAATATCACCATCATACAATACCATCAAACCCACTACAATTACGCACTATTATCCGAAATTTTCAAGGGGTCCTAAGCTTGTAACAGGTTGAGGAACACTGCTACTGAATGTAACCTGCGATATTCTAGACTAGAATTAGGTCACGGTCGGATAATATTACATCTTGGGTGAAATATCCATTAATGTCAGAAACAGCCTGATCGCAGTCGGGTTGCCGGAACTTTCAATATGGCTTCAATGATACGCATTAATAAACAATGACATAAAAGTGTCATTAATTTGACTTCATGAGGACGTCAATGACATTTTTTTCTGACATCTAATTTAGTCGTAAGCTGCCAGTGACAACGTCACTGAGAGAATACTTGGGCGGATTCTGCTCTGGAATTTTGTTTTGTATTTTGTTTTTAGCATTGACATGGCATGCGGAGTTCTTCATGAAGCACAACTTACGTAACTGTTTGGGATAAGAACTGGAGTGCGATAGGGATGCCTCTTATCTCCATTTTTCTTCTTACTGGCTATAGATCGGGTAATGAAAACATCGACAAAAATGAAATCCGTTGGAATCTGATTAAACACTTTGATTACTTAGATTTTGCTCTCTGTCCTTTAATCGTAATCAAATGCATGACAAACTCAACATACTTGATGAGAGGTCACAAATGGGCCTGAAAAATACACTGGGGAAAAGACAACGATAATGGGAATGAACGGAGGGAATGATAACAAGACTGAACTTGAAGAAACATTTCTACAAGATGTAGAGTCATACACATATCCTGGCAACAATATAGACAAATATGAAGGGACAAAGTAAAACATAGAAAACGCAATAGGGGCTTTAACTGCATTTTGAAATATATGGAGATGAAAAGAAATAAAGTCCAACATAAATATAGATATACAGGGTGGTCATAAAGTCTTTCCCTGATTTCAAAAATTAAAAAAAAAGTATTCTGTGCAGAGACACTTGGTTTTTTGGGAAATTATTCCAGAACTAAAACAGTTTTTTTAATGCTATTTGTAGATTTCAACATTTGCGCCGTTTGTGTAGGATTTTCAACACTGTGCTTCGAGGGATTGCAAGTTCTCTTGAGGCACGATAGGTTGATTTCTGAGGACTGCGTTGAAACGCCGTGCGCATTGCGTCCACAGTTTCTTCACTCACACGAGGCCTACCTGCTCTGGGCATGTCACCGACGCTGCCAGTGTCCGTAAACTTTATATACCAAGCTTTGATGCTTTTAACATCTGGAGGATCTCGTCCATACTCCCTTCTAAACTTTCTTTGCACTGTCAACGGCGATTTACTTTCGTGATACCATAACACACAGCGCTTTTTCCTTCATTGATGCCATGTTGAAAAAGATGATTTGTGCTCAACCTACAATGGTAGCAAAAAAAATTAATGCTCTTTGTTGCAATTTCCAAAAAACCCAATGTTTCTGCGCATGATACTTTTTTTGCAAAAAAAATTTGAAATCAGGGAAAGACTTTATGACCACCCTGTATATATAAATAAAAAGTCATCGTCCCATTTTTTTAGAAACGTGTCATGCGCCTATGTTTTTTTAGATTGAAAAAGTGTCATCTTCTTTTTTTTTTTTAAATGTCTTGAATTCTTTTAATTTAATTTTTTTTTAAATTTTTAAATGCAAAATGCGTGTTCCTTTAATTTTGGTCCGTAATTATCTCACATGCTTTATTTATTTTTCTCAGGCTTCTAATAGAGATATTTCCAGTTGTGACTTCTAGCCATTGACAAAAATGTTATGTCGCGAAAGTTGGAATTACCTGAAGGATCGCCATCCAACCAAGGAGACAGAGTCTATACTCATCCCTTTATCAGCGTTGTCACTCATTATGCTAGCAGTGCAAAATCCCTGCAGAACCTACACCACAGTACCGCTGGATCACACAGCAGCTACAACAGTCACAGGTTCAACAATGAAAACGGGCTGTACAGCAACCAAAGCTACGGCACCAAAAGTCTTATCCCGTTACCTGATTGGCCAGTTGCATTGAGCACATGGGGTGTCAGCTGGGACATCCATATCTATGGGTTTTCTGGCTTGTATTTGATGTTAACAATGGTCAGTGTTGCGATTTTTCTGAGATTCCGCCTTCGAGTCCAGCGATTTAAGATTGTCTACAACACTCTGATATTGCTAGCAACTTCCGGCATCTTTCGGGCGGTCTTCATGTTGGTGGATCCCTACGGGTACCAAGATCGCATGGCTGGATTGATGGTAGGAATTATGATGCAAGCGGTGTATCCTCTATTTTGTGCTTGCTACGGACTTACACAGGTAATCCGTTATTTTACTGTCATAAGAGAAATCGGTTTCTGTATGTGTGTAATATTTATTTATTTATGTATAGTTTATAGGCCTCGGCTTTCCCCTCTCTATTTGTTTAAAATGTTTATACAATACCAAACCTACCCTCTGTCCTACAATGTGCCCATTCTTCTATCATTTACTAGACACAGTATTAAGGTCATCATTACCTTGTGTAATCTGACCTTTACTGTATAATAGGGAAAGCGCAGAAGTGATTACGTCATTAATTAGGATGGAGCGTTCTGGGTACACATTCGGTGTTGCGGATGGAAAATCGCGCTAATGACCTCTGTCCACGAAGCACTATTTTTGTGGTTCTTAATTGGCAGAGAGGATAGTGTGGTTCGCTTCCGTAGCTAGGCGGTGTTGCCGTTCGGAAGATCCTGGGTTCGATTCTCCGGCGAGCCTATCCCTTCTGTTGCCTAGTTTTCTACTTCTTTTATTTCTCATGAGTGCTTGAAACATTACCTTTTATGTGTGTAATATTTATTTATTATCATCATCGCCCTTCGGCTACACAATGAGCAGCATACCAAAGCTACGGCACCAAAAGTCTTATCCCGGTACCTGATTGGCCAGTTGCATTGAGCACATGGGGTGTCAGCTGGGACATCCATATCTACGGGTTTTCTGGCTTGTATTTGTGTCTTCAACACACTTATGCCAAGTTTTTCTGTCCTGCGCCATCAAGGTCTAATAACGTCTCCTTCATCTCATTTTTTCTCCGTCTCCAGTTCTCTTCTCCGTGGTCTTCTTCTCCCTCTCTTACCCAGGGGATGCCAGAATACGTACCGCCTTGTAATGCTATCAACAGCTGACACCTAGAATTTTTTTCTAGTATTTTTTTCAATAGGAATGCCGTGTTTCCTTTTATTCATTCATTAATTCCTTTTTTTTTGTGTGTGTTCCTTACAGAGCATTGTGCAACCTCTAAAGCGGGCCCTTTATTATGGAACTAGTGTAACAGCCCGTCATAAGACGGGAATTAAATTCAAAAGCACCAATACCTAACGGCAATTTTACTTATTCAAAAGTATTTTTTTAAAAACCACTGTCCATCACCACAGTACACGAACTACGTAGCAGCAGCGAGGATCCCAATGTGTGTATACGGGATCACACATTCTATAAATATATTTATGTGCACACCGTCATTTGCGCATTCCTATTTGGTAAGTGTTACTTTTTTCGGGAGAGTACCTAAATAAGGGAAACAATACAATTAATGTCTAACTTTCAACCAAAGTTGCATCCCTTAGCGTTACGCACTGACAGAAAAAGCTGGGATTTTATATTATGGAATATTTCGCCAAAGCGCCCATTCTCTTGTTGGAGCAGATTTTGTAGCAATTCGTTTTACGTAATAAGTTGCAAGCCCAATGCAAAATCTAATATTAGTAGCCTCTTTCGACGTGTCTAGGGGTACCCGTTGTTCTATTCTTTCATAGACCCCCGGGATTTACAAGGGCAACACATTGTTCGCACAAAGACATTTTGGTTTGTCATCGGCAGCATCACACCTTAAGTCTACCCAGCTGTAAATGGAAACCTGACACTGCTCTTGATTTAGGGAAGGCAGTGGCAGCGAGAAAGGGAACTGGTTACCCCCCATCTCATAACGATGGACATCGTGTAGTGAAGTCCCCCAGTGCTTCATTTCTCTACGGCAGTATCCTGCTATAGCACTATCTTTTACCGTTTTTATTCTCTTAGATTTATTTTAGCTGATCGCATTGTTATTTACCATACATTACTTATCATCATATCATCTTCATCATTATCGTCATAAAGTAATGTGTCAACAGAGAGTTGACAAATATGTCCTACTGTTTCCTATTTCTTAGCCTTCCTCTACAACCTGTACTTTTTTCTTCTCATTTCTTCTTCACCTTTATTGCTTGTTCTTCGTCTTCTTCTTCACGATTCTCTTCTTCTACATTTATTTAACGCTTATCTTCTTTCTTTTTCTCTCTCTTCTTCTTTGCTTGTCTTATCTTCTTCAAGTATCTCTTTTTTCTTCACATTTGTCTTCTTTTTTTTTCAAACGGTCACAGCGTTTCCCTTCCAGTTTTCTTAGCGTTTCACTTTTGTTTTCTTCACGTTTCTTGTCTTTAACTTCACATTTTCTTCTTTTTCTTCACGTTGTTTTCATCTTTTTCTTCATCTTCTTCGCGATTCTCTTCATTTTCTTCACGTTTCTTTATTTTTCTTTTGCTTTATGTATCTCTTCATTTTTTTCCCTAAAATTTTTCTTCAGGTTTTACCTCATCATCTTCACGTTTCCGTCTTCTTATTTAATGTGTTACTTTTTTTCTTTTCATTATGTTTATCTTCTTCTTTTTTATCTCCGCGTTCTCTTTGTTCATTTTCATTTGCACCTCTTCGGCATTTCCTCAAAATGTCCTTTATTTACGTCACAAGATTTGCTCACAATATTACACCTAATGTGAAAATGGGCCCTTTCACCTCGTACCTTCATTTAAGAAAGATAATTAAATTAACCAAACTGACCTCATCCTACATCTTTGTTATTCCCAACCCAGGTGATGCTGTTACGTATCACTAACGTCGACGTGGGTCACAGCAGACTGAGAACTCTCAGCTGTCTACTGGGATGTACGCTGACTTACTTGTTTGTGGTTGTGGTCATCGAGACGTTGGTGTTTTATCAGCGGTCACTCAAGCTGCTGCTTCTCCTGGACAGTGGGTGTTTCATTGTCTGGTCACTGTGTCTAGGAGTCACGTTTATCTGCAGCGGGTTCAGGTGAGGGTAGTCGGCCAATGTAGATATCAGCGTCGTGTAGTCCTCTTGTTTATCTACTTCTTCTTCGTCTACATTTGTCCCCCTTTTCTTGTCACCAGTTTCACATTTACCCGGGTGTTACCAGGGCCCGAAAGAGGAGTAAAGATTAGTAACCAGCGTTGCCACTCTAAATTTTGAAGAAGAAAAAAACTTAGATATCGGCGACTTGGGATATTTGGGTGATGTTGGGGCTACTTTGGGTGATTTTAGGCTATTTTGACCGATTTTGGGCGATGTTGGGGCTACTTTGGATGATTTTTAGGCTATTTTCACCAATTTTGGGCGAAATCTAGGTGGCGTTCTTTAAGTAATGAAGGAAAATGACACGTAGATGGGACCCAAAAAACCTAGATCTAGGTGAATCCACATAGGAGTGGCAACGCTATAAGTAACAATGTAACCTACCACGCGAGTCGTAAAAGGCGACTAAGATGGGTTGGTCATGGGGACGGTTACGCCATCCTGAAGAAACTTAAAACCACAAAAACCTCAACAAACACACGCACAAATCAACTAAAGAGTACTATTGTATGGCTCTGAAACATGGAGAACAACAAAAACAACAACCAAAAAGCTACAGACTTTTAAAAATGGATGCTTGCGTAAAGTAGAAGGATTGAAGTGGAACTTATGACAAGAAATAGACAAGTGCCAGTGGAACAAGCGATAAGACGAAGAAGCTGGAGATGGATAGGATACACATTGAGAAAACCTGTTGATAGCATTAGTAGGTGGTCCTTGTTCTGGAAACCCCTGGGTAAAATAGGAAGAGGAAGACCAAAGAACACAAGACGAAGAAAGCTAGAGTCAGACATGAAGAGGATGCAGAAGACATTGTGTCATAGAACGTCTGAACATGCTCTTTTGTGTGGTCTCTCACACCTTCAGCCACTCCGGCAGGAGCCCCTCTTTTCTTCATTTTTCTCTCTCTCCCATTCAATCGCTTATTATTTGGCAATTGTTTTTTGCCCTTCCATTCATTATTTTTCTATCTATGCTGAATCTAGTAGGGTGAAGTTTCTAACACTCCACTCCCCTACGGAAGTATCTGCTATGAGACTATCTTTATCTCTTACATTTTTGCTTTACCACTCCTCAGACTTATTTACGTTTCGCCAGGTGAACTGTTGTATTATCGTACCAATGCCCGGTCGTTATCACCGGTGAGCGGTAATACGTTTGTCGCTTTGAGTCGCCTGGCCAATCTTTGATAATAGACGATCCTCGTTGGACAACCATATTGTTTGTCTGAGCGGCCTGCGACCCTTTTGTTTGACTGTCTGAAGAAGGCACGAACACACAGGCGATAATGAGATAGTAGTTTCACGGGCCAATCCCTGTGTGTGATTAGCGCAGATAATTTGTCTGGGTAGACATCTTGGCGGAAGACATTACGCCAGGCAAACATGTTCACACATTTGTTTGTGAGAGTGCACAAGATGTCACCGGAAATATTACGTCTTATTATAAAGAGGTCACGCGTGGAATATTAAATTTAATATTTTAAACTCGCGGGGGAGATTATGAATTAAACACCCCAACCCACGTAGTGCAAAAAGAGCTTACGATTTGATTGAAGTGAGAGCCGGAATATACAGTGAATCTCATTGGCACGTTTGCCAGGAAGTACAGTCGTGGCCAAAAGTTTAAGACCACCTAGTAAAAAATGGATATTTTCATTGTACTACAGATTGTTGCATCATCCGCTATTTTAGGGCACACTAAAAGCAATCATTGCAGTCTATTGCATCATCCTAACAATATGTAATGTAAAAACACAGACTGTTGCTGTATTTAGTGTGTTTTGGTTGCTTCAAGGGTATTATCTCTGGATTTTATGTTCGCAAGAAAATGGGCAAAAAACCGACACTTTCAGCCATTCAAAGAGCTCAAATAGTGACATTACGTGTCGAAGGGTACACAGAACGTGATATTTCTGTTCAAATTGGCTGTAGCAAGACGGCGGTTTACAATGCGATCCCCAGGTACCAATTGGACGGTACTTTTTCTGACCGAAAGAGAAGGGGTCGTCCTAGAAAAACAACCCCTAGAGACGACCGGGTAATCAAATCCATCGTTTCACACTCTCCAACAGTTTCATGTAAGAAGATACGATCTGCTTTGCTTTCTAGAGTCGGAGGACTGTGTCTCGCAGATTAGTGGATGAGTTTGGACTAAAATCATACAAACCTGCCCGAAAACCCAGATTAACACCAGAAATGAAAAAGAAGTCGTATGAGCCAGAATATTTAATATATATAAATATATTTTTACCTAGACATATATTTACCTCTAAACAGAGCTATACCATTATAAGAGGAATTCGCTGAATTAACTCGGCTGGGGGCTTGAACGGGCTAAAAACCATTGCTTAAATCCTTCCCAAAAGGCGACGGACAGATATAAATTAACCATTGCTCAGCGCTATGCCGCATGGTTCTTGACTTCTGAATTATCTTGTGAATGCTTCCTTCGGATATAATCGCCATTTCATTTCTATCTACATCTCTGCCAAGAATAAACTTGTGCAAAAGTAAACACATTTGACGACCCAGTTTAGATACTCTTGAGCTATGGCCACTGTTGGACCCCTACTGCAAAGCACGGGAGGCAATCCGTGACACATTGAAAGACCTTGAGTTGATGGCGTGGGACAGAAAGACTTAGCATAAGTTTGTTGAAGGCATATGCTCCTTGGGGGAGTCGAAAGATCTAAGAAGAAGTTCCGCATTTGGTAATCTTGTCATGCAAATTTCATCCTTAATTATTATATTTTTTTCTTTTTGCAAGAACCCATTTATGAAAGGCTGCATCTTTTTGGCTGTTTTTTTTTTCTCTCTCCGTGTTTTAGAGCCATGCAATAGGAGAATAATAATAATAATAATAATAAATTCTTTAAGCGCCAAACACGGCGCATAAGGCAGAAACCAGTGCTCTCCAGGTTGTTCGTTGTGACGCCACTCCTCTTAGCTCTTGCACATTATTTAGGCCCAACGTTCTTCCTTCTCTTATTATTGTTCTTCTGAGTGTTTCTTTTGGTCTTCCTTTTTTCCGCTTACCCTCAGGAAACCAAGTGAGCGCCTGTAGTGGTATTCTGTTGTTTTGCATTCGTAGGACATGACCGATATATGACCATCGTCTTTTCCTTATATAGTCGGAGACATATTTCTGCCTAGAGTCTTCTCTTATTTGTCGAGAATAGGAGAATAGAGGGATTAAAATGGTATGACAGGGTTACCAACGTGGAACTGAGGACAAGAACTAGACAAGTGCCAGTGGAACAAGAGATGAGAAGAAGACGATGGCGATGGATAGGGCACACACTGAGGAAACCTGTTGATAGTATTACAAGGCAGTCCTTGTTCTGGAACCCCCAGGGCAAGAAAGGCAGAGGTAGACCAAGAAGCACATGGAGAAGAGAGCTGGAAACAGAGGTGAAAATGATGAGGAGAACGTGGAAAGAACTTGAGATGATGGCACGTGACAGGAGGACTTGGCATGTGTTTGTTGAAGGCTTATGCTCCTTGGGGAGTGGAGGGTTATGAATGAATTGGAGATAAACTGTACGATGATGAGAACAACATGAGTCAGACCACAAAGTTTGGGAGAAATAGATGTGGTTATATGAGAGCGAACGACGTGAGAGAAAAAGAGCAGTTCTGAGTGAGAAAAGTGCTAGTGGTCTTCATGTGTATGTGTGCATGTGTGTGTTGATCCGAGTTTTTTTCAACATGTTTGGCTGAAGTCAGGATATCGAAACACCTTTCCAATACAAGAAGAGTAGTTAGTCCAATTGTATGGCTGTGTAATTTGGAGAAAAATAAAAGCAATAACTCAGCAGCTACAGACTTTCATAAATGGGCACTTGAGTAGAATGGGATTGAAATGGTATGACAAGGTCACTACTAACATGAAGCTGATGATCAGAACTAGATAAGGGCCAGTGGAACAAGAGATGAGAAGAAGACGCTGGCGATGGATTGGATGCATTATATGGTAGTCTATGTTCTGGCATCCCCAGGGTAAGAGAGATAGACCCAAAAATGGAGAAGAGAACTGGAGGTAGATATGAAGGGAGACCCAAAAATGGAGAAGAGAACTGGAGGTAGATATGAAGGGAGACCCAAAAATGGAGAAGAGAACTGGAGGTAGCTATGAAGGGAGACCCAAAAATGGAGAAGAGAACTGGAGGTAGCTATGAAGGGAGACCCAAAAAGGGAGAAGAGAACTGGAGGTAGATATGAAGACCCAAAAAGTGGAGAAGGGAACTGGAGGTAGATATGAAGGTAGCCCCAAAAAATGGAAAAGAGAACAAGAAGTAGATATGAAGGGAGACCCAACAATGGAGAAGAGAACTGTAGGTAGATATGAAGGGAGACCCAAAAAATGGAGAAGAGAACTGGAGGTAGATATGAAGGGAGACCCAAAAATGGAGAAAAGAACTGGAGGTAGATATGAATGGAGACCCAAAAAATGGAAAAGAGAACTGAAGGTAGATATAAAGGGAGACCAAAAAATGGAGAAGAGAACTGGAGGTAGATATGAAGAAGACCCAAACAAATGGAAAAGAGAACTGAAGGTAGATATAAAGGGAGACCCAAAAATGGAGAAGATAACTGGAGGTAGATATGAAGGGAGACCCCCCAAAAAATGGAGAAGAGAACTGAAGGTAGATATGAAGGGAGTAAAGAAGACATGAAAAACACTAAGCGGATGGCACAGAACACGAGGACTTTGCTCCTTGGAAAGTTCAAAGTTAATGAATGAATAAAATACAAGAAGACCGCTTAAATAAATGAAAACCACGGTCTGTGACTATGTATATAACCGGAGAGAAAGGTTTATTATTAACACAATTAGGTTATCAAACATGACGCTGTTATTATTAAAATCCTGTATGTATTTTTCTTCCTTTTTTTATGTAGACTCACCCAGTACGTCACAGAGACCAAGAAAGCACACAAAGAACTGAACACCTTCTGTAGCCATAGGCGATCTGCAAGCAACACCACAGGGCTGAGTGCTAGCTCGAACATCACTTACAATATCAACACGTTAAATGCTGATGTCTCTTCACCGACGTCAGATACGCTAAAGCTATCAAACTCAGCATCTGCAACATCCGACGGTCTCTTAGCTGAGACATCTGTACAAAGCTCAACGCAGCATTTTGCGACATCAGGATCTGTATATCCGGCCCTGGGTCATCGATCTAATACACATGTTCGACTCTCAAGGCCAAGGCTAAAAATATCTGATACAAATCACATGACAGTTACCATAGCTACAGATGATGACGACGAGTCGACAAGTTCCACAGATGTTGAAAAGCCTCGAAATGAACATGCGCCCAGACGTGTAAGGCGAGTAAGAAAATGCGCGAAACAAAAGCACGCGCATTTTAGGAGTCGCAGCAGATCCAAGACACGAACATCATCCTCTGTCTACCGCGCAGTCTCCGTGACAGATGAGACCCATTCTCCTAAGACATTTCTCCCTCGTTCTCGAAATGAAGCCAAGTCAAGTGACACAGACGACGAGAGTGCATATAACACCATCTCCGTTAACCGTGCTTCGCTTTCAGCTATAGAAAGTCACGATTCTCAAAATGCACCGTCTCCGAAACCATCTGAATCTTTGTTATCTAATATTTGTGTCATTGAATCGCAGCGAATTATGTCTAAACGAACTAGCACCAAATCTTCGGAGCTACCACTTTTAGCATCCTCGCTACTTCAAGAGACACAGGATAGCTCAACATTTGACACCAATGAAACATTAAATGACGATCCTGAAGACGAGAATGTCGAAAATTCACACAAAGAAATGTCCCACTTAGCAACGTGTTGTAGGCAATCTTCCAAATACATTCCAGAAGACAGTCTGTCGCCTGCAAGTTCTTTTAGCGCTGGAACAAACCATTTGCTCAACTGGAAACACAAAAGAGACTCAGTTGATAGCCCATTGTATATTAATGAGCACCCCTGTGAAAATCATTTGGAATCTACTATGTTCTCTGTTCCAATTGACAATGACCAAATGTGCAACTCCCCACGGGAAAATGGTTATCTGGCGGACACTGAAAATATATTTTCCTGCTCTGCATTCTCAAGACTCAGCAATTCTTTACGCCGTCAGCCAAAATTGCGTGACGAGATTGGCCACGCGAGCTGTGACGTTTCCTCCCAAAGGTCTTCATCATCTCACTCAGACGATGATTCTACAACCAGTCCTGGTCTGCAAGAAAGAACGACACCTAACATGTCTGCCTCTTTGGGTCTGTTTCGTATTCGTCAAAGCAAAGTCGTTCAACGAGCCGTCCATTTGACTTACTTTCTGACTTTTTTATTCATGTTCGCGTGTCTTCTGCAGCTCTACACCGTGTTTGGCGTGTACGGAGTCCTGGCAACAATTCCTAGACCGGATCCATGGCCGTGGCTTATTTTCCATACCATATTTCGGTGAGATATGTCTGCGTGATTTATGTCTGTGGTAATGGTAAATAACGTGGAGCAAAGAAAAATAACACTATGCCCTACAATGTATGTCGTAAAAAGCTACTAAGGACGATTGGGTATGGAATCGGTTGCCCCCATCCTATAAAAAATGTTAAGTCACAAAAACTTCAACAAATATGGACAAGTCAACTAAGGAAAATAAAACTCAGCCAACCATGACAGGAGAATGTCCTCCAGCATGGAGGCGCATGATGCAACACAGAGAATGGTGAAAGGAGTCTGTGTTGCTGACAAACTTTCTTTTGTCGAGAAGAACCTCCAGCTTTGACACTTGGAATATTCGGACACTGAACGAACGAGGAAAACGGTACTTGTGGCAGCAGAAATGGGGAATTATAAGATATCCTGAGACTCTGCAAGGGGTGGAAGAGGGTGGACTAGAGGTAACTCAGGACATTAGGAAGAAATCTAAAACCCTAGTAGGTGGGGGAATATCTCAAATGCTATATAGAGAGCACAGAAGGCACTCATAGAGGAAACCTGTGGATAGCTTTATAGAGCAGTCCTTGTTCTGGAACCCCCAGGACAGACCAAGAAACAAACGGAGAAGAGAGCTGGAGACAGAAGTGAAAATTATGAGGAAATCGTGGAAAGAACGAGCTGAAAGCACGTGACAGGACTTGGCATGTTCTTGTTGAAGGCATATGCTCCTTCGCGAGCTGAAGGGTATTGATTGGTTGCATCGTAAAGCATTAGTGCTAAAGTCTGTCACGTGATGTTTGCAATTGATGTAACTTTGTCCTGAATGGTTTGATTCGTTTTTATGCCTCTTACTAGTGTTAATTCCACCCATTTCTCTTTTAACTCCTTACGTAGCAAGGACCCACCATTACTGCTAATCTCTTTGCAGAAGCCTGCTCCAAAGCCCCTGTGCTCTTGTAGCGATAGTCTGTGTAACAATTTATTTGACATGATGAGGGTGCCAACCACATTCATAATCTCATATTAGTTGTCTCTCTTCTTACTGGATGTGAACTGTATAATGATAACGGCGTCGACCAACAGAAAGGGAACTGAGTGGAAAGCTCTGTTCTGGGACGTCTCTGTTCTAGGGGTAAACGGGAAAGCTCTGTTCTAGATGTAAATGGAAAAGTTCTATTCTGGAGGTAAACGGGAAAGCTCTGTTCTAGGGGTAAACGGGAAATCTCTGTTCTATGGGTAAACAGGAAATCTCTGTTCTAGGGGTAAACGGGAAAGCTCTGTTTTAGGAGTTAACGGAAAAGTTTTGTTCTTCGGCGTCTCTGTTCTAGGGGTTAACGGGAAAGCTCTGTTCTAGGGGCAAACGGAAAATAGCTCTGTTCTAGGGGTAAACGGAAAAAAGCTATGTTCTGGAACGTCTCTTCTCAAGGGAGACGGGTAAAGCTTTGTGCTGGAGCGTCTCTACTCTAGAGGAAGTATAAAATTCTATTCCAAAAGGAAGAACAAAGCCCTATTCTAGAGTGAAGGACAAAGCTTTGTTTTCATACGTCTCTGTTCTAGGGGGAGGACAAAGCCCTGTTTTAGCGCGTCTCTTGTCTAGAGGGAACAGCAAAGCCCTTTTCTAGGCAAGAAAGCTCTGTTCTAGCGTAAAGTTCTGTTCTAGGCAACAAAGCTCTGTTCTAGTGTAATGTTCTGTTCTAGGCAACAAAGCTCTGTTCTAGTGTAAAGTTCTGTTCTAAGCAACAAAGCTCTCTTCTGTGGTGAAGGATGAAGCTCTGTTCTACGTAAAAAGCTCTGTTCTAGGGCGGTCTAGAATTTACTGTTGACCTGGCTATTCTTTCCTATAAACATAACCTGACGCAAGACAAAGTGAGAACACGTGATAGGAGATCACAGCAGTTGGATCTGCGAAGACAAAGGTTGTGAGACGAAAAGTGACGAATATTAGGCAGGCAGAGAACCTTGAGAAACATCCTTACAAGATATGTGGGGGTCGGAGTGGCTGAGAGGTATGGCATCCGCCGCGAGTTCTAGAGGTACCGGATTCGATTCCCAGTTGAAGGAATATAATTTATGGAAATTTTTTTTCAAAACCAGTGGTCCTAATGATGTCATACTCCCACCTGGTCTCATGGGTAGTGAGATGGGAAGCCTAGCCTTCTCGGATAATGGCGAAAAAATAGGAGGTCTCTTGTGAAAGTTGCGCACGTTAAAAATCCCTCGGCAGTTGGAAATCGTAAAGAGTAGGCCTATCAGGCCGCTGCCCTGGCAAAATTTTAAAAATTAAAAACCTACCCACCGCAAAAATATTAAAAGAATGTGTGATTCCTATATACACACATTGGGATTCTCGCCGGTGCTACGGAGTTCGTGCACTGTGCTGAGATCCTTCTTGTGTGATCTAAGGGAGGAGATCGGAGCACTGATGGAGTTGTCCATGCGCAATGAAGATAATCCTTCAAACCAAACCAAACCACACCAAACCAAACCAAACCACACCAAACCAAACCAAACCACACCAAACCAAACCACACCAAACCAAACCACACCAAACCAAACCACACCAAACCAAACAAAACCAAACCTTACAAGATTTACGAGTATAATCAACCGTATTTCGTAGCAACAATATAGACGATGTTGGAGAAACATATAATAATGTTCAATTAAGAGTATAAACAGATAAGAGAAACTATCACTGCTATGGGATATATATGGAAATTTGAGGAAGTACAGTTAAAGAGTAACATCAGAATCTTGACTCAAATAGCAAGGTTGCTTTACTACATCTCTATGAAACATGGAAATTAGCTGATAGCTTCACAAGGTCAAGTCAGTCCTATTATATGGCTCTGAGACATGGAGAACAACAAAAACAACAACCAAAAAGCTACAGACTTTTATAAACGGGTGCTTGGGTAGATTAGAAGGACTGAAATGGTATGACAAAGTCACAAATGTGGAATTGATGACAAGAACCAGACAAATGCCAGTGGAACAAGAGTTGAGAAGAAGACGCTGACGGTGGATAGGACACACATTGAGGAAACCTGTTGATAGCATTACAAGGTAGTCCGTGTTCTAGAATCCACAGGGAAAGAGAGGCAGAGGTAGACCCAAAAAACACACGGAGAAGAGAACTGGAAACAGAGGTGAAAATGATGAGGAAAACATGGAAAGAAGTTGAGCGGATGGCACAAGACAGGAAGACTTGGCATGTGTTTGTTGAAGGCCTATGCTCCTCGGGGAGCTAAAGTGTATTGATTGATTCACAAGGTAGTTCTCGGCGTGGAGTCCCCGGGGTAAGAGAAATGAAGAAAGACCGAAACACAAAAAGAAGGAAACTGGAAACATACATGATAGGTTTAAAGGTCTTGACATGGAAAATCCTTAAACGGATGACACAGGGCAGAAATACTGGGAGTTAATTTGCTGAAGGTCTATGCTCCACCAGGGGGCAGTAGGATAAATGCATGTATATCATTATCATCCTTCAGCTCCGAGCGTACGATTGACAGAGTAGTTAGAGCGCTGGACTCTCACGGCAAAGGTGCTGGGTTCGATTCATGGTATAAACACACTCCAGTTTACCTAGCTGTAAATGGGTACATGACATTGCTGTTGAGTTAGAGAAGGAAAAAGCAGCGAGGAAGGGAACTGGTTACCTCAACTGTCGATGCCAGACCTAGTATAGTAAAGTCTCTAACATTTAGCTCCCCTATGGGACCAACTTTAACTTGCCTTCAACTCCAGGAGAGAAAAAGGCATTAAAATTAAAAAAAAGTCAAGGATCCCGTTACACGCCCATTAAGGCATATGGGAATATGGTGTTAGGCCCATATTTTCTTGACCATCAGCACACTAGGGGTGATGTAGTCAGCATCACGCCGGCCGCCTTAACCTTCACACTCTGATACCCAATTCATGAGGCTGGGTCGACCCCGGGAGCCGTTTGCGGTCTAAAAAAATCCCAACAATTGCATGCCAATAATAGAACTCATAACAACACCAGAGACAAGGGGGTTTGTGGAGAGACATGATCGCCCACCCCACTCGGCGCCCGATTGGCTTAGCGGTTAGGGCGCTTTCCTCTCGCGGCAAAGTTACTAGGTTCCGGTATCAAAACCTGGTACCGTCACGCTCCAGTCAACACGCTATAAATGGGTACTTTACTCTGCTCTTCAGCTATCCTTATTCCTGATTGCAAGGTCTTTACAATTTGAGCATGCACCCTAAAATAACCGATAGACCCAGTGTCTAGGTTTAACGAGGCGTGCCTCGCCAAAAGGAAGCACGATTGATAATTTAAAAAAAAAATTTTCTCACTTATCAAAGATGAAGGTCGGGGAGTAAGGGAAGTGGTCATCCCGCCTTATAAAAAAAGCTGGACTTATTATAGTGAAATCTAACTTCACCCCCCCCCCCTCCCCCCACGGCAGTATTTGCTCTGGAACTAAGTTTAAACACACTCGGCATGGTACTAGATGATAATGAGATGACAATGTTACGTCAGAAACTTATTTTCTTAAAGAACATTTTTTTGTATCCGATTATATTAAAGAGATTTTTAAAAATTCCCCTTGACACATCAACACAATAATCAGATACACTTCCAAAGATAATTTCACTGCATTGTCATTTTTCACTATGAGCACAATTACCAAAGCTGAAGCATTCATCTCCTTGGTAAACCTTCTGAAATAAATCCACCGTTGTGTTGCTTGAATGAGCAACTACGAAGAAAGTTTTTCTTTCTATTTGTTTTTGTCAAAGTTTTCCCGCATCGTCCATCTTTTGTCACAGCTGAGATATCGCACGTCCATTTTTTTTTTTTAACGGTATAATGATATTGCTTTTGTGCCTCAATATTTGGTCTACTGCCGGAATTTAGCGTCTAATTTTCCAGCATGGAAAATTGTCGATCAAATCCCTTGAGGAAAATAGAGCCCGTTTATGTTCGATAATGTCGCAGTGGATAGAAGATAAATGGAAATTGAAGGGAATTGAAGATGGCTTGCCTTAGTTGGAGTACAGATAATGAGGCGGAGATTGCTCGACTTTCACAAATTGGGATGCTGTTTTGGCTATCTAAAGCGGTCTCGTTCTTTTGTTTAGGTGTGTGTGCTCGCGCGCGACAGGCGCATGCTGCTGAGAATGAGGATTAATTGAAACGAACGTGAGCGATTTCAGTTATATAAAGTGGCTTACGCTTTTGAGCTTTCTTTTTTTTCTCTCCGGAAGAAATTGGAGCAAGGAGATTTACTGCAATTTTGTATTTAATTGTTACATTGTTGTTAACAAGTTCTAGATATGTCATATCTTTTAGGACACTGATCAAGTAGTTAGACCAGGGTTTCTCAATCGGGGTTCCACTGAACACTTGGGTTCCGCGAGAGATCGATAGGGGTTCCGCGAGAGGTCGATAGGGGTTTCGCGAGAGATCGATAGGGGTTCCGTGAGAGATCGTGATTTAAAAATAATAAACGATGTTTTTCTTTTCTTTTAATTTTGCACATCGGTTAGCGCTCGCAGTGATGGGCAGTGATCGAGCAGTCCCGTTAGGTAGTGCGTAATAGGATCATGTTTACACTTGCACCTACTATATTTCATCAGCATCTTGTAGAGTAAAAAAAATTGTGATAAGACTTTTAGGCCTGCCTGGATAAGGTTAAAAAAATCACAACAGAAATTTTTTAAACTAGGACAACCTGAAGTTTCTTCTACCTACACGTGCTCCGCAACCGGTGTACCGCGGCACACTGGTGTGCCGCCGTTGTCTGCCTGGTGTGCCGTGACACCAGGCAGTATATACCATATAATGGTAGACACAATTATATGTTATGATAAAATATTGCGAAAGAATCTCACACGTACAACTGTGCTAATAATAAATTGAGTTATCGCCATCCTTCGATCCATCATCAAAAATGATGGAGTGTTGTCTTATGATTGATCGAATTTTAAAATATTTGCCACACTCACCCATTTAAATATTGAAGTGTGCCGTGGAATTTTGAAAGGCACTTTAAGTGTGCCGCTAAGTGAAAAACGTTGCGGAGCGCTGGCCTACACTACTAACTATCTTTAGAGTTGATATTCTTTGTGGACAGGTGGAACTACGCATAAAGAACAGACTAATAAACTGTCCAAAAAATACAGATCCACAGAAGACATCTTTCTGTACTCAAAAGAGCTTTGGCAATTTATGTTTAGATTATTATATTTACAGCTTACGCATCACGCAAAGATAAGCTGTAGATATAATAACTTTTAAGCAGGGGTCTGAAAATTATTTCAAGCGTTCCTGCAGGATAAAAAGGTTGAGTTAGACATTAACATTGATAGGTAAAGGTGGGTCTTCTGGCAAATAATGCAATAGGGGAATGAAGCGTGGGAGACCTTAATGTCCGGCTTAATGAAGTTGGGTGGCTAGTTTCTTTTATCGCTGCCATTGCTTTCCGTAACTCAAAAGCAGTGACACGTAGCCATTTCCGGTTATGTAGTCTGCAGCGTGACGCTACCAGATTTTGATTCTCGACTTTGCTGTAGTCGCTTAGCCAAATGGGCGCTCAACACATATCATCGTGAAATCTGTCGGAACATGAGATTGTAAAATCCATGGATGTGACAACTTCTTCTTCTTCTTCTTGGATCCTTAGCTCCTGACTGAGAAAGCAGTCAGTGGCCATCACGCCTAGTGGGGATCTTGTAGGGCAGCAACAAACTGTCCCCATTTTACTCGGTCGGTAGCCATCCTTCGTGCCGTGCCCCAACTTTAGTTCACGCTTTGCATGTCAGCCTCCACTGTTCTCCGCCAGGTTGTCTTTGGTCTCCCTCTCTTTCGCCATCCTTCTGGGGTCCATAGCATAGCAGTTCTGGTGATGGTGTCGGGGTCCCTTCTGAGGACATGGCCAACCCAGTTCCAGCGTGTGCCTGCAATGATGGATTGCATGCTTTTTTTTGACTGTATGGTGTAAGCAGTTCCTGGTTGGAGATGGTATTCGGCCAAAAAATTCGAAGAATTTTTCTTAGACTTGTGTGGAATAAGGATAATTTGGACATTTCCTTTTCTGTTACTCTCCAGCACTCCGCGTCATACAAGCTCTCCAGCACTCCGCGCCATACAAAAGTACAGAAAGTACGCAACTCGCGTATAATCTTAATTTGGTGTTTGTGCTGTACTGAGATTTCCAAATGTTGTTTAGATTTGACATACCAAGGTAAAATCTACTGAGACATTAGCAGATAAGATAAAACATTGTAAAGTGTGTGGATATGATAGAACAGTGCATCATAATCATCATCATCATCATAATCAACATCATCATCATAATCAACATCATCATCACCATCCTCATTATCAACATTACCATCGTCATAATCATTACCATTTACGCTCCTTATACAGCACGCGGCCACCATTGCAGCTGATCTCCAAGATGCCCACACCAATGGACTCATGTTCTGTTGCAGATGTGGTTCTGCAGTATTAGTTTTACCCGATGGCGTTGCATGCCCCACGCACAACCTAATAATAGTCGCCTGTTACGACAATTATGGATATTACAATCAACTATTCAATACCTTTTAGCTCCCTAAGAAGCAAAGGCCTTCAACAAACACATGCCAAGTTCCCCCTGTCACATGCCAAGTTCCCCCTGTCACATGCCAAGTTCCCACTATCACGTGCCACTAACTCAAGCTCTTTCCATGTTTTCCTCAACATTTTTACTTCTGTCTCCACTTCTCTTCTCCATGTGTTGTCTTGGTCTTTCTCTGCTTCTCTTACCATGCTTGTTCCAGAACAAGGACGGCTTTGTAATGCTATTCGCTTCCTTGCCAGAGGACCTTCTCCTGTCTTGGTTGGCTGTTTTATTTTCCTTTGGTTGAACTGTCCATGCTTGCTGAAGTTTATGTGGTTTAACATTTTGTTACAGGATGGGAAAAACTGGCCCTATGCCCAACTTTCCTTAGCCGCTTTTTACGGCATGCTTGGTAGGGGACACTGTTACTGTTCGTTGCTCCCGTTTCAAGCCCCGTAAACACACGAGTGGGATATTACAACGCATCGTAAAATGTGTGGGTTTATGCGGTCATCATTGAAGTCAGTCAGTCAGTCAGTCAATCAGTCAATCTATCTATCTATCTATCTATCTATCTATCTATCTATCTATCTATCTATCTATCTATCTATCTATCTATCTATCTATCTATCTATCTATCTATCTATCTATCTATCTATCTATCTATCTATCTATCTATCTATCTATCTATCTGTCTGTCTGTCCATCACTCATTCCTATTCGTTCCATGTAAAACACGCGACTTCACTTGTTGGCCACCGATTTCTGTTTAGGACTGTATGCTCTCCATTTTCTCTCTTTAACCTCTAGCCCCGAGGGTTCCCAACCGTTGTCGGTCCCCGCTGCTCCTGTCTATTTAATAAACAACGAGGAGCACCCGAGGCCTGTCAATAGTAAACAATAACCGAAAACGGGTAATGGGGCAGGCACTCGTAAGACAGCAAGGCAGGAGAAAAAACATTAGACAGCTGAAAGGTAACAGATATGATAAGCTAACCCAGGGGCTGTCAGAATGGCGCCATCGCTTTGCTGCCGAGAATGCATTGTGAAAGGACACATAGCCAACTCAGCAAGCCCAGGTAGCTGCGTGTGAAGCACCGGCGATTTAGTTGAAGACGAATATGATAAAATAATACTTTACTAGATAACATAAAACGAAAAATCAGTAGCACCAGCTAGGTTAAGTTAAATAAAAGTATTAGGGAAGTAACTGAAATATAGATCACAATGACCAGACATTTGTCAAAAAGTGATGAATAAGTTAATTCGACATACGTGACCATCCTGTATTAAACGACAAGTAGCAAGGTCAATTAGATATTTAGTTTGAATAGTAATTTGGATTTAAGTTTGAATAAAACTAGGAGGCGAGATGACCGCACGAAAAAACAGAGCACAAGAACACAAAATGTGACAAAACTGACGAGTGGATAGACTAATACTTGACTGAAAGATTACATCAGCAGCGGTTCTAACATTATATAGGAAAAGTCCTTCACTAAGTTAGATACTAGCAACTACAACAGGTTTAGAAACGTTCCCCGCACCCAACATTTTAACGAATAACCTAAAATGGTCAGAACGGACTGACACGAGGGTATGTCTGTCGGCCGGTGGAGACTGCGGGAGAACGGTTGCTGAACATCTAGGAGGGATAAAAGGGACAGACGGAGGAGACGGCCGCAAAGAGACATAGATTTAGAGGCCGTAGTGCGAGTGGCAAGTAGGACAGCCTTTCGGGCAGAAGAACTTCAAAATTCGTAGTTAGAAACAGAAATGAGTAAAAGATCTCTTCAACAGACTGCAAGTTTTCAACAAACCCGCACTACGTGTTTCGGCTCACGTTTTCTAAACCAGGAGAGGTAACAAAGTTATGCATCTTGTAAATTTATACCTGCTCAACTAGAACGCTGAAATATATTTTAAAAGTATAGAGAAACATTCATCTTCGTAATACCTAAAGACTTTTTAATTGGCTGCTACCAGAGATATCAAATACATGAGAACTACTGCTGATGCAACTCACATGGTCTGGTCATAATGAACTGTTCTTCTAACTTAGTTGGTCACCAAGAGCTGACGCTCAGTGACAGTGGATCAAAGTCAAGTCTAACTTAAGGGCTTTCCCTATATAATTTTAAAACCGCTCCTGGTGCAATCTTTCTGTCACGTATTAAAACTGACTTACTCGGCACTTTTTGACCACTGTCTGGTCATTGTGATCTATTCTGAATTTCAGTTACTTCCCTAATACTTTTATTTAACATAACCTAGCTGATACTGCCGATTTTTCGTTTTGTTTTGTCTTTGTAAAATATTCTTTTATCGTATTCGTCATCCTAAATCGCCGGTGCATCGCACCCGGCTACACCCCCCCCCCCCCCCTAACCATAACAAAATAGCCGTGTTGGCAGCAGCAGCAGCAGTAGTAGTAGTAGTAGTAGTAGTAGTAGTAGTAGTAGTAATAGTAGAGTTAGTTGCCCCTTCCAGTCATAACTGACTTTGGGAATGCATCACTTAGGTGGTAGCCTCTCTGCTGTTTTCTTCCCGATGTTCCTTTTGGCGTGATATTTTCTCTTCTGCTTATTGTGAGAGCTTATTTTCAGTCGTAGGGAGCACCGCCGCTTGGTGCGATCGGCAGCTTCGTCCTCCCAGGTTGCTGGATTTATGCCCAGTGCCTTCCTGTCTCTCTTGTACATATCTTTGAACCCCAGCTGCGGTCTTCCGACTGTTCTTCTGCCATCTGCCTGCTGCCCATAGAAAATATATTTGGGGATGCGGCAGACACGGCCAAGCCAACGTAGTCAGCGCTGTCCAAGCAGTGTATACATGCTTTGAAGGCCAGCACTTGACAGCACCTCGACATTTGTCACCTTTTCCTTCCACGTGTTGGCAGAACCCCTTGGTTTTAGTAAACTTTCCCCTACCTATTCAGTATGAAAGGAAATACAGAATTTAGAATGCTTTTGCGCATATGAAAAGAAACAAATAGATTAATTTATTTATCACACAGAAAACTTTATTCGGTACGTAACAACATTTTTAGGATCATAAAGTTGTTGAATATTTCTCTGAAGGTCAAAAAAGGTAGTCCCATACAGATACTGCCGCAGGAGAGCGAAGTGTTAAAGATTTCAGCACAATAGGTCCAGCATCGAGAGATGAGGTGACCAGTTCCCTTCCTCGCTGCCTTTTCCTTCCCTAACTCAAAGAGCAGAGTCAGGTACCAATTTACAGCTGGGTAGACTGGAGCATGTCGGTACTGAAATTCGAACCCGGCAACTTTGCCGCGAGAAACCAGCGCTCTAACCACGCTGTCTATCGGACGCTCTGAAGACAGTTAAATAAATTAGCGAGACCCTTGAATTTGTTTCTTGTCAACCAACAGAGTGTTATTCTTGGTACAATTTTCGAAAGAAACCAAGAGCCAGAGATCCATACTTCCAGGACCACCCAAAGTTTGCTAGGAGAACAACTGTTTTACAATCTCTGAAGGGCCGAAGACAAGATTGGAACCAGGTCAGGATGAAGACAGCCAATAGGATAGTATGGCGCGCTCTCTCTGACAAACCTCTACATCAGACCTAAATGTCTTTTATATTTGAAATGCACCCTAACACGCCTCTGTCAGAACGAGGTAAAATAAAATATTTTTTTTTTAAATCTACACTCCAGGGTAGAAGAGGAACGACTAAGTAAGTAAGCAGGTTCAGTTTTCGAAAGAGATACCCGCAGATTGTTGTCAGCCCCCAGTTTGTGTCTTGCTTTGAATTTTATTGAGCTGTCTCCAATCCAAAACCGTTTTTTTTTCCACTAACAGTACTACTGTCTGATTATTTCAATAAGACAATATAGTTATTTGTTATTATTTGGGGTCGGAGTGGCTAAGAAGTATGGCGTCCGCCTCGAATTCTAGAGGAACCAGGTTCGATTCCCAGTTGAGGGGATGTAATTTGTGGAGTTTTTTTTTTCAGAACCAATGATGTCATACTCCCCCCTGGTCTCCTGGGTAGTGAGATCGGATGCCTTGCCTTCTCGTTAAAAATCCCACGGCAGTTAGAAATCGTAAAGAGTATGCCTATCTGGAAGGCCGCTGCCATGGCAAAATTTACAAAATTAGAAACCTACCCACCACAAAATTATTTATAGAATGTGCGATTTCTATATACACACATTGGGATTCTAATCGGTGCTACAGAGTTTGTGCACTGTGCTGAGCGCCTCATTGTGTGATCTGAGAGAGTAGCACTGATGGAGTTGTCCGTGTGCAATAAAGATAGTCCTTACAAACCAAACCACACCAAACTAAATATTCCCTGCACCTGTTGACGAGTTTCTTGTACATCTTTGTTAACTATAGTACGCTTTCCTGGATTGGGAATTCCCGCTTTATCTGCACTGGTTACCGTCTGCGTGTGCAGAAATACCGCCTAAACCTTCCGGCAAAGCAACAAAATAAAATAACCAATTAGAAAAAAACAAAACAAAACAAAAACGCATGAGGCTAATGAAAAATTACCAAAAAATTAACTTAGCTGACAGGTTCTCGACAGCAATTCCAAGCTTCTGAGTTTAACCCATCTGCCCTCCCAACCACCCCAGAGAGTTCCAACCACTGATAGTTGAGTGCTAGATAACTATTTTATGGTCAGACTGTCAGCCGACATTCCACGGGCGGGGAAAACACGTTGCTTCCTGTCATTTTTGTTTTCTCGGGGCCTCAGTGCCCCGGGGCTGCTTTGACATTTAAGCCTTTCAGCTTATTACAACAAGAAGTATATCTTAGTGCCATTTACGTCATGCTTCTCGCGTGCGTTTATTTCCGAGGGTGATAAATTGTTAATGAATATAGGTAAACAGTTGACACACACACAAAAGAAATAAAGAAAAACAGAGAGCGAGAACAAAAGAAAGAAAGAATAACAGTAAGAAAGAAAGAGAAGGGGAGAAAGAAAGAACGAAAGAAAAAAACCGACAGAAAGAAAGAAAGAAAAAAAGAAAGAAAGAAAGAAGGAATGAAATAAATATTTAAAAGAATTAAAGTAAGAAAGAAAGAGAGAGGACACTTGACGCAAGAAAAGCAACGGAAATCACGGGCATTCAGGATATTCGAACCAGGGACCGTCAGAAATACGCCATAGTCTCGCTTCAAGAGTGACAGTTTGCTATTTCAACTTTCAAGGGAATTCATTGTGCTGTGTATTCTGTAGCTCAAAATCTGTTCTAGAACCTTTTGGAATAAAGCCTCAGCATTGCTGCGGCTTCTAGTGGCACATTTGTAAATAAATCAACAAATATAGGTAAACAAGCAACATACCCGCCAAAATATTTGGCGGGAAATCGTTTTGTTGGCTCTGTCTGCTGCATACCCTGATGACGGCACTACTTTTCTCCTGTGGTCATTTATCTGGATGTATTTTTGTTATGAAGCTATGGGAAACGCGCCAAAAATAGCATGAGAAGTGAAATAAAAGCAAATGAACTGAACTTTAACTAATTTTAATTAGCAATTGCTTTATCTCAACACGTTTTGTAAGTGTACGGATTGTTTTATTTTTTTTATCTTAACTGAGTACACATTTTAATAAGTAAACAAACATCAAATTCAACCGACTTCCAGCCAAGATGGCTGCTTAATTTTTTCGTTACAAGTTTTCTGCATTTTTGCTGGAAAAAATGACACCAGTCAAGTACAGATCAGCCATATAGTGTAGCAGAAGTGCAAGGAAGGAGACAAAAACAAAAAGGTAGGAAGCAGCCCCATAGAAATGCATGCTAAAGTCGGATTCACTGGGTCGAAAGGCGCGTAACATAGTGCAACACAAACCGCCTTACGATGACTGCTGCTAATATGACTCGATGAGGTGGTGTTCGACCCAAGAGGACCCACAAGGTGGGAAGAGTGTCAGACACCTTGCCTCGTCAGAGTTCATCAAGAGATACTGCTGGTAATCACAAGTACAGGATTGGCCCAACAGATCTATGCTCCTGTGGCACCAGCCCCATAACAGCCGAACATCTGCTCTAGCCCTGCCCAACTTACAGCAGTGAATGGAGTTGCATATGGTAACAACCCACTTCTCTCCACGAAAAACTGTTTGGAGATGTTAGAAACCGTGAGCTGACTACTGCCTTTACTACAGTCATTAATGTAGAAGTCTGAGGGCGAACGAAGAAGAAGAAATTCATCTTTCTGTTACTCCGTCTCTGAATCGTTATTTAAGGACGTATCGACTTGAGCGACTAAGTCAGCCGAGTTACGGCAAATGTAACGCATTCAATTCTTTATTTACACTCACCAGAATTAACAAAGAGGAAAATTCAAGAAAATGTGTCAAGAATCAAACAAATGCCATTATTAAGGATGGAAACAAAATGTTAATTCCCCACACGAAAAAAAAAACCAAACAAACAAACAAAACGCGCCATGACAACAAAAAGTGCAACATAGGTAGGAAAAAGATTGGACAAATTTTGACACGGACGCTAACGGAAATATTTCAAGAGTCATACAATTTAGTGCAATGGTCAGAAGCGCACGACTTTTGCGTAATTTCCAGACTTCGGCTTTGGTGGGAAAAAGATGCACACTATTTTAAGCGTTGTGCAATTTAGTGCAATGGCCTGAAGCACACGACTTTTGCGTAATTTCCAGACTTCAGCTTTGGTGGGAAAAAGGTAGGTGCACGCTATTTGAAGCGTCGTGCAATTTAGTGCCATGGCCGGAAGCGCACGAACTTTGAACTGATTAGTTCACTCTTTTCATTATGGTTCATTCCTGGAATTGAAAGTAAAAAGAGCCAAACTGCAACAGATAGAAAATCCATAGCGACAAAATACATAGAGAAACATTATCCACGCAACACCTGGACCCATGCATACACAGATGGATCAGCAACAAATGCAACCGAAAATGGAGGTGGGGGTGTCTTTCTGACCTTAAGCACTGGTGCAGAAAAAAGGCTGTCAGTGGCGACAGGACGATTCTCCAGCAACTTCAGAGCAGAGGCAGAGGCCTTGAAAACTGCAGCAGAAGTTATATTGACAGAGGAAACGGCAGAGACAAGTTGCTTTCTTTACTGATGCACAGTCAGTAATTGCAACGTTGAAAAGACAAAATAATACAGACCTGGATGATCTCAGAGTAGTGCTCTACAAACTTTGTCAACGATTCAAAAGTGTTATGATCCAATGGATCCCATCTCATTGTAACATCGCCGGCAATGAAGAGGCTGACAGAATGGCAAAAGAAGGTTCACATCTACCTCAGCCTGATGCAAGCATAACTTTTGAGGAGGCAAAGAGTTTTATCAGAATCAGTTACAGAAACAAATGGAATGTAGAACATCCAGGGCACACACAGAATGATGCTTACTACCAGCTCCACAGAAGAGAACAAGTGGTAATCTTCAGACTCCGCACTGGCCACAACAGATTGAGATACCATCTATTCAACAAGCTAAAGATAGGAACTGCCGATCAGTGTAACTGTGGCACTGATAAAATGACTGCTGAACATCTGCTTCAAAGTTGCCCCTTATATGTGGTACAGAGAAAGTGCATATGGCCGACGCCAGCTCCTTTCGTGGAAAAGCTTTACGGGGATTCAAATAGCCTCAAACTGACTACTGCTTTCTTTGAGAACATTCAAGTGGACGTCTGAGAGTGTACGAAGAAGAAGAAGAAGAATTTGCCCTTTGAGTTTAATTTTTAGTTTAATTTTTTATTGTATTTTTCTTTTACACAAGTTTTAATAATTACCCTGGATGGCGATACATTAGGATTTTATTAACGAGGAATTATTTTTTTTTCCAAGCATCCCGGATAATTGAGAGTCTACTGTCTTAAAAGGTAGCCCATTGCAGAAACTGACATTGGGAAGTAAAGTTTAAAAGACTTCACAATACTAGATAAGTCCTTATAAGGTGGTATAACCAGTTCCTTCCTCGCTGCTGTAGTAGATTATTAGGACAATGGTCAAAGAGAGGTAACCGATTTTAATAGATAATAACAATAAATGGGTAGTTGGGTATTTGAATATTTAATAGGAAGACACCACAAGCAATCACGTGGGACAAGTTCGAGAAGGTTCATAAATAGGGGTAGACCACATGCCTTTGTCTCTTTCGCGCCCTGTAACTACCGAGACAGAAGCACAGAGGTGCTAAACAACGTTATCGACTTATGGTCGAAGTCGCGTCTGCGTTTCGCAAGACTATCAAGTTACTGCGAGAGCAATATGAATGATGCAGCGAACATCATTATGTGATCAGCACATTCAGAAGGTAATTCTTGTACGTAGAGTGTACGTTTATATTTAAATATGAAGCCACGCTGAGAAACCAGTTAGATCGTGAACAGATCAGGCCACGTGCTGGGGTCCAGAGACATTGTTTCATGAGAACAGTTAGAAATATAATATAGAGAGCCAGCAATATTCAGGCAAAATTAACTTAACCTGCAAGTGTCTACTAAAATTAGGCATAACCTGAAATCGCTGCATAAATCAAGAATAGAGATGTTCCGAATAAAGTAACAGACTGAAAAATCACGTGTCCTGATAGGGAACGAACGAACTTTATTTTCGAAGGGTTAAGAATTGTTCGCGCAGGACAGTCTAATATTCTGCCCTTCCACTGTCATGAAATATTCTAATCCACATATATAAATTATCAGGTAAATATAAAGCCTAACAAATACATTTAATAAAGAAAAGAGCAATGGTAAAATAACAGTGCTGTCACAATGACAGTACTCGAAATCCCCTTTGTTTTATGCTTCGTCTGCAAATTGTAACGTTTCCACGTTAAATATAAGCCACTGCATAAATACAAGCGTTTCCACAACACATTAAAACGGGTATTGCATTTCTAAGAAAAACATTGAGAGGCACACTGCGTAATGACCTAAATTAATCCTAACATTAATTATACTACGTTACCAAAACGAACGAACAGATGGACTCAAATAGAAAGAGAGAGGGGCGAATGAAAGCAAGGACACATGCAACACTAAACTCGCGTCGCGCGATACACAATTACTACTATCACGCGTGTAAGGCCACATGCACTAACTTTTTTTCAGACGGACAGTGATAAAAACACTAACCTTCCCAGAGTTAGGTTTTAAAAACCTGGAAAACGCTTATTAGAAAAGATGACATTAGATGGGTTTACGTTTGAAAACATTACAGTACCCAGACAGCACATCTTCGAAACAGGAGGTAGAAGAAATTGCATATTTTGAACGCAGCCACTTAGCTCTTTTAAATGTGTATATTTGGGTTCCTTAGGGCTTGCTGACAAAGAATATGTAAAACGTTACGCAAATAGTCTAGGAATTACCAAATTATAACCAAAATAAAATAGTGGGGGTGCCTGACAGCATGAAATCATTTCTGCTCATAAAATTTTTTTATAACGTGTTTGAAAAAACCTTACGTTACGGAAATAGCCTACCATGTTAACTCCAAATTGATTGGAGCGCAACAAATATAAGACTAAACACGATTGGTCGGGATATAAATACTATCTTGTGTTGTTATGGGAAACGAATAGAAGGGGTACTTTTTTGAAAAGATGTGTGGACGTGGTTTCATTGGGTAGAGCTGCGAATATACTTGATTCAGAGCGTCTGTTCATTGCCACATCTTGTAATAAACCTACTAAGAAGCAGTACGTTGAGCACCAGTGTATATTTGTTATAAAATAAAGCCTGGAACATCGGCAGATCGGAATTGTGCTATATCCATTGCCAGTCAACGAAACTGTTTATTATTCTATGAATTGTGGGACAGTGGTCTTAAAGTTATTGAGCAGCACCTGGTCAGAGCTTTGCTGAAGCCAGAGGTGGACAGCATACTCCTTGGTCCATATAGCAACCAGTGGGGTGGCTCCAGAACTCATCGAGCAGAGGAGCCTTTTTCTGCAGTCATCACGCAAGATAAGAGAGTGTGGCCATGGAGCTCAACATTATGTACCCCCATCTTAAAATGACAGTGTAAAATACAATTAAGAGGGGAATTTAATTGTTTTAATATCAGGAACTGAGAACATCTCCAATACTAGTTCCAATAAAGACAAACTATTGAAGTCATGATGACAAATACCAACAGAGCTTGAACAAAACAAAACCAGTATTACCTCATATTACTACTACACCACTGACACACATAGGATACTATTAAAAAATACATGTCACTACAAGATTCATATTGAGAAATTCTGTACATATAACTTGTAATTAAAATTGATTGTGATTCCTGGTTCCATTTGTATTTGAATCAGGACACATATTCATTCATGACAGCACTGAATACATATTGTTATTTGAAAAGTTATCAGTGACTCCTTTAAGATATCCTCATAGAGTGTTTTATGTATGTCCTGGGTAGTGAGATCGGATGCCTGGCCTTCTCGGATACGGGCAAAAAATGAGAGGTCCCGTGTGTAAGTTGTGCACATTAAAAAATCCCACGGCAGTTGAAAATCGTAAAAAGTAGGCCTATCTGGAAGGCGGCTGCCCTGGCAAAATTTAAAAGTTAGAAACCTACCCATCACAAAAATAATTATAGAATGTGTGATTCCCATAAACATACATTGGGATTCTCGCCGGTGCTACTGAGTTCGTGCACTGTGCTGCGATCCTCCTTGTGTGATCTCAGGGAGGAAATCGGAGCACTGGTGGACTTGTCCGTGTGCAGTGAAGATGGTCCTTGAAACCAAAGCAAACCAAAGCAAACCAAACCAAAGCAAACCAAACCAAAGCAAACCAAACCAAACCAAACCAAAGCAAACCAAACCAAAGCAAACCAAACCAAACCAAACCAAAGTAAACCAAACCAATGTTCAAAGACGTTCATTAACAGCATGCGCCTTCTGGGTGCAGACGAGCGTTTCTTGCTGCACGTTTCTCGCGCGTGACGAATGAAAGAGTAGGGATTTACAGACAGTCTCGCTCGGCTGCACAGCCTGTAAATCCCTACTCTTTCATTCGTCACGCGCGAGAAACGCGCAGCAAGAAAACGCTCCTCTGTAAGAGCCCTTAGGGTCAGTAGTTACGTCTCGCTAGCTTCGTTTTTTACATGTCTGTCACGTGTAATCGTCATCAACATCATCATCATCAACGTCAAAGGGCAAGAACTTGTCACTATTAGATCACGAAGCGAGCAATCCTGATATGTGGCCAACCATCACTAAGGGGCGCAACAGCCCTGCAACATTGCCTTCGCCTTCCCTAACTCAAGAGTAGAGTCGGGTACCCATTTACAGCTGGGTAAAGTAGACCATGACGCTACCAGAATTCGACGCCGGAGAAAGGTTTCTTGTTCTTATACGAAAAGAAAAAAAGAACAATCCAAAACACGTGACATGTGAACGATAGAAAAATAGATACTAACGAAATGTTTGGCGCTGTCCATAAAAACATCAACGTCATTTCCTCTTGCCATGTACCTCTTCCGCCAGGCCTAATTGTCCTGATGACTCCAAAGAAAAATTGCAGATGTCCAGACAATGTTTTCGCTAATTTGATTTCGCTTTGTCAAGTCCAATTTACACGGAGGTTATTCCGTCTTACCCAACACCGTAAACCTTGGACTTACCGTTCCTATTTGACACCCGGTGACGCAGGAACGTGCCGGTGTCGTGGAAAAATTGTTCCTGTAATTGAAATTAGTCTCCCTGGTTAGAGTCGTTGGTTAGAAGTCTAGTGTTTGAGGATGTCTGTTTATGTTAGATTCTGCTTTATTTCACGGCCGAAAACGTTCAGTTTTGCTAAGAATTATCAGAAAATTGTATTTATACACGTAAATGTATGGTTCTGGATTATTTTTTCCATTCTTTTCTGTTCCTTTTCGGTGAATACTGGGAGTACTTATTAATTATACCACGTTTTCATTGTATATTTCACGTTTAAAAAAAATAATTTCTTTATTTTTAATTATGTTATACTGCGAATCGTAAACGCAAAATATATTCAGAAACCTGGTGATGATGACCTAGAGCTGCCCTGCCATTCTACATCTGTAGGCCCCTAAGGTAATTTAAGTCTATGAGGAATTTAATACACTTATTATTATTATCTTTCTTCTACTTTTTTTTCTCTCTTTCTTCTTCTTCTTTCTTCCTTTTCTAACAAGCCAGACAACGAAACATAATAACACAGGGAGAAAGACTCCTTATTGTTCCCGGGTTGAGGGAGGAGGTACCTGGTGAGACGTAGAAAGAATAGGGCCAGTGCATGCACCAAGCATGTCGTAAGAGCTAACCAAGATGAGATTTCTCGTGGAGCTGGCAGAACTACAATGCTAAACAAATCGCTGCAGCAGTTGTCTCAGCAAGAGCATATTATTGCATGGAACCGGTAAATCTTCGAATGGTTTACACCAGTACCATTTTCAGAAAGAAAAAAAAAACTCTATAGATGAGCAAATAGCCTGAAGTTGACCAGAGCCGCTGTGGCGCAGTGGTTAGTGCACTGGCTTCCCAGCTCGGCGGCCCTGGTTCGATTCCCAGTTGAAGTGGGAATTTTTAAACCGCAAACGGCTCCGGGGTCGTCCCAGCCTGATGAATTGAGTACCAGAGAACTCTGGGAAGGCGACCGGCGTGATGCTGACCACATCACCCCTAGTGTCCAGAAAATGTGGAACTAACACCATATTCCCAATATGCTTCAATGGCCGGGTAACGGGATCCCTGGTTGACCACTGCTTTCTTTAAAAGTATTCAAGTGGACGTCTGAGAGCGTACAGAGAAGAAGAAGAATGGTTCACTGTGACAGACGAACTCATCCGTCCTGAATTTGTTAGGATGATGGTGAGAACCCTCTCATAACATCGGTACCCCTGAAGTGTTGGATGAGATGATACGACTCTTCGTAACGACCCCTTGGATAACATCAGTGCCCCCGAAATATTGTAACCTTTCGTCAAACGGGATTTTTTTCTTTTCACCTGGACTCATTAGCTATGCAACCTTTCCACGCAGATTGGCAACACCTTTGCTGATTGATATGTGGACAGCTTATCTACCGTTCATTCTGGTCATCGCATTGATTTAAGGAGAGATTAAATCACGCCCATGGTCATCTTTTGAGCAATCATATGCAGTATTTTAATTAACTTGGCCCAGAGGGGGCGGCACCAGAATCAAACAGATTGTAGCGGCACACGATCAAACAGGCACTGAGAGATCTCAGGAAAGACTAGCGCCACGATCAAAGACAGTAGTGGTCCCTGACGAGCGACGCAAGTTCCCTGCCGGTATTTTCGCATCTCCGTGCCAAACGCAGAACCGATCACAGTGAAAGCGAACGGGGAAAGCCGGAAAGCAAGCAGCGAGCGAAGATATGAGAGAACAGGGGGCGGCATCTCTCTTTAGTCTGGCGGTCAGATCCCCAAAAGTGTCCTGAGATCTAAAAAGGTGTCAAGTTTCTCATGTCCCACTCATCTTTCATTTCATTCTAGATATATACAGACCACGTAGAAATACACTTTATCACTCGCTGGCCAGAACTTAACAGAAGCACTAGCTATATTTGAAATCTTGCTAGATTATCCCATGGATTTTTATACATATTTGCAGTGAATTCTATTCTGTGCAAAGCGGTAATATATATATATATTGTGTAAAGTGATCAGTGGTCTAGTTCATTCATTCTATTTCACTGGATTTTGTGTTAATTTAAATCTATTAAATTAAACCGTGTTAATAGTTCCAGTTGTAAATGTAATGATGTACCTGCTATATTATTTCCAAAAGATAATAGATGTTAAATGCTTAAATTAACTTTTAAAGTCGCGAAGGAATTTATAATTAATAAATTTAGTTAAGTCCTATATTTATAAATAGTCTTAACGGGAAATTTATCGCGCTTTAGACGATTATTTGTTTTCGGTATATTACATGTCTTTTTTTCTTTCATACAGAGTGATCGTAACCTGTGCGATCCCAGCATTAAGAAAGCAATAAAGAAATCATCTTAAAAACTTTCCAGACATATTGATGAAACATTTTTTAAATTTAATCTTGTGGCGGTTCAATGCGACCTAGCTATCATAGTTATATGAAAGAAAGCCTACCCAAGAATATTTCAAGAACAATCATCATATTAAGATTACAAATCTGTAAGATAACCTGGAAGTTGAACAGTGTCAGTAGCGATACCTGATTTACTGCCTTACTGTGAGAAGAGTACATATTTTCCTGAACGGTGACGGCTTAAGTTTTTTCCTCACTGGATTAATAAACTTTCCGGTCAATTACTATCATCACGCATTGAAGGAATTTTACCATAGCGGAAGATTAAAGAGACCACTTCATTTTCACCCTTGTGTCGAACTGTGTCAATGCCATCCCATAGACTCCTTTTTATATAATAAAACACAATAACTCTTAGGCTTCAAGTCCAGCGATATAGTGGGAATAGTGCGATCAGCCAACCTCGCTACATCTGGGGCGGGACATCGAAGTACTAGACAGTTCACATGTCAAAAGTGTAATTGCTGTTTATATAATTCTATTGGATTGTCTGATGCTGCAATCGGTAAGTGTGTGAATATATGAGTGTGGATCCTCACGCGTGTGCATGAATGACAGGAAATTTAATATTTTTTTGTAACCATTTTGTTAACTTGCTTACCTGGTAATATAGTTTTCTTTATACCCTACATTGTTCCTTTAAGCGGGATAGTTGATAATTTGTTAACTCTGTTTAAACCCCCCCCCCCCGCCTTCCTTTTCATTTGCTTAGTAAAGGGAAGAACAATTGGGAAGAACAGGATTCTTTCTACCATCTATACCTAATTTTGAAACACCTCTTTCAGAGAAATTAACTTTACTGTTAGGTTAACTTACCTACGTTCCTGATAACTATTTATCTTTGGACTGGGATTATCTTTGTCTAATAAGCGGGACGGGCTTAGTCGATACCAATCTTCTTCACCCCCTCCCCACTTTGTTATTTGCATTTTCTGTAATTATGATAATTTTTATGTAACACTTGATATTTGTTTATGAGTTGATTCTTTTTTTCGTTAATAAACATCATAAACTTAATCGTTACGGTGTTGGACTACCCAAAGCCCATAAAATTTCCCCTATTTGTTTAAGATAGTTGTATCCACGTCGTCTGTGTGTTTGGAGCACCAAATCGGTGTGAGCGCAGATGTGTGTCTGGAAAACTGGCAAATAATTGTTTGACCAGGAGAGTGGAAGAGAAGATTGAGAAAAACAATTTGTCGTAAATAAGTCTGTCTTTACTCTCCTCCAGCACTCTGTGGAGCATCATATTTAATCTCTACATTTCTATCACTGAGTTTTTTTCACCATTATTCTACACTCTAAACCAGACTACTATTTCTAAGACTCTTTCTCTCAAAATTAATTTACGACAATATTTGGGGGCTCGTCCGGGATAAAGATATTTTGAGTCTGATCTAAGTCTGGGTCTAACTAGATAGAGTGTGAGTGATCTGTCTTTGTGATTTAGGGAAATAAATAAATAATTAATTACACCCCTAGACAACGCCTTTTATATTTGGGTCGTCCACACAGCATATTTACAGGCTGTTTTCTTTCCACAGCAGTAGAAAGTATGGATAATCATAAATTTGGTTAGCTAAATTATCCTCTGGCGGAGATAATTAAATTTTTTCTTTATAAGATTTGCTGGGATTGCGTGATTGGTTTTATAGTCACTAAAGATTTTTTTGAAGTTAAAAAGAGTTGAGCTTAGCTAAAGACGGATTGTTCTGATTTTTAAATTAAGTTAACAACGTCTCATCTCAATAATTGACTTCAGGGGCGAGTTTTTGTTCTCGAAATAAATTTACGACATTCACAAATTTATGTTTTGTATGAACGATATGTAGAATTAGTAACGATAACTAGTCCTCCACTTTTAGTCTACGCGATAGAATGTTTGGAACATTTATTTTCTGCTCTTTAGCCTAATGGATATGTACGCAGTTTCATAATCCAGATATACCAGGTTCGAAACCTGCTGCAGGCGGTTTGGTAGCAGATCGCTTTGTGTGGATTTTTAACAATGGTATAAGCGTCGTACCGTTCAGAAAGCAATGGCAAACTACTGAATGAAAAAATTGCCTAGAAAAATCATAAACAGCCAATAAAAGCTGGGGTTGATTGTCACGTCCTGTTAAGGATAAGCAACTAACTTTTCTTTAGAGTATTTGGTAAAAACAGTAAATTCATTCATTCATTTACTTCTTCGTTCATTTATTTATTCATTCATTCACTCATTTGTTTATCCATCACCCTTTAGCTCCCCAAGGAGCATAGTCCTTCAACAAACTTATACCAAGTTTTCCTGTACCGTGCCATCAGGTCAAGGCCATCTTCATGCCATTCCTGCCAGTCTCCATTTTCTTCTCCGTATGTCCCTTTGTCTCTATCTACCTCTCTGTCCCCTCTGCTATCAACAGATTTCCTCAATGTGTTGTCCTATCCATCTCTTCTTTGTATCTCTTGTTCCACTGGCACTTGTCTAGTTCTTGTCATCAGTTCCACACTAGTGATCTTGTCATACCACTTCAATCCTTCTGTTCTACTCAAGCACCAATTTATGAAAGTGTGTAGCTTTTAGTTTGTCGTTTTTGTTGTTCTCCATGTTTCACGGCCATACAATAGTACTAACAAAAGCAAATATGGTCCCCAAAACTTGTGTTGTCCTTGGCTTGTTCATGTTACTAATTTCTAATGTGTTTATTCACCTTCATGTGACCTAGGATGCATAGTAACACCAGACGGCGGGGCAGGCAAAGACATCAACATCAGAATGAATAAGGCAAGAACAGCCTTTTTTAGCCTAAACAACATCTGGAAGTCCTCTCAATACAGCACAAGCACAAAATTAAGATTATATCAGAGATGTGTGCTTTCTGTGCTTCTCTATGTTGCGGAATGCTGGAGAGTTACAGAGAAGGAAATGTCGAAATTGTCCTCTTTTCACACAACATGCCTAAGAAAATTTCACCGAATCTTTTGGCCGAATACCATCACCAACCAAGATCTGCTTACTCGGAGCAAGCAAGAGGACATGTACACCATCATAGCTGGCAGACGCTGGAGCTGGGTTGGTCATGTCCTCAGAAGAGACCCCGATGCCATCACAAGAACAGCTATGCTATGGACCCCTTTTGGAAAACGAAAGATAGGCCGACCAAAAACAACCTGGCGGAGGACTGTGGAGGCTGAGATGCAAAGAATGAACCAGAGTTTGGGCACTGTACGAAGGATGGCCACCGACCGAGCAAAGTGGAATCAATTTGTTGCTGCCCTACAAGACGCCACTAGGCGTGATGGCCACTGACTGCTTTGACGGTCGGCTGCTAAGGATCAAAGAAGAAGAAGAATGTGAAATTTAAAACACCTGCAGCTTAATTTTGACACGTTTCTGAAGTTCTTCTTCCCCACTGCGTACCATGACTTCATTGTCTACATAAAAGAACAAAATAATTTTGTGTGTCCTTTCTGTTACCGTTTCCGCGCTTTCTTCCTCACTGTACTGACTCCTTTTTCAGCCTCAACACAATAGCAGCAAAATACTAACAAGAAGAATCCTGTACGGCATTAGGAACCAAAAAAATACTGCAAGAATAAACATAGCAATGAAGATATAAACATTACACAATACTTTAATTATAGCAACAGACATTACATCCTTTTGAGACAAATCTGTAAGTACATGATGACAGCAGCTAACAATGTAGCTACAATTGCAGACGTAAACCCCCACAATCCTGCATCCTCTTAAGTTTTGAATTCAGACGGCCTCTAGTCCGAAAAATCCCTAATTACTTTAGATACATCTTCTCCTCAATCACCAATCACCGGAGCGCCATTACCAACCAGACGAAGCCGAGGCGACCGTGAGGGCAGCAAATCCCTGGTTAATGCACTGCGAGATGTGGTGACAACCGCTGTTACCAAAAGGGTATCTTCTGGCAGTTCTAGTATAGCTGAGACTTTTGTCTGATTTGTTCTATGTACGCAAGGATGTAGCTGATACTTAACTGAGCTTATCCATATGCGAAAAGACTAACTTTTTTTTTTTTTTAAAATAAAATTTTGCCTCGCTTTGGCGAGGCACGTCCCGTTCAACCTAGTCGGTTATATTAGGGCGCATGTTTAACAAAAGAACGCCAGTTATAAAGTTCATACTAGAAATTACATTAGACTATTTGAGCGTTCAGTACTCACGTTATATGAATAGCACCTGTTGAGTTTATCACATCGTGTATGTAATGTTGGAGAGTTTCTCTTTTCACGTTAATTTTATCATTTTTCTTCTTTTTTCTATTTTTTTTCTCTTCTATTTTTTCTTCTTTGTCTTCTTCTTCCGCCTTCCTTTCTCTGCTTCTTCCTTCTTCTAATCCTTCTACTTTCATCATTCTTATTCCGTGCTTTTCTTCTCGGTTTAATATTCCTTTTTCTTCGTTTTCTTCATTTTCTTTGTTACTGTTCGTCTTCTTTCTTCTTCTACTTTCCTTCTCCTTCTTCTTCTCCCTCCTTCTTTCTTCTTCGTCTTCTTCTCTTATTCTTCTTCTTGGATCCTTAGCCACTGACCGACAAAGCAGTCAGCGACCATCACGCCTAGTAGCGTCTTGTCCCCACTTTGCTCGGTCGGTGGCCATCCGTCGTGCCGTGCCCCCAACTCTGGTTCATGTTTTGCATCTCAGCCTCTGCTGTTCTCCGCCAGGCTGTCTTTGGTCTGCCTCTCTTTGCATTCATTCGTCTTCTTACTTCACCTTTTTTCTCATTTTTGTTTTCTTCTTATCGTCAATTTTCTCTGTTCCTCTCCTTCCTTTTTCTTCTTTGTTTCTTTTCTGCCACTGTCTTCCTGTTTTTTTTTTTTATTTCTTCCTCTTCTTCTTCCTCCTCTTTCCTTCTCTGTTTTTTATTTTCTTTCTTTCTTCATTTTCTTTTGTTTTTGTTCTTCTTGTTAATTCTTCTGTTCTTCTTTTTTCCTGTTCATCTTATTTCTTCATCTCTCTTCTTCTTCTTCTTCTTCTTCTTCTTCTTCCTCGGTCTTCTTATTCTTCCTGATTTCTTCATTCATCTTCTTCATCTTTTGTTCCCTTCTTGTTCTTCTTCGTCTTATTTTTCTTTCTTTCTCGTGTACGCTTTCTTTTTGTTTTTGTTTTTTGTTATTCTTCATCGTTTTACACTTCTCCTTTTCTTCCTTTCCACTTCTTCCTTCTTCTCCGCCTGTTCCTCTTTTCTCCCCCGTTTCAGTGCAGTATTTAACACGAGCCCTTCCTGGGACCAACAAAAGCTTAAAGTTAAACAGGAAGAAAACAGAAACAATGGCTATATCAAGATGAGAATTAATCCCTGAATGTAACTGTTTTGTAGAAGAGAAGTCAGTGAAGAAAGAGCAAAAGTTGACCTATCTTGGATTTATCGTAATACTCCATGACCTATGCCTAGTTGTAAGCTTTTCACGGCTTGAAAATGTTTCTTAGCAGCAAAAATAAAAAATAAGTATTTTAAACACACGCTTTTAATGCACTAAAAACCCAAAAATAATTTCTCAAGGAGTTTATAGCTTGCAGTCAAAAAATATAACATCAAAGTGACAAAAAGCGTAGGGTGCTTAAGCGCTTATCATATATTTTATCCATAAGTGTCTAATAAAGTATAAAGCAGAAGTTAATTTCATGCAGAATCAGCGCCCCACGCTTTTTGTCAATTTGATGTTATATTTTTTGACTGCAAGCTATAAAGTCCTTGAAAAATTATTTTTGGGTTTTTAGTGCATTAAATGCGTGTGTTTAAAATATTAAAATTTCTTAAGTGATCCATTTCTATTAGAGCGTCAATATTACATGGCTCTGTGCCTGTTAATTTATTGCAATATACAACGTACTCTTGAATTTTTAATTAACTTGATTATGGCCCCTGATTTGTTTACATGTCTTTACGAAAAACTTTAATTACTCATAATATCATAATTACTATATTAAATTATTAAATAATTTACTGATTGTTGCAAGATTTGAAAGTGACATACAAGTGAAGTTAAATAAAAGTGTGTAAAAAAAAAAAAAAAAAAGTCCCTGGCAGAGTTTTATTTTTCATTTATTCGTTCGTTCATTTCCCTTTTTGCTCCATGGTATGACGTCACCCAAGGACAAAACAAAAAGGGGAATTAAACTAAAATATTGTGACGATGTGCGACGATAGAGGAGGAGGGGTTTGAACAAAATTTAACGGCAGACAAAAAAAAAAAAAAAAAAAAATTACGAATAAGGCTTGCTTCTTTTATAAATGATGTCGGAACAAAATAGATTGTTGTAACCTCTATCCTCATAGTCTACTTTATATATCCGCAATAGTTAACAAACAGCTCCTTCGTGAGCAACTTACATTAATATTACAATCTCATATGAAATATCGGATAATTGTTATAACCTTTAACTGGTTTAAATTGTTTTTAATTACATATTTTGAGAAAAATGTTATTAATTAATACACACCTTACAAAACAAAATGTAGACTACAAAAAACTGTACAGTGAATTAAAATCGGATTTATTTACACACAAAAAAAGTAACAGTTATCACCATCCCGACAACAATCCGATGAGATCAACGACACAAAAGTATTGCAAATTAAACCAACTGGTGTGAATGTTTATAACACATAAGGAAGTGAAACCCGAGGCCTGTAAACAGTAAATAAATATTAGACAAACATAAAGGTATGTTTTCAGGTACTCGTGAGAAATAAAGAAGTAGAACACTAGACAAAAGAAAAACAACAGACGTGAGTGGCTTACCCAGGACTCGAACCCAGGACCTTTCCGTGACACCACCGACTAGCTATGCAAGCGAATCACACTATCCTCCCTGCCATCTAGGCATCACATAATTGGGTACGGCAAAGTGTCGTGCTTGGGCGTGGCACATGGAAGAGAAGGTCTTTGCAAAAGCAAGGTGTAAAGTTTGGTTTCTACTCGCACGCTCTGTAAGGTGTCAATCTATAAAGATGTGTACATAGTTGTTGAGATCAGGCATGCTCCAGTCTACCCAGCTGTAAATGGGTAACTCACCCTAGTCCTGAGTTAGGGAAGGCAAAGGCAGCTGTGAACAGTAGTTTCCCTCTAAGGTTCCAGGGGAAGCAGGCCCTAAACTTGGTCACTTCAACCGACGCAGTATGGTGTATGTATGGAGTAGAAGTGTAGAGTGTGATTAACGCGAATGGTGTACTGTTCGTGTTCTGACCAATCTAATCACTCATACACTTGTGTCTACAAGGCACCAATGCAGACTGCTGGAATCTTTGTTTACACAATTTATTCAGACGTACACACTGGGACATAACGAGTACATCATGGGTATGTTGACACATCAATTTGTAGGCATACATAGCAGATCCAAAGTCATGACACATTCGTAAATAATGGGTAGTACATCAAAAGTTCAATGTCATGATACATTATGGCCGCATCCCCTATCTGACTAAACGCGTCAGTGAAGGCGGATCGGTAAATAACTAAAGTTGCTTGACGTCCATAGTTTGTAGCATATTATGAAACCACGAAAAGGGGGTTCCTATCAAGATTGAGATCTCCTTGCCACTGTCCGATAATAGGATATGTAATCTGTTCTCTTGGCAGTGGTCAAAACATATGATGACAGAAATATAACATGGCCGCCTCCCTGAGTTGTCACTCACTCACTCGTAGGAAGGTGAATATAAGCCAAAGTTAATTTATAATGGGCATATAAATCATTTCATAAATGTTTCCATACAGCTCTACGGTAATCAGGTTAATTCACGTAGCCATAACCGCTGTAGGAAAGCCTGTCATCTTCGTCGATACAAAACACGACCCTAGCGATACGAAGCACAATGTTCCATCTAGGTCTAACCGACATGAGATCATCAAAATAGGGTCTGGCAATACATGGAGTCCGAATTATACATTGTACCGTACCTTAGGAGAGTCTCTAACACAAACTCTAGTAGAGATACCATCTCCTTTAGAAGAAAACCACTTCATAAATCATTTTTCCTTAAGAATCTACCAGCCCTTTGAAAAAATGCGTACCCGCCATTATCACGGTACATCGGAACTCATCACGACTTGTCAAGACAACTCATACTTCCGCTAGAGCGGAATAACAAGAATCTAGTCCCGCCTACCCATCCAAAATATTCAATATAGGACTGATTCTACTTGTACTAATAATATGTAATACATATGAATTCAGGCCATAAACATAATAAGCAAATTAATCTATACTACTCGTCAAAAGTCAAGGGCCACTTAGAAAAACCTTGGTTGAAACCATAAAACAAATCTGATATAAACGTAATTGGTATCAGTCAAAACGGCATTTATTGAGTACCAAATTGACATGTTGCGTAAAGAAATGGAAACACACATTCAAACGCAATGAAGCTGGGAAGTGTGTCACCCACCTTTTCAAAAGTCACACAATAGATGTTGGACAAATAGACATTTCAAAATCGGGTATGACCACCGTTTGCAGCAAGGCATTCAAGACAGCGTAGACGCATCGAGTCCACAAGGGTCCGAAGAGTATCCTGAGGAACAGCTTGCCATTCCTGAAGCAGAAATGCAGTCAGCTGTGCAACATCCATTGGCAGGGGGTGATTTGTTGACAATCTTCGACCAAGGACATCCCAGATGTGCTCAATCGGAGAAAGGTCAGGTGAATAAGCTGGCCACGCCATCCTGATGATCCCATGTTGCTGAATAAACTCATTCACCACACGAGCTCGATGGGGTCGAGCGTTATCATCTTGGAGGATGGCATTACCACCTATGGCCTCCAGAGCTGGCTGAACAACTGGTCTCAAGATTTCGTTCTGGTATCTTGGGCCGGTCAAGTTGCCTTGGATGATGTAGAGTGGGGTCTTGCCGTGTCTGTAGAAGCCTCCCCAGGCCATGACAGAACCCCTACCATAACGATCCACCTCTCAAATTGTGTCATCAGTAAATCGCTCTCCTGGTCGTCTCCAAAGTCGAATCCTGCCATCATTGAATGACACAGTGAAGCGAGATTCATCAGTGAAGAGAACTTGACTCCATTGTTGTCTTGTCCATCGGATGTGCTCGCGACACCAAGCAACACGGGCTCTGCGATTTTCAGGAGTAAGAGGGATTCTGACTGCAGAACGTCGAGCAGCCAGTCCAAATTCATGTAAACGTCTGCGAATGGTGCTTTGACTGACATTAACGTTTACAGTTTGTCTCAGCTGACATCTTAGAGTGGAACAAGACACTGTTCAATGGCGCAGGGCTGACAACAAGAGGTACCGGTCATCATGTCTATTGGTGCATCTAGGGCGACCTGGCCGGTGGCGATCCTCCACACTTCCTGTGACCTGAAATCTCTCCAAAATTCTTTGGATAGTAGAGTGTGACACTGCAAGCCGTCTAGCAACCTCACGAACAGATAAACCACTTTCAACCCACGCTATAGCCCTCATTCTTTGTAAGGTGTCAAGACTTCTTCTCGGTGGCATGATTTTTGCAAGTGATGAAACTACCCTAAGTCTGCTGATTGTAAAACAAATTAAGAGTGAACTCTGTTCACGAAAAGTCGCCATTGCACGTGGAATGTCAATCAGCACGATTACTTCACCTGTTTGGTTGTACAGAAGTTTGAAAAAACAGATTAAAAATGTGAATTTATGGTCATCAAACCAAATTGCACGTGATCACCATGGTTGTCGGTGAGTTGTTTTTATGCTTAACGTGCATAGAGGACTGTCAGGGGAAGATATTGCACCCATTTTTACTTAAAACTTCCTTCATTTAATCATTCTATGCGCTTATATAAAAGTGTATTGAAAATAATAGGGTGGCCCTTGACTTTTGACGAGTAGTATATTTTCTGGCCCTAAAAAATAAGTACAGATATAAGAGCAATATCCGTGCGCCGGATCAATATCAAGAACGATTACTCCTATAATCAAAAGTGTGAATCAAACATGGATTATCTCGCTTTCCCCATAGACAGCATTTTCATACACAAATGAATGAATGTCTATATCTTTTCCATATTAAATAGCCATATCGATTTTTGTAATATGTGCGTCAAAATATGCACGCAACAGATTACCACACCCCTCGGGAAAAAAAATGGTACTTTTTTTTTTTTTTGAAATACATCTAGGAGCAACATACAATAGGCTCACAACGCACCAATAACAATGCGCAGATGATAAGCATAAGTTTTATGACCTTAGAGAAGGTACTTCTCTAAGTATTAATATTTCCAGAGAGGTGTCACCAACGCATACTACAATATTAGCAATGACACAATTTCCACATTATTTTATACATAAATTTCATCTAAGATATCTTAACATCATGATCATCAAAGACGAAAAACATTGAAAGTTCAGCGGTGAATAAATATCAATGAACCGCTAAGTAGTGTTACAATCAATATATGATATATTCCATATGTGTACACATTTCAACATAGGAACAACTGTAGCAAAGTTAGGCATATAATTTAACAGTTATGAATCATGTGGGCATCTAGACAAAATATCTGCCATCACATTTTCTGACCCACGGATAGCTCGCACCGAAAAATGAAATGGCTGTAGAGCAATCGCGTATCGCGTTGATCTCGCGCTCTTCAGATTTTTACTCTGAATAGCCGTAAGAGCTTTCTGGTCAGTTTCCACAATGAAATGCGCGCCCAGAAGAAATCTTTGCAGTTTAAGGATTGACCAAACCATAGCCAATAATTCACGGTCTAGGACCGAGTAATTCTTCTCTGCGGCATTTAATTTCCGAGAATTATACATCACAGGATGCAGAGTTCCAGAGTACTCTTGCATTAGTGCTGCTCCAATCCCGGTGGATGAAGCGTCACTACGAAGAATAAATGTCTTATCCTTAGAAGGCAATACTAGGATAGGTGAAGTAGAAAACATAGTTTTAACCTTATCCAAAGAGGATTGACATTCTTGAGTCCAATGGACTACATTAGGAGACCCTTTTTTTAGCAAGGAAGAAAGAGGTGACATAATGGAGGACAGATTCGGAATGAATCGTCCATAAAATTGTATTAGACCTAAGAGACTTCGCACTTGCTTTTTAGTCTTAGGAATAGAAATGTTAAGTATCTTACTTGTATTATGGTCTTCTGTTTTTAGGAACCCATGACCAACACGGTGTCCTAAGAAAGATATTTCGCTAAAACCAATACATGCTTTCGATGGTTTCGCTGTCAGGTTATGCTCGCGTAAGATAGACAATAGTTCATTTATCCCATTATAGTGATCGTTCCAAGTATCACTGAAAAGGCAGATGTCATCAAGATACGCAATGACATCTGAGCGATGAGATAGGATTCGACGCATCATGCGTACGAATGTTGCAGGGGCGTTCATAAGACCGAAAGGCATGAAATTCCATTGGAATAGACCCCTAGGCGTCGAAAAAGCAGTAAACGGTTTGGCGTGTTCGGATAATGGAACTTGCCAATATCCCTTAGACAAATCGAGTTTAGTAAAGAAATGAGAATTCGATAGTCTCGTAAGTAGCTCTTCTAGTAAAGGCATGGGTTCAGCATCAAATTTAGTCACTTGATTAAATTTGCGATAATCCACGCAAAGACGTATGTTATTGTCTTTTTTTCGTACAATAACCATCGGCGAAGAATATGCTGATGTGGATGGTTCAATAATCTTTAACTCTATCATCTCATCTAACTCTTTCTCTACCTGTGCTTGAAAATGTATCGGGATAGGATACGGTCTGACTCTTATAGGACTATGGTCAGTAAGAATAATGTCATGTTGAATGACATCAGTTTGACCAGGAATGTCAGTAAGGACATCCTGAAATTGTTCTAACATAGTAGAAACTTGTTTCTGCTCTCCTGGAGATAATTCTGGAGAAATTGCAACATCTTTCCATGATTCATTAGAGTGAAGAGGAATCATTGGAAAAGGTAAATTTACATCCGAGAAACTCGTTTCCTCATCCTGTATTACTGACAGAGATGAGTATTGTCCATGTTGGACTGGAAAATCGTCCGTTGCCTGGAAAACAGGTTGTAAATAATCAGGACGTTCATGGAATTCCGTGAGCATGTTGATGTGGAAGGTTTTACGCTTCCCGTCAATATCGACGATATAGTCAACATCGGAAACTTTTGATATTATATCGTACGGACCTTTCCAAGAAATAAAAAGTCTATTTTCCCTACAAGGTAGCAAGACAAATGCTTTGTCACCTGGACAAAGTTGTCGCAAACATCTCTTTTTATTGGCAAATTCCCTTGCCTTCTGTTTCGCAAATTCAGAAGAAGCAGTTGCCAATTTGCATGCTTCAATAATCTTGTGTCTAAGTGCGATGACATATTCATAAGAGGATTTTGTGTCATCGACAATATTATCAGCAGTTATAAGATCATGAAGTAAGGACATAGGACCTCGCGGTTTCGCGCCAAAGACAAGTTCAAAGGGAGAAAATCCTGTATGTTCGTTGGCGACCTCTCTATATGCAAAGAGAGCAGCGGGTAAAACCCTATCCCAATGCTGACGATGATCTTCTGTTATCTTACCTAGTAGGTTTTTCAGAGTTCTATTCAAACGTTCCACCATCCCATTGGACATAGGATGATAAATACTACTCAGCGATCTCTCTATCTTAAGAGTCGACATTACTTGAGACATGGTATCCGATATGAGTTGGGTACCATGGTCGGATAATATTTCTGCTGGAAACCCCAGACGAGAAAATATTAACCAAAGAGCATCTGCGACATCAGCAGTAGTTATGCTCTTTAGAGGAACAGCCTCCGGCCAACGTGTGCACATATCAACACACGTCAAAATAAATTGGTGTCCTCTAGCAGACTTTATCTTAAATGGACCAATGATGTCTATCGCCATTTTTTGAAATGGCCGAATGGGAATGTCTGCAGCCTGAATAGGTGCATCATGGCGTGGACCTCTGGATTAAATCTCTTGACATACTTTACAAGATCGACAATAGATTCGTATGTCCTTATTCACAGCAGGCCAAAAGAAAGATTGAAGAACTCTAGCTTTAGTACGGGAAAAACCCATATGTCCAGCACACTGCGAATCATGAGCGTGCTGTAAGATTTTAACTCTCATATTTTTAGGCACAAGGATTTGAGAATGAATGGACTTAGCGGAGTCTTGTACCATACGTACAAGTACGCCATTCCTCATCGTAATCCAAGATTTACGATTTGTATCCTTATTCGGATCACCTTTTGTTGCCAGAGTAAAGAATTTCTTTAGAGTAGGATCATCTTCCTGCTGTTTGATAAAGGAATCATGGGAAATCTCCAAGGGATCATCTTGGATCTGCGCATCATTATCTTCAGAATGTGAAGATTGTGGCATATTAAGAGCTTGAGCCCTAGTGATTACTGCATTAGCAGATTGCATATTAACATTTTCCCAATTAGAAATTTGCTGTGGAGTGCATTCTTTCACTCCATGAATGCGACCGATGATAAGATCAGCGATCGGATTCGGCAAGAGACATGCTTGCACCTCTCCTGTAAAGAAAGGCGTAGCAATATTGATAATGGCAGTGGAGTACTTTTCCAATGTGCCACCAAATGTTACACATTTGACTATATTGCCTGTAACTCGAGAAGGATTTACGAGTGATTGCCTCACTCCGATGGTAGTGCACCCAGAATCGAAAAGAATTGATACCGGAGTACCATCTATTAGGCCCCTATTAAAGACAAGAGCACCCCTTCCATTATGCGCGATTGACGCATGGAGCGCGGGAAGCGGGTGACCGCAGCTTAAAGTAGAAACTGTGGTTGGATCGAATAATGTTTTGCATTGCGAACACTGAGATGCTCTAGCAAAATCGAAAGCGGAATTTGCTACACTATTGGAGTCTTTTTTATCATTATTCTGATTATCCGTGTCGTGGAACTCCTGTTGTGCAGAGTTAGCCTGGTAATACGATTTACCATGTCTTTTGTGTTGTGATCTACCTCGGTTATAATTGTCTCTATAATTATTATTTCCCCTTTTATAACCCCTATTTGGGTTTGAATCATAATATTCATGATCATAATCATCACGCTCATTATACTGAGTATCCCTGTAATATTGGTTCTTTTCTCTCCATGAAGCACTTGGGTAGTTCCTATAGCTACTCCCTTTCCGAGAATGTCTAACATTATGGGTACCCCTCGCGTGTCGAGGACTATCAGCCCGATTCCAGTTCTTCAAAGAAGAACTCTGATTTGAGTGGTTATCTTGGTTTTGATACTTGTTCCAATTAACCTTTTTATCAAATTTATTTTTAGCTCCTTGGAATTTGTGTGAGTAATTCTGATTATATTCTGTTGCCGAAGCAACTGGCATACTCTCTTTAATGTTAGAGTTACTAAGAATCATGTCAGGGTGTGCCGTGGCATACTGGTCACAATATTCTTCCATTTGCTTTAATGTACTAGGTTTACGCTCATGTAAGAACTCTAGGAATGATTTATTTACAGAAGACATGACCTTGTCTCTTAGCAATAAATCCGTAAGACCATCAAATGTTTTCTCTGTTTTGGATAATTCAATCCATCGTGAAAGTGTAATTCGTGCTTTTGAGATGAATTCTGAGAATTCTACACCTACCTCAGGTCTCATTGTTTTAAACAAAAGACGATAACCTTCCTCAGACAGCTGATATCTCTTTATCAAAGCTGCCCTAACAGCATCATAATTATCCTTGTCGGCCTCTTCAACAAAATATAACTTACTCAGAGAGTCCCCTTTTAGATTTTCAGACAACTGATTCACATACTGTGATTTGTCAACATTATGAGCTCGACAAGCACGTTCAAATCTATCAAGCCAAAATGCTATATCATCACTGGCAGAGTTGAACGCTGGTACCTTGACCTTGTACACAAAGGGTTTACCATTACCACCAGATGCCTGATTAACATTACTCATACATGTCAATTTTAATTTCTCTAATTCAAACTCATGTTCTCTTATTGCTTTTTCTCTCTTCTGCCTCTCTATCTAATCTTTTCTGTTCTGCAGCCGCTTCTAATTTTTTCTTTCTCTGCAGCAGCAGCAAACTTCTAATTTTTTTTTTCTGTTCTGCAGCAGCAGCAGCTTCCAATTTCTTCTGTTCTGCATCAAATCTCCTTTCCTCCACTTGCATCTGCAATTTCTTTAGTTCAGCAGCAGTATCAGCTTCTTTTTCTAATCTCTTTTTCTTCAGCCAGAGCTTTCTCTCTTCAGCAGCAGCAGCAGCTTCTAATTTTTTCTCTTCTATTTGAAGTTTTCTCTCCTCAGCCGCAGCTTTTTTTTTTCCTCAGCAGCAGCTTTTTTTTTTCCTCTTCAGCAGCAGCAGGCTTTTCTCTCTTCATCAGCTAATGCTTTGTCATATTGAGCAACAGCCCATTGTTCTAAGTCTTTCCCAGTTTTATCAAGGGATTTTCCTTGTGCAATAAAATAATCTAATGTAGACATCTTGTCTTCTTAAATCAGAAACCTGAAAAAGTAAATAAATTACCCTATTTCACTTTAATGGGAGACAAGTCTATACCATAGACTTAGTCTTAGTGCAACCTTGTATGGTTTATAATAACCAATGATAACTTGAGTACCTGTGGACAACAATAACTGTATCTCAAATACTGTGGGAGACAAGCCTTACAAAGGTCTTGTATACCTCAATGTAATCAAAGATCACTTGGGTACCTGTGGAAAATAATCATAAAGTACTGATCTGTACTATACTATCAGTGTATACCACTATAACTCCTATGTCATATGTCAACTAAAGACATTACAAAGGACAAACAAGAAAAGACAATATGAACACATTTGCAGAGATCAAATTAAATTAAATAGGAGAAATGAAAAAAATGATCACAGAAACCGTGATGATAACTGCAATAAGATAACAAGACAAATAACGCCACAGTGTATAAACATAAGGGTGTAAAGAACTGAAATGAAAGGAAAGATGAGACCTACAATTATACAAACAAATTAAACAAAAATAAAGAACAGAAAAAATGTTACAAATACAAATATGAAACAGTCGTCACAACTAACCAAATATTTGCAAACTATGTTGCATGCAAATTTCAATTAAGAAATTGCTCCCTATAGAACGCCAGAACAAGACCAATATCACTCGGTATTTCCTGTTCTAGTCACCTCCCATCCAGGCCCGCAACATATAAACACCTACACATATAAACAAATAACATGTAAACATAAATAGCATATAGCATACAATATAATTTATATCATGAATGGAATGTGTTGCAGGTATAGTGTTGTAAAGCAGGCACAGTTTATTTTAATACTAATATCTTGCCACTTTATTCAGTAATAGATTTAATTTTAAACTATTACACAGTTCAATTTTTTTTTTGTTGTTGAGCATATGAAGATCCAACGATGAAATATGCACTTTATGTTCAACAACACTGTGATTCTTCTGTACGTTGAGAAATGTCAACAATACTGCTCCAGATATTTTCTACACTTGATACCACTGTCCTGTGTAATACCGTCTGTACAGCGAAAAACTGTCAACAAGCGCTGACCTAGATACAGCATCCTATCGGTAATATAGGTCAAGCTGACATCGACTGTATAGCTGTCCTACTGGTGTTTATGTGGTCAAACAAATGTTCTTTCAACTGTAAACTGTGATTCTCAACACAAAACTGCGTAGGCTGGACCCAGGAATCTGGCTCACCACTGTAAAGTTTGGTTTCTACTCGCACGTTCTGTAAGGTGTCAATCTATAAAGATGTGTACATAGTTGTTGAGATCAGGCATGCTCCAGTCTACCCAGCTGTAAATGGGTAACTCACCCTAGTCCTGAGTTAGGGAAGGCAAAGGCAGCTGTGAACAGTAGTTTCCCTCTAAGGTTCCAGGGGAAGCAGGCCCTAAACTTGGTCACTTCAACCGACGCAGGATGGTGTATGTATGGAGTAGAAGTGTAGAGTGTGATTAACGCGAATGGTGTACTGTTCGTGTTCTGACCAATCTAATCACTCATACACTTGTGTCTACAAGGCACCAATGCAGACTGCTGGAATCTTTGTTTACACAATTTATTCAGACGTACACACTGGGACATAACGAGTACATCATGGGTATGTTGACACATCAATTTGTAGGCATACATAGCAGATCCAAAGTCATGACACATTCGTAAATAATGGGTAGTACATCAAAAGTTCAATGTCATGATACATTATGGCCGCATCCCCTATCTGACTAAACGCGTCAGTGAAGGCGGATCGGTAAATAACTAAAGTTGCTTGACGTCCATAGTTTGTAGCATATTATGAAACCACGAAAAGGGGGTTTCTATCAAGATTGAGATCTCCTTGCCACTGTCCGATAATAGGATATGTAATCTGTTCTCTTGGCAGTGGTCAAAACATATGATGACAGAAATATAACATGGCCGCCTCCCTGAGTTGTCACTCACTCACTCGTAGGAAGGTGAATATAAGCCAAAGTTAATTTATAATGGGCATATAAATCATTTCATAAATGTTTCCATACAGCTCTACGGTAATCAGGTTAATTCACGTAGCCATAACCGCTGTAGGAAAGCCTGTCATCTTCGTCGATACAAAACACGACCCTAGCGATACGAAGCACAATGTTCCATCTAGGTCTAACCGACATGAGATCATCAAAATAGGGTCTGGCAATACATGGAGTCCGAATTATACATTGTACCGTACCTTAGGAGAGTCTCTAACACAAAACTCTAGTAGAGATACCATCTCCTTTAGAAGAAAACCACTTCATAAATCATTTTTCCTTAAGAATCTACCAGCCCTTTGAAAAAATGCGTACCCGCCATTATCACGGTACATCGGAACTCATCACGACTTGTCAAGACAACTCATACTTCCGCTAGAGCGGAATAACAAGAATCTAGTCCCGCCTACCCATCCAAAATATTCAATATAGGACTGATTCTACTTGTACTAATAATATGTAATACATATGAATTCAGGCCATAAACATAATAAGCAAATTAATCTATTTTCTGGCCCTAAAAAATAAGTACAGATATAAGAGCAATATCCGTGCGCCGGATCAATATCAAGAACGATTACTCCTATAATCAAAAGTGTGAATCAAACATGGATTATCTCGCTTTCCCCATAGACAGCATTTTCATACACAAATGAATGAATGTCTATATCTTTTCCATATTAAATAGCCATATCGATTTTTGTAATATGTGCGTCAAAATATGCACGCAACACATGGTTAATTAAACACTATTTGACTCAGAGACTATTTTCTCTGCACTAGTTTACGTTAATTAACATTCGATTACATTCTTTCTTTTCAGCGTTACAAAATATAGGGCGGGGAGGGAGAGGGGGAGTTAAGAGATTTTGTGACATTACAACAATAGTGAGGCATCTGAGATTTTTGTTTGTGGCGTAATGTTACAAAGGGGGGGGGGGGGGGGGGAAGCAAGATATTTGTGACATTACAATAGTGAGCATCTTGATAGATTTGTGGCGAAATGTACAAAGAGTGGGGCAATCTCACAGAGATTTGTGACATCACATAGTGGTCAAATCGTTGATTATTTGTGGCGAAATTGGTTGACAAAAGAGGCTATGGGGAGAGGGGGAGGGGAGTTTAAGAGATTTTGTGGATTTGTGACATCACTAAGTGGGGGCGGGGTCTTGATGGAATTTGAGAAGAAATTTTAAAAGTATATTTTGTGCGAAATGTGATCCAAAGGAAGGGGTGAGATTTTTGAAGTGTAGAGAGTTGTGGAGTATGGGAGGAAAGTAGTATGTTG